>OX465428.1:13355301-14044080 GCA_950005045.1 Agrotis exclamationis
ATCAAGCTTTGTGGTCAACTTTATCAAAATTCAAAAATTCCACTCCAATATTAAAGAGGGTTCCCCGGGGCGCGAGACGGTCTGTTGCGCTGAGTTTGGCGCGATGTGTCCGTCTTGCGACCCAGGAAAACTCGGAACGAGCCTGGGAGCAGTTACTCACTTTTCCTTATAGGGTTCTACATGTGAAAAGAAATTTGGCAGCTAAAAAATCATTAACAGATTTAGTAAAAGAAAATTGTAACAATTCGACAAATATTTTGGACTCAAAATTACCTTTTTTCCTTAATTCCTCTCAGAAAAGCGTTTGTTCACATGTAGAATCCAAATTAAGTGAGGGTGACATTAGGGGGGCCGCCAGACTGCTGTTCAGCAGTAATGTGGTGGCGCCTTATTCTCCAGAGACACTTTCAGCCCTGGAGAGTAAACATCCGGCGCCTGCGGATGGCTTGACCTTCCCCGTTCCACCTATCCACCCCGACCCCCTTGTTCAGGACACATTTTTCCAAATTACCGCTCCGCAGTTGATCGCAGCCGTGAGCTCTTTCCGCAGCGGTTCCGCCGGCGGCCTCGACGGCCTGACTCCACAGCATTTGAAGGATCTGTTGAGTTCAGGCGCCGGGGAAGCTGGTGTGTCGCTGATGAAGGAGCTTGCGGCTCTGGTCAACTTAATGCTTTCCGGTGGCGTGAACGATGCCGTCGTCGATGTCTTGTATGGGGCTAACCTCTGCGCCCTGCGCAAGAAGGACGGCGGCATTCGTCCCATTGCCGTCGGTTGCACCTATAGGCGTATGGCAGCCAAAATATGTTGCAAGTTGTTTAGCGAAACGCTTGCAACTAAATTCCAGCCCCTACAACTTGGTTTTGGTTCCAGAGGGGGCTGTGAGGCTGCCGTACATTCCTTGTCCTCTTTTTTAAATTCAAATAAAGGTGAGGTCATCCTCAAGGTTGACGTGAAGAATGCCTTCAATTCCGTAAACAGGGACACTTTGTTGGCAGAAGTCAAAAAGGAACTACCCGAAATTTATGGTTTTATTTGGCAATGTTAAAGACATCCTTCAAAATTACTCTACAAGGACAACGTTTTGGAATCTGCAGTTGGTTGCCAACAAGGTGACCCTCTTGGGCCAGTCATTTTCAGCTTATGTATTCATCCCATTATCCAAAAATTAAATTCAAAATTTAACGTCTGGTACTTAGACGATGGAACCTTAGGAGGTGACATAAATACCGTACTAGCTGATCTACAACTCCTCAAAGAAGAATTTAAATTAATAGGCCTTCAATTGAACCCATCCAAATGTGAAATTTTTGTTACTGACGCTACCGACCGACAATCGACATTAGATAAATTTAATGAAATAGCTCCAAATATCACCATTTTAGATAATAGTTCCCTGCACCTCCTTGGTTCCCCTATTTTGGCAGAAAGTTTCCCATCATTTATTGACAACAAAATTAAACATTTTAATGATATTTCGGAAAGACTCTCCCAAATTAGTTTACATTCGGCTTTCACCCTTTTAAGATATTGTTGTTTTGGTCCAAATTTCATGTATTTTCTTCGTTCATCACCTCTTTTTAAACAACCACAACTCTTGGACAAAATTGACAAAATTATTCGTAATACATTAACATCCATTCTTAATGTGGCCTTGGATGACCGAGCGTGGCTTCAAGCCACCCTTCCAATTCGTTTTGGTGGGCTCGGTGTCCGCAAAATTTCCAGTGTTAGTTTACCGGCGTTCTTGTCCTCTGTCCACAGCACTGAAAGACTGACCAGGAAAATTTTATCTTCCTCCCTGGTTGACCCTGAAGTGCCGTGTTTGACCGATGCCGAGGACGCCTGGAAAGTGGCTTGCCCAGATACGGATCGGCCCGTGAACCCGTTTTCCCAGAGACAGTGGGATGAGCCGCTCTGCAGGTTGGTACGGAATAATCTCCTTAATACGTCCACCAACACTGCGGAGCGTGCCCGCCTGCTGGCTGTGGGTGAGTGGGAATCGGGCCTTTGGCTTCAGGCGCTACCTTCACCCAACATAGGAACTATGCTGGGTGATACAACCTTCCGGGTCGCTACTTGCCTACGTTTGGGCGCTCCTTGTGGTGCTCCACACCGCTGTCAATGTGGTGAAGTAGTCGACTGCCTCGGGCACCATGGCCTTTCCTGCAGCAGGAGTGCAGGTCGGTTAGCACGACACGCTAGCTTGAATGACATAATCCGTCGTGCTCTTGCCACCGCCGGGGTGCCAGCCGTCTTAGAACCCAGTGGCTTGGTACGCGACGATGGGAAGAGACCAGACGGTATGTCCATAATGCCATGGAAGCTAGGTAGGCCTTTGGTGTGGGATGCAACATGTGTCGACACCCTTGCGCCATCCCATCTTCCTAGTTCAGCGTGTTGTGCTGGCGCTGCTGCTGCGTGTGCTGAAAACTCCAAACGGCGCAAATACATTGGATTAGCTAGTAGCTATGTGTTTGAGCCGTTTGGGGTTGAAACTCTGGGGCCATGGGGTCCGAGTGCCCACAACGTTTTTAAGGAAATCGCCAGGCGATTAGTCGACTCTTCAGGTGACCAGAGGGCTGGCCTATTCCTAGGCCAACGAATCAGCATTGCCATACAACGTGGCAATGCTGCCAGCGTTCTGGGCACTGTTCCCGTTGACAGTGATGTGGACGTATTTTTTGACGCCCTTTGAAAGTTTTTTTTTTTTTTTTTTTGTTTTGTACATACTACTACGAGTATTTATAGTTTGTATATAATTTTAGTATTGTAGTATTTATATTAGTATTAATATGTAAAATATTATTAAATGGATAATATTAAAACCAAAAAAGTGAAATATAGGTTTATTACAGTTATTACTTCATTTATTTTGGGTTTTAATTTCGAAAAATAAATAATTGAATTTATCTTACTTATGAACATTGATCTATCGATAACGAAAAAATAAAGGGTTAAGTAGGTATCCAATTTGGAGCAGTCGTTCGTAAGTTTTGAGCATACAGACAAATATATTAATAATCGACTTTGAGTTAGAGGTACTATGTAAAGAAGATTATGAGTGTCAGATAATGAAGAAATCACGCCTAATAATATAACCGAAGGGTTAGGAAGAGCCGTACCTAGTTTAATAATAAGTAAACACAAAATAAGCCAGATAAGTTTAAGCCCCATTGTACCTGGGAGCGAGAAAATATATGTATTCTTGAATCAACACAAGTATAATTATGTCTTTGGTATAATTTGTAGACAGTTCCAATCGATCAAACTTGCTAAATTTAAGTCCATGAACTTTGATCTTCACGAAGCGTTTGAGCCTTTGAGTTGCCTAATCAGATAAATATTGATGAAAGTTAAAATGATAAAGTAGGTATAGACATTACTTACCCTTACTTTCAAAAAGTATTTTTTTGGAAAAAAAAGAAAAAAATGCCTAAATATAGATAAAAAAAAAAATAGCTAAGTGTGAGTGTGTAGGTGCGTATTTGTGTGTATGTGAATCTTTGTCTCAATTTCCAGAAATTAAAAAAAAAATATTGTCAGTTACCGATACTAATCTACGCGACTTTTATGAGTATCGTTATACAGAAGATTGAAGCAAACCAAAACTAGAAACGTAACAAGCAAAAGCGAACCACTCAATACAAATTGTTTTCCTTAAATTGTACCTACAAGTGCTACGTATCGGCTGGCCGCGTAATTCCATTAATGTTGGGAATACATCACTAGCGAAGAGGTTCCCTCACTTCCCTCCATCTTGGATTTACGGCCAGAGCCAGGTGAAAGGTCTAGGCCGTCGTTCTACCTCGTTTATTAGCAGTTATGTAACTTACAAAGATTTACTTGAACAGCTCGTGGCTAAATAATTACGGCACCACGGATCGAACTACAAGGTTAAGCAGTGTTTGCAAAGGTGGATCAATCGATGGGTGATTATCCATTGGACATATAGTTTCTTTCACGCACTTATCGGGCTCCCGGCTGTCATTTGCTCGGCTCGGAAGTCTGATATCCAGTTCTGCCAGGGTATAATGTGTTACTTGGTTAACTGAGTTGTGGAAGTCAAATAGGCAGTCTTTTTCTAGTAAAAAGCTCCAATTCAATTTCTTTTTCTAGTAAAGTGCTCGAGTTCCAGTTTCTTCTTGGTGAGGTCTCTCCAACTTAGGCTTCATCTTTGTCTATGGGTTTGATGGAGGCCATTTAAATTAAAATATAAACCAGCCTTTTTAGTGCTTAGTACCAAAATATTAACATAGTACCGAGTGTCTCGGTTTTTGTAACTTTAATAAGTTCATTTAAATGAGCCGTGTCTGTCTCTGACACTTGGACATTTCAGACTATATAGGTACCTACTATAATTTATTTAAGCATGTTCACTCTATGTCCGGATATCATTAAAGTTTACGTCTGTATAAATTGTGTAGTCAAAGATGTTTTATTACTTTGTAAGATAATAATAATAATATTCCACAACTATCACACAACGCCATCTAGTCCCAAGCTAAGCAGAGCTTGTGTTATGGGTACTAGACAACTGATAAACATACTTATATAGTTCTAAATACATACATATTATAGATAAATTACACCCAGACACAGAACAAATGATCGTGCTCATCACACAACCATTTGTCCTGGGTGGGAATCGAACCCACGACCTCCGGCATAGCAGTCAGGGTCACTAACCACTAGACCAACAGGCCAGTCATCAAGATAGAATTACCGTACGCATTATATTTGATTTTCTAATAACTGTGTAATAGTCCTTTAGCAGAGTGTTAAGATGAGAGTAAATTTTTTTATCCTATTTGAAAATGCTGAACATTACTTACGAATTTAATCATTATTTGCAGCCATACTTGGGACAGGCCTTGCTACTGTTTATAAACTATTCAACATTAGAGTCAACATTAGGCTTTTGAAACTTGTGAGCCCAAAATAAAATGGTTTTTATTGCCACATAATTCACCTGAAAGTTTTTCATTTATTCACGTAGTTCATTAAACTTGAATCTATTTTAGACTTAGACGGCTTTATTACAAAACGTGGTTTAACTTAGACCAAGGTTTAAATCAAAAATCAATTTTTGAATTTCGAACTTTATTCCAACTGCTATAAAATTCTAAAATGCACATTGACAACTTAGACCGGGATCTAAACTCGGTTTTTGTATTAATAACTTTACGACAGTAGAAATAAAGTTCGAAATTCAAAAATTGATTTTTGATTTAAACCTTGGTCTAAGTTAAACCACGTTTTGTAATAAAACCGAAAAAGTCGAAATTTAATGACTTGAGTAGGTATGATTAAGTTAAAATATGTACCTTGTACGCCTTTGGTATGTTCAAATAAAATGAGTACCTACCTTTTACATATCTTATGAAAGCGAAAGTTCTCTTAATTTAAATACTTTTAACATTTATCGTGGAGTCAAATGCCAAACAAGTTACGAACCTCGTTTATTTTATCATGAAAAAAATTTGCTCACTTTTACATTTTGTTGGAGCAAGAATATGTTATTGTCGTAATCATCGAACGCGAATGGCAATTTAAAACATATTTAGCATGAAAATAGACGTTACAGAGAGCAGAAGACGAAATAACGAGGAGGGGTCCTCTCCCCATTCTTGAGAACCCCTCACATAAAAATGGAATTATTTTTGACAGGTCATAGCCTTATTTTCAAAATCGATGATGCCGTACCAAAGATCTATTCAAATTCAATAGAATGTTAATCTTAAAAATGTAAATTCATTTAGCGGTTCGTTTCTATTGAATCGCTCGTTCAATATTGACAACAAACAAAGAGTAAACGTTATATTTTTCTATTTCATTTTTCAACTAAGCGACGGCACTATAATCTTCTTATCCGACCTTTTCTTTGTTTTGAAGTGTTCTAGGGTTCGTGTTCGATAAAGGCTTTGTACGAATAAGGGCCAGGGGTTGATAATCTATATCAGTTTGTGTGCGACCAAAGGGATCGTTAATATATATTACATGTAGAATATACGTAGTAAAGTATACGTTATGCTAGCTTTTACGTTTGTATGTGTGCGTTTCAATTGAACAAGGAAAATGTGACGGTATCGATTTTGAAACATGATATGCATTTTAAGGTGCTCCTTAAAAGAGGCTTTGCCCTCATTACTTTATCGAAAAGGGAATATTTCAGAATTCATTAGACGCCACGTAGGTTGATACTGAATTTAATGGTTTCTTTTTTAACGATGTGCGACGGCTTTGGATACAAGCAGCTTGATGTTTATTTATAAACTTGATGTCGGGGACAAAATATTTCTTTGAAAGAAGTACTTATCTTACGTTTATCTTTACTTAAATTATAAATGCGAAAGTAAGTTTCTTTGCAACTTTTTCACGCTTTAACAACTGAACCGATCATGCTGAAATTTTGAATATTCGGTGTCAGGTACAGAAGAGGACATAGGGAACCTTTTAACCTTTTATCGCGAGGAAAACAACAAGAACGTTTTTTTTTTTAAATAAAAATAAATGGTTTTACGTGACTTTGTGGGAAAAAACTTATACAATCGTGAACAATTGGGATTTTGATAACTGAATTCAACAGTAATTTATTCCAGTTGTGATTATTTATTCACATATTCAAAAATCATTGCTGAAAATTAAATAAAAACAAAGTATGGAAAAAAATAAAAACACGGCAGACACACTTCAGTCACGCGACGCGGAAATAGATTTTTAAACAGCAACACTCGCGGTGGCTTGCCGAATGAATCATACTGCAATGATACCCCATCTCGTGATTTCCCTCTAGAGAAGCCATCAAGTTTGAAGTAAATCTGCAATATCACTCGTAATGTCTCCCTTGGCGTACCAACCGAACTCGCTGACCGTAAAATTGTAAAAACTACCATAAATCTTTGCCTTTTACTTCGTTTTTTAGCAAAGGGAAATCAAGTGGAGGTGGCCACACAAAATAGATGATATCGTTTTGCTGTTGATTTTGGTAGGGGAATTATGGTGATCCGGGTTCACCTGGTATATGTTAATTGTTGGCATTGAAATATTTGCTGCAGGTACGACACTCTTCTTGGGAAGCCTTTGGTCGATTTCTTCAAGTTTTCAAAATATAACCAAATATTTTGTACAAACGTGTTTTGATTAGAGAATTACAGATGTGCCAACTAGTTGGTAGAGCTGACTAGTAGGTCATTTTTACAGTCGGATAACAGTTGGCAAAAAGCTACGATTAATATGAAATTAGTGTGTGTGACCTATTATTTAAAAATTTTGTTTTAATAACAGGCCACACTAAGTGGTCACACAATTTGTCGCGTACTTTTTGCTCGTCATCCGTTCGACGAATGTGTCAATTTCAATCTTTGGGTGGCATCAAAAAATCTGCAAATTACCATGCCCACCTTCTATCTGTTCCACAAATAATTATGCTGCAATCGTTCCCAAACGCGTTTGTAATTCACACAGCGATGGAGTGGAACTCTATACCCGCGTTTGTGTTTCCGAACGCATATCTTTAAAAAAATTAGAGTGATCAGTTTTCTTTTGAGTAGGCTCGCTCCATCGTCGATTTTGTCTCTCTCACCTCTAGCAAAGAATAGAGTCAAGAGTACACCCAACGCAAATAAAAAAAACAATTTATAAGCCTATGTTATTAAAATTCTGTCCAATTGACATGATTATTAAAAAAAAACCCTTTTATCAGACAAACTTATTGCGAAACATAATTATACAAAACAAACTTCTTCGTGATACATAAGTAAAATCCGGTAACTTCAAAGAAAATTCTCAATTTTCCAATAAACTAAATAATGCAGGCACGAATACCAAAGAAACTTGGCCATTAACGCCTGTGTCAGGCTAAATTAGTCGTTTGATGCCTCAAGCTAAGTTATTTACACTTTTATAGCTTCAACTTTTATTAATTTTCTGCAGCGTTCTAATTGTTTACGTTTGGAGACGGTATTCTGTAACTTTACCAACTTGCATACAGCCAAGTGGCTGTGTTGCCACACAACAATGGACAGAGTCTTAGATATAATAATCCTTTAGTTTTGTGTTGTGTTTGTATCATATTGAATCCCACAAGAAAAGCCTACGCTAAGTTTACTCACGTGTATCATATAACAAAAATATAATTTTAATTTAGCTGTTGCCATCAGCGGCTTCGCCGGTGTTCATGTCGTGAAAACTATCTCATGAAATCGTCATACCGGAAAACAAAGTATCCTATCTTAATCTATGTTTTTGGCAAATATCATCCAAATCCATTGACTAGTTTTTGTGTGGATGAGTCCATAAGTATAGGTTCCATAGGTATAGGTATAGGTATCTATCATAAATAACCAATTTTTACATTTATAAATATCAGTTAGATTATTTTTTAAATGTTGCCCAACACTAGTTATTTCTCATGACTGTGTCGTGGGTGCGTTTACATCATAGAAATTCGCATACATAAACACCCAGACCCGGAACAACTACTCGTAGATCAGTCAAATATTTGTTCCGCGAACGAACCCGCGATATGCTGCGCAACAGCCGATTGGGCATCACTGCGCCAACGGTACCGTAATTCGATTAGACAACGCTACGAAAAGCACCACTAACTAACAATACAAGCATAACGATCTAAAATCTAAAGCCTTGTCGCAAAATTCGGTACATCTGCAGCCACGTTAACTTCGCCGTTGACTTTACTATTTGTATTAGTCTACGGCCACACACCCGCACCGTACTAACTTACTGTTAGCTCTCTGGCTCACTGACTTATCTACTTACGAGTTGGCTAAGTCTAAATTAGCTTACAGCGTAGCCACAGAGTACAGATAGGTAGCTGGGTGTAATTAGTTATTGATGTAGTGGGGATTTTGGGGTTGATTTGTACGAGTATTAATTGTATTGGATTGTAGTAATGGTCTACAATATAAACGTTAATACGCAATAATGCCTGCGTCGTGAATTTGGAAGGAAAATATAACTGCGAGCGGAACTCGAACCTACTTACTGAATAAGTCCTCCAGACTTTTAACCAACTAAGCTATCGCATGAAGACTTTTAGGACAGAAGTGAGGTCGAATCTTTCATTCCATTGTCAAAAGTCTTCAATGACGTTGCGCCATCTATTGAAGTTGTGTCAAACTAAAGGAAAACCCATCCATTTTTCTTTTCTATATGATTTAGTATATCGGTTAGTATATAGTCGTGAAATTAATTGATTTGTTTATGAACTGATTCTAAAAATTGTTTTATTAACATTATGAAGCCTACGAGTGACTTTTTTTTAGGTGGTAAAATCATCAAATGAGGCCTCCCGCCCTGGGTGGGGCGGGGAGGCCTCATTTGATGAAGGGACTGTCAGACTCTTACTGAATAAAATCCACCCGTGTTCCTTCGGATACCCTTTACGTTCCGGGGCCACGGTATCCTGGGTTAAGAAAAACCCGCGACCCCAGCAGGCATTTGGCACCATAAGGGGCCCCGTCAGTTTGCTGACTACTCCCCGAAGGCACGCGCGAAACACGACACGGCGCGCCACCGACCCGGGCTTGGTCCTTGGTCGGACGGCGAGCTACCCATTACTCACCGTCCGCAAGCCCGCTCCGCCGCTGTGCCCTCTGCTAATCAGAGGGACACGCGTTGGAGCGTCCACCCGACAGGACCCCTTAGGCACACAGTGCCTAAGGAAGAGTTTTTGCCCGCACCCCAGGGTGCACCGGCCCGAAAAACTGGTCTTCCCCACGGACGTATCCGAGAGGGAACTCCAGTCCACGGGCGCACGTGGAGGTTTCCTGTCTTAGCACCCCAGCCTACGAGTGACTTAATTATATTCTTTAAATCCACGCGTACAAAGCCATGTAGTGCTAGTTCCTAAAGTTATGAGGGATGTTCACATTACATTCTATGGCTTTTTTCTTGTGTCGATTAAATATTGTGACTTTGTAACTTGTATTTTCCGATAAATCGTTTATTTAGTGTAATAAGTTTAATAACACTAAATAAACGATTTATCGGAAAATCTCAATAAGTAAATAATCTAGGTACTGTAACTTCAGAGTCGAATTATTTTCATAAAGATCTAATTCCACGAATTACTCGTTGTGATAGAAATGTAACCTGAATCCATACAAGTACGACACTTCAATACATTGATTAGACATGTAAATGTATAACAATGTGATATCACCACTAATTGGATCTTGGTAATTAAAGATGGGATATTAAATGACAACCTATCACAGCATAAAGAAGGTTATTTGTAAACCCACAACCTTTCGTGGTCTGAAAGTGCTTATTGTCATAAACGACTTTAAAAGTTGTAAAACTATGAAACCACGGTTAGCGCAGTGGCTTAGCGATTGGATTGCTGTGCTGCGTGTCGCGGGTTCGATTCCCGCACGGAGCAAATATTTGTATGATCTACGAGTAGTTGTTTCGAGTCTGAGCGTTTGTGTATGGGAGTTTATAGTGTTTGTAAGCGCACCCACGACACAGAAGAAATTCCTAGTGTGGGGCACCGATTTTTATGAAAAATAGAGAAAGAAAAAAAAAACAAGTGTTTTATACAAAATCGATATTTTTCTGCTGGCAATGTAGGAAACACCAGATTTTTTTTTCTTGATCTTTATGTTTATTAACATAAATGTATTTTCAGCCCGCATGAAAAGTTGTTAATGTTTTACAAATTTTAATAACCCTGTATTTTAGACACAAGAGTGTTATCATATTTTATTTAAGATGTACAAGTACACTGAATGAAAAATGAAAATACCATTAATACCTTAGTGTCTATTTTCCCGTGAACGTTTGAGTTAAGTGAGGTGCGAAGACACTAGACGGCGTCATTCTGGCTTCACACGATTTTATTTCTGTACTATCCACCGACTTCAACAGCACTCAGTACAGTCTACAGCTATAGACTATCATTATCATCATCATCATCATCATCAGCCTATAAGTGTTCACCACTGCTGGGACACAGGCCACCTCTCTGAGAGAGGGAGTGGGCCATAATCCACCACGCGGAAGTGCGGGTTGGTGGATTTCACATGTCTCGAATTTTTGGTTCTAGGACATGCCGGTTTCCTCACGATGTTTTCCTTCACCGTTTTGAGAGCATTGGTGATGAAATAAATTACACAAAGTAATGCGCCTGGCTGGATTCGAACCCACGACCTACAACTCATGAGTCGGCGCTGATACCCTGGGCCACCACTGCTCTTAGATCATCACGCACAATTTTTTCTATAGAACAATCTCATCATTGGCCTATCATGACGTCACCGAGAGTAATTCCACTGTGGGAATGAGACAGAGCTATACAAGTCGTCTATATAGCGCCATCTCGTTCCCACACTGGAATTACTCTCGCTATGGCAATTGTCCCATAATCCTTATAAAAACTCTTAAGTGTATGAGGAATAGAGTGCACAGTCCCACAATACTTCTTTGAAATGATATTGGTGTCATTGTATTTTTTTAATCTATTGCTCAAAAGTTCTCAGTTGTATTTTTGTGGCCAACGTTTGTGTACACAAAATTGTATCTTATTTTCAACTTTCGTAAGTCGAATTTAAAACAAACCATCGAGTGTGAACACAGCCTAACAAAAAGCGCTACACAGATTCGGAACAATGACGACAAAAGTGGTTTACAGACGTCGCAATTGAAAGTTGCTCAATCACTTCGAATATTAGTTGTGCGGCCAACTTTTTAATGAAACCAGGGCTCAACCGAAAAATACTTCAAACCTCAAACACGAAAAGCAGAACTACGAGACCGGAATAATGTTAGGGACAGAAAAAGTTTACGCTTTGAACTCTACCGAGGGTAAGTGTTTTGCATTTCGACCCACGCAGCCTGCATACCAATGCGTAAAAGGATTGATGTTTGCAAAGCTACAGGAAAAAAAATATCCAATCTTTACCTAACTAGTGGCTGTGAGTGACTCTGACATGTTTGTGTTTGGGGTAGTTTTAGTTTTTACTCTGGGGTTTTTACGTGTACATTTTTATATGTACCCGAAGGTAAGGTAACCGTATTCATGGATATGAAGTGAGATTGATAAATTGGTAACATGTAACCATCATAAAGAATAGTATTTTCTTTCATTTTTTATTCTATTCGTGACATCATTTGGAAGATATTTATGACATCTAACGCGCAGTGGACTCGTGTGGCTTTATATCCTACTCTCTCTCACAGATAAGAGGCCAGTGTCCCAGCTGTGGGAACCCAGTATTTAGATTCATCATCATCAGCCTATAATGTTCCCACTGCTGAGACATAGGCCTCCTCTCTGTGAGAGGGAGTGGGCCATAATCCACCACGCGGGCCCAGTGCGGGTTGATTGAGATTATGCTTATGCTAATCGTAACTATATATAAAATTACAAAATAAAGGGTAAGTTTTTATGTTACGCCTTCATGCACAAATCACGATTTATATGAATTTTGGTATAGAGATTAATGTGACCAAACACAAGGCTATAGGTAACTTCTTTATGCATAAAACTTGAAAAGGTGAAAATGGAGAAGGTATAGATTTTAGGTATATAAGTTTGAGTGCGATCAAATTTGGTGACAGATGTTTTTAACATAATACAGAGACCCCACGTATTACTAATCCACGTTGCTGCAATCATAAAAATATTCGGGTAGCATTATAAACTCTGATGTTATCTCCACAGCTTTTCTTTTCCTATGAAAGGATGCCACACCGTAAAGCACACAGTAGATTCTTTATGACGATACGCAAACAAAAAACGTAGCTATTATTAAAGCAGGAGGAAACGAAAGTTTTGGGGCAACTTTTATAGGGAGATCTAAAGCTTAAGATATCTTTGGAAAAAAAAACTTTCTTGCTACGTCCGATAAAATGTTTCGTACTCGTGTAATCCCTGAAAATTCTGCGTGATTTGTCTCTACCGCGATAAAGAAAAGGTCTCGTGAAAGTTTTCGAATGCACTTAAATCTTATCTGTTATCATGATTTGATGGAAACTTGGTGTGGCAGTATGTTTGATTAAGTATGTTTTGTTAGAGTGTGGTGACGCTGTTTGCACTGGTTATCGGTCAGCGTAAAGTACTGCACTGTAGCAGTTGGAATGTTTTCATTGAAACAGCTACCTTTAACAGACGTCAGTGCTGATGAGCACAAACTCTAGCCTAGAGAACATTGCTATTATTATGTTCTGTCGATTCAATTCTGATCAAAAGCAAATATTTTATTTCGTATATGGGCATATTTTAAAACATCGAGGAACAGATGGAGAAGGAACTGCAAGAAACTCCATGGTTATACTTTTAATATTGGCTGATAATAATCAATGAATTTGTATTTTATGTAAAAAAACCATCTTCGAATTCAATATCTACATAGTCTTCATTAAATTTCACCAACAGTATTCTTTTTTACATTTTCTACGTTTGTACAAACTAATCAGGGCCCGAGATTTCCACAGAATGTAAAACAATAGCTGAAAATTACCCCTCGTAGAGGACGTCTTAAAACTCATTTTCAAAGACAATCTTTTAAATTACGTCATAAAATATTAGAGGGACTTTGTGCTTGAATAAAGCTTGTGAAATAATTAAGGAAGTGTAATAAGGCTTTTCCATTTGCATAACAAATCTTTAAAGGTGCTCTTGGCAAAAATATGGTTGAAAATCCTTTGACAAATCAACCATTTTCTAGGAGATTATTATTTTTGAACTCCCTAACCGGCCAGATATCGGAATATTAGTGTTCCATAAGTTGCTATACGGTTATTTACAGTTCCAAAATATAAGAAACGGACAAACAAGGCTGCTTGCTTTGTGTGGACGCGACTATTGTTTCTCGACCGAGATACGAAATAATACACGCGAGCGAAACAAAAGCCGACACTGGATGGCTCGGGTGCTCGGTCGCTCGCCCGCGGTAGCGCGCGCGCGTGCCTCGGCCGAGACACGTCCACACTAACCGAGGTGCTTCGCGCGGCAAATGCCTCGCGAGGCTGTTCGCTCTGTGGGGACGCACCTAATGAAAATAGGATGTCATTTTCATAGATAGGTCCTATCACTAGCCACAATTTTACTTTTTCTTTATTTTATAATAATTTAACTTGTGGAATATTCAAATAAGAGCGCGCTTCGAAATTCGAAATAAGAGCCGCCTAAAAGTGTCGAAATGGCATTGGTTAAACCATTGCTTGTGACTGTACACAGATATCTATATATACACCGTGTTCTTCACGTTATCCATAAACTTTAGCAAATACTTCTATGGCTTTTACAAATCAAATCCAGCAAAGGAAGTAGTACTTAAAAAGGCTTCGTTACAAAGATATTTGTAATTTCATTTAATGAAATTTAATTGAGCTATGCAGTGAGAAAGTATCTTAATTTGAAATCTATCAAATACTATTTGCATTTCATTTGTTTCAGCCCGCCAAATGTTATGAATGACGTTGCCAATTCGGATAAAGAGGCATGCATATCGGGTTATTTACGTCTAAGTATTTAGTTTGTATGAAAATTAACAAAAAATAAAAAATAAGAATTTATTAATGTGTCCATAATGAAAAATGCTTACTTCCGTGGTTTGAACATCTGGTCGAAGTTTATGTATATCGTCCGGAACACGGTGTATAAAAGAACAGGGTTTTTTATTAAGACTCGACTACAGCCAAAACCGCTTAACGTAGTAACTTGAATTTTGGACAGCAGTTGCAGTCTACCGTGTAGGGAAGCAATAAGACGGGATTTTGCGAAAATCCTCCTCTAAGGGGGTGAAAAGGGGTGAAAACATTTGTATGGAAAATCTTATTCCGTGGGTTTATAAATGTAAAACTTGCCACGAATAAGAACAATAATAAATAAAAAAGATTGGCGCTATTATTTTTTTAAAACTACCCTCCATTGGTAATCTAGGTGTTGTTAAAGTTTGTATGGGAAAATCATAACGCGTGAGTTGATAAATGTGAAAATCAGTATTTATATTCTAGATCAAAAATAATTAAACACGTGTTTTTGGATTTTTCGAAAATCACCCCCCAAGTTAGTGAAAAGGGGTATTCAAGTTTAAAGGGGAGATTCTTTAACCGCTAAACGTGTAACCTGAAATTTGATCAGTAGTTGCAATTTATTATGTAGGTGAACATAAGAAGGGATTTTGCGAAAAAAATCCTCCTCTAAGGGGGTGAAAAGGGATGAAAACGTTTGTATGAAAAATCTTATTCCTTGGGTTTATGAACTTGAAACTTGGTACGAATATGAGTATAGTAAATAAAAAAGATGGGCGTTACTACTTTTTTAAAACTACCCTCCATTGGTAATCTAGACGATGTTAAAGTTTGTATAAAAATAAGTTGGTGAAAAGGGAATAAGTTTTAAGGGAAGTATTTTACTGCTTGCTTCCAAAATCCAATTATCTCTCAATCGAATTAAGGATGCGTATTTATTTATATTTCAATAATCAACCCCTAGCGGGATAAACATTGGAAAATTAGTTTGTCTACACTAATATTTAAAAAAAAGGAATGATTTGATTGTTTGTTTTTATTGAATAGGCTCCTAAACTACTAGACAATTTTTAGATTTTCCAAAAGTATTCTTTATGAAGGGTGACCGGGCATTAAATTCACTGAGTTTGAAGTTAGAGACACGCGCAGACGAAGTCGCGGGCGGAGTGCTAGTATTGTAATAAAACATAATAATATTAATAAAGCTAAACTTTTTTATCGTGAACCCATCTGAAAAACAAGCGTTATTATTTTCAACCCTTCAAACGCTATGATATTATTTTTCTTATAAAACACCTTTGAAAATATACAACGTTTTTCGCTTCTGAGACGATGCACTTTCCCGATCATTATTTTAAAAGCAGCCTGGCTTTTGAAGAAGCCGCGAGTGTTTCGGACTCCCCCTTTACACGTGTCGGTTGATTGATTCGGTGCTCGAGATACCGTCCTTTGGATACAGGATGCTCTATTGTTGCCTTGAAGTATTAATGTGGCTATAGATAGCGCATTCGGAAGTTTGTGTCAGTATAGATAGGGGGGTGAGTAATGGCTATATTTTAGTAGTTGGCTGGCCGACTTTTAAGGAATGGAAAATAATTATTGTTGAATTTTAATGGTAATCTGAATTTATGTATGCGAAAATGTTGATGAATGGATGGATGGATATTTGTTACTTAATCACGTCAAAAAGATATGTTATAGTCTGGAACAACACATAGGATATTATTTTCCCGGTATTACGTTCCAGTGAAACAATTTTAGAGTACACACGGGCGAAGCCGCTTGCAACAGCTAGTTGTAAAAATACAACAGGCAATCTCGTTGGTGTAGTGTTCGCAAGTATTACTACAGTGCATGAAATTCTGGATTCGATTCCCAGGAGATCAGGAGGAGTTTATTAGGTTTTGCCATTAATTTCTTAGTATCAGCTCAGTCTGGCTTCCTACCCAGTTGATTAAATAATTCGTTTGTAGACAGAGGCTAGTACGCGCGATGTAAACTTAATGTAGACTCCGAATTTAGATTGAAAATACAACTATTTTTTAGCATATTATACATTACATATATAAAATTTTCGGTGAAATGCACAATCAAGCATAACAATTAGTCATTTATTTCAAATAAACTGATATAATCAGCATTAAGTAGTAGTTTTTTTTAAGGTTTAAAATTTTCACATAACACAGTCCCGCAAAGTCTTCTATTGTTTCGGCTGGAAAGAAAAAGTGGCAGAATAAATCCACAGCAATGTCCTGGCCTGACCTGTCCGAAAGGTTAGAAGATCCAAGATTTTATACAAACACTCGGGAAAGCGGTTCGTGCCTAATTACACATTTTTCTTTGGAAGTAAGTTAATTTAGAAAAGTCCCTACTAATTCAAATGAAAGTAACATTCGTAGAATCGACTAAGAATTTAATAGTAATTTATTCACTTCCCAAAACTGTCCAAATGAGGCTGTTCTTATTAATACCCCACGCCTCTATAATGTTGCAGTGTCGTGTTGTCCGAAGAGCCCTGTGTGCTAGGAGTGTCTTGTCCGTGAAGTTGACAAATGCCGTTGGCACGCTAGGTGTTTGCCGACGCCCCTTAAAGTAAGGACGCGACGCCCGACGCTATCTGATGTATACACCAAAGTAAAATTTTGTTGGGGGGGTTTGAAAAAAAAGGTAGAAGAATGATTAGGGTTTTCCGTAATTTTTTCACCTCTTATACTCTTAATCAACACAGTTTTCAGTGTAGTGAAACAAATATGAACGGAAAGTGACAAATATAAAATTATAATGACAAAAAGGGATACAGGTCATCAGATTCTGTTTCTACTTGAATTATAATGAGTAAATAGAAAATGTAGTCAGCTAAAAATATTAAGCAAGATTTTTATATAATAAATGAGGTCGTACTTACCGTAAACAGCTACAAGGAATTAATCTTATTAAGGTATTCATTTTCTTGTTTACGAAAGAAGAAAATAAAGCTTACAGATCTATTTTAAATCTCAGGTTAATTATCTTTGCTATAGCAACATAATCTTTAAAGTCTACAAGTTTCAAGTATAAAACTGAAATGATCAGAAAAGTTAAAGATATCCTCAAAGGAATTAAATCTCTCTTCGTTCCAAAAAAAGCTTAAAACTGATCGAGCACAAATTACAGTGATTGATTTACGAGGTACCTACCCTGAAAGGAAATAAATTATTACCGGAGAGTTTTTCTAAGATAAAAGATTTTAAATTATAGAAAGTAAAGCTATCAAGTCGAGCCTAAGATTGGTGTGCCAACGGTATTTTCTTGACAAATTAATGATAGCGAGATATACTTGCCTATTATTCATTTTCTTTTTTTTTCTCGAGATTTATTTCAGATGATATTGTGGGCGTATTTTTCGCAAGTTTATTAAGAAGATTGCTTAAAAACAGCTAGCTAGTGATTTTTGCTAGCTAGCTAGCCAATATCTAAAGAAAAAACGATATTTGAAAGTTTTTATTGTGCCGGTTTTAGAACAGTTTAGTGACTTTATCCAAGTTTATTCAGAAAGTGTTCGTGTCTTTGTAATTGAAACGTCAGTTGTTGAAATTTTTATGTATAAAGAAATAAAGGTTTTAAAAACAGACGTTTTAAATCAGAATCATGCATATTTTTCTTGCGTTCTGGACGTCTACTTCCTTAGTCAGTCAATGAAGATACGGCCCCGAAGTATTTTGAAGAATGAATTTCGAAAATTATTTCAAGCTTTTGAGTGAACCCAACTCCCTATTAATTTTGAATTCACGAGTTGACAACACATTGGGAGTCGGGACAATTACTGCCCAATCATGTTGTCAGCAATTTTTAAATTAATTTTATGTCCGCAAGTGGTAAAGAGTAAGAAGCTCCTGAAACTTGGGCCGAAGCAACGTGTGTCAGAGAATACATTTTCAATAACAATATAAATAATGCTATTGATAAAAAATATACTCCTCAAAGCTACTAAAGTGTTCGCAAAACTAGTAAACTATTTTGTTGTGTAAGAATAAAATTCTATATAAGTTGTTCCGCCTTTCTTCCATCTGCCAAAGGAAATCATGTCTGATGCAATATATTGAAATATCTGTACCCTCCCATCTCAACCGAGATATGATATAAATGTCTTAAATTGTGTAGGCAGTACATCAAAGCTTTGACATGAAATCTAGTTGAATTTACACAATTCTGTTATGTGTAAGTTCTTTAAGAATTTTGTTATAGAAATAATCGAAATGGTTTGTATTTTTATAGCTTTATGGGTGAAACTTCGCGACTTATTGAACGATTCTTGCAAGTTGCGTTTCACGGCCGCGATGTCCTTTATAGACGGTCCTGAAAGGACATCCTCCTACGTGAAAACCTTGACCTTTCAGAATTTTGTTCTGCTGGTATCATTCGCATTCATCTACATGCAAAGAATGGAAAGCCTCTCTATCCAATAATTGGCTTTTCAGGATAACAATACAACGTATCCCTGCTCCACAACGAACTATCAAACAAAAACTAGTCCAGCTAAAGTTAACAAAAATATCTATTGTTTACAATTTAGTAACGAACCAATAGTTCAATGGTATTACATGCTTGTTGTTTTTGCTACAAATATTTGAACAAGTCTAGTTGCAAACAATAAAACACTCTCCAATTATTATTTTGTAGAGCTGAAACTTTTTTAAGCTGTTATAGTCTCAGTCATGTAAGGCCCAGCGCACACCACTGGAAGCGCAGCGGAGCGCACTTTAAGATAACAATTTAATATAAACCTTAACTACCTTGAGATACGGTCAATATAAGAATAAATTCGGAGACGGTGCTCGGAGCGCCCTCAAGCTACCACAAGAGAATGAGCGCAACCGTATATCAAGGCAGATAAGGTTTATATTAAATTGTTTTCTTAAAATGCGCTCCGCCGCGCTTCCTGCGGTGTGCGCTGGGCCTAAGTGGCAACAAGTAATACTAATTAAGACTGCAGTTGCAAGAATAACCATGTCGGTTTTCTGTTACCTTATTAATTTATGTCATACATTTAATACTCATTATCTAATACTATCAGACATCAGTACGATGATAATTTATTTTCGTAATGTTACAATAGTTCTTAATAATTATGGTAATATTACGAAGACGGCACGTTTGGCGCAGTGGCTGAGCAATTGGACTGCTGCGTTGCGTGTCACAGGTTCGATTCCCGCACGGAACAAATATTTGTACGATCTACAAGTAATTGTTTCGGGTCTTGGTGTTTGTGTATGTCAGTTTATGTTTCTAAACAGACCCACGACACAGGAAAAAATCCTAGTGTGGGGCGACGTTTTGAAGCAAAGATTTTAAGTTTAAAACCTATTCAAAGATTAAATCAATTTGAGTATATTTTAAGGGTTGTAAGATTGTGGATGATCTTTACATATGGAACTGCATGATCCTACTGAGATAACAAGCGAGTTGTGGTGTTTATGCATATCTTTTAGATCACGCTTTGTCATTCATGGGCCCATAACAAAAACTGGCAATAAATGACAGAATACAATACAATATTTTTTCATGAGCCACCATCAACTCCACCTTTGTTTATATCCTCGTGCCATCACAAAAGCACATAGTATACGAATACCTACTTAAATTCATATCATACAGACTAGTGACGAGTGCCAGAGCACAAAACAAAGAAGAGGTGTCACGTTAAAACTCAAGTGAAATGTATTATTCAGTTCCTCCTCTACAAAGACAATTCGCCTTTTGTTTGACACTGACACGAAACTGAGATCATGCGAGACGGGCTCACATATTACTTACTTTATATGCGGCATAAGGAACTTGATAAAATATGCTATGTTTATTATGTATGGCGTTTCAACTGCTTCTCTGGAGGTTCTAGTGTTATCAAATAGCGATTTGGATGTACGAATTGTGGGATTGATATTTGTTTACCATACCATATCTTAATTCAGTGGATCTTTATTTCTTTCTCGTGTGAGAACTTGGTCATCTTCTGGTGCCAGAGTTAATTGTGCTGTATCTGAGAAGAGGCGGCTTAATTAACAGCGTCAAACAAACCACAGGCATTTAACATGGCTTTAGACAAACATTGATTTAATTATCCGTTGTTTTCCGGTGACGTCTAAGAATAACTTGAATGCTATTGTCAAACAGACAGGCGAAGCGAACGCGAAGAGAAGCGTTTTTGTGTGTAATGTATGAAATTGTTTGAAGCCTGTCACATAGACTATGGGATCGCTTTCGCTTTTCTAAATGACAGGATTCGGATCGCATTCGCTTCGCCTGTCTGTTTGACAATAGCTTAAAAGAGTCTTCCCGCCTTGTGTGAAATAATATTTTTGATGTATCATGAAATTCACCACAAATTATCCGTACCTAACAAAATATTGTGAATTTGATTCTTATCTAATTATTATGAAACGGTTTTGGTGTAATTCACTAAATCTTAAGATGCGGGATTCGTACTTAGAACAACATTAACTTAAAAAACGTCTGAGTCTAGGCATAAGATTATTTTACTATCCAAACAGCCTATGGTTTAGTACTCAGTTTAATTCTGACACTTCATTAGTCTTAAAGGACGAACCGTTATTTTAATTGTTCGTAGCTCGCTTGACGATCTTACTATTTATTGCTTGTAAGTGAAGTTGCTGCGCAGTATGTCGTGGGTTCGATTCCCGCACGGAAAATATTTGTATGATCTATTAGTAGTTGTTCAGGGTCTGGGTGTTTGTGTATGTGAGTTTCTATGTTTGTAAATGTACCCACGGAACAGGAGAGTGTGGAGTGTGTAGTGTGGAGTAAGGTTTAAGAAAAAGGTTTCATAAGATTAAACTGCTTGATCAAAAAGGTCTACATAGATTGTCTGTTCCAAAAAAAAAAAAACCGTTAATGAATTCTTGTCACTGCGCTAACACGTCAAATTTTTTACACACAAAACTTTTACTTTACTCAGTAGCTTAATTTGTAAGTACAATTTATTGTATAATTTTTAATAGTCTGCATTGCGTGATTTGTTGCTTGGTTATGCTGCAGATAACTTAAATATTTCGGAAGGTAACTTGCAATAATATCTAACAGTACAAGGTACTGGTTGGTAGTGCTTGGTACCTATATAACAGCAATAATAATTTAACAAAAGACACTAGCCGTCGTACCACAAAAACTTTTAAACGTCTGTTGAACACTTGTCTAAAAAAATGACAGATTATGTCCTTGAAATAAGGTCCGTTTTGCAGTCACACTTTTTTAGACAAGTGTTCAGCAGATGTTTAAGAGCGCTTATTCTGAAAGTTAGCAACGTCGCAAATAGTTGTCAAATATTAACAAGTTTTAATTAATTTAGCAATGTTACTGTATGGAAATAAGAAATATGGCTCTGTAGTGCACTAAAACATTGATAAGGGTATGCAATAAGTAATATCGTAACAACGAATAAATAGTTTTAGATGTAAAAAAAAGTATTTGGAAACCTTCCAAATGCCTTTTTTAAACCTGAAACGGTGTCAGCATCAAATTCAGTGTTTTAATTGCATTCTTATATCAATGTTTTAGTTCACTACAGAGCCTTTTTTCTTATTTTCATACAGTAAATTTGCCAAATTAATTAAAACTTGTAAATATTTGACAGCTATTTGCGACGTTGCCAACTTTCTGGTTTTGCGCCCTTAAGTTTTTGTAGTAAGGCTGTATGTGTTTTTATTGTTTAAAGGGCTTTGTCACTACTTGATAAAACTGATAGGTTTTTTAACTTTTTGTTGGTGATATCATGTCCTGCGTGGCTTGAAGTCTTTGTACAGTAGGAATTGAAGTAAGTTTGCAAAATTGTACAGGTAACAATTCTACAGGTCTTAAATGGCCGTTTTAGTTTAATATTTTAATTCAATATTTCGTAAATTGTCAATTTATGACCATTTCTGATTTAGTTAATGTAGTCTTATTTCCAAGAACACGCTAAAAATCCTTAAATACACACATCAAAAGTGTCTAGGGATCAACATATATTTTTGCAATAACTTTTCTCCTGATTGATATTAATTAAAATTTTCTTTAAGGATTCATCAAATAAAGTGTTTTCGTTTGTCACAGTAACGATAAACCAAGTCACCTTTGCATTAATAAAGAAATTTGCCATTTTCCTAATAAAGGGATTTTTGACATTTGAACCACTAACACAAAAGTTCGAAAAAAAGACTGAAATAACAGTTTTCTTTAAAATTTTATTGGGTAACTTAAACAATTAATAATCCGTGTTTCTACCGCGAACACTAACAACACAAGAACATCGGTTTGGCATACTCAAAATGAGTTCATCCAAATCACGCTGTGGAATGGCCGCCCATGTTCGTTGCAACAACAAAAAAAGGTCTTCTTGCGACTGGATACCCTCCATATTCGGCAGAGCTCTTCTCTGTAGCATATCCCATGCATGCTCAATCGGATTCAAGTCTGGCGACTGAGCAGGCCAGGGCAGGACATTGATGTTAGCTGCGGCGAGAGTCTGTCTTACAACTCTTGCGGTGTGCGGTCGTGCATTATCATGCATTAACTGAAATAAGGGACCGATTTGCACTTGTAGAGGAACGATGACGTCTGATACAATCGTCTCAGCATAAATTCGAGCGTTGAGGTTGCCTCAGATCCAAATCAACTCAGTTCTTCCGCCGATCCAAATACCCGCCCATACCATGATGGTTCCACCACTATAAGGATGGACTTCCTGGCAGGATTTTAATCGCTGTTGGCGTCCAGGGGTTCTCCAGTGTCGTATACGTCTTGTATCCGGTCTCATACCGAAACGAGACTCATCAGAAAAGCACACGAAACGCCATTGTTCTTCTGCCCAATTTCTGTGTTCAAGAGCCCATTGATATCGAATCCTACGATTGTGCATTGCTATAGGTGGTACCCGTAGCGGTCTTCGGGAATGAAGGTTCACTTCATGCAAGCGGTTTCTGACTGTTTGGTCGCTAATTAAGTTCCCTGAAGAGTGATGAAGCCTCACGGCTAACATCATGGCGGTTATTGTTGGAGCTCTTCGAGTTAAGATTTGAATGTATCGGTCTTGTCTCCGTGTGGTGCAGCGATACCGTCCTCCATAGCGCTCAGCCACGGTACCAGTGCTTCGGTAACGTGTCCAAAGTCGACTGATAACACTCTGACTTGTATTCAGAGCTAAAGCCACAGTACGTTGCCGGGAACCAGCTTCTATCATTCCCACGGCTCTGAGCATTTCTTCCCTGCTTAAATGACGTCGCCGCTCCATAATAACGTTGGTTTTAATCAGTAGTAGGGAAACAGTAGCACTAATAATGTCTTCAATGCGTTGTATGTTTTTATAGGGAAAATATTGACAGCTGATTTTCATCTTTTACTCGAATTTGATTCACAGTTCCTGATTCAAATTATGAAATGCACCAAAAAGGATCCATATAAATTTATAAAATCATAAATTTATTACAAAGCCACATCTCAATCTCAAGAAATCCGCATAAAAATGCTTGATCCCTAGACACTTTTGATGTGTGTAGTACCTAGCAAATTATTTTTTAAATGTGTTTCTGTTTGACCTGCATAATACTTACATACTTTATGCAACCGAATTAAAAATTCTCATAAACCCACATTACCAACATAATAAACCCAACACACCACCCTTTTCAACACATAAACTTCTTTAATAACCCCCGTAATTTAATGAAGCTTTTACCATAAACCGAAGTCGAACGAAAAGGAAGGTCGAGTAATGATACCTAGGTACTTTATGTTGGTAAAAATTTCAAACAACTCCGAACTTTAACATTAGCTGGTGAATTATCGTGGTCTCTTTGGTGTCATTTGTAAAGTTTGAACTCAACTTGGTATCCTGGGAACGGATTCTTTTCGTTCCCAGTTTGCTCTGGGCGGTGGCCAAGTTGCTTGCACACTCAATTGGTTCAGAATGTTTATTCCGTATTTCCTGAGCAAATATCGGAATGTAACAACTATTTTTAATGCATGGAGGTTATGATTTAGGTGATATTATTAGTTCATATAATATTTTGTTTTAAGTATTTAAGCTGAGGCTACAGTAGGCAGCGATTTGTGATACGACTGGAAGAAAGAAACGAGTTACAATGGTATCGCTGATGAGTACCTACGATGTAGCCATATATGTGTGCATTCATTTATGTTTGTTTTAATCGCACTTTTTTTTCTAAGATCGCGGCTTATGTAACCTCAGTTTCAAAACTACAGTTACGTCACATCACAAAGACATTTTCTAAAAGATATGAAAATCCAAAGAAATAATCTTACTTTACTTTACTTAACGACAGAGAGTTCATCAAATCATACCATTAAAACAGTCTATAATTGTTTTATTGCCAAGTTAGGGCTATTTAAGGATTTATTCTACATTTGTAAGTGGGAACGAGCGAAGCATTTGTTCTACCTTTGTCAAAGTAATGGCATAAAATCTATCTCCCTAAATCTTTATTTGCGTGGCTTCTAGACATTTAGAAAAGGCCCGGAGCTAGGCCTAAAAGTGGACTTTGATTTATTGAACGTAATGGTCACTGGTGGTGAAACTTATAGTTGGGATCTGTCGTAACCTTTAAATCTTTAATTTAGACACTTAATAATTGTCATGCCTATTATTTTATGTTTTTTTTTATCGTGATAATACCATTTAATGAGTCCTCCCACTTGGGATGGACTGACGGACTTGTACTGACTAAAATCCACGGTGATTCTTCAATAGCCCTGTTAATTGATGAGACAGTCCAGCGACCCATCATTTTATGCCATCTACTCCCATTTGTCACCAGTGGGGACAAATGGGAATAGACGGCATAAAATGATGGGTGACGTTTTATGCCTATAAACAGTTTTTTTTGGGACATACCCGCCACATTATTCGCAAACAACTACAACTCTTGAAAGCCTACAGAAACAGTGGCCACCATCATAAAATCGAGTCAGTTGATGTCGCAGAAAGTTAATTAAATTACATTCTATCATTTTTATTCTTCGTTATTCTTTTTTGATGAAAAGAATAGCGGAGAAGTAGTAAAAATATTTTTAATAGACAAAAAAAAGCTAATAGGCACTAAGGGACGTTTACAACTGAGATAAGCCCAGTTGCTCAGCGCCACGGATGAGAACATCTATTAATTAGTGCACCCACACTAATTACCAGTTCTAAAACTGTCATCAATGTCTTGTTTCTCTTTTCAAATTCAAATGTTGCTATACCAAAATAGGTACTCATGACTTTTTATAATTTGCCTCACCTTCGACTATTTGTTATAATTAGCTTCTTGCGTGTTTTCGAATTAAATAATGTAAGAATAATAATATTGTTTAATGAGAAAGGAGTTGTTAAATACCATTAATTTTATAAGAACATATAATGGAACAGTGTTGGTAATTGGTCAGTTGGCTGGCGTATAAAAAACGTAATGAAAAACGAAGATACATAAATCTGTGTCCTATTATAATCTACAAAAATTGGTTTTAGTAATGAAAGCTCCAAATGGTTTTAGTTATAATGTTTTTAAAGTCAAACATATGAACCACAAAAGTAACCATTCTCAATTTAAGTTTAATCATTTTGAAATTCAATTTAAAAACTGAAATCCCGCAATAACACAAGAATCGAACAGACAAACTTTTATAGCTAGTGCTTACAAAGAAAAACAATTCGCAATTACATCCACTGCCAGTATTATTTAGCTTTAAGACTTACGAAACTCGTCCTGTGGAAATGGAGATACTGGAAAGGGCTCTCGTTGCTTCGACATTCGTGAATTACAGTGTTTCTCAAACTGAGAAAAATAATTTAACCCCATTTGGGGGCAAGAGCTGTCAAATTATCATAAAAAGAAAAAAACCATTTTCTACTATGCGCGTTCAGATGTTTAGTTTGTTCTTAATATAAGTTAGGCATTTTTTTATCGAAATCATAGATATCAATTTGAAATGAGACAGAAAAGATTGAATTCCCAACAATGTGTGTAGATTTCACTATTCATCTGCTACTACTTTATAGACAACTAAATATTCAACAAACAAAAGAATAATTTTCCTACCCTCAGCCGATTAGTGACATAAGTGACATGTCACCCCGAGACCTGTAATCGTGAATGGTGCTGCCCTCGAGGTTGTGCAAGAATACATTTATCTAAGTCAAACTGTACAACTGTGTCGGCACAACTTTGAGAAGGAGGCAGCTAGAAGAATACGCTTGGGCTGGGCGGCATTCGGGAGGCTGCATCATATCCCTCAAAACAAGGGTTTACAACCAGTGTGTCCTACCCGTAATGACTTACGGAGCAGAAACCTGGACACTTACCATCGGCCTGGTCCACAAATTTAAGGTTGCTCAGCGTGCAATGGAGAGAGCAATGCCCGGGGTTTCTCTGGTGGATAGAATTCGTAACGAAGTCATTCGCCGGAGAACCAAAGTAACCGACATTGCGCTTAGAATCAGCATGCTGATGTGGAAGTGGGCCGGTCACGTCTGTAGACGGACAGACGGCAGATGGAGCAAACATGTGCTAGAGTGGAGACCGCGAATGGGCAAACGTAGTGTAGGACGCCCTACTGCAAGATGGGTCGATGATTTAAGGAAGGTGGCTGGCAGTGGATGGATGCGGGCTGCCCAGCACCGGGATGGTTGGCGCTCTTTGGGGGAGGCTTACGTTCAGCAGTGGACGGGAATAGGCTGATAATATAGCCGATTAGTCGTCATTTTACGAGTCATACAATGCACGTACATCATCTTACAACTTGTATTGTACAATCAGCATTAAAAGTTGATTTTCAAAATCGCTGTACACCGTAATAATACATAATAATACGGTGTACAACGATTTTGAAAATCTAAATGTGGTCAGCAAGTTTTTATGGTGACTGTACAACGCCACTACTGAGGGACTTTTCTAGCGATTTTCACAGTACATCCCTCATATCATTCCAACCGTCATTACTCTTGTAGCCATGCTCATTTATACTTAAAACATGGCATTTTCCTCAAAAACTTTTACCAAACAAATGAAAAAGTTTTATTAGTTAAAAGGAAGACCCCAATGAAAGATTGAGCAACCCTGACCCGGTACATTGACACAGTTCAATCACAGCAATGAGACAAAAGAAATAGTTTCCTTCACGTTCGTATTAGGTAAGTTTTAATTGAGTTTTTGCAACACCCTTCCGTGACTAGTGATGTTGCGTTTTCTTGCCTGCTTCGGTTTACTTTTATTAGTTTTTATTGTAGCCGTTTACTTTGTTACATGATACATTGTGAGCTTTATGCTTTGTATTAGCGTATGCAAATGTAATAAGGAAGCAACGTGCAAGTGGTATTTTCTGGAACTAGAGGTCGTTTTTATTCTTGGTTTGTTTTTGGTCTAGTTTGAATTTCTACGTTATATTTTTCTAGAATTATCACAGTGTATTACTAAGTAATGGGGTAATGTATGTCATATGATAAGGCAGCTGCATTGGGTCCATATTGGCTCACCTAAGTTGTTAACCTGAAATTGTTCTTTCTAACGATTTGTAATCCGAATGATCACTCTTCCTAAAATTTTTCATCCTAAAGTTTTCATTCATACTATTTGTAGTGCCACCGGCGATGTTCATAACACTCATGTTTCCGAAAATTGTTATCAATAATATCGTTATTGTAAATATATTTAAACTCCTACTGTTTTTTATCATAACGTTTTTATCCCTAAACATTATTACGATAATATTTTCACTCATACTCAGAAAGGAACATTTACCAAGTGTAATAAAGAATATTTGTATATTATGTGGGTAGAAGATGATATTTATAGTTTTAATTTGAGCTTGACGTCATGCGGTTAAACCTAGATGTATCCTTCCTTCACAGGAGCAAGTCAACGGAGCCCCGCTTCGCGGGTCTCCTACTTCTGGGTGGTTTACAAAAAAATAACCACGAAGAGGATGGCGGGGTCTTTCAGACCCCGCCATCCTCTTCTAACCTAAATTGTCCGAGTCGGGGTGCCAGCAAGTCCCGAGGGTGCACCTAATTCTAACCGGCTAAACCTAGTTGTAACCGAAGATAAGTAGGGTACATCTAGGTTTAACCGCATGTGGTCGGTTATACCTAGTTTATGCCGGTTAAAACTGGGTGTAACCGATCTACTGATTATTATGAATAAAAAGAAATCTAAACAAAAAATATATGACTTTGAATAATAGTGTAAAAGATGGTTATGTTGAGAAAATATAGGAAAACAAATAATAGTATATTAGATGTTTATTGCTACTGACATTATGAAGTCGAATGATTCGGAATTATGAACATTAGTGACAGAGCAATTAGGAGTTGTGATCATTAGGATTAAAAATGTTAGGAATACAATTTTCGGGTTTCCAATGATCGGAGTTTAAATTTTAGGTGAACTTTGGCGCGCCCAGCTGCATTTACCTTGATTCAAAGCTGACCCCAGTTTGGTTGTAAAATAGCCAGTTCATGCACCGACGATCAGTGAATCAAAATAATGTTCTAAAGGAAAAAACACAGAGTTCTTTTTAGAACAAAATTCTAGGAATTGAATAAAGATAAAGCAAGAGTTCATTTAACTTCTTAACTCCTTTATATAACGTATAATGAGGTGAATTAATCTTAACTTCCAAATTAAGTGCTTTCAAATTTAAAATGCAAAAAATTCAATTAGGAGACCTTAAGCAAAGCGGAAGGAGTCCAATTAAAACTATGTCTTCGTCGAGAAACTGGTAAAAGGTAAAGTGGATAGACAAGGAAGCACTGAAAAGCACTTTAGGGCCTTTTAAATTAAGAGAAGGCTTTAAAATATTGGAATTTAAATCGTATTTACTACAGTTAATATAAAAGGAGTTGATAATCGCGTACATTTAATGAGAAAAGCTTCGACCAAATTAATTTAAGCAGAAATATCCTGAACGCAAAATCCTTGAAATTAACGTTAAATTATAATAAGGAGGAATAAGGATTGGACTATTAAATTAAATTTCATATTTGAGCAGTGGTGGCCCAGTGGTATCGGCCTCGACTTACGAGTTGTAGGTCGTGGGTTCGAACCCCGTCAGGCGCATTACTTTGTGTAATTTATTTAAACACCACTGCTCTCAAAACGGTGAAGGAAAACATCGTGAGGAAACCGGCATGTCCTAGAACCAAAAAAAAATTTCGAAGACATGTGACATCTACCAATCCGCACTGGGCCCGCGTGGTAGATTACGGCCCACTCCCTCTCACAAAGAGGAGGCCTGTGTCCCAGCAGTGGGAACATTTATAGGCTGATGATGGTGCCAAAATATTTCAAAACAATTTGGTTATATCTTATAGAAAACTGGTTTACAAGAGTTTCAATATAACCATCATAAAATTTTAAATTAATGAAAGTAACATTTTCTTTCACTGTTTTTCTAAACTTTATACACGACTGTACACACCATACGCTTCTAACAGCTAACTTTTAACGCTCAATTTAACTCAAATGCCGTACAGTCGTGCAGTAAAGTGTGAATAAATCTTCTTTAGTGGCATCGCACCGTTTCTAGGCCATAAACACGACAGTGGTCAACAAACAATGTGCTCCCTGTTCAAGAAGCGTCATTTATCCTTGGGACAAAAAGTGGTTGCGGCCGCGGTATCTACAGGGTTGTATAGCAAAAACGTGCTAAGATGGCGGCGTTGGTAAACGTGGGAATTTAACGTGCGTGTTTGTTTGTTAAGTGTGAACGGTTGAAATTTGAGGATTTTGTTAGAAAAGTAGGTAAAGAAAAGTTTGTAGACAAAGTTCTAAATAAACGAAGAACCAGAGCAAGTGCAACATTGTTATTGTAATTGTAGGTAAAAATAGATTTTTAACATAGTAATTATCTTACTGTTTGGACAAAAAATGTTTAGTATACATCTATAGGAATAATAAACCTTTTTTCTAAGATGGTTTCCGACGTCGCGTCGGTTGCATAAAAGTATGTTCTGAAAAAAGACCAAAGATACTTAGCTTATTCTTTCGATTAAATGATACTAGATATAAAGGAAGTTGGGTCTGTAAACAATCCACAACTGATATCGATAGTAATAATGTACCTAATCCTTACTAATATCTATTATAACTGCATAAGTTTGGATACTTGGATGGATGGATGGGTGTTTGTTACTCAATTACGTCAGAATAACTGTCTTATAGTCTGGTTTAATAGGCTACTGTTTACTCCTGCAGTATAATCTACTTGGACAATAAGCGAACTCCACGTGGGTAAAACCGGTGGTATATATCTAAACAAAGATGCATTCTCATTTCTGACGTTGTCTGCTAAGCTGATTTAAACTGATATGCCCTATACTCAATGAACCATGACCACAATAAACACGCCCACAGCAGCAGAAGTTGCGACAACCCTAGTAATAATAGTTTAAAAAACTAAAAAACACGCTTTTAGCAAGCACTCAAAATTACAAATGGAGCTTATGTTGGATTTAGGTCACATGAGAATTTTTTTCACCAAACCCTTTCTTTTGATACCCATATCATGGGGGTGCATTTCAAATAGCCTATCCGCCATATTGGATTTAAGTCAAGTGACTATTTTTTTCGTATTCCTTACAGAAAACCTTTTCATTTGATACCCATATCATGGGGGTGGTTTTCAAACAGCCAGGCCACCATCTTGGGGAGGCCGCCATATTGGATTTGTAATTACGTTTCTTAGCTAGTCATGAATTGTCATTAGACCTCAGAGCGTGTGCAAAATTTCATCTTAATCGAAGACCGGGAAGTGGGTCAAATTAAAATTCCAAGATTTTCTTACATACATAGTTACAAGTGAAGCTAATAAAAGCGTGTTTAAAAATGGAGGGATATGTTGAATGAAACCAAAGAATATGTACCTATTAATAACAGCCATTGATCGAAAGACTTAAAAACATGTGGTAATTGTACAGCAGTGTATTGATGTAAAAGAAAAACAAATAGTTGATCCAGACGGTAAAAGAATTTCAATCCTAGAATGATAAAACAAAGGGCTTTCGTTTTATGAAAAAGTATGGTAAACAATTCAGTACAACGGTTTCCAGTACTCTTTTAAACAAAGCCTGTGACAGACGGATGGACGGCCACACAAGTCATGAGTTCCGTTTCTGAACAAAAAATAAATTAAAAACTTTCAGTAGCCCATTCAATTTTTTTACTCGTTCAGACTTTTAGTTAAACAGATATAAAAGAGTTTTCAAACGCGTCGGACACTGGATTGAAATTAAAATGTTGAAAAACAGGTCAAAATTAAAACTACTATCTCTGACTTCTGCGTAAGCTTTAATAGGTAGAGTTATTATGTGACTTTGTTATATTTAAACGATTATTTAACACATTTTTTTTTAAACTTTGTCCCGCCTTAGTAATTTGTTTTGTGTGGTGGGTGGTTGATTTTACAAAAACTTAAACTTACAAACAAAAATACCCAGACCTCAACTATTTTTAGAACGGGTGCTGCTTGTGGTGACTGGTCGACTTGCTGACCTTTGGTTTTGTTATATGTAATTTAATTTCTTTTCTTTATATTGTTATTTACTACGATTGTCCTAGTTTATCTTTTTGTGCCTTCTAGTCACGATTGGGATGTAATTTCGGATTGATGTATAATGTGAATGTTCTATTAAATTGTATAAAATCTTGGTTCTTCTAACCGTACAGACAGATGAATGTGTTGCTGGGGAGTTTGTTCCGCCACTTCTTCTTCCCAGCTAAAACACTAGGAAGTGTCGAAGGGGGGGCGCTTTGGGGGACTGTCCTATGTAAAAAATTGACCTTCAATAAAAACTTTTTCAAAAAAGTAACCGACTTCAAAAACAATAAAAAAACAAAAAAGGGTGAAATAACCTAATTAATAACTTCTTTCGGATGTCGGTGGCTTTATTTTTTTTTATTTATTTCATTGACTTTTAGCCACCGACTTCCGAAAGAAGTTATTAATTAGGTTATTTCACCCTTTTTTGTTTTTTTGTTGTTTTTGAAGTCGGTTACTTTTTTGAAAAAGTTTTTATTTTTCCCTTTTTAGTTTACTTATTAAATATTCAACCCAAATTCTTGTAAAATACAAAATTTTCTTACATTATGCACTAATCTTGTAATCCGTCACAACATAAAAAATCCATATCTCTAAAACTACTGAACCGATTTTGATGAAACTGCAGTGTACCCTAAGTTGAACAATACCTAGTACAACAAAAAAAGAATTACTTAAATCGAACTTGTAGTTCCGGAGATATGCGTGCACAAACATAAAAACATACATACATACATACATACACTTATGAAATTTGGCACATTTGTTCAAACGCTGATATAGGCAGTTCTGATAATATTACATACATACGGGTCGAATTGATAACCTCCTTTTTTTTGAAGTCGGTAAAAAGTGCTGATAAATCAGCCTAATTTGAATAAATGACTTTTGATTTTGATTTAGATCATAAAAATATGTGTTCCATGTGCAGCGCAGCAGTCAAATCAGGCACTGCATCAAGCGTGCCGTCTTAATACTTTTTTCTATCCGTTTTCCGCTTACGGCGGCTGAGCGAAAAGCAAAAGATTCAGAAAGAACTTGCAATGATATCGCGCACCTACGACGGTACACAGTTAAAACTGTTTGGCGGCGGTCTCCGAAAGGCTGGTCAGTCGCGAGCCAGGCGGACCTGGCGAGGCCTACTACCACCAGCTATCAACTTTCTAACTTCGGGACACTGCTAAAAAAATCTCAATGAAAAGACCCATTTCGTTTTTTACATATTGGGCCGTGATTCGCCTGATGTGATGGGGCTTAGCGAGAAGTCTATTTGTAACTTCTCAATAGCCATTCGTGGTATAACCAGAAAAAAATAAGTGAATATTTTATGTTCCGTAAAGAAAGGGACAAAAAAGTAAAAAGCACCTTTTATCTTGACCTCGGAAAAGACGTAAATAAATAAATCCGATAATCTCTGACTTTGAACTCACTTTGATGTACGAGTATCTGGTTTTCTTCGTATTACGCCATTTACCTTTCAAAGCTCATATTTAATGGTGATGGAATTAAATAATGGCTGCCTTGAGTTCTTTCGTACACAAAACGACGCAAGTCTCCGATCTCTCCGATACCTTACGACTTTGGTATCCATTGACGCGTGCTTGTGTACGAACCTCTATGAATTTGTATTGCGATAGTCGCCTGGATACCAAAGTCGAAAGGTAGAGGAGACTTGCGTCGCGTTGTATACGAAGGAGCCTGTCGTAACCCCAATTGCTGAACATGAAGTCGTGGGTTCGATTCCCAAGTAAGTCATAATATAATTATGTCAGATTTCAAAACAAGCAAAAAAAAGTGTTGATTAATTGAAAAAGTTTAAGAGCAGAAGCTGTTCTCAGCCCATATGTTCCACAGCAGTAGAAAGGCTCCCTCCACCCTTTCTCGCGGTTAATATCTGTATCCGTGGTCCAGTTCTTCAAAACGCTGTCCAACTTATCTTGCCATCTTCGCTTTGGCCTGTCATGACGTCGAGTTTAGACGTCGTTGAAATTTTGGCACCCATTTTGGTGTTTGTTTTGCCCAGCGATTGTATCTATGACAGCAGAAGCTGTTGGAACACAGAAATAAATTGCCGTGCAGGACATTCGATCAGCATAATCATAATTACCCTTTGATGTTCACAATAATGGGACACTGTTCCATTTCACGTATAAATAGTCGTTTAAAAACATATTATAATGTAAAGAAAATAAATTAATGAGCATTATTTGGCTTGTCAAAGGATGAAGGATGTCAATATGCGGTCATGTCGCTTTCACGTTAATGTTTTATTTCACTATACATAATTCATATTATATGCAATATAAAATACACGCTGGTTAACGTACACAAAGCTGTCCACGGCGCGTTATTTAAATTCCAATCCGGAAATAATATTGAAAATGTTATCATAATATGAAAAAAATTAAAAACATGGCGGGATCCTGTTCAATATTCGCCCTCACTCATCAATTTCAGAATAGACCAATAAAATTAAAAGAGCCGCCGTGACTTATCCAAGGTTATTCATTTCTGGATGCTGTAGTAAAAGTACCTACTCATAAAAGTGCGCAGCCGATAAAAATCTGACGTAAAACTTCGTGAAAAGAAGTGGGGATAATTGAAAAACCTGATCTCTCATTAAAATCTCTCGCCTCCGTCCGTTTCAAAATTAAACACGGCCATATCGCAGTCACGTCGTGCCTGTGCCCACTTTTTATGACTACTGTCCAGGAGCAACGATGGTAGATAATTCAAGATTTTTTCTCTTTTTTTTAACCCTGATGCACAACAAAGACTACCTCCGAATCGTTTTGAATAATTTAACCCTGCCTCCGCAGTTAATATAATAAGATTTAAGGTAAGGAGGCCGACGTTTTCACGAATTTCTTTGTTGGATTTGTGTTTCTACAATAATTATGTTCGTGTAATGGGTTGTTGCGAAAAAGGAGGATTTAATTTTAAGAAAACTCCTCTTGACGACTACATGCGAGGGACATGTTTTGCCCTAGGCAGATTTTTGTTAGGTACACTGAATTATGATCCTTATTTTTCTAGCTCGATTTACAAATAAAACGTTATAGTACCAACCTGAATGTTATTTTAACATTATTTATTTTTCAAAATGAGTTTTTTCATTGTCACTTTTTCACACCCAAATTGCTGGACCGATTTCGATGAATTTTGGTACAAAGATGGATTGCACCTTCGAGGCATGGTATATGCTATAGAAACAGGAAGAGGAAGAGCGCATCTGCGGATAAAAGTGGTAGAAAATAAAATCAATATTAAGTGTAAACATGGTTACCACAAATCCTAAGACAAGTAAAATTACCTCTTTATATCAATTCAATATGTTGGTAACGCGATACGACGAGATCCAAGATTTGATCATGTCTAGACTCTGATTTAGTTTTATAACTGTATTTACGAAATTAAGGTTACTTCGTTATTTTTGAGAATTCAATAGGATTTTTAGTAGTTTTTTGAGTTGATTGGATTATTTGAAAGGTGGTATTCGTAAAATTGTGATTGGGTAACTCAGTTTTAGTTTATAATCAGTACGTAGAATAAAACTATTGTACAGGCCCATTAGTCCCTTCCATTTACATATTAATTTTGGTGAATAATAACATCCTTGTCAAAAAAAAAACAAAAAAACTACTTACTTTTAGTTTAAGTTTATTTTTTGGCCAAAGAATTATTCATACTTGTTTAATCACAATTGTAAAACCTGTGTAATTCGTAATACTCCATAACTGAACTGACTGTAATTATGGACAGGCAATTTTCCCAGGTAAAATTCAGCTGTAACCGTGTAAATTCGATCAGAAACCAACCAAAAATAGTTGTCTAGGCAAATGATGTTACACTACCTATTGCCAGCGATTTCATCTGTTACAGCTCGAAAGTTATACCACGGAAACGTAAAATCGAGATAAAACTATCCTATGCATTAATCTACGTTACAAAACGAACTGTGTTCTAAACATAAAAATCCGTTTAGTAGTTTTTGCGTGAAATATTAAAAACGTCCATCCATCGATTCTCACGAACTTTCACGTTTAAAATATTGTTGAATAGGATTTTTAACTGTGTAATGATTTGTCAGTACACAATCAAAGTTAATCATGAATTATATATGAAATTTATTCCGTTAATTTGCTTGAAATAATTAGTACGTTCATCATTATCAGTGCTAAAAATAATTGACTGAAGCTTTGAGTTAATCAAGTTTGATTCGATTACCCAATCGTGCTGTGAAAATAAATTACTATTAATTGTAATTATTGCCTGTTATTGGAATTACTGATTTGTAGCAATAATGCTGAATAAAGGTTTGATTTCCGGGTCAAGCAATGTGATAGTAGGTTTTCTTATCAGGATTTTTTTAAAATCATCTTTGAGTTTTGATTTATGGCAGGTTTATCAAGACACCATTACAAATATTGGCATACTAGGTAAACTTAATTTACTAAGACACCAAATGTTTACCGAATAATAGCAAAAAAAAGAAGAAATAACTCAAGAAATTGGAACTGCCTGGCCTAATACTTTTTGCATTCTTTTTTCAAAATTCAACCCAAACTCTTCAACAAGTTTTCTTATAACAAACGAGCTATGCTTAAAATGACATCGCATTTAAATATTTCTTCAGCAGCACGCTACTCACGCTACGGCTTGCAAATGCACGAAAACTTTAATGTTGCCTAGCGTGTTCGAAAAAAAAAACTTTAAAAAGATCGTTACACCGATAAATAATCGGTGGTGGTATGATTTGTGTGTTGTTAGTGTGAGCTATGCCGTCATTAATTTAGATATGCTAAAGTACTCTCATGGAATAGCCAGTGTTTTGTTCGTTTAAAACAAATTCCTAGCAAAATCATTTAGATAAGCACAAACCAGAAAAATATAAAATAGTCGTAATCTACCTACTTGCAGTTATGAACTGGTTGTTATCAATACGGATAAATACAACGTGTCAAAATTAGCAATTATGACAATAAATGATAATATGTTTGGGTCCATCGAATCACATTTTTTCATGAGTGAGGATATCTTCCATCGCAGCCCTCTCTATTATCTAGTAACATAAAATATTTTTATTTTTTTCAATCAGTCGTCATTGTTGATTGTCATTTATAATCGTTACCCTCATAAATTATCTATCGATGTGTGTTTATATTATGGTCGGACAGTACTATACACCGTGACTTTTTAGTCGTCTTACAAAAGCAGCCCAGTTCATGTATCCAATGACTAGAACACGTTTATAATAAAAAAATATGTATTTAAGAGATTTGAAAAATTTAATCATAAAACTTTAATTGGTTATTATGACACAAGGCGTAGTTAGAAACGCTCTTGTCTCATAGAAAATGGAAATGGAATGATCTACCCGACTATTGCGCTGCGTAGGTACTACACTCTACAGATTGATACGTAAACATTTTAATAGGGTGTTTCATATTTCTAATGTACCTATTTATTAAAAATAAAAATTATTATTAACGATTTAAAAAAAAAAATATCGCCTAGAGGTATTTTAGGTCGGATACATTAAGTGGACGACTTTTGTAAGACGACTAAAAAGTCACGGTGTATAGGTAGTTAGTCCGAGACTCTACCAAAGCTGTGTCGAGCTAAGCGGAGTCGAGACGTGTTTTGAGCAACCAATAGAATTGCGTTATTGACACAGCTCCACTCCGCACAGCTTCAGTGAAGGCCGTTGTGCTGTTCATTAAAATCCGGTGTTTGCATAAATGTCAATAAAGTCGAAAATCGATTGAACTCACTTTCACTTGTATTACCAACTGATTCCCACTAGTGGGATAAAACAAGTCGGTAAAAAAGTAGCTAAAAAGTTAAGCCACAAGTTTTATAAAATTGTAGCTGTCTGTCACCGAATAATAGCTAGATCTAGCTATAAAGTTGCTAAGTTGGCATCACTGCTGCCGATTTGAAGTTTGATCAAATCGATCGTCATGCCGATTGTACGATAGGCAGTATGGTGTATGGTGTATATGGACGAACTGCCAATTTGATCAAATCGATCGTCATGCCGATTGTACGATAGGCAGTATGGTGTATGGCCGCTATAACTCATATCGCTTTTGATTCGATAGTATTCAATTCGATACTTCCTTTCGATACTTAGTACCAGGGTTGGCATGATTAAAACAAGTTCTTTTAAAACAAAAAACATTAGCAGCCTTACTACAAAAACTTAAACACCTGTTGAACACTTGTCTAAAAAAAGTGTGACTGCAAAACGAACCTTATTTCGATGTCATAATCTGACATTTTTTTAGACAAGTGTTCAACAGACGTTTAAAAGTTTTTGTGGTACGACGGTAGATGTTTTTTTTCCATAATATTTTTTTCAAACGGCGAATGTGAAAAGCACTCAACGCCTCGCACCAGAGCTGAAAAACATCTCTTCTCGCAAAGCACACAGCACACCGCACACAGCATCACACGTCTCACCGCACACAGCTTTGGTGGAGTCTCGGCCTTAGCCGGCTTAAACTGTAAGTGAATTAGGCCTTTAACCTGACCGCTCGAATCAGTTTGACTGCTCAAGCTGTCGATGCTGACTATTTCAAGCGGTCCGTGTATGGCCGGCATTATACCGCTTACATTAAATTCTTTAAAATAAATGAGAAGCACGAAGTAACCTGTAATGAAGTCAAGTGAACGCCTTTTCGCAGGCCAACATTATACCGTGGGTAAATTCAGTACGAACCTACATACATTTTAGTTTCCTTTCGTCGCGTGCCAATTTAAATTGGCAACTTCGTAGGTGTTGTTAAAAATGTAAGCGTGACGGCTTGCGGTCAGTGATGTATGGTTGTGAACTGAATTGAATTACAGAGTGGAATTGACGTCCATTGCTTGCGACATGGACTGAGAGGTTACTCTTAAAAGTCCAACACGCGTAGCGTAACCACTCTATCCCTTTTCTACTAAGAATAGACAATTTTAACAAGAATATACAATTCAACTTTTTTTCCCAAAATATAGCACGACAAGTAGGCGACTGAAGAATAAAAATATTATTATGTATTTTCTAAAGAGGATTTTTTGTTCTTTAATCGATAGAATCTTCCTACATTCTGTCCTTTGTCTATTCTTTCGTCAACAAAATCCGTGTCTACGGCTTAGGCAGGAACATTGGACACTGGAAAATTGGCTTTAATTCTAAGAATCGAACGTCGATTATTTTTGTTTGCTGCAAAAGCCACTAATTAATGTGGACTAGTGGTTGTCGTTGCCGTATAATTTAATCCATCATCTTTTACAAGGTTGCCGTATTCAAATAATTGACTACAATTTATTAAGTACATTTTGTCTCTTCTAGCAAAGTTACTATTGTCGTTTACAGGTCACTTTTAATACTAACTAGTTAAGTGGGGTCGTATAAAACAATACAATTTTATTACAAACACGCTATACAATCATAAAAGTTATATTTTGCAACAATGCGCCAATTATTTTTCTAGATAAGCAAAGAGCAATAAGTAAGGCAACATTTTATTTCAGCTTATAACTTTTAAACACTTCACTCGCTGTTGCGACCCGGAGTTTTTTGAGAAAAAGTGGGCCGATATCGACCACGCGTGCCCAGTGAGGAAAAGTGTTGGTCGTTAGTTTTTAAATAGAAAGTCATGAGAAGAGATCTGTAATAAAAACATAAAAATATATGATTTATGTCCAATTACCATAATTTCAGCAGCCAGGCTACATACCTAGAATGCAGAACTGATGGCCGATGGGGCCGCATGTTTCTCAAATGGAAACCACGCACTGGCAAGTGCAGCATAAAACGTCCACCAATAAGGTAGACAGACGATCTTGTAAAGACCACAGGATCGCGCTGGATGCAAGCCGCTTTCAACCGGTCCTATTGGAAGTTTATAGTGGAGGACTATGTTCAGCAGTGGACGGACGTCCTGCGGCTGATGTGATGATGATACCAAAATTTCAAGTAACTATATCCAATCACTCACAAACAAACTTAAATAAAATTATCGTAGGATTATTCTCTAACAAAACATTCGATTACTTCAGTACAATCGCAGTACTAAATCACAATAAAATATAAAAGCCATTTTGATTTCTCACAATACGTAAACAACACATGGCCCATGTTGGTAGACCTAACAATAAATTTAACAAAATACTCGAACCAATTGTACGGAATAAAGCTAACTTTGATAATAACAATGAAATACTGACCCTGCCCGACTACAAAGTAATTATGTAGAAGTTATATAAGAGTTATATAAAGCTTATATAAAGCTCCCGGTTCCTGTATTCACCACTCTTCATGAATCTCGGGTATGCGGTGCTATAAAATTGTTGAATAAATCAAGTTAAATTGTTTTATGTAAACATTTTTAACGTTGCACTGCTTCGGAACACTGAAGTGCTTCGAGAGGTTAAGGTACTTTGAAAGGCATTGTTGGATGATTTTGCTTGTGCTATCAAAGTCGGAACTTCACTTCAGGTTAGGTGCATTTTGAAAGATAGCAATGTCGCAAAATAATAGTTTTTTTTTTATGACGGTAGGTAAACTCAAAAAATTGGCCTGATTTATGCTATTGAAAAATGGTAAAGAACAGGGAGATAAGCTACCGAAAAACGAATGTTAATCACATTAAAAATTGCAGAATCACTTGACAAGTTATACCTTTACTTTACATTGAGTTTAACCAAGATTGTCGTCTGATAATAATGATCAAAGAGCCATGATTGTGGATTTACCTACAAAACGTCAATCCAATTGCTTACACCGAATTCGTTACATGAAATGAAGTTATTTCTCATGTTTCGGATTCATTAATTTGATGATAACGTTTACCTACATGAAAAAGTAAGTAACTTTTATCACATTTGGAGGTTTCGTTTTTCCGCCAGCGTGTCTAAAACCGCCACTTTAGCAATATTGGCAAATTTGTTCTTCATCAATTATCTACTCTATTGCTTTAGCAATAAAATAGAGACTATTCCATTTAACGAATTTTGTCGCAATTTTATAAGCAGCACTGCTAAAGTGGCGGTTTTAGATCTGCAGTTCATCCGGGTAATAGTGGTAAGTATCCTCATATTCAACAGGAAGATTAACGATTTATAAGTGAATAAATTAGTAGAAAATAAGTTGAATATTACACCTGCATCAAAATATTTAAACTTCACCTCTTTAATACATAATTATAGTGCTGATTATATTAGTATGCATTACATTATTTTTATAACTTGTTGTAACCAAATAAAGTAACTTAAAGTCATACTTTTCCCTTACAAAAGCAGCCATAAAAGTAACAACACAGTAATAGTATTGCCAACATGTAGTACCGTGGAAGACGGCTCTAACTCAGCGGTTAACGTAGCAAACTAAGTTTCTCTGCAGTTTGATTTAAGAAGCCGCCTAGTAAGTTACTCGTGTTAGTTAACAAATCGTTATTGGTGGATGTGTGTCGTAATGGTTTTGCTACGTTGTTGTTGGAATGAAGAAAATGACTATAATGAGTATTTAGATTTCTGTTGTGTGGGGACGACCCCATGCGTAACATGGCAACGCAACGTAGAAACGAATATTGTCGAAGGAAGAAAAGACATAACGACAGAACATAGAAAGATTATTACCTACCGTTTTGCATGACAATGTTTAAAATACCTATATAATAAATTATTTATATTCTTCAATGGTGTTCCGATCGTGCCATACTCGTAGAAAACATTTAAATTGTTCACAAATAACGATGAAATAACTTTGTCTATTCTTGGACAAAAGTATTCTCTATTTAGAGATAGAATTGGTCATGTCACGCGTGCTCGAATACAACGTTTCCCTACTCCTTCCATTTCGTATCGCTGGCACGGCGGTATTTATAAATTATTTTATTGACCCAAAACTTCGCCACCTCTACCGGGCAGCTGTCAATGTTGCGGGCCTGTTGGTCTAGTGGTTAGTGACCCTGACTGCTATGCCGGAGGTCGTGGGTTCGATTCCCACCCAGGACAAATGTTTGTGTGATGAGCACGATCATTTGTTCTGTGTCTGGGTGTAATTTATCTATAATATGTATGTATTTAAAAATATATAAGTATGTTTATCAGTTGTCTAGTACCCATAACACAAGCTTTGCTTAGCTTGGGACTAGATGGCGTTGTGTGATAGTTGTGGAATATTATTATTATTAATGTCAGCACAGAAGTCACTTCGACAGGCAGGATAGAAGGTGGAGCATAGTTTGCGACACAGCTCCACATCCACACCCTGCTACTGTTCCAATGCGATGGCCTCATTGAATGTAATCTCTGCAACACTGGAACATATGTATGCCTGTCGTAAGAAGCGACAAAACCTGTCAGTCTTGGTGGTAGGTACCCCTCCATGGTCTGACTGGCTGGCGACCACCTCTGCGTTTTATCCACGGATGTGAATGAGCCATTCCATTCTGCACGGTGGTGCAGGCCATACCCTCACCATCACTCTGATTTTCGCTATTTACCACAGAATAAAGAGATAGTCTTACTGGAGTGTATACGCCGATACGTGAGAAGAAAAATGCTACTCCAATTTTTCCATACTCTTTGTTTATTGAACAGAACATTATTATTGTAATACGTATCCGTTTCTTTGCATAGTTAGAATGAGTATCACGTATTTCTTTATCGATGTCTGATTCGGTTTTTATTTTTGTTTATTATAAGTTATTTATCTGGGGAAATAGGGTAATAATATTATATTGGTAAGTTGTTCTCTGTTGATTTGGTTTGACAAAATTACGTATTTAATTATAGCTAAAAATATAATATGGAAAATGTGTGAGTAGCAACGCTGAGGGGGAAGTTTTATTAAGACTTATTGGTGAGGTTCCTTAGAAAGGTCGGGTGCGTAGTGCCAACACGCAACTGGTGTGCCCGTATAACCAGATATAGAACATTGAAAGCACTTTCTGAACGTACCAGTTTCAGTTTCATTAATTAACAACGTAAATGGAATGTTAAATATTTATTCTTTTATCGATCATTGAATCATGTTGTGTCAAGACCGAAGGGCGAGTGTATCTTGTTAGGTGATGATGTATTTTGCTTCTGATGGTAATCTAAATTGAGACAGTCTATAATAGCCCAGTTCTGGACTGATAGAGCTTGGTACCTTCAGAAGCTTAGGTAAGTATTAAGGGCGCATAACCAGAATGTTGGCAACGTCGCCAATAGCTGTCAAATATATACAAGTTTTAATTAATTTGGTCAATTTACTGTATGAAAATAAGACATAATTATGGCTCTGTAGTGCACTAAAAAATTGATTAGGGAATGCAATAATTAATATCGTAACACCGAATATAATTATAGTTTTAGATGTAAAAAAAGTATTTGGAAACTTTCCAAATGCTTTTTTACACCTGAAACGGTTACAACATCAAATTCAGTGTTTTAATTGCATTTCTATATTAATGTTCTAGTGCACTACAGAGCGATATTTCTTATTTCCATACAGTAACATTGCTGAATTAATTAAAACTTGTTAATATTTGACAACTATTTGCGACATTGCCAACTTTCAGAATAAGCGCTCTTAAGAACAATATAAGAGTGTTTTTTTTTTAGTGTAAGATGGTATAATAAAAGGCTAAAAAGAAAACAGTGAGTGATTCCTTACCAGGAGAAAAGGTTGTTTAGTCTTGTTAAACCCTGTTGACACATTTTTACGACGCACTTAAAGTTCAAAAGAAATTCATCATGAATTTAACGACAAGAGACCACCCAATTCGGCTTTTAATAAACTTGAACCGTTTTTTAAATTTTTTCCAAAGGCTAATTCAGACTTTGTGAAGTGGAAATATTGAGTTGGAAAGTATCTGAATAATAAAAGAAGTCTGAGACATTTTTATACAATAGTGGTCTAAGCGGAAGATTTAATTTTACGTTTTTTTTACTTTATTACTTAGTGTTACTTTTAATAGAATATTCAATTTCGTTAACGTAGTTACGAAGATTTAGGCAGCTAAAAATAAAAATTTGGTCAGTTTCAATATATTTTCGTAGTTGGTAATTCCATAAGCGTTCTGCGCATTTTTCTCTTTGATGGTGACGTGTTACATTTTTTTTATTGTTGTACATTATTTTATATTTTTTTATAGATTGTAAATTTTATATATTATTAAAAAATACTTGAAACTTTAGTTTAAAAAAAAGCCTTGTACTTCACTTAATAATCATAAATATATTTTTGGATGAACTATAAAAAAGAATATTTTTATTTCTTGCCAATTAAAGTGACAATAAAAATATAATATATAGTTTAAATTGATCCAATTTCTTGCCTCAATTTAAAAACCCAAAGGATTTATCCTACAAAAATTGCCTACAGAACTGACAGATGTTTTAACTTGTCGACTTTTCATATAAACAGATTTTTAGCCAAATCCTTGTACCTATAACAAACATCAATCATGCTTATAAGCATATTGAAAAATACACGTGCTTTATAATCATGACTAACTAGCTCTAGCTTGTGGCATTGGCCAAAATTTATCTACGAGAATTTGTTAAAATAGTCTTTGACATTCGGGGATCAATAACTTTTAAAAAAATCCCCTAATAGAAATTTCTCTTGAATGGTAGGGTGTGCGTTTATAATAATGTTAAATTACATACAGCCAAAGCCGGAACAAACACTTAAAGGCCATATCTACTTGTACGCCATTTGTAATAATTTGTTGAGTTCGTACTGTAATCGAACATGCGACACTCAGCGCAGCAATCAATCGCTCAGACACAACCATTCTTGGTGATCCTTTATAAAAAAAAAAACAATATCAATAGTTCCGAAGAATTACTACATCCAAATCTTACATTAGTAAAGATTTTTGAGGAAAGAAAAATTCAGCTGCGAGTGGGACTCGAACCCGCTTCTTCTGGATTAGTACTCAAGACGCCTTAGGCCTTCGCAACACACTCGTTTGAAGCTGAATCTTTCATTCCCTTTATCACTCCAATTTCCTTTTTTGAACGTCTGGAGTACATCCAGAAGACGCGGGTTCGAATCCCACTCGCAGCTGAATTTTTCTTTGCTCAATAATCTTTGCGAAAACGCGACGCAGGCGTTATTGCGTAAATAAATAAAACCTCACATTAGTATAAGATAGGTTGAAGTTTTTAGATTTCAAATAAACAAATTCAATCCTTATAGGGAGGGAGATAGCGGGCATCACTGTCACAGTATCACCCTAATACCTACGGTGAGCCAACAAAGACATGAAAAATGGTCGTGTGTTGAGACCTGAATGGGATAAAGGTACTCTTATCTGTGGGTAGATTCAACATCACATGTTGGAGCATTCACACTTGACGGTTTTTTGTGTACCTATCTGATGCTTAGGATATTAGATAACTGTTGAGGTGGAAGCTATAGTAAGAGGGTTACAAGTGATATGTTTTGCACCCCTTAAATAAGTTGTGTTTTTATAAAGGTTTCAAATATTTTGAAGCGTTTTTAGACTAAAAGAAATATTCCGAACTACATCAATATGTAAGCATGAACAGCCACCAATATGTATACAATACTGTAAACATCGTATTTCGTATTTCTAAATAACAGAGCTTGATAAGTTACAAAATAAAGAATCTAAAATAAATCGACGTTAAAAATTAAAATTTTATGAAAAGTTTCCATGTTTCCTTTTAAAAAAAGAATGACACTGCAGTACACTGACTTACTTCTATCATTCTCAACTTCAAGTGACTAAAAACTTTGAGATATTTGAAATACTTCGCGATGCTAGTTTGTCTAACTCACCTGTACACGATACAAAACTTATAATATGATTAACCTAATTGAAGTTAGTAGGTAAGTGCATTGAACTTTGATACAACTTGTCCTTATTCGTGGTCTTGTGGTCGCGTGCCCGAAGCCGTGGCGTGATCGTTTTATTAACAGTCATTACAGAATTTCCCAATAATAAGCCCGCTGAAACATTAGCCGTCGGCTACACGAAAACAGAATTAATAATGGCCCAAGTTTGTGGTTAATTCAGTTCACCATCTGCGCAAAATGTTTGGGAGATTTTTTTTTACATTCTATCCCGCCATGTAATCCGTAAATATGGCGTCATTAAGCCCTCAGCGTCGATGCAAACTGCCTTTATTAAATAAGAAGTTTTTTCTTCTTAGAATTTGTGTTGCATTAAGCCGGGGATTCATCAATGTGTCTATTATACCGACTTGCCCCGAGTTCGGAGGTATCAGGGGACTCATCCTTTCATTTATTGAAATGAAGTTCCCTAAAAAGCTTCGTTGTATTATTCATTAATTTGAAATGTAATTGCGAATGTTGCAATTAAGTAATTGGTGTGTTGCTTAATTATGTTATTAATGTGTTCAAATAATAGGCTTGCCAAATTTTGAAACGCTGAAATTATAATAATTATGTAATCCATTAAATTTTAGACAGGGCACTCCTTTGGGTGAAATAATGTACCTAACTCTATTTTCAATCAATGTAAAAGCCCAATATTATTATTTTGCAAACACAAAACACATAAGCCTTTCAAAAAACCTCATATTTTCCAAACTGTTAAAATGTTTCACTTTAACGTAAATCAATCACGTAAATATGAGTGGCTTGCAAGTCTCCTCAAAGTGTATCTTACGGAATCGCATAAAGAAAATTGGTTCCGAGCAATTTTGGTAATGCAAGAGTTGGCTGGCCGGGGTGGATACAGATGGCTTCAGTTTTGATTGAAGGATACAAATGTAGTTCTTTTGGGGAGATAAGATAGCTTCTTGGTAATCTGGACTTCACCCAAAATCATTCTGCAATGGTTATGCGGGGCTCTGAAGTTTTACAAAATGGTAAAAGAAAAACCTGCGAAAAATCACGATTTATACACATGTGTAATGATGGTTTTGGTTTTTTTGTAGGCAGAAACTACACATCTCTATATTTTGTTTTATTATAAACATACACAAAAAAAGTTAAACATCTGTTGAACACTTGTCTAAAAAAAGTGTCTCTATAAAACGGCATTTGACATTGATATAAGCGCCGCTTGGAGTTACACTTTTTTTTGAAAATTATTCAATGAATGTTAACTTTTTGTAGTAATTTTTTTAAAAAATATAGTAGGTAGGCAGGCTTTTGACATTTCTCTCCTTTAACCTTATTTTCGACAAAAAAGGCTATTGTTTTTAGAACCAAACCTGATCCTTTGCACTTGGCACGTTGGCAAACAGAATCAGAAACGTGTTTAACATAATTTTAAATTTGTGGAGGTGCTGACATCGTAATTATTTCGAACTGCAACACATTTGAATTAAAATTATGGCGAAAAGCCAAATTGAGCTAATTAAACATATTTCACGATGTTCAACATTTAAAATTCAATTTAAATTTTATAAAATCTATATGAAAACACGGGTTCAAATAGTGTTAAATATAGTAACAACGCGTCACCACATTTAGGTATTAAATTATTTATCAGGTTTCCTTTTGTCACCCTTTAAAATACCCCTTTAAGGGGTTCATGTACCCCTCCTTTTGTAGCCGAAATCTCGTGTATTGCATTTATTATCTTGCAAATATCAAGCGTACGATGATAAATTCAATTTAAAAACACTTTTATGTATGAGTAGTTTGAGGGTCATAAAGCCCCATTGTACTCTTACTTCTCCCAAATAACCACCAAGCTACTTAGGTACATTAGAAAGGAATAAAACCCAAACCCTTTCGCCCAAAATTACTTTTTGTGTTAAACACAGATTAGCCCACTTCAAACAGACGATTAAATCTCCCATAAAATATTTCAGGGACGTGAAACATTTTTTTAAAATTCGACTTAATCGCGTTTTAATCGAATTCCTAAAATTAAATTTCCTCGAGGTAAATACGAAAGAGGCGGGGGGGTTATGACTGTTTAATATCACTAATTTCACGGGTTCCGAATGCCAGTGATAAATTAGAGGAGAGGAAATGAGCTTGGCACTCCGGAAAGAGGAAAAAATGCTAATAAAATTGTAGCTTTGCTATTAATCTTAACCCTCGCGACAAAGGCAGTTTTGTTCTGATTTCAGATGCCTAGGTAAAAGGGATTAATATCCTAAGAGGCGACACGTTCCGCGGTTGAATTTAATTAAGGGTGCGCATACCTGCGGGGTTTTATCGCGGTCCTCATGCCGATGCTTGCGAATTTTCTACTTGTGTTTGTTTGTTTTAATTACTTTTTTTTTGTTATAGGGTTGTGAGTAATTAGGTAGGATCGTATTTTTAATTGTGTCAGTTTTAATTGTGTTCGCGATGATGTGTCTATTTTGTTTCATTGTCATGGAGTTAGGGTCTTCTAGGGTTATGAGTTAGGATGTCACATGTGCAGAGGAGAGGGATTATGTTAAATGTGAAAACTTTTTAAAAAACATTTCGCATACCTAGGTGCTTAAACGTCTGTGGCTGGAAAACTTTTTGTGGAAAGAAAAGCTGTATTGAAATGCTCACAGTAGAATTTTTCTTTCGGGCGCGGGGCGGTGGTACGTACAAACATAGACTGATCGTCTAATATCGGTAAGACCGAAATAGAATATGGGTCTCTTAAGCTATTGTCAAACAGAGAGGCGAAGCGAACGTGAAGCAAACGCGAAGTGAATCCTGTCATATAGAAAAGCGAAAGCGATCCGATAGTCTATGTGACAGGCTTCAAACAATTCCATACATTACAAACAAAAACGCTTCGCCTCTCTGTTTGACAATAGCATTAAAGTTACTAATATTTATTTAAATACTATGAACTTATTCGACAAACTGTCTTAAGCGCCTATGTTATGTAACTTTTCAAGGAACATAAAGCACCATCGTTCTGAACACAAACCTGAACTAAAAATAAAGAATACTTTAAAAAATATTTAGCTCAGCACACAAAACGAGGCTGAGCTAAATACGGATATAAAGAGCAACACTGCCATAAGACTTAATCTCATTTGCAAAGCTAAACTAACTTTTTTCAAGTACCGAGCTTAGCTATCCCGACTGGTCCGCCTCCAACCATGACTCTGAATTTTCAGTTTAATTAAAAGGAAACAAGAGAATGGTGGGTCTTCTCGTCACTTTTCAATGGGTTAGTTTTTGTTCGGGACCATTTTATGGAGGAGTAAATCCGATATTTTAGGCGAATTTATTATTCAACATTTTGTATTGCTATAAATCAATGTGATTTACTAAAAAATTTAGGCTAGTTTTTGTTGAAAAATATTATTTTTTAACCGACTTCAAAAAATAAGGATTACAAATGACACTTACCTATTTATTTTTTTCCGCAATTGTGTCGCGATTGCGTATACCGATTTTATGTGTTTCTTAGAAAACTGTTTGTCACATTATGAAGAAGGTTTTGGTGTAAAAAAAAAATTAATATTCGGCGGTGACGTCGTCGTTCACATCGTTGTTGCTTACTTAGATGACACATTTACAAAGATACTAATTATTCAAATGGCTCCTGGGTCGATTTTTGTTGCTATCTCAACTAAAAATAAATAATGATAGAAAAGCTTTAAAAATCGTAACTACTTAACTACATTAAGATCATCAAAGTTAGCATAATGGTGACAGAATGATCACTTAATATAGTCCTCTGGTGCACTGTCTCTTTCCTTTCTGTCATTTTTATTATGTTTGAATTACGACTTGGCATCATTATAAAATTCAGTAAATTAAACCTTTACAGATACAACTTTGTACAGTCGCATCCAAATATTTAAATAGCTATTCATCCCGTCATTCGCCGGCGGATTTATGGTTGACTTCGTTTCCGCTTTTCGAAATCTATTACTGGATCCCGGGATCCCGGGAATTATTCGCAGGTATAAGTGAAAAAGTACGTCCCCTCTCGTCTCGACGTTGCACTGTATATTTCTTGTTCGACAATAAAACACAGTGTCGGTATTGGAGGAAAACTCTTTGATTTCCGAAAAATATTTTGTAAATAAAAATAACAATATATTATGTTCGAGGAAAATAGTTTTAAGTTTCCCTTTTATTATAATATTGTATGTAGTTTAAAAAACTTTAAAAAAAAAAAATTAACCGCCTTCAAAAACAACCACAAAAAAGGGTAAAATAACCTACAAAATAACTTTTCTTTCGGAAGTCGGTGGCTTTGTTTTTTTTATTTCGTTGTCTTTTATGCCACCGACTTCCGAAAGAAAAGTTATTTTACCCTTTTTTGTGGTTGTTTTTGAAGGCGGTTAAATTTTTTTTTAAAAAGTTTTTTTTTTTATTTTACTCTTTTTAGTTTAAATATTCAACCCAAATTCTTGTCAAATACATCATTTTCTTACATGTGCACTAGAATTTGGTAATCCTTAGCACCGGTATTAACATCGCTCATGTACACAATAAGCTAATAAAATTCCCTATCAAAAACTGCTGAACCGATTTTGATGAAACTTGCAGTGTTCCCTAAAGTGAACTATTCCACGTACAAGAAAAAAAGAATTTTGAAAATCGGTCCACAATTGGCGGAGTAATCGCGTAACAAACACTCAAAAAAGTAAAGATCATCACATCATCCATCAATAAAAATGCTCACAAAATAAAAAGTACTGAACCAAATTGGATGAAATTTATGGGACCAAACTGCAAGTATACTGCATCGAAGGCAAAAAGAATTACACTAATCGGACTAGAAACCTCGGAGTAATCGGTGTACATACATAAAAAAAAAAAAAAAAAAAACATACCGACCGAATTGAGAACCTCCTCCTTTTTTTGAAGTCGGTTAAAAACTAGTGTGTAGCTTTCAAATTATCTGAATTTTGATTAAACGATTCTGTTTTGGTTTTTAAAGAATTAAAAAAAAAAACAATTACCGTCTTACGATATACGAGTAGGTACCATAAAAAGATAAACATCTGTTGTACGCTTGTCTAAAAAAAGTGTAACTGCAAAACGATCCTTATATCAACGTGAAATGTCGTTTTAACTTTGACAGTTTTTTAGACAAATGTTCAACAGATGCTTAACTTTTTTGTAGTAAGACGGTTATAATCCAATAACTGACATAAATATGAAAGAAATATCAAAATATCATCAAATAAATTTTAAATAGATACAATGTATCTTTCATTCATTCTCTTGAACAAAAACTCTCAACCGGAATAAACATAACGCATTTCAATTATTTCGAACAGCAAACAATGTACTCGTACAACAATGTATTTTTACGCCAAGTACGTAACAAATCAGTACCAAGTACTGAAGGGGGAAAATTCAGCGGTAAATCCGTTTCCCGGCTTTGGTTGTCGGCCCGTCCCACTGTCAATTAGCTAACAGGTAGTAGTACGAAGCCAGGTGTCAAGTGATGGTAATTAACTAGGAGATACTCCTGTGCCCGACTGTACCGTATGTGCGGTGACAATGTGACCGTAACAAGTATACTCGCGAACAGATGCGTGGTCGGGCAGGAAAGCGTATTGTTTTTGTTTTGAATGACGGGACTCGGTGCGTGTGTTCGAGTTTATGATAAAAAGCTTTTTTTGCGACTGTACTATAATTTGAGTTTTTTAGATGAGCAGAAGTCAGAACGTTACATTTTTTTTTAATTGTACACATTTTTCGTCACACATCATCATACACATAATTTTTCGTAATTTCATGCACACGTATAATTAAGAAAGGTAGAAATGATATAGAAATGCTGAGATGTGAATGAGATAGAAATGCTTTTGGCATTTTCCAGTCTACCATAAGTGTCTACCGTTATATGTGTAACTTAAATGTTGCATTCATGAATGATCATCATCATAGTGGTGATGAAAAAAAATACACAAAGGCAAATGGCAGGTTGGATTCGAACACACTAGCTAACTCGTAACTATGGGCCTTATCACTGCTCTTAATCAAAGATAATTTAAAGAAAATGATTTATGATTAGGTAGGTACCTTTTTATTCAGTCAACGAGGCGAGAGGACCCGTTTGATGATTTTATCGCGATAAAAGACCAAAAGTAAAAATGTTATATTTATTCATGTCAGACCAACACCCACATTTTATATCAGTACAGTAGATATACCACCAACTGTGTATGTAAGCAATATAAGTGAACTCATTTCGGGATTCCGTATGCGGAAACAATAACTGACGTCTGTGTACAAAAGGGACTCCTTAATTTGGTAAGGCATTTCCCAGAGAATTCCTTGTTCCTACAGAACATCATTACTTTAGTAGAATTCCGTAACACTATGCTTCTTTTTCCTTGTTACGTAATTTTCAAAGGTTTTCTCAAGATTTTCCGAATATTTTTTGGACCATGGCAAATATAGAAATGTAAGAAAACGCATTTTTATTTCGGTCTAACAAACAGCTGAAGGAAATGAACAACCCATAAAGTTTCGTAACATGAAGAACTTAATTAACCATAAGAAACTTTTGGGTTAAAAATGTGTAATTTTTATTAAACTTTCTGGGCGTATTTAATTTTCGTTCTGATGGAAACTGGAGTATGACAATTTCTTTCCTTGTACATAATTAATTTGACAAAATAAAAGAAATAAAGAGGAAATGCTAAGTACTTGTATCACTGCACTCACTCACTCACTGTACTCATTTAGACGATTCACTTTAAAGTGACAAGAATATTTATTAAAACAAAATTATGTAGGCACATCTTGAAGTTTTACTCCCGATTCCAGGCGACGATGTTCTCTTTCTATAAACGCTCTCTTATCCACATCTTTCCTTAAGTCATTCGAATATTTTCATAACACTCTTATAATTGACAACACGCTGATACCCGAGGGATGAGTTTGCATTTCTCGTCTGTCTACAGTTACAAAGTGTAACCCTTGATTAGATTTAAAGAATGGCAACAAAGCAAGGGAAAGTAGGGTTCGACGAGACTTCATTATACATTTTTCTCTCTGTTTCTTCCCACCCCATTCTCCCCTAGTAATCATTGCGTTCCTATGGCATGTCTGCGGAATTAAAGATAAAAGTCGAGGCAATAAAAGGGGAAATAAGCGAGAGATTGCTATAATATTGAAATAGCTCAAAAAAAGTTTTGGAACTTGGAACATTTGGCCGAAATATTAGAGATAATATGCTGAGAATGAATTTACATATAAATTAAAATACGATTAGCAGCATTAGGGAATCCCTGGGAGAGTTCCGTAGATGTCTTAAAAATATTTTGTCCACAAAATATAGGCGCAAATAAATGACAGCAAACCTGGCTTCGGATTTCTTTTCGCTGAGAATTTACTAAAATTGTTTTCTACTTACATTACTCGCGTTTGCGCAAACTTTTAGAGCTTAGTGATATTTTTTTCTTGAAATGTTGTATGAATATTATATTTTATTCTTTAATTCGCTCAACGAAAGTGAATGTGCCCTTTTAATACAAATATAAACTTCAAATAATAGATGGATACTAATCCAATAGTAAATATTTTCAAAAATGGATTTTCTCTACTTATTTATTTCATCAATACAAATATTACAATTTATTACAAAAATGTTTATTTGCTGAAAGGTTTCACAAAATTGGCTTTTTCAGAGCAGCAACAACAACTGTATTTTTACGTAAATATAAAATGTGGAAGATATTGTACAACATTCGGTTCTTGTTAATAATAAATAATCAGTATAAAATATTACATAGGTATTTTAAGTATTTTATTTTCTTATCTTTCAGTCAATTCATATCTGCACGTGAACCACAAAGAGTTAGGCAGAGGCATAGGCAGGCCTAATAGCACTAATAGCGGCCAGTCTGTTGCCATCAATCAGGCACAAATCTAGCTGTCGTGACTACTACTGAAGACCTTGGCATGGATAATAGAATAACACTGATGTGGCACCTGAGAGAAACATTCTTCAGCTGCTCACTATTCTGGTGCTAGGAGGAGGCTTAACTATTTAAGTATCATATAAAACGAAGTAAGGCTACAAGCTGCCAAAAATAACTTGGCACTATTATTTTATTGGAGACGTAATTATTAATATTGAGTGTTACTCTAAACGTAAACTTGAGCATTCACTCGTAATGAGCATAATTATGAATGTTATGTTACAGAAAAACTAGCGAGCGTTCTGGCGAGCTTTATGCCGGGCCAACTGTCAAGTCTGGCAAAATTCTGTACCCTAAGTGAAAAGTGATACAACTCGACTGCCTTATGCCTTATTTTCTTTGCATTTTTTTGCGCAGATGTGCCTTTTTGCTTAAAGAAAGCAGTCGAGTTGTATCACTTTTCACTAAGGGTACAGAAGTTTCGACGACGGTCGACTAGAGCGGTTGCTAGAAAGATTATGAAAATGTTCGCAGTGATGTTGGCTCTCGGCTCTATTCGATGTTCAGTTCGACCAAATTAAAAACGGCAAATGCTCGATGTTCTGTTACAAGTAAATGCTCAAGTCTATTAGCACCTTATGAGAGTTAACTGATTTGTTTATTGCCTTTTTTTCAAGACCGGTGATAATGACAACGTCTTCGATGGAGATGGCGTGTTTGTATTGTTAAAGTTAACGTATAACCTTATTTTTCAGACAACTTATCTAATGACTTTGGTCAATTTAATCAAGGTTATGAGCAGTTCTTGTTATGGGCCTAACTATCATCATCATCATCATCAGCCTTTAAATGTTCCCACTGCTGGGACACAGGCCTCCTCTCTGTGAGAGGGAGTGGGCCGTAATCTACCACGCGGGCCCAGTGCGGATTGGTAGATGTCACAAATGTCTTCGAATTTTTGGTTCTAGGACATGCCGGTTTCCTCACGATGTTTTCCTTCACCGTTTTGAGAGCAGTGGTGTTGAAATAAATTACACAAAGTAATACGCCTGACTGGGTTCGAACCCACGACCTACAACTCGTAAGTCGAGGCCGATACCACTGGGCCACCACTGCTCACCTAACTATGAAACAGTGAAAAAAAAACACTGCCCATACATTTGTGTTATTTTAACAGTTTGAAGAACTGCTTATATTTTTGCGATTACAATCACCTCTTGAAAAAAACTGATAAAATGGTCAGTAGAAGATTCGCATTTAGTCTAAGGACTGGACTTATATAATTATACTTTACGCTAGAAGGTAATTTTCTAATTACAAACTAAGTAAAGGAGGTGGATTTAAAATTTTTGCCCGTGCTTACACGAATTAGTCTTGGCAGTTGTTCGCTAATTGTAATGAGTTTTTAATTCCCGTAAGCCATTTTCGTTCAAAGCTCAAACATTCCCGGAGTAGCGTTGTAATTAACCCATTTATTCGTAACAAGGTTGTTCGACGAAAAAATTAATCGCCGAAACGATTATTTTCGAGTTACAATAATTGGCTACGGTACTTTCTTCGGCCTCTTTGTTCGGTTGTAACGATTAACTTTTGTGGTTTCGGGGTAAACTGGTATAGATACGAGTATTTAGGAATTCGACTGTTCAACAGAACTGCCATTGTAGATTTTTATTTGTCATGAGTTTTTTTTTTCTTCATCCCTGAGACGAGCAACTGAGTATAAATACACCCGTTTCTTAAAATGCCCTTTGCATTCCAGGGCCGCGGTAACTACCTTAGTGCCGCAAATGTGTTTGTTTTTCCTACGTAAAAGTAACCCATCGATTTCATCCAATAACTTGTGTAAAAGTAAAGAAACCTAGTAACAACCAAACCGAATGGAATCAAGAATGGGGTCTCCAAAGACACAGTATAGAAATCAAGCTGAAACTTGTGTCGAGTGCGGTTGCACAGCAATCAACTTCGTAGCAAGTTTACGTCCACGCCACTAGCGGGCAAAGTTCGGGCAAAGTAACGCGACTTTGCCCACTCGTACCTGTTTAACTTAAAAACATTTTCGCTACAAAAGAATTGTATGTTTAACACTTTTATCACCTTGAATCGATGTTACATTTGAATGGAAGGATTTGTAAGTTTGTGTGTAAGATTTCTCTTGTGCTACCGTTTTCGCAAAATGTTTGATTTATTTTATAGAGACATAGTTCTATATTATATTTGAATTTTGTCTATGGTTAAATGAATCGTATGAAGTTCAAAATTTTCTATTAATGTTTCCTGTGTTTTGTATGGCTTGAATGTTTTATTTGCTGATTAAATATACATTGAATATTAGTACTTATTTTATTCTAGTATTATTTCTATTAATAAAATCAAAATTCCCGAACCACAAAATCCCGATTGCTCAAAAAACGAATTTTATTTTCAAATAAAAAATGTAAAAAATTTCCAGCGGTCTAAAAATGTAACAGTTTGAAAGATTGTTACTATTTTTAGTTTTTCGGATCATCGGGTATACCACAGGGCGATCCACGTCGATCACTGGTTGACCTTGCGAGTTTTACTGGTTGGCATCGCGACGTTCATTGGTAATGATAAATCATTGAACAGTATGGGTACCTATGTGTCAAGACCCCACAATTCCTGTCGGCAGAGAGTACTGGGAGAAGTGGGCACCTGGAGAAGCTTGCGCTGGAGAAGAAAAGAGACGGAGAAACAAGAGAAAGCGAGACACAACGTCACGTAAGATTCATCAAAATCGGTTTATATGCTTGGTCTGTTATTATGTTTAGTACGAGAAAGGAATAAACACTCATAGACTTCTAAACTTCAACACCGCAGGCAGGAGTCTCAAAAGTCCCTGTGTAACTCGAAAATTATTCCAAGGAAAAATAATACTGGTCACGGGACTAACGAATTACCGTGACCACGGACCATTGACATGGACATCGTGGATTTTAGACAGTACAAGTCTGACAGTCCCTTCCAGGGCAGGGCCCTGGGTGTGAGGACTCATTTGATGATTTTACATAGCTAAAAAAAAGGGGGTCTCAAAAGTTAATGTCAAGTCGTCAAAATAGAGGCACCTAATTGACGATTTGTTAAACGTTATTTACTGAAAATGTTTTACGAAGTTTCAATTATGCCTTACATTTAATTAATATTCGTTTTCTAATTAAATCTTGGACTATTAATTATATAGTACAGTTTAAATCCATGATTTTTATTCAGAAACTACGAAACTTTCTGATTCAAAACATTAATCAATTAAAACTTTTTATTTATGGGCATTTTATTTTTAATAATATTTTTTCTCAGAAGAAACAGTTTAAACTATTAATTTTAACTTTGAACATTACTTTGAAAGACTTCGTTAAATATAATATTAAAGACAGCCTTTAGTTGAGATTTCTCTGTCAAATATGTAATATAGTAGGTGTACTAACGGTATATTTTTTTATTTTGCGATGTAAGAAGTAATTCAGAAACGGTAGTACCTACTTTTAAATACTTACAGATTATAAAGTTTCGTATTAAGCGTTCTAAAGAAACGGTGTTAGAGCTTCCGTTATTACATTTTAAGACAAAATTATTACAAAAACGTGTCTTTTCAAAACCGGAAAATCTCTGGTACCTAACCAAAGTGCAGTATAAGGAAAGACTCCAGCTTTTCTCATTTTAGCTACTGAACACTTCGTATCTGTAACAGGTGGGGCTCATAACTTAACGTAACGAACAGCTAAAGTGGTGCAAGACGAAATTGCGAACACTATGTCTTGAGCCTTAGTGCTTGAGGTTCATAGAGAACTGAGAAAAAATATAGGCAAAGATGATACTGAAGTTTTAAGTTAATTATGTAGTTGATAGCTTGGCCCATAATAGTAAATACCCTCAGGGTCATTATGACGTCTTAAAGCAGAAGTAATTCCAGTGTGGGAAAGGGACAGAGCTGTACAAGCCGTCTAGTGCCACCTCGTTCCCACAGTGGAATTACTACCGCTTTAAGAAGTTTTAGTAGGCCACCTGTTATTTGAAACGTTGCGACCTCACATGGTAGAACCGCATATTTCATTTAGAGTAATGTTTATTTCAAACATTACTTTTTGTAAAAAAAAAACATTTTTTAAACCGATAACAATGATGAAAAAATTGTAATGTAGTACCTATATGAACCAGTGTCAAAAGCTACTGAAAATCTCAGTCATAGAAATACAAAAATGTTTTGAACGGACAGGGCTGTACCTGAATGAGTGACACACAATTTCTATGCTTTTTTTTTTTTTTTTTAGGGTGGCAAAATCATCAAATGAGTCCTCCCGCCCTGTGTGGGGCGGGAGGGACTGTCAGACTCTTACTGACTAAAATCCACCCGTGTTCCGTCGGATGCCCTTTACGTTCCGGGGCCACGGTATCCTGGATTAAGAAAAATCCGCGACTCCGGCAGGCATTTGGCCCCATAAGGGGCCCCGTCGGTGACACGTGAAACACGACGCGCCACCGACCCGGGCTTGGTCCTTGGTCGGACGGCGAGCATACCCATTACTCACCGTCCGCAAGCCCGCTCCGCCGCTGTGCCCTCTGCTGTTCAGAGGGACACGCGTTGGAGCGTCCACCCGACAGGCTATTTGCATACGGGCAAAGAAACCCCTTAGGCACACAGTGCCTAAGGAGAGTTTTTGCCCGCATCCCAGGGCGCACCGGCCCGAAAAACTGGTCTTCCCCCCGGACATATTCGAGAGGGAACTCCAGTCCACGGGCGCACGTGGAGGTTTCCTGTCTTAGCACCCCACAATTTCTATGCTTAACATTTCTTTAAGTGGACTCAGGTAAATTATATCACTATACAATTACACATTCACAAAACATGCAAACATTTTTCAGAAAACATTCCAAGACATAAATACAAAATAAAATAAAGATGTCAAGTCGGACAACATCGTAAATGGAGCGAGGTTTTGGACCGTTTCTCCGGTGAGACAAGATAGAGATCTCGACAAGAAAAGGGGAGGCCGTTGCCCAGCAATGAGACGAATTGTTGGCTCAAAATGACAAATAGAAGTCATAAATATAACACCAGAACCTGTTTGTCGGCATTATCCTTTGTAACAAGCCGTTTGTTTTATTCCAACTTGCTTTTGCCTGCGATTTCGGTCGCATTCATTTAGAATTTGGCAATCAATTACGCGATACGTTGAGCCTTCTATGTATCATCATAAGAACAAAGATGATTTTTTCAAAGATGAAATTCAGCTCATAAAGGTTTTCTTAACCGGCTTAAGCCAATTCCGCGTCGATAAATGTGGGGGGACCCTTAGGCTACCGCAACTCACACTCAGAAGCTGAATCTTCTATTCCCTCGTTTGAATGTTTTACTGTAACGTGGCGGCATCTCTAGGAATAGTTTCTAACTACGTCAAAACAACACGTTAACATTACAGTATAATGAGATAGCGTCTACCGTACTAATTTATTCGGTGGTTATTTTTGTTTCGTGTTTTTCTGTAAGTTAGAATAGGAATTCTATTAGGAATTTCTCAGCAGCAGTTGTTGCATAGCAGCTCGGTGTTTGTAAATTGGCGGTATGACACCCCTCTGCCCTGAAAAACACGTTAAGTCGTTGGTCCTGCGCTTTCAACTTTCTCCGGTTGTGTCAGTTACTTTGACGCCGACTACGACAGGATGGTGTTTGCAAGTCTGCTGGCCTACCATGACGTCTTAAAGCAAGAGTAATTCCAGTGTGGGAACGAGATGCCGCTAGACAACTTGTATAGCTCTGTCTCTTTCTCACTGTGGAATTACTCTCTCCCACCAGGTGGGACTACGGTCGCGAGTCAGGTGGCCCTGTTGAGGAATACCATCGCCATTGAGATAGGCAAGCCTTCACCGCAAATTAAGGTAGCCTGCGTTGGCGTCACCCGGGATGGACTGATAGAAATCCCACCCACCCTAAAATATCATTTTACATCATTGACCAAAACAACAGCTACATGGAAACTATCATTATCTCCAAGCTTCTGTGTTGTAATCCTCCATGATAGCCTATCAAATATCATTTGGTTCACTAATCTAGCGATTAATGTGACATCCAATGTCTGCCCATCTAATTTCAACTGCAAAATTATGTGTTCCATGTATGATAATCACCTGTGCGGCTGATTGGTCATATTGATTGCACAATCGCGTCTGATCAATCAATCCATGTTTGTTCGGGATTTAATTTAGATGTCATAATCTGTGTGAATTATTGTCACCTGGCATATGTGCGGTGAACAACCTGAAATTGGCAGCGTAATTTAAATTAGATGTTTTAGCTTCGATTATTAATAGAGACAAAGATACAAAATCAACGTCAAAAAACGTCTTCACCAAATGAGCACCAAATCGAACAAACCCCTTGCCCGTGCCCCCAATGCCCTTGTATTGGTTTGAAACTAAAACTTTAAAACATGCATGTAAGGTTGAATTTGTGTTAACCGCTGAGCATTGTTATTGTGTGAAGTTTTAAAGTGATTTTTTCCTTAGGCTCATCACGAGGTGGACGAAAATTATATCCTGCACTAGTACAGTTTAAAATTTTGACAGTGGCTGGAATAAGGTACAGCCAATGCACTTAGCCAGTCACTACTGTATTGAAAGCTGAAGTGGATCATTCTCATGTCGACAGAAACGCAACTCGTCAGAAACGCATTTCGCCAGAAAACGCATTTCGCTGCAAAAGAGAACTGCCATCCACACCCACTGAAAACATTTTGGCAGGTTCATTATTTTTTTTTGTTTTTCAATCCAAATCTTTGTGACAACCTACTCGGTCCTTTTTATTTGAGTATTGAGTACAGTTTTATGCCGGCTTGATGGCAAAACAGCCTCGCCCTCTATTACTGATCTGGCATAAATATGGTTGAACGCATTTTAAGCTTCACCTCTACTTACAGACATCATGTTGTATAATGTCAAAAAATAAATAAACACGATAAGATAAAATAAACTAAAAATTCTGTATATACCTCCGCAAGTTAGTATCAGGCCTGAAACTTTTAGCACTCAGTCAATATTAAAATTTTCTCTTAGCGTTGAAATATGTCGAAACTCTATCAAGATATTTCTATTTATAAAATATTTCGTATCACCAAAACATCTTTGCTTTTACAAAAAATGGCGTGACATTTAAATCCCTGACACAACTTTTAAGGCTTGTCTATTATCTTTGACAACGATGGCATCGTTACAGAGGCTTAATACAATTTAACTCTGAATCAAAGGCAACTAAAATAGAACAAAGAGTCAATGAAGGTTGTATATTAACGACGTCCGTATCGTATCTTCACGAATCAAGTACAGAAGGTTTTTTTTGTAATCTTTTACTTGAGAGTAAAAGATTGTCTCGTTGTTTGACTAAATCTTGGACACACTTCCCGGTTTCCTTCACGCATCAGTGTTGTCAAATTCTAAATTAACGCAAGCGAAGCCGAACAAGATGCAACTCAAGAGCTTTAGCCCTACTTTTGTGTTGCATCTGGAGAGGTTTGAACCCCAAAGGGTGATTTAAGGAAATGTGGTTTTTATTCAGTACGAGTCTGAAAGTCTTTTCTGCTCAACTCAGGGTAAAAAGTACTTCAAAACACACAGTATTCGCGATAGTTGGCGGAACTGAGTGCCTCTGCATTTTAAAAAGTTGTCAAATAATGACTCCAATGTAGTTTGGCAGCTTGTGCATTAATTGTTTGTGTGGAACTGACCTACTGAACCCACCTATAAAGTGTCTGTATCGTTTCGTCAAGAGAATAGCACAAAAGATAACAATCACGGCCCATTGAACCGAAAGTAATTGATAATATAATTTAACAAGAAAGGATAATATCTCACTGTCGCCAATCGCAATCTATTTCGACGGTAACAAATACCGGTAAATATGTCTTCTAATCTCGTTCTATTGATCCTAAAATATATTTTTTTCCTTCCGACTCGTTAAAGGTATAATTTCAGTTCTATTTTCAAACGTTTGATTGGAGTTATTGTGATTCTTGATGATTCCGATAAGATCATAATAATATGTATAAGATGTGTTACCATAAGCTGTGTTATCGCCTATAGGGTCATGGGACTGTCTTAAAAGGGTTGGTCCCTTCTGCTTTTAAATTTTTTATCCTTTGATATTTTTTGTTTCTTTTTCTCGCCTTTTTTTAATATAATAGCCTGCTCTGTCCCACTTCTGGGCAAAGGCCTCCCTCCACTCCTTCCACTTCTCGCGAGCCCGTGCGCCCTCCTTCCAATTTGGACAGAACCTGTCCAGTTCGTCCCACCATCTCCTTCGCGGCCTGCCGCCCCGTCTCACTGTCTCAGGGCTCCAGTTTTGAGCTATTTAATTTCTTCCCTTAGAATAATCTTCTTTTATTTACGTGTTTTGTCACGTTTATAAAGTCAACTCCACCCATTTTAGTCAACACGGTACTTTACAAAGCTCTTCTGATAACTACTAATTTGGTAGAAATCCGGTTTCTCTCTGTTGCCGTCGAAATAGACTCGACAGTTCGCTATCTTAAACAAATGTGTTTAAGATTACTCGATTTAAAATATATTTTAAACTTTAAACCCAAATGTTCAGTATAACCATCAGAGATCAAATATTCGGGTCTGCTATCGGATGACAAGGGAGTGACCGGCGCTCGGCGGTCGTCAACGTCATTCACATGTATCCCCATTTTCGCCCTATTAATTATTCACTAGAGTCTGTAGTAATTCCCGTGACGTGAATAAAGGAAAATGGACGTTATAATTACTTAGTTATAGCTTAAATAACCATATTTTACCTAACCTACCTAGAAATATGCTTTACTATCTTTTGCCAGCGGTTTCACACGCGAAAACTCTAAAATCTCGAAATATTATGTTTCTTCTTCTTCTTCCTGCCCTTATCCCATTCTATTTGGGGTCGGCGCCACACGTTTTCTTCTTCCATTCTCCCGAAATATTATGTTTAATACGGGTTATAAAGTATCTGCCTATATCAAATTCCATCCAGCTCCGTTCAGTGATTTTTGCGTAAAAGAGTAACAAACACCTATTCATCTTCCATTCTATACGATATTAGTGAGACAAAAAATCTTCTCCAACACTGTTTCGTATCAAAACTTGGTATTGTAATCAGAGTATAGTGAAGGACTAAATGTTTTAACAGGTAATCACATAATATTGGCAGGAATTTACATTTTTTTTTTTTTAATTTAAAGGCAAAGTAACATGCCAAACATAACCTTAACGTAATGAAAATCTATGTGAGTGTTTATCATTGAAATAAAAAATAAATATATTGTTAATATTGAATAATTTATTATGTTAAAAATATATCGCAATATATATAAACTTTTTGCCACCAATTACGATGATTTTCGTTTTTGCCCGATGTTGGTTACTTCGAAAACAGATGCGAATATTCGTTTGTTAAAATCTGTGAAACGTTGGTTTACGAACAAAAAATTGCAGCTCCTGTAATTTGAAGGTTTTTTATGGCATTCGTTAAATAACAGTGCGGTGGCAAAAAGTTGACGGGAATAAAATTCAACCACTGAAGTTAAGCTTCAGTTGAAATTTTTAATTTTGCTTATGTTTATTATTATGAGACATTAGTGATGCTTGAAGTAGTATTTATTACATAAATATTTACCCAATTTTATGGATATTTTGATTGATTAGGTTATGTAAGAAAAGTATAAAAGTTAGTCAGAAAATACTTTCGCGGTGACGAACGCAACATTTATGTAATTAAATCATGTTGTGATTAAAATTACATCTTTTCATCTCATTCGTTTCATCAAAATCTCGCTCCGTCTATTTCTCATTTATATAGGTATTGATTGCATTACAAACACAGACGCAATTAAAGACGTCTCTAACACATAGACTAGGCCATAATAGCTCGGACTAGTTACGTTTGTGTATCTGGTATTAACCATCAGGCTTCAATGGCTGTATTAGGCAATGGATTCCTGATAGCTAAGATCAATAGGTACAAGGGTTTACCTGTAGGAATTGGTAGATATTTTGGTACATAGCTATGTACGAGTAGGATGTTGCAGGTGATATACGTCAACCACATATTCTTTAATCATCAGGTGAGATCTTTGATTAAAATAAAATAGCGGTAGATATGTTACGTTTTTAGTGACTCTTATACGTACACAGGCACATTTATTCGCACAAACAATCATTGTTATTACACGCCAACAAAGAAAGAGACAGAATAATGCACAAAGGTGGCGTACGACCAAGACGGAGCATCACCGCTCTTCGTATTAGTTCGTTAGTAGTCGCCACGCCGAGCGGCGGCGGCGGGCGGCGGCGGGCGGCGGCGCAGCCTTGTTTTAGCCAAACGTGTCGCACATCATCGCATTGTATGTTTCTATCCCGCTCTTCAAAATTGAAATATACACGCACGCACGTCTCAACCGAAATCTACTCGAATTGCGACTGAGGACTGTTAGGCCAATTTAGCCTAATTTATGCGGTCCATGCGCTATCGTGTAGTGACATATCTTCCGCTATTTTAATCAAAGGGTGAGATAATTGTCAAATGTGAGCATACATAACGCTAAGAAAAATATTGTACACCTTAAAGGTATGTTACACTGCTACTATACATACATTTACTTTAAGATCTATTTCGACATGTAACAAACAATAAATAATTTGAACTTGAATTTGAAAAGAATAAATAAAACTGAACTGGCTGTGGTATTATGTTCATACTTAAATTGGCAAGCTTCTAAGAGGTTCGATGAATTAAAACTACTGTCTTAAATATAGAAAGTTGGAATAAGTCTTTCTATTTTTTGTGAATAGCCATAGTGTAATTTTGTTTAAAACAGGATAAATTACAGCATCCTAGAAATTCTTACTTCTGAGAAACTGTACTGGATTTTACACTAGGAAATTCTTTCCACATGATCATTGTTAAGTAAGATCATTGCTGTCAATTTCAACCTTTTAAGGAATAAGTAAACTCTATAATGCTGAAATACTAATTAATTTAGTGATTGACCTTACAAATCCATGTAGAATCAATCCCATCCCTTCCTATTTCCTTTAATTTTAATAATCGTCGTTCAAAAGTGCCTATTTGATGGCCTAATTGGAATAAATGATTTGACTTTGACAAAACCTCAGAACCAAAATTCGAGCACCTTAGCCCTATTAGAATCACACGCATGCCTTAGGATTACAGGCTAAACATTGTCGTACATTAGCTGTGAGTAATTGCTAGCTTAGCACACTGTGGTCCTTCTGGCCGTCACGCCAGGCCACAAATGTGGACGGCCTGTAGCGGTTAGAACGCTTGTTGTTAACTAAAACAGAGCAGGACAATTACTGGTCTTTATTAGTTTTGTCCTTGTTTGACATAAGCCGATGCTTGTGTTGTTTTACCTGATTGCTTTGCAATACATTTGACAGTATTTGTGACATGATTTATTAATAAATAGCGGTTCCCCGCGGCCTCGCTCAAACCATTCATAAGTTTGTGTCTCATATGACGGCCCCCCCCTCTATGACAGGGAGTAGAGGGCCAAAGCCTGCTGAAGTCACGGAACTTACTTATTTCATTACCGTGACCCCGGAACATAAAGGGCTATTGAAGGATACCGTGGGAAGGATACCGCTCGGGGTGGGAGAACTCATTTGATGATTTTACCACTCTAAAAAAAATACATGTGGCACTCGGAGACTGCCGCGGTGAAGCTATTGCATATTTTTTTTGTTATTTTAAAAGAATAAAATCGCCAACCGCGTATATTTAACGAGATTATAATTTAAGTATATAAAATGTTTTTGGTGTACTACTGTAATAAAGAACTTCTTTGTTGTAGGAGAATTTTATAAGTAGGTTTCATTGTGATAACTCCTTTTGTAGCTGGCCGTTTAGAATCAGTAAGAAAAAGTAAATTGTTTTTATGACGGATATTTTTATGATTTCTGAAGTCTCCCGAACTGAAACGATGTTAGACGATGCGTGATGTCAGGTATTTTCGTTAAGTTTTTGGAAATTTTTTGATTCGGTCGCCGCGCCGCGCCGCGCTCAGAGCCCACGATGAAAGCTATGCAATAGCTTAAAAAAATACTGTGTCTCATTTATCTCTGCACCAAAACGGGTACGGGTTTGACGGTACGGTTTTTACGGCATAGTTGTCGCAATGGCTGAGTGATCGACTGCTGTAAAACGTGGCGCTGGTTGATTCCCACACGTTACTTAATATTAATTTGTATGACCTTCAAGTAGTTGTTCCAGGTCAGGGCATTTGTGTATGTGTGTGTATTTTTAGATTGTTATTTGTAATCGCACCCACGATATAGGAAAAAATCCTAGAGAGCCAATGTTTGAAAAAAGAAGATCCGCCGTTTTGACTTAAAAACGAAACATAGAATACATACAGACTTTTTTACATAAGATATTCGAAGTCTCGAAGACAACACATTTCTTTTTTACTTGCTAAAATCACCCAGTAAGTCCTCCAACCCCGAGTTGAGCGAACAATTAGACTCATACAGACTTTCGTATTTAAAAATAACTAGTAGGGATTCATTTGAGATGGAAATAATTATCTTCTCTCAGCCGTCATAGATATCACAGATGTGGATGTCCTACAACAGTCAACTCAGATTTTGTTTTGCGTGGCAAAATCTTCAAAAGAGTCCAACCCAGGGCAGAGTGGGAGAGACTGTCAGACTCGAACTGACTAAAATCCACGATGACCTCCAATAGCCCTTCACATTCCGGGGTCACGGTAATTCGTTAGTCCTGCGATCAGTCAACTGAGATAGAATGTAAATAATGCATGAACATTATAATTGATTGAATTGAAGAGCAGTGGTGGCCCAGTGGTATCGGCCCCGACTTACGAGTTTGTAGGTCGTGGGTTCGAATCCAGCCAGGCGCATTACTTTGTGTTATTTATTTCATCACCACTGCTCTCAAAACGGTGAAGGAAAACATCGTGAGGAAACTAGCATGTCCTAGAACCAAAAATTCGAAGACATGTGACATCCACAAACCCGCACTGGGCCCGCGTGGTGGATTATGGCCCACGCCCTCTCTCAGAGAGGAGGCCTGTGTCCCAGCAGTGGGAACATTTATAGGCTGATGATGATGATGATTATAATTGATATCATCAGATATCGTTTAACTCATAATAATGGTATTCCCATCTAGAAATCTACTTACAGATGTAAGACCATGTCGAAATGGAATTATAAGCATGCACTAGTTTATGTGTGGAATAAGCATTAATATTTTAGACTTCTAAAAATATAGGTATTGTCAATACTAGGTCAGCGTTCCTAGTCACTATATTGAAAGCGATGTGAACATATTATATAGATTTTTACCGCCTGTGAATGTTTTTCCTTTTTTTGTAATTTCGACATTTTTAGATTGTTATTATTTGTTTATTTGTTGTTTGTATAGGTAAAAATTGTTTAACTAATAAATACAGAAGTTATTTCTGACATAAATAAATTATAGCAGGAAAATCAGTTTGTTATTTTTTCTGTTTGTCAATAAACCAAATTATGGTTATTACATTCTCTCTTAGCAACCATTGATTACAAGCAAATCCTTTTCTTTATTTATTTTATTAAAAGCTCTTTTTGGCAGCTTTACTCACTTTATGGCCTTCAATTATTATCCTTTAGAAATCTCGCAAATACGATACATACTATATGTTATTAAGATATTCAAAGTCTCGAAGACAACCCACTTCTTTTTTATTTACTTGCTAAAATCACCCAGTAAGTCCTCCAACCCCGGGTGGACCGAACAATTACACTCGTACTGACTAAAATCCACGGTGTACCTTCAATAGCCCTATACGTTCCAGGGTCACGGTTACCTAATAAGATAGACCCGCGACCCCGACAGAAGTTAACCCCCTTCATTGATATTAACAAAATTAAACAACGTAGTACACATAGGTGGCCTTTTAATACATTTTTTTTTTATTAGGTAATGAAGATTTAAGCAAAGGTAAGCATAATAAAATGTAAATACTCGTACATATGAGCACTCGATCTCCTTTCGACGAAATTGAATTTCTAGTTCAACAATGAACGTACTAGTTGCATAGTAATCTGATTCCTATCTCATAACCACAAACTGTTGACGTGAACTAGATTTCCCTAACACCATTACAGGCGTGCAGATATGTGTCTGGTATTGCGTCAAGCCCCGGAATACATCACAACAAAAAGAAAAAAGAAAAAACATTTTTTGAAACACCAATGAAATTACTTTCCAGTAACATGTTGCCCGCAGTTAAAAATGTTTTGAAAGACAAAAACTTTTTCGAGTGTTATGGGCCTATATTTTGAGGTTAAACCGTAGAGCCACAGTGTACCAAAGAGGCTCAGTTGGTCAACTTTGACATCTGTTTTCCGGGTACCTACTATTAGGCGGGCTATGTTACCCATGGGTACGACTAACGGATTAGCTGTGGCTTGTGGGATAGGCAACGGAATATGTGGACTAATAACATCATATTACGGTCTGTTATACAAGGTCACAAAGTGATTATGGCAACAAGGAGTGGTAGTGTTACGTTTTATTTAAATTAAAAAAAGATGTAGTTACAATAACTGAAAAGAGTATGGTAATGTTAAGACGACAAATTGCAATATCAGGAGAAGGTGGCATAAGGTCATTTTCTTTGTGATTGCTTGTATGACTACATGCATGAAGGTGAATGAGGCCACACCTGTTGGATTCATAGCACAAATTTGCATTAACTGGAGTAAAACTGGCTATTTTAGCGTAAATCATTCCCTATTAAATAAGATTTATTTTTCTCTAGCCACCCACCTTAGTTCAGTACACCTTTTTTTATCAAGAAAACACGCAAAGTTTTTCTAAGTTTAACACCGGACTACAACCAATATATTACCAGTAATTTATGTTAAAAGTTACACAGTGTTGCCAGCACTAGCCGATGGGAGCAAGTGCATTACACAAACACCACTCGGGTTCGTTATTGGCCGACTCGGAAGTCGCAACATCGTCGGATCTCTCGCCACATACAAACAATATTGCATTGTATGACTGCGCTATTTGGAGCAAGTGTGGAGTATTTTTAGTCTGTGGTTTTCGCTGGAGTTAGTGACTTAAATAATAACATTGGAAAGTTTTGACTTGGAAAGAAAATTTACTATCACCTTTTTAATTAGTTCGGTAGTTACTACTACATTAATTTTTGATGACAAACTCTCTCTTTACTCTAACTAACAGGCCCGGAATAACCTCGTGGCTAAAAAAATGCTGTTCTCGAGAAAAACAATAATAACGTGCTTATGATAGATGGCGCTACGTGTCGCTGAATTACTTGTCGAATTTTAAACTAAACACGAGTGATGCCTCGGTCAAGTCTATATTTTGTTAATTTAATTTCCATAGTAACTGAAAAACGTTCACTTTGTGTTACATCAATCGAACAAACCTAATTTATTTTCGATTTTTCCTAAAAACTTTTAAACTTTGAAGTCTTTACCATGCACAGTTATTAATCCAAGCCACTCTTGCAGAATAGTCGACATCGTCAGGACCTGCCACTTGATAAAAATAGAATAAAATTTTATTTCATGTTAATTAAGCTCAAAATTAACCTTCAATTAATTTTAACATCAACGTCTTTAAGGAAAACCCAAAAACAATGCGGCAAGCCTCAAATTGGGCAAAACCAAAGCAATAATATTTCATAACAAAATCCGTCACCATTATTTCAATTAAAGTCTAAAGACCAAGTTGTTTGCAAAGTACCCTTTAAGAGGTTACGCTATTTGGACAAAACCCGTAAAACTTAATTACGTTTACGCATAAATATTACTTAAAGCAATTTGGACATGTGTGTGGAGCTACTTAAAAGCCTTAATATTACTCTTGTCTAAACTTGGTGTGTGTATAACTTCTTAGTCAGTTGTAATTTGGCCTGTTTTAGATGCGGGACTCAACCGACCTATTTCTTGTTTGTACAAACTTGTATGTCACCGACTTTGACCAAATAGACACAAACTATTGGAAGTCGATACGTAAGTGCTTAGCTGCTGTATACATTTTGAAGTTTTGGGGTGAGCTTTGTCGAGTGAGTTTTAAAAACATGTAATTTTCTACTTATTTAGTAGCTGTAGTTATTTATGTATTGGTTAGTGTTGGTCAAGGGCGGTGGAAAATTTTGTTTTGAGGTAGTTCTTTTGACCGTCCTTATAAATACTTTGAGAGTATCTCACTACCTTTATACATGTGATAGTTTGTGAAGATGGGTGGAAAGTAGATGAATGTTCGTCACTCTTTCACACGAAAACTACATAACTGATTCGTGTGAAATCTGGAATCCAGATTGTTATAAAACCCACAATAAGCACAAATGAAACTTTTATGACAACAGTGCAACGTGGAATAATTACCGAAATTTACGCGGGCAACGCCGCGGACAGAAGCTAGTTTTCTGTAAAATGTATTAGACTTACATTCTCAAGTACATACCTACATATAACTTTCGCTTACAATAGGTTCACATGGCCTGCCTTCGAGCAGTCAAACTTCTAGCTCAAAGATGGTCAAAAGAATTGAACAGAAAACCTAACATTATTAGCAATAAATAACAAAAAACAACCATTTGATCGTATCAAAATCTCACCAGTACTTAATACTCTCCCTTCCGTGTTAAATCATGACACTGCAACAATATAAATCAGGGGCGGAAAAACAACAAAAAATAAGAACGCCATTCGTTGAACATCTAAGAAACGACGTTAGGTATTTACTTAGTAGACATTTTGTGTTAATATACAGTATTTCAACTAGGAATCTACTATGTGTTAATATACAGTATTTCAACTAGGAAACTAGGAATTATATTCTACTGTAATCATTAGCAGTGCTAGCTCACTGGTAAAACCCCGACAACACGTTTAGTGCAGTTACGGTTGTCGGCACGGTTAGCGCTGTGGCTTAGCGATTGGACTGAGTGTCGCGGGTTCGATTCCCGCACGGAGCAAATATTTGTATGATCTACAAGTAGTTGCTTCGGGTCTGGGCGTTTGTGTATGTGAGTTTCTATGTTTGTAAACGCACCCACGACACAGGAGAAATTCCTAGTGTGAGGCAACGTTTTTAAAAAAATAAAGTCAAAGCCTACTAGGGTAGGGTCATGGAACTGTCTATACGGATAACCATAAGGGTTTCTTCACAATGTTTTACTTCACCGTTTTGAGAGCAATATAGTGTCCCCCGACAATGTTGACAAGTGACAACCCTAACAACTGTATTTGATTTCACAAAAGGCAATAATTGGTCTTCTGCATGGCTGATAAATCCCAGGTTTGTGGTCTACACTATGGTCCGCTAACACATTTGAATTTGTCTACCAGCAGTGCTCTGCTAAAGGCCGCTGCATGCGTAACGAGATAAAACCTCGGACGGGGCGTGCACAGGAACGGGACGTGGCTGCCTTGTCCGTCAGTGGCACGTTCCCGTCCCGTCCGTGTCTCCGTGAGATATTATGCGCTTCTTAAACATTTTGTATTAAATGATATTTAAAAAAAAAAACCCGTTCCGTCCCGTCCCGTCCCGTCTGTAAAAAAACCCGTCACGTATGCCGCGGCCTTAAGTCTTTTGAGAGTCGATATCAGGATGTCGTTAATTTCTATTGAGCCAAAAGGATCAACCATTACTATAGGCAAGTTTCGTTGGCCCATCTTCAAAATAGGTAGAGCAGTTGAGCTCTTGGACTACTGGTTATCCTTATACTGTGATATTTATCTCAATAATCGTGAGTACAAAAGCTATATATAAGAACGCTATCAGCAGATGGAACGAACGATTGTTTTCCGGATGTAGCAGACATGACGTTAAAATAAATAAAGCTGTGAACAGCACTCGATTTCCTATGTTCCGCCGCTTCCGTTCCACTTTGCTAGAAAAGATATTTTCTCGCCTCTCTCACTGAGCTTATCAAAACCTGGAAATAATGATTTACTTGAAGCTTGCTTTGTTGAAATATTTATTATTTATTGGGTCTATTTATTTATTGTTTCGAGACGGTATTAAATAAGATATTGTTAGTTGATTTCCGTCGAGTTCAAGAAATGTTTTTGTGATTTTATATTAATGAGAGGATGTCCATATAAATTAATTAGAATGAAGACAAAATATGTTTTTCACGTTTTAACGTACCATAAAGCTGTTTTGTCAACAAATAATATATATTTATATTTCAAATTGCTTCGCGAGTGCCCTAGGCGGGCGCTAGTTCAGCTAACACACAAGGCAGAAATGGAGAATGCAGATATGGCGATGGCATGCCCGAGTACATGTACAGTCCACCTACATAACTGATTAGATAGTGTAACATTCGGTTGTCTTTGATACTTCAATTACAAAAATCGTCCGTCGTTGTAGCAACGACATAAAGTTGCTAGCCCAGTCATTTTAGTCACATTAAACCCCAATCTGCGGAATAATTCCGAGAGAGCTGAATTTTTGTACACATCTTTATTGCGGTGTTGTAATGAAGATGTGAACTCATTTTTGTGACCTTTTGACCTCGATAACTTTTTAGCCGGCACGATATTACCTAATGTCGATTTTTTAACCGACTTCAAAAAAAGTAGTTTCTCAGTTCGACCTGTATGTATGTATGTTTGTCTGCGATTATGTCGCGTTTGGCTAAACCGATTTTGATGCGGTTTTCAGGAAAGTATTCATTACATTCTGGAGAAGGTTTTAGTATATAACACTAATAGATATCTTGCGACGTTGCCGGCGTGGATCAGTTTTTTTGCTTACTTGGATTGTAGATTTTCAGAGACGATTGCATGTTTGTCCGCGATTATCTCGCGTTTGGCTGAACCGATTTTGATGCGGTTTTCAGAAAAGTGTTTGGTACATTCTGGGGAAGGTTTCAGTATATAACAATAATGGGTATCTGGTGAAGTGCCCGCATAGAAACATTTTTGTTGCTTACTAGGATTGTAGATTTTCAAAAACGTCGATTTTATGAAGATTTTTTGTTGAACATCTAAACTAAAAAGGGAAAAGTAAAAAACTTTTTGAAAAAAAGGGAACCGACTTCTGTGTTTGGACTTTTGTGTTTGGTTTTGAAGTCGATTCCCTTTTTTTCAAAAAGTTTTCACATCTTCATAACAACACCGCAATAAAGGTGTGTACAAAAATTCAGCTCTTTCGGAATTATTCCGCAGATAAATCTAAAATTACTGGACTATGCTGTCTATCCCAAATATGCGGATGACGCACGACGATGTGCGGTCGGCAGCACGACTAATGACTTTTCACCGTTAACTGATAAATAAAAATGTTTTCCAAGTTAAACAAAAATATACCAAAGCCCTCAAAGCCTCATGTAGACAAAAAAAGGAAAAACTCCTACAATCTTATTTACAAGGAAATCTAATAAACGTATCTAATTTGTATGGCGAGACAACGGAATCGTTGCTAAGTGACATCCGTCGCGATGTCAATTAGGCTGCCCTCACCCGGCTAGTAAGGAGGCGTATGTGCACGGTAATTAGTGTAGTCTGCGGCGTACATCGTCTGCAGCAAGCCTTAGGTATTGGTTCTATGCATCGGTATGGGAATGTAGAATCTAGAGAGCATGGATTTAGTTTATTTATAGGTGTAATTAATTTGTATTATTTGTAGATAGTATGTCAATGTAGTCCTTGTTTTGTTAGGCTAGGGTGTCGATTTGCTGATGTGACCGACAAGAGTGAGGCGAAGGGCCACTAGCTAGTTTGCTTTTGGTGAAGAATAGAGCAGTATGAATTTATTTTTCAATAAGCATATAATAGGATTGTACTACGTAAAAGTACCTTATTTATGATTCTATTCCAAAACTTAATTTTCAAGTTACGTGTAAATAATGGGGTTCATATTGGCTCACCTAAAGTTCTTTACCCGAAATTGTTCCTTCTAACGATTTGTAATCCGAATGATCACTTTTCCTAAATTGTAATTAATAATATATTATCATTATTGAAAATATATTTAAACTCCTACTGTTTTTTATCATAACGCTTTTATCCCTAAAATTGCGTCTAGCTACCTTGGTAGGTGGTAATCAGTAATATACGCTCGCCCTTGCATCCTTAGTCAAATTGCCGACTACCACCTACCAAGGTAGCTCGACGGAGCCCCGCTTCGCGGGGCTCCTATTTCTGTTTGCAAGGTAAAAGTAACCTAACAACTACCTGGTAACTAACCTGTCCGAGTCGGGGTGCCCCAAGTCCCGAGCTCGCTTTGCTCGCTCTTGCATCCTTTTATATCTAAACAAAAAATATATGACTTTGAATAATAGTGTAAAAGATGGTTATGTTGAGAAAATATAGGAAAACAAATAAAAGTATAATGGATGTTTATTGCTACTGACATTATGAAGTTGAATGCTTCGGAATTATGATTATTAGAGACAGAGTAGTTAAGCATGCCCAGGTTTTAAATAAAAACTAATATCTGGTTTAAGGTTTGATTAAACACCACAATTTCTTCAGCCTACACAACAACTCACGGATAATCCAAGCACGTGTACTTTGTTTTGTACAAAAAGTAGGCCGGGTCAACTGTAACCCACTTGCGAGTCAAAATTAGATTGCCAACGACAATTTCGGCAGATGCTAGACATAAATAATGTTGCAAAAACAAATGTTTTTATTTTTATTTTTCTGGAGGCACGATCTCGATGTTATATTTAAGTCAAATAATAATGTCACGCCTATCAATTAAGCAACTCTCAGAATATTGATGAAAATAATATTTAAATTCACAGAATCTATATAATATCCTTTCCTACGTCTATTTATACATATAAAAGCGAAAGGTCACTCTTCTCGAAATCTCAGAAATTACAAGTATTATGAGTTTCAAATTTTGCATGGAGGTTCTTTTTACCCGACTACGGCGAAGCAAAAAGGAGGGTTATGATTTTGACCGGTATGTATGTATGTATGTACATATGTATGTTCATCTGTTCCCTCATAACTTCTGAACTACTTATCACTACTTGACAAATGAGGTGTCGTTAGAAGTGTCTCAGCTGTCCACTGGTTATAGGGTAGGTGACGTGTCACCAAATCCAATATGGCGCCCTCTAGGGGATGAAAAGTCGTAACCGAAAAAAAATAATTTTCGCACAGTATCGATATGGGTATCAAATTAAAGGGCTTGATGAGCACATTTGAAATATATATATATATATATATATTATATAGCTTTTACTAGCTACTTTGCCTGTTTCTAACAGTGTCAACATGGGTATCAAATGAAAAGGCTTAATGAGTACATTTTAAATTCACTCGCTGCTTTGCTTATTATATCAAATAACCCCAAAATAGTGTAAATAAAAAATAAGTTAAAATAACTAAAACCCGACTACGAAAAAATCGCGCACTAAAAAGTATAAAACAAGAACAATCCGTGTTACAGAAATTTTTAATTAATAGCCGTGGTCGTATGCCACCTGCGGTTGTTTCACACAATCTTTATTGGCTAGGTGGCATACGACCACGGCTATTAATTAAAAAATTCTGTAACACGGATTGTTCTTGTTTTATACTTTTTAGTGCGCGATTTTTTCGTAGTCGGGTTTTAGTTATTTTAACTTATTTTTTATTAAGAGTAAGTTCACTAAGACGAAATTTTGTAAAATTCGATGTTTATGGGGTTGATAGATTGTATGACACTTCGTTACTACAAGTTGCAAATTTTTTGTTGGATATTCATTTAGAAATTCTAAAAGTATTCCCATAAAGAGGGTGGCCACTGGCCAGTAGTAGAGTTTCACATAGGAAAAGTTCGACATTCGCGGACGGAGTACTAGTAGTTTTTAAAAACAATGCAGTCACACGAAAAACTACCTTAATATGTAACACTTATGTACAAATATAGATCATGTATAATGTATGTACGTCTTCGAGATCGGCTATAGATAGTGCCACCTGTCATGTTGAGCATGAAGTTCCGGCGTACACTGAATACATTGAGTAACAGCCACATAACGTATATACAACAATCAGGAACGTTTGTTTATGCATAAAGCGATTTGAGGAATATGGAAATACGTAAGTCGTACCTAAGTAGTAAAGATAAATTATGTGGTTAAACAGGATTTGTCGAAAGAATTTTGTTACTTGGAATTTCATTCAGAACTCAACACTTTCTGATGAATTATGTTTTGCCACAGTTTTACTTCAAGAAAACTGTTACGTCATCGCCTAGCCCATAGATTCCCAACCTTTTATGGACTACCAAGCCTTTAAAATCAAAATATGTAATCAAAAGCACCTCTTCACATAATATGTAGTTAATTATACCTATTTTATGTGTATATTCATCTCTCTAATCGTGTTATCTCGCCAAAATAATAGGAAAAACATTTTAGATGGCTAAATAAAATGTTTTTTTTTTTCATGAAAATAGAGGTTTATTAATAGTCTAATTAAGCTCCTCATTTGCCTTTGGACCTGCTAACGATCCCACAAAAAGCTACAACGCCCACTAGAGGCTGGTATCGCTCTCGAATGGGAACTAGTCACTATTTGATACGACTGTTTGTAAAACTTATTGTCCAATATAAGTTGCTAAGTTTGTTGTTTACTAAAACAACTGTTTACGAAAACTACCTGTATCGTTTGCTGCCCAAAAAGTTGATAGACTTTTTGGCAGCAGGTGACTCAAATCAAAACACATAAGGAAGGAATTCAACGCATCTGACACTGAATAAAGAGAACTCAATAACACATCAGTGCTCCTACAATATACATTAAAAAGTTGAGCGCCTCGGCCAAGGCGGCTCGGAACGAAACTTTAGAAATTATACCTCTGGCCCACGATAATTTCCTTTCTAATGCTCAAGTTGAGAACTCTTCAAAAAACTTTTAGGAACTTCGCGTGAATTCCCTTTTTATTTCTTATAAATCTAGAAGAAAATAGAATTTATGGCGTCCTCTTAACTTTTTACAAGAGAGCAAATGTTAAGTTTATTTATTTATTTATTTATTTATTTATTTATGTACACAGAACACACAAAACAAGAAACAACATTAGGATAAAAGAGCACAAAGGCACTGCTTATTTCATTAAGAAATCTCTTCCAGCAGACCAACGACAGAAGAGAGACAGACAGCAAAACGTAGACACAGTGTACAAAAAATGAATAAAATATAAACATACATACTAAAAATAAACATATAAAATATATTTATACAATATATATTTTAAAAATAAACCTAATACATAAATCTGTTAAATTACAGAGGAGAGGTAGTGATCTTTGACTTGCTTTTTAAAAACGGAAACAGTTTTGGAGTCAAGTATTTTAGGTGGAAGTGAGTTCCACAAACGTACTGCATGAACGGAGAAGGAGTAGGAAAAAAAGTCAGTTTTATGGGATGGGAAATTGAGGTGATGCTTAAGGTGGGATCTGCACAGAGCATCAGGAGGACGGGTAAAAGAAAAACGCTCGCGTAGGTAGGAAGGATAAGCAGGGTTATGAAGGATGTTGAAGAGGAGACATAATATTCGAGTGTTCCTGCGAAGACGAATGGGGAGCCATTTGAGATCCTTTCGGAATTGAGTAACATGGTCGTACTTTCTTAGCCCAAAAACGAAACGAATGCAAAGGTTTTGCAAGCGCTCGAGCTTGTTCAAGAGCTCCTCAGTGGCATCCAAATAACAGGCATCGGCGTAATCGATGATTGGCTGAATCAGAGTTTGAGCTAGGTATACCTTAGTTTTAAAAGGCAAGAAAGTTTGTAGCGATTTAAGAGAGTGAAAAGAAAAATGCACCTTACGACTAACCTCACTCACCTGAGCCTGCCAAGAAAGATTGCTGTCAATATAGACTCCAAGGTTCCGAGCAGAATCAGAATATTTTATGACCGTGCCGCCAAGGGATAGCGGTGTTAATGATGAAATATCGAGTGCTGCACGAAAGTGTCTACTGCCTATGATTATGGCCTGGGTCTTAGAAGGGTTGATCAGTAAGCCGAAAGACTTAGCCCATTCATTGATACTTTCCAGGTCACGATTCATGGCATTGACAACTAAATCTGCATCGGCCAGAGAGAAATGTCGATAAAGCTGCAAATCGTCTGCGTAAAGATGGAAGTTACAGTCAATAACCTTAATAACAGTGTTAATGAAGATAGAGAAAAGGAGAGGAGAGAGAACGCCACCCTGAGGAACACCCGCAGTGAGATCACACCAATCAGAAAAGATCTCTTCTTGACGGATACACTGAGAGCGACCTCGAAGATATGAGTCTAACCAGGCTAACACAGAGGAAGAAAAGTTCAAAGATTGAAGGATCCCAAGAAGTATGTCGAAATCCACTGAGTTGAACGCACAACCAAAGTCAAGTAAAACTAACAATGTAAGAGATTTGTTGTCCATAGCCCAGCGGATATCGTCAGTGACCTTCAAGAGTGCAGTGACCGTACTATGTCCAGCACGGAAACCGGATTGGAAAGTGGAAATAAGAGCATTAGATGATAGAAATTCGGAAATTTGGCCATGAACAATGTGTTCAAGAACTTTAGAAAGGAAAGGAAGAATGGAGATAGGTCTGAAGTGGGATAAGGAAGATGGATTATTAATTTTAGGAAGCGGTATTATATGAGCCTGTTTCCAGGCTTTAGGAAATATATTAGAGTATAAAGAGAAATTAAAAATATGGGTAAGAATGGGGAGCAATTGATAAATAATAGGTATTATCATTCTTGAACACAAATTGTCATGACCCACAGCAGAGGATGAAATAGAGAGAAGAGATTTTTTAACAGTGTCCTCAGAGACTGGGCTGAAATTGAAAAGAGAACAATTTGGTAAAGGCAAGTTAGAGAGCTCATGCAAGGTAGAAGCTTTGACATTAGGTGGAAGTGTCACAGGTGGAATAGAAAAGTGCCTATTAAGAGCGGACAAGTCCACATCTTTACAGGCATTCGTAGGAGATTTGCCAACACCAACAGATTTCAAGAATTTCCAGACATCTGAGGAATTGCGGTCAATGAGAGATTCATGGAAATAACGTCTCTTTGCATCTCGACACAGACGATTGCAGCGGTTTCGTGAAGCTTTGAAATGAGTGAGGTTATGTTCCGTAGGTCTACGTCTGTACCTACTCTTGGCTTTATGCTTATGAGCAATTGCATCCTTGATGTCAGTTGTCATCCAAGGCGCAGGATTATGCTTGATTTTTATTCGCCGGCGAGGAGCATGTACGTCATATAAATTCAATACCTTAGCATTGAAGCAGTTCACCTTATCATCAATACTATCGCTTTCGAAAACAGGAGTCCAATCAATATCACCAGCGTCGCGTCTCAAAGCTTCCAGATCCATGCTGTTAAAACTACGTAGAACGCAGAAACGTGGTTTACGTTTAGGTGGTCGGATACGATAGGAAAGATAGATAAGATCGTGATACGAAAAGGTTGCAGTGAGCTGCCCAAACTCAGCAACATTGTGAGGCGAAGAAACAATCATTAGGTCAAGAAGAGAAGGCGTGCAATTTGGGAAGTTATGGGTCGCAGAAAGAGGTAAAATTTCAAGATTAATGGAGGATAAAAGTGAACGGAGTTTAAGGGCACGGGAATCATTTTTGATTAAACAAGTATTAAAATCGCCCATAATAATAACATGCTCGTACGATGGGCAGAGATTATTAAGAGTAGCCTCTAAGGAATCAAAATAGTTAATGTGAAGGTTTGGAGAGTAGAAAACAGCAAGCAATACTTTGGAATGGTTTAAGGTAATCTCAAGAAACAATGATTCAGCCGATCCAGAATACAGCGATGGAGATGAATGGACAATTTTGTAGGGAATATCGGCGCGTAAATAAATGCCAACACCACCACCACCCTTGCCAATTCTGTCATTTCTGACTAGAACAAAACCAGGAAGTGCGTAGTGCGTAGAAAGGAGGGAGGGCTTAAGAAATGTTTCCGATATTAGCAGTGCATCGAGATGTACGCTACTAAATGATGCCAGAAGATCAGAATAATGGCCAGGAACACTCTGAGCATTAATGTGGGCTATATGGAGATTTTTAGGATCATTGGAAAAAAGAGAGGAAATGTTGTCATGCAAAGTATGAATGGGAGGCTCACTGTCCACACTAAAAAAGCTGCAAGTTGAAGAAGAGCAAGAGAAAAAACTGTCGTCTAAGTCAATAGGGATATTCATAAATAAATAAAATATATAACCAAAATAAAATACATACTAACAAAAAACTACAATTAATATACGGCTGATTGTTCTAAAATACAACCACCCTAACTCACTAGTGCATCAGAATAAATTATACAAGTAAACCAATAAAAAAAAAAGTTAAAACACACGAACTATAACAAATTCACAAAAACAAAAATCAACTGGTATGCACGCAGAAAACTATTACCACCAGTAAAACGGAACGCAAATGCTTGAGAATGAAGGACTTGACAGTTGACAGTGACATTGACAAGTATAGATACATCTTACTTAACATTTTAACATTGAAAGTTGAAACAAAAGAAATAAATATACCGACACTAATTATTAAAAAAAAAGACATAATACAACTACTGGACAAAAATTAATGTGAAGGTGAACTAAAGGACACAAACCGTTACAAATACCGACAGTGGTTAAAAGTAAACATAAAATTAAAGCTACCGTGCAAAACGAAACACTTTAGCAATCAGACAATGCAACACATTAATTACGTCGGCGCGCCCTCCTTTGGCCTCTTGATGGTGTAGCGGAGATTTCGGCTGGGCTTTTAGGTGAAGAAAGAAGTATGTCAACCTGCACAGCATCACCGGAGTCCCCACGGGCCTTGGGGTATCGCGAAACCAGCGCTCGAAGTTCGCTAGGAGTTTCAATCTTGTGGCGCTTACCGTCGGATGTGATGATCGCTATCTTGCCCTCTACAGATCACCAAGTTAATTATGAATACTTTTTTTTTGTTTCAGGCCAGATTTATTTTGGCGGGTACTTAGGGCTAATTTCCTGATTTAATAATCTTAACAAGTTTCTTTTTTAAAACGTGGTACTTTTATTCATCTTGCTACATAGTTTTTTTTTTAACTCACTTGAGTCGTCTGTTGAACCGAACATGTGAAGATTTTTTTAATAGTTATTAACTGATATATTTTGTGTATAATTAGGGGGCCAAAATATCAAAACTCTTTTAAAAGTATTTCTTCTTACAAAGTGTTTCGAATTTTAAAAGTTCAAAACTCAAGAATACATAAGTAATTCTACCATAGGTAACAACATCTCATAACCTCTAAAACGTTACAAACCGCAACGATTATAATATTGCTACATATCTCGAATATCTATCGGAAATATATTGCAGAATTATCTGAGAATCGCCCGACATTCATTGGCGCTCGTTAGCATTGGATGGTATTCAAGTATTCACAGACATGGATCCAGCTATACTGAAGGGCACTTCCAAGTCTGTCGGCATTTATTATATACCTGATAAACGCTAGAATAGAATTCTGAATAGTTTGAGCTGAATATTTATTAGCTTATAAAATGTTCTGTATTATTTTTCGAACGCAATTATTCCACATGATTCTGTATTAAAAGATAAGTTATATAAATATTTTCAACTTGAAAGGTAACGATGTTTATTTTTATAATCGGTCTGAAAAACATTGGCACGAGCAATTTTATAGACCGAGCAACATTCAGAAGCGATTTTTTCGTGAAATAAAGGTCGTTAAAAAAATAAAGTACTTACTCCCATCTTCATTATCATATCAGCCAACTACTGACCACTGTTGCACGTAACCCAGTGTTACAGAACAAGATCGAACTGAAAAAAAAACATCACATTACTTGGGATTGGCGCATAACGTTTTCTTTTTCATTTGCCCAGCCAGTAAGTCCTCAGACTTTCGCTAGGTACCCTACCTCCTTTTTCTTTCATATAAAAAATATATGTACGTTTTTCAAATTCACCAACGTAATACATGTCCAGAGACTCACCAAAACTTTTAAACACGGACAAAAAAAATCCCTAACCCGAAGACTAATTAAAGGAAATGATTAACAGCACAGCAGTCGAACTTTTAAAAATAAGAAAAATCAAGCTATTTTCGACCTTAATAACTTCCTCGCATGTTACTCCAAACCCTTACCACGAAGTCCAGACCAGTCTTTTTACCAAGTTTTATTTGAAACAAGTTCTTAGAACTATGTCGTGCTTGCGTGCCTTCGTACATGTAATGCACTTTTCTCTAAGTAAATTGTATGGAAGCTAGTTTTTTTTTATTTCCTGTTCTCCTAGTCTGACGGGGAGACATTAATCTCTCACGTTGTTTCTTTCTCGCTCATTAGACAGGGACAGAAAAAAGTCTAAGCGAAGGCTTGCGGCTTAAATTTTCATTTTGTTGCTATTAAACAATGGCTGATTAGAATATAAGATTTTGAAAAAAACTTAAGATGGATTTATGAGATAGCGCTACTGAAAATAATTTGTTATAAAAAAAATAATAGGTACATTTTGGTCACAGAATTTCGAATGGGAGTTTACACCATTTGTTAAAAATTTAATTGGATTCACAAATTTTTTATTTTATGCTTTTCAGAATCTGTTTAATGATGGTTACATTTCAATAACACGTACCCAATACAAATTCACACTGTTAAACAGCAAAGAATATCAACATCAGATAAGAAAAAAAGACAGAACTACAACACTAATAGCTTTACAATCACAATCCGTCAAACCCTATAAAGTATGTACGAGAATAATCCAACCATGGGTTGCGCAAACCAAAGAAAATTTTACGTTTGACAGCTTAATATGTTCATAAAAGTGGTTGGGGAAGAAGCGTAAACACGGAATAGGGTTCTCTGCAGTTGTTTACAACTCACCTGGGAAATTAATTACAAAAATATATGTAGCGTTTGGCCCCGGCCGCGTCGGTGTGTGCTTTACTTGGGAAAACTGTGAATATTTGTTCAATTGCTTTGTTACTTGGTTGTTTTTGGTTTCTAGGGTAGTGAAAGGGTTAAATGGAAGTTTTTGTTTTAATACCGATTTTTGTGAAGGATTTATTTATTAACTACCTAGCTTTTGCCAGCGGTTTCACCCGCTTCAACTCTTAAATTATCCCACGGGAGGATAAAATCGGGATAAAAACTATCCTATGTGTTAATCCAGGTTATAAACTATTTGTGTACCAAATTCTATCCAAATCTGTTCAGTAGTTTTTACGTGAAAGGGTAACATACATCCATCCATCCAAACAAACTTACACGTTTATAGTATTAGTAGGATGGGATTTTAAACTTCATGCAACACAAAAGGATACCTATATGAGGACTTATTGCCTGAGGCATTCTCTACCAGTCAACCGGGGGTGGAGAGAAAACATGGCAGGATTTGATTTAGGAATGGTTCCTGCAATAGGCAATTAGGATAGGTTATCCCATATAAATAATCAGTACAAAACGTTAACCTAAAATACATTCGACTGGTCTGCCTTTCACGTTTATTCACAGAGGTATAGAAAAAAAAATACTTTTTGCAGGTTAATCATTCAAATCTCGGGTTAGCCAACATAATAGCTATATACATCATGCCAGCCATTTACGATTCAATAAACTTGACGGTGTGTGGCCGTCACAAGTAGAATTGTCATGCAGACTGATATTTACCGCACATCTGCCGCTTCCGGCAACTGAATGCAATGAAATTTAATTAAAAAAAAAAACTTCAGGTAAATTAGCAGTATGTTCTCTAGAGCTGAAAGCTTATTACTAAAACCAAGAATCATACGACAGAATCGAAAACTTTACACATTTAACCTTCAAACAACAAACGAACATTTATTAAACACAGTAGAACGGCTTTGCGTTTATATTTGCTTGCCGTCTACACGTAGCAATTATTTAGATTTAACATTGTTCGTTACAGACTTATAATTTAGTTAGCAGTCTCCAAGGACTGAAGGAATCGATAAGAGTTTTCGTTAATACTCCAGACATTAAATTCTTAGGTATTAAATTATGATTCTAAATTCTAGTGATTTACCGAGAATTCGAGATAGTGGAACAGGTCATTGACAGGTGTTGACAATACTGCTTGAATATTTAAAACAAGTTATTTAGTATTTTAGAACAATATCTGAAATAATAATATCCCTTTTTAAAAGATCATGATTAATTCAAATAATAAACACTTACAGTAGTAGAAAAATTAAAAACAAAAAGTAGCGAAGTGTTATTAGACAAAAATTTTGATAAAATGATAGGGACGTCCTATGCAAAATACATTGTTTTGTGAGTTGTACAGTGACCGGCATGGATCTTGAGCGCTGACCTTCACCTGCGCAGAAGTGAGTTATTAGGTCCCTTTGGTAGATGAAGTGAGGAACGGGGGCGGGGAAAGTGTAGTGATTGGTCCACGTAGCGTGCCGTAGCGCATCGCGTCATAGCCGCCACTCGGGATTCGTTGTTTTGTGCGTTTTATTTGTTTTATTGTGCGTTTCATTTGTCGTTAAGTGTACGATGCGCAAAGCGATCCCCACTCTTACGCCGAGCGCTCAAGAACCGTGCCGGTATTTGTAATTGCACTCGGCTCTATGTACAGCAACCTGTTATTACTGGCCGTGTAGACACAAGACCGGTTACGAAAAAAAAACATGGTCACCTTCCTTTTCAAAAATCGAACTCCCCTTCTCACCGCGAAAACTCGAACGTTATCAAACAACGAAAGAGATGCTCATAAATTCGGAGAGGCCTTTTTGCTGTAATGCCTTTCATATTTCTCCCGAAGCACACTGCGGGTGCCGTTCAAATAAATTACGGCCATCAATAAAAATCTCAGCGTGGAGATCCTACGACTTATTTAATTTATATTCCATCAGGGCCATATTTATCAAATATCGAAGCTTTTTGTGTGATGTTCCGATTTTTAAAATGGCGAAATTATTTTATTGCTTCTTCCCTCCTTTTATAGGTTTCGAGGGTGATATAATGTTTTATTGGGTCAGAGTCCATTCGTCCCCTAAGATTCGCACCCTGTGCCCACTCGTCCCCTGGAACTTTTGAGGGGCCCATTCGTCCCCTGAAGAATATTTATTTTTATTCATTCTTCTAATATAAGTACATGTATATGTGTATACTGCAGCTTGGTAGTCCTGGTACAGCCGCGCAGAAAAGGGTAAAATAACAAATATGTATAGTAATTCGGTAAATATCATGTTTATTTCAAATATGATTACTTTAGTCTCCACATTGAGCTAAAATGAAACACTTAGAATACAAGAACATAATAACATCCATTAATATGATAAAATTATAATTGCGGATAAAAAAATGCTACATACTCGTATATTTAGGAGTAAATAATTTAGTTTTGACTTTTTAGTCAAAATATGACTGTAGTATTCCACCATAAAGTGAATTACCATCAATAATAATACTAATCATATTCCAGGATTCAAATGAGATAATTCGATTCAATTATGTTAAAAATTTTATTGATAAAATATATTTGTAACCCGTTTTTTTAACAAGCCATTCGTAGAGAGAAAATTTTACATCGCAAGCCTATCGACAGGTTATATTATTATCATGACGGATTATCATTCATCATAGCTCTTTTTTCCCACGTTTTTAGACACTCACTTTTCTTGTTCTTTTGTCGTTCCGGTTGGACTTTTGCAACTAAATTTTGAGGCACTTCCCGATAAGCTAGCAGGCTGAAATTTTGCACACGCTCTGAGTTCTGATGACAATACATGACTAGCTAAGAAACGTCATAACAAATCCAATATGGCGGCCTCCCCAAGATGGCGGACTGGCTATTTGAATCCATCCCCATGATATGGGTTTCCAATGAAAGGGTTTGCTGTCAGGAATACGAAAAAAATAGTCACGTGGCTAAATCCAATATGGCGGACGTCCAAGATGGCAGACAGGCTATTTGAAATGCACCCCTATGATTGGATATCAAATTAAAGGGTTTGCTGTCAGGAGTACGAAAAAAATAGTCATGAGACTGAAATCCAATATGGCGGACGTCCAAGATGGTGGACAGGCTTTGAGGCACTTCCCGATAAGCTAGCAGGCTGAAATTTTCATGCTAGCTTCAAACCCGATGAACAAAGATAAAAATAATAAAATAATTATTCGATTTTAAAAAATCTAAAAACCCACGTTTTTAAATGTCCTAAAAATAAGAAAATAACCCTACGGGGCTGAGAGACGGGCCACTCAAAACGTGGGGGTGTATCTTTGCAAGTTACACCCACGATCTAAACACGTCATGTAAATATATATGTAAAATATAGCTAATTTTATCTCAGGGGACCAATAGGCACCTGAATAGGTGCCGAATCTTTAACTTACATTGTATATATATTAGAGGGGACGAATGGGTACCTTAAAAATATTATTTTATATTAAAATATTAATTGGTCCCCTACCAGGAGACCAATGGTCACCTATATAGGGGCCGAATCCACAACTTTTATGCTGGGGGACGAATTTTAGGGGACGAATGGGCTCTGACCCGTTTTATTATACTAATTGAGGCTTATAATGGGTAATTCAGTAAGGTAATTAGTTCCTTTAGGTTATTTTGAGTAGTGCGATAAAATCGTAAGCAAAATGTTAGGCTGTAACTTATTTTTAGTACCTATTAGTTACAGGTCTGAGTAGTTATAGCACAATAAATCGCCAAACTAAGTAATTGGTACTTATTTTTTTTTTCCTATAATTTGATCACTGGTGTAGTTAAACTACATTATTTTATAAATTATGTTTTTTTTTTCAAAATATGACTTTTGATCAAAGATAAAATGTAATAAAATCATGTAGTAGTAGGCATCAGTAAATATTTCAGAGGCCTTATCATGAGTTTTCACTTATTCTGCCGTAAACTGGAACTTTGACATTGTAAATTGACAAATTTCAAGGAAAAATTAGTTCCTTCTTCGCACACCAGAGGCGCTGATCCATTTTTCCGCAGACGCTGTAAACTAGTGAAAACTCATGATAAGGCCTCAGTATGTAATTAAAGTCTGTCATGTCAACGTCATGAATAGATCATCCAACTTAAGTAATTTATGCAATCATTGATGATTGAGTTGTAGTAGCTTAAAGGTAGATTTCCGTGCATCGCGATCGATCGCGGCCGCGCGCGGCTGACGACTGTCGTCGGTCGCTCGCGACAATAGTCACACTATGAAAATGTATGGCACCGCTGCCGAGGCCCGCGACAGACGCGCGCGGCCGACGAGTGTCGTGAGCCGCGCTCGGCCGTGTAACACGGAAGTCTACCTTAAATTTGTATCGACGAATAAACTTTTTTTTTTGTTGTTCCATTGCTGGGCATACTACACACTAAGCTGACAATACCAAAAGTTTGAGTCATAAGAGAGACCTCGGGGGTATTACAACGTCTTAAAACCAGGCTTATTCCAGTGAGTGAACGAGATGGCGCTAGACGACTTAAATAGCTCTGTCTCTTTCCCACAGCACACTCACGCTTTAAGACGTCATGGTAGGCCACCAGAAATACTTGTTTGGTTGTCCTTTGCATTCCAAGGCCGTGGAACTCTGTTTACAGAGTCCCGCGACCCCAGTTTGCCAATAATAATAATATAAATAAAAACGTCGCCATCGACTCAGTCCTGGTCCTTGATCGGACGGTGAGCTACCCAAAACTCGCCGGTTTAGAGTAAACAAACTTGCAAACCCATATTTCGGCAGTTTTGTAAAAGGCTATATATATCTAGTACCTACCCATCTGTATTGTCAAAGCTTATTCAGTCGTATCGTTCGAAGAGTAGCCTGGCTATTAGTTAAGGGCTCCAACCATGGCATTATGCTGCGACATACAGCTACTTTGATTTACCAACTTTTTCAGACAGTAACTGGATATTTAAAGAAAGTGTACGAAAATTAGTGTTAAGTACCAGTAAGTGGGTTTGCGGACGGCGAGTAATGAGTAACTTGCCGTTCGATAAAGGACAAGACCCGAATCGATAGCGTCCCGTGTTCTACGTGCGCCTCAAAGAGCTGTCAGCGGAATGACGGTGCCAGATAGGCTGCAGGGTTCGAGGAACAATCTTAAAAGGTTACTGCGACCCCAGAATGCAAAAGGTCAACTAAAGAAACAGATTGATTTTTAGTCAGTCAAGCTTGACAGCTCCTTCTGGTCCACCAATTGTGGAAGAGCTCATTTGAAGATTTTCCAACCTTAAGTCAATACAATTTTGAGGATTATTATCATCTTGATCTCTGACAGTAAATCAGTACGCCTGAGGCCTTTTTTAAGGATAGGTACGTTTTTGGCCACTATTTCGCCTGATGGTGAGCGAAGATGTGGTTGACGGTGAAGCACACTTGTCTAGAAGAAACCTTGAATAGGTTAGGTACTTGTAGCCAAGTGTACTCCTGACAGAGACTAACATTATACTTTTTCTTTCACGCAGAGAAATGTCTGGCTACCTATACGAGAACTTTTGGTTGCAACCGTGACAGCAAGACTCACTAGTTGACTTTACAACATTTCTAGTAATAAATATTAAGTAAGTAGTAGAGATAACAAGGACTTAGTATTTATCACTAGAAAATTTTTAAAGTCAACTAGTGAGTCTTGCTTTCACTGTTGCATATATACATTTCTTTGCGTGTTGTGACACTTCTAGCAGAACTGTCATGATCATCACGATACGACTTCTGTAGGATCAGATGTGATTTGACCACACCGTGATCTACACAAAATCAAACACTAACCAGTAAATTCACCATCCTTACCAACCGTATGTCCCAAAATGATAGAGATGGAGGCAATGCTATCTGCTAATTGCTCAGACCACCTTTGGCTAGACCACTATGTGGTTTCCATACAAAAGCCCTATTGACATGAAATGGTGAGCCTCGATATGTGAAACGAGCCGGCCTAGATGCTGAACGGTCGATTTCAAATTGATTACTATCGCTATTACGTAAACTCAACAGATAGTAGGTAGGACGTGATTTCAATTATGTTAGGAGATGAGCAATTATGAACTATAGAACTACCAATTTTGTAAGACAATTGTGTTACGATTTTGGTATACTCTGTATTCTATCTAGTTAATTATGGTTCAGTGTTACATTGTGGGAAGTTGAAAGAAAGCGTCTAGTTTTCTATGACGAGTCATCACTGTAACCTGGCTTGGTTGAGCATGATTTTTTGTGTTCTTCTGTCTTTTTCTTGTAAGAATGTGACCATCCTCTGTTACGGCTTTAGACTCATAGATTGATTATATTATAAGTCCAGGTTTTTTTCATTATGGACTGATGACGGTTTTATCCAGGATAAACTAATGTGTGTATTGAAAAAGACAAAACTGTTTACTTTTGCTGTTTTTACGCATCAGGTTGCAGGTCTGAGTTTAAACCCAAAACCTGCAACCTGATGCGTGAGAGATGAGGAAAATCCTATAACCAAGTTAGTACAATTAGGAACTGCATTTGTACGATATTATTACGTACCTACGAGTATGTTGCACTTCAGACATTTTTATTGATATGTAATGTATACTTTGATCTGTAAATAGCAAAACATTCGGTAGTCCTTAAAATGCACAAACATTTTTACCATTTTGGTTCTGATGAAGCAATGCAAAATGAATTTATCTCATGTTGCCGTGAGGGAAGTCTAAATCCGGATTAATTAAATCTGAACTCCGGATTTAACTGCGGAAGTGCGTCGGATTCAACCTGCTCGATAATTCCGTACATGTCCCCTCCCTATAATATTCTATATCACATACCGATGGGCACGAATTGAACGAATTTAATTTCTAGTAATGTAAATATTGAGAAGCGAAATAAATTGATTTCTGAATACAAACATGAATTTTGTGCCTAATTTACCATATTTTGTTATTAAGGTGAATTTAATCGTTTAGATTTCGTTATGTTAGCGTTTTGTATTTAAGTATATAATATTTGGGTTTATTTATGTGTTTAGGTTTCACAGTATTTGGAGGTAGTAATTCGACCAAATACGAAGGTTTATAGACTGATGTTATAGTCCGATCAACGAGGATGTTTGTTGCCTTTGTTGTCCTTCAAATGTGTTTCGTTATTCTCTTTCTTGGATTTGGTTATCCGTGCCCTGTTGAAAAATTCACCCTGTATACGGAAGCGGTAGAATACTTTGTTTTACTTCACATCAATTTAAAGTTTGAACTCAGTTTAGACAGCAGACGTCAATCATAAACCGCTACAAAGTAAAACGATTTAAAACCCAACTCAGAAAACGTCAATAAAACCTCGGTAGATGAAGGGGAAGTGTTGGGAAACATGGCACAGGTGTTGTTTTTCCAATTTAGCATCGCACCGAAAGGATGTGCGCCGGTGATTTTCATTTCCCGGACAATCCGCACGGCACGCGCAGCGATTACGTACCTATGGAGCGTGGTGCTACCGGACTTTTGAATTGTTGATTAAAATATAACGTGTCCGGGAATTTCGGGTGTCAAGTTAACGCAGGTCTCGTCTTTTGGGATGTGTCAATTCGGAAAGGAAAATTGATTGACTTATAAAGCTTACATTTCTTTGGTAAAGTTTCTACTTTTTAAATTCAACAGTGTTATTAGTTACATAGAAATGAATTTATTTTTTAAGTTGCGTGTTTTTTATTCTAATGCATTCTTTATTTTAATTAACTTAATGTTCCGTTTCCTATTTTTTAATAAATGCAAGAAAGAATAGGAGACAGTAGTTCTGTAAAACAAACAATTGATGATTAAACGAACTTACCTGTACGTGAAGTTCAATCACAATTACTCGAAGAGCTTCGTTCGAAGATATTAGCATTATCACACATGTAGTTTCACTTACAGACTCGCTATTTCGCACTGAATTTAGGAGAAATTATTCAATAAATAAAAATCTAACGTAGGGTAGATTGAAAACTTTGTTCTTGACTTTGACATAACTACCTACCCAGCTCATTTAGTTTGGAGGTTTGCTGAGCTGTTTTTTATTTCACAACTAGGGGGTTTAGCATGACTGGGAGGGAGGGTTGCTAATATCTTCGAACGAAGCTCTTCGAGTAATTGTGATTGAACTTCACGTACAGGTAAGTTCGTTTAATCATCAATTACTCTTCAAGCTTCGTTCTCGATATTAGCATTATCACACATGTAGATGTTGAGAGATAGTGTTGTGAAATATAATCAGTTCATAAGTGGATATTGCATCTTTGCTTTATAAGTTTAAGTAAGGGAGATAAATAAATATGCACTGTATTTCACTATTATTAATTTGTATTTAAATTATTATTATTATTTGTTGTGATACATTATTATGCATTTAACACACTTGTTACAAAATCACCCTGAGTAGATATATCGTCTGATATTATTCTATTATAATATTTAGCGAATACGGAAGAGTTTGAACTCCACCCGGCAGTTTTACGTATAACATCCAGGCTAACTCCTACACTATACGCTTTAGAAGTGGCTGCGTGCCTGGTGCTGTGGGCAGAGAACAGCGAAACATCAATACCACTTTCTTGTAATACGCTCTTAACCCATCTGCTCAAAGTTTGCGACGTTACTGCTCGGTATGGTTTTCTAAATGAAATAAATAGTGACTGGTGCAAGTCTTGGCGTATCTGATTGGTCCTATCGATATAAACTTGGAGAGTATTAGCAGGACATATTTGCGGTCTTTGTGAGAAATACGGTAAGGAAAACACTGGTTGTAAGGAACCCACTCTTGAAGTTTTGATTAAATCAGTTATTTTAATAATAAACCCTGAATCAGATTTGGTTATATTTTTAATAAATATTTTAGATAAAGTTTGCATTCTATGGGCTGTTACCAGGGCTAGAAGGGTCACTAACTTTTTACTTAGCTTTTCAAGACTTAAAATTTCATTGGGATATAATTCTGCCAAATAATTTAAAACTTGATCAGTGTTCCACGTTAAATTGTATTTAGGAACAGTGGGCCGCAACCGAAAGATTCCCTTGAAGAATCTGTGTATAAATTCATTATTTACTTTATCGTATCCAAGTAACAACGATAAAGCGGATCGAGAGCTATTTAAAGTGCCATACCGAGCTCCGGAATCAAACAAATGCGTAAGAAAACAAAGAATATTTGATGTCGAAGCACTGAAGGGTTCAATGCTATTATCGTTACAGTACGCAAACCACTTCTTCAGGCAAGTATCATACTGCTTAACAGTGTTGTCCGATAAAGACGCTAACATTATGAGTATGGATGACTGTGGGATTCCTCTTCGGAGAAGCGATGCCCGGACAACTTCCCGACAACCAGTGTAATTTGTCGGTGAATTGCACGTTCGCTACAACGAGAAATAATTAAATCATCAGATTTAAAAACTAGTGGCTTCGAGGTAAGCAATCTTTTAAAAAGAGGGTACCAAGGCTGTGTTGGCCATTTTGGTACGACGACAATACCCGTGGCTTTGTCGTTAATAACTTTACGCAAGGTCTTTAAGATAACTGAAATTGGTGGAAATGCGTAAAAGTAATATTTAGTCCAAGATATAGTGAACGCATTAATAACATAAGCGTCAGGGTCCCTATGCCACGAAGCATAGATATCACACTTATGATTTATTCGACTCGCGAACAAGTCAATACTAGGGACACCGAAGCGCTGCGTTATTTTATTAAAAGCAATTTGAGAAATTTCCCACTCTATGTCAGGATGTACTCTTCTTGATTCAGTGTCTGCAACTATATTATCTGAAGAACGTATGTAATCCGCATGAACCATTACTTTACGCGCTTCGCACCATTTCCACAATTGCTTCGTAATATCTGTCAAATGTGGAAACTGTATGCCACCCATTCTGTTTATGTACGATATTGCCGTTGTATTGTCAATACGTAGCAAAATCTGACAATTAGTTAAATCTTTTGCAAAAGTTTTTAGCCCAAGAAAAGCTGCGAGTATTTCCAAATAATTGATATGCAGAGATTGCTCATGAATACTCCAGGGACCACATGCAGTCTCGTGACCACAGGCGGCGCCCCACCCCGTTGTTGAGGCATCACTGAATATCTCCAAGGAATATGTGTCATTCTTAATTTTACAAACGGATTCTCGTATTGCATTAAGCCACCAGTCAAAGATGGGGGACAAATAACTTGGTAAGTTCATAAACTTATCATAGTTTCCATCATCCTTGAGATTGAGATATTTACACCTTTCAAAGTCTTTGGTATAAAGCCAGCCGTATTCCACGGCTTGACAAGCCGATGTTAAAAGTCCAATGAAGCGAGCAAAATATCTTATTTTACATCGTTTAATTAATTTAATTTTAAGTAATTCTGTTTCAATTTTCTTTCTTTTTTCATCAGGTAATCTAATTTCAAATCTGTTTGAATCAATATAGTTTCCTAAGAACTTGCAACAATTAGTGGGCACCATAGAACTTTTTTCTGTGTTAATAATGAACCCCAGTGATTTTAATAACTGTTTTGTGTAATTCACATTTTGTAAACAGTCGCTATACGATTGGCCAATCAACAACAGATCGTCCAAATAAAATGTAGATAAATATCCCAAAGACCTCAATAAATTGGCGACAGGCTTGAGAATTTTTGTAAAAACATACGGTGCAGTGTTTAAGCCAAACGGTAACACGTTAAACTCGTACAGATTGCCATTAAATTGAAATCTTAAATATTTTTTTGATTCAGGATGTATGCTTATTAAAAAATATGCATCTTTCAAATCAATTGTTGACATAAAACAGTTATTTGATATTAGTTTCAAAGCTGTTCTTAAATCTTCAAGTTTAAAATGTTGAGTTGGTATAAATTTATTTAATTGTTTAAGATTTAATATAAATCGTTGTTTACCGTTCGGCTTAGGAACAAGAAATACACTGGATATGTATTGCCCTTTACATGGTTCACATAAGGACACTGCCTCAGTACTAATAAGATCTTGTATTGATGCATTGTAAGCTTTGTATTCGGATTGCGAATAAATAGGCTCTGATGGAACGGTTATCTGAACAACTGGTTTAGAAAAAATAATTTTATAACCAGAAATCCAAGAGAGTATGACAGGGTTACTAGTTAATAAACTCCACTGTTCATAGAAAAACGAAAGACGACCAGCGAGGCTTACCGGCTCTAACGTCGGTGACCTGCTTGCGGCTGACGTGACAATGTCCTGGAAGCGTTGTTGTGCGTCGTCCTCGTCGGCTGCCTCGGAGTCTGAGCTGATGGTGGCGCTCGCGCATATCTCGCGCCCCCCGGCGGCGGTGGTGGGAACTGTCGGCGACGCGCCGGGAGGCCTCGGTAGTTTAAAGGCCTGTTGGCAGCTTTAGGTGGTTTATGAGCCGTAGACTGCATTATTGAAGACCTTATATCAGCTCCAGATTTTATAATAGTTTTTACGGATTTTAATGTTTCAGATAGATTATTTCCAAAAAGCATTTCATCTATTTTTGTTCTTTCTAATTGTTCTTTAAGTTCCTTCTTGACAGTTGAAAGAATGAATGAACGCCGAGAGATTGAGTCCGTATACTGTATGTCGCCGAGGATTCGAGCTGTATCCATCAACAGCTTGAGAAGCTCAGGGTTTTTTTTGGCCTGATGAGAGCAGCGTAGTGATGGCCTCGCTGATGGAGGACAAAGCACAGGATGTTAATACCTGTTTACCTTCTATGCCCTTATCTCGCTTTGCTTGAGTTTCAATTAAGGAAGCTCGAATTTCCGGATTGAGGGTAGGCGCTTTTATAAACTTGCAGTTTACGGGCACCAAATATCTATCTTTTAATTCCTTGCGATTCTCTTTAGAGAGGCCGGAGGTAGCAATATGGTTTAATCTAATTGCCAAATCCTTTTGAATTTCACCGCCGTACTCTTTAGTGGAGGTGGGATCTTCGCCTAATATTTGCATTAAATCTGGATCTAATTCGGGAACATCTCGATCAAGAGCTGTAATCGTAGGATCGGTAGCTTGCTCCACAATGACGGCAGTCGATTCCACGGCAGGCGTAGTGAGTACTTGCTCGAAGGGCAGCGCGTCGGAAGGGGCGCTCGGCGGCAGTGTATGCACCTGTGCCGTGGTATTGTCGGCGGCAGGCGACTGTGTGACGGTCGCGACCGGTACTTCCTCCTCATCACTACATTCAGCTGGGACTGCTTGCCAGTACGAGCATCCAGGTTGTGGATCCGTGTCGCCGTAAATAGCACAATCGTCATCGATTGGGATTGATTCGCACTCTGCAAGCAAAATAAACATTTTGCTTAAATATTCCGTGGGAAGTATTTTAGGTGGGAAGTGAGACTCCTTGTGAGAAACACGCAATCCCAATAGGCGGTTTAGTACCTTTTTATACCTCTAGATAATGTACATGCTATGGAAAAACCCCACAGGTAGATCCGAGCAGCAAGTACTTAATTGTGGAAGTGGAAGGCCCCCAAAGGACAATCCGATTTTCCATTTATATGTATATATACACTATACATAAAATCCGTTATGAATTTAAAATCACGTCAACAATTTTTTGTAACGGGTTTTTTCCACGCCCTTTAATCCACCTAGATGCGATGTTAAAAGTAACAAACTAAACTGTAAACACGAAATAAGTAGGTCAATGACTCACCCTGCAGGTTATAAGGCGTAGAAAATTCACCATCCGATGACGATTCACTGTCCTGGCGAGTACGTCGCCGTTTTATTTCACGTTCTAACTTATTAAGTTTTTTACTCAAGTAACTATAATTATCGCGCTTGTCACTCTTTCGTTTCGGCATTATTACGTAATAACTTTAAATATAACAAAGAAAAATACACTTTAATTAATTTAGAACAAAGAAAAGATACGAAACAGCGAAGACAGACATACGTGAATGAGCTGGGTAGGTAGTTATGTCAAAGTCAAGAACAAAGTTTTCAATCTACCCTACGTTAGATTTTTATTTATTGAATAATTTCTCCTAAATTCAGTGCGAAATAGCGAGTCTGTAAGTGAAACTACATGTGTGATAATGCTAATATCGAGAACGAAGCTTGAAGAGTAATTTACTTAAACAACAATTCTTGTTTACAGTTTTTAATAAACTGAATCCGTTCTTAGAACAGGTAACCAAGTCATTAACTAAGTCAATACCTCGCCGGCTGGCGGCAAACACTAGGCCTTAAGAAAATGAGAAATCCTCCGTTGAAAAGCGCCTGTCAACAGCAAGAACAAAAGTTAACGTTTCAACTATTCTGGTATCTATTGTCTTGTTTGAGCTATGAAGCGGCGGCGACGAAACGCTACTCGTTTCGGGCCAACTTCCTTTTGGGAAAAACTTCAAGAAAGCATCCCATCTCGGTTTGAGAGAAGATTGCGAAATATTTCTGTCCCCGCGGTGTCATTTGCCTAACTTTCCAGTTTGAGTAAGCTTAAAACCTCCAAGTTTTTGCGCTGAGAATGCTTTTGAAGTTTTTCTGATGCAACATTTTTATATTTTGGACGGAAATATTTTTCTAACAATAAGCGCAAACAAGTTTTTTTCTTTTTAAACAGTCTGTTAATGCGTTGGTTGGGGAGAGGCCGGTTCATGGCTCTTTGCCTACCTTCTTTGTCAATTATTTTTGCGGTTTACTGTAAAAAGGGAATGTTAGGGACTTTTGATTATTGTGAACGAACCTGTTAATTAAAATCTCAAGTCTTTTTATTCATTTTGATTGGATGAATGTGTTTATGAAATTAATTTACACGCTGTTTTCTGTTATATTTATGAAACTCAAAATTGTGTAGCTAACCCAACACAAAGAATTTCAATGTAGTTTTGCATAATTTATACATGAATTGGTGCGTTAGCAAATTGCTGTATGATGAATTTAGTAATATAAAACAAACATTTTTTGTTGATGAATAGGATTTTTTGATCCAAGCTTATAGACAGCGCGCCTTTATATACTCGTACCTATATATTTTTCATATTTGAAAACGTATTATCCAAAGTTTGGTTTGGTTTTGCTAGTCATCAGAGGGCTCACGAAAGAGAAGACAAGTAGTCTGGGTCGCTGTCGCCGGATACGGTGAAGAGGACTATATATATATCCAAAGTGATACGAGCGGTAACACTATTAACTGCTCAAATTAATAGTAAAAATAAATCTTTTAATACTTACAAATGGTATTTTGTTTAATAAATAAAAAGAAGAAAAATAGAGTTTTATTTGTGTTGTAAGTGCGATAAGTAAGCATGTAGTTTTGTTTTTTTTTTTAATAGGTATAAACTTATACTTTGTTTTGATATCAACGAAAATTTAGTAAAGAAAGTAGTACAATTGAGTATTAGGGTTCTGATTATAATTAGAAGAACACAGTGTATCATCCATATTAAACAAAATTAACGTCCTTCTAGGCGAAAATGTTGATAACATGTAATTCTAACAAAGTGGACATTTTTATTTAGGCCAGAAGAATTATTGTTCAGTAAAAAAAGAGTTGAGCATCGCACAGTTCGAGTTTAAGCTATAAATAAGAGATAATGGCCCATTTCTTGGGGATATTATTATGAAAAAATGAGATGCTCTATTGTGACGCTGTCTATTGGGAACGCCTTTTTTGTTATTGATATGATGGATATATTGAACGGATAAAATATTGTTTGAATGAAGATTGTGTTTGTTCTTTGTTTGTGTGTGTGTTTTTTTTTAGCCACTCAATACCCTAATAAAGGCAATGCGAAATATTTGGATGGTGACTTGTCATTATTCTTCAGTATTGTGTTTCTTACATTTTTACTGTGTTTTTTTTTTTAAATCGTTGCTTCACACTAGGTATTTAATTTGTCATGAGCGCTAAATGTGCCCATGATGCATTTAAACTCACTTAGATAGACAACCAAACCCGGTTGAATTACTTTTTGTTCTGTAAACTAATCGACGACATAGGTACACACGGCTTCACATCAAGCTAAGCAAAACCAGTTAATCTTGGTCTCTCTTTACTGGATATTTTTGCATAATAAACGATCAGATTATATCGGTTTTGTATATGCATGCTTGATGTGTTAGTAGACTTGTGTAGGTACTAATGTTAATCATAAACATGCAAAAGCATAATTATGCATCGTCATTGTTTAACTCTTAGCTTTAAGAAATGTATTTTTTTGAGGTAGTAAAGTCATAAAACGAGTTCTTTCACTCAGGGTTGAAAAGGGACTGTCAGACTCTTAGCATAATCAGCTTATCAGCTAGTTTTATTGATAAAAGAACCGCGAAAGCGAATGCGATCCGAATCCTGTCATATAGAAAGGCGAAAGCGGTCCGATAGTCTATGTGACAGGCTTCAAACAATTCCATACATTACAAACAAAAACGCTTCGCTTTTCGTTCGCTTCACCTGTCTGTTAGACAATAGCATTAAGGCCAGGGTTGGCATGACAAAAACAAGTTGTTTCAAAACGCATGTTTAAAACAGTTTGAATTTAAATCGTGTTTTCATCATACATTTCAACTACTTTTCATGGCTCATGAAATGATATAAAATGAAAATAAATTAATATTTAGGTGTCTAAATAACTTGTCGACCTAGGTCGAATTAATTTAAAAGAGTCCAAAATTGAAAATAACAAAAAGAACAGTTGTTTTAAACAATTTGATATGTTTAAAAAAAAAACAAGTTTTTTCCAGCTCTGCTTAAGACAGACCTGCGATTTGAAAAATTGGTCAAGTAATGGTTTTGACAGCAGCTGTACCACTCAAAGAATAAAATTCTTTTAAACCGTGGCGTTTTCAGGCATATTTCCCACTCAAAAACAATCTAATTTTAAGTGAAGAGTTCTCGACAGCAAAGTATGTTGAAAGCGTTTGAAAATCCAACATGGACGAAAGTTTCTTTCTAGCTCAACCAACCTTGTGTAAAGGCTTATTTGTTAATTTTGTTTAAGCTTTGTTTAACAAAGTTTCAGTTTATTAATGACTAGCTTATGCCCGCGGTGCTACCCGCGTGAAGTTCGGTAAATCATCCTGCGGGAACGCCATATCGGGATAAAAACTGTCATAAATATGTGAAAATCCAGATTATAAGCTATAGAGCTAGCCAATGACAGATTTCCGTAACCAATTACGTCTCAAATTAGCAGACTACATGAGGGAGTCGTATCATTAAGATTCGTGGAAGTCAGCTGCGGTTCCATTGGTGGGGTAAGAAGAATAGCCGTTCAAACACGTAGAAGAACAAAACTATTTTTTTTTGTCATTTTCTCCCTACCGAAACCTGGTTTATTTTGAAGATTACCTTGTATCCCGAAGAATAAAACCAATCAGCTGATGGTACCATGGTAGAAAACACTTCAGCTGGTCACTTGAACTAATTTTCAGTGAAAAATCGTCAGCTGATACTTTGAAAATTACAAGCAGGACTAAGGATCTCAGCCTAAATATGCATTTAGTTCAAAGTTTTCAATTCCTCCCAACAGAAAACTTTTGAGACAATTTTGAGACATTTTTTACGTCATGGAGCGACGTCATTTGAACGCAGATGAAATGCAAAGAGCTGTAGGGATGTTTCAAGCGAGAAGAAGTCAATCTCAGGTATCTCGGTATTTTGGTGTCAACAGAAGCGTTATATCCCATCTTTATTAGCGTTACACTAACACGGGAGATCCTGCTGAGCAGCACCCAGGTCGAGGAAGGTGTTGATACATACAACTGACTGCAAGACGCCAGCCAATGTTAACCGCCCGAGAGATAGGTTTAAGGCTACAAAATTCAAGTGGTGTTGTTGTTAGCTGCCAAACTGTGCGAAATCGACTGCATGAGTATAGCCTACGAGCACGATAGCCAATTAGGTGCCCACCGATACGTCACGGGAATCGCGCCCGTCGAAATGAATGGTGTAGGTAACACATTACATGGACCCGGGAACAATAGGATAAAATTTTATTTTGCGATGAGTCTCGATTTGGGTTCAAGCCTGATACTAGGATGTGTTGCTTAGACTTTTTAATGTGTGTATTTTTATGCCAAATTTCATGCATATCCATACAGCAGTTTTATGTTAAAGAGTTGAAACATTCATCCATCCTCACAAATCTTCGCATTTATGGTAAGACAGCCGACGCTACAATATCCCTCTGTTTCATCAAATTAATTTATCCATTGAGGTCCTTATTTCTGTCGGAATTAGATCACTCAGTCACTCACAGCTATTTTGGAACAGAACATTGCTTAGCACGTGTAGTTGTCCTTTATTTGAATAAAGTGGTATTCGATTTGTTTTCAATTCTGTCGATCATGGCCTTTGGTGCTATTCTGTAACGTTCATGAGCTTACTTCGATGAAGAAATTCTCTAAACGTCACATTCAAAATTCAAACGCGCTCTGTCATTACACAGCTTTCAACTCTGTCTTAAGGTCATGGCACACTATAACGGCACGGCAACGGCACGGCTCCAACCCAGCACTTAAGATGTCATTCAAATTAGAGCCTTAAATCATGTGTCGTATAATTATTTCATAATGTCAATATGAAAAAGCCAACGGCGGGGAGTCGGTGCGCTTACCGCTACCATACAACTCGCCTCGCAGCCCACAAAAGCGAACAGACGGCGGCGGCGTGCTTACGGCGCGGGCGCGGCGCGCCGACCGCGTGCTTACAGCGCGCCGTCTCCGAGTTGCTAGCGAAACAATTGCCATAAAACAATTATATTCACGATGACAGCAAGCTTGCACCTCACAGACAGCGCGCGGACTGCGAGCTTACACCTCACGGACGACGCGCAGTTAGCACACTAAAGGCTAGCCGTAGCATAAATTTGAGGTAACGCCGTGCTGCAGCTGTGCAGTTTCGGTGCTGGTATAATGTGCCATGACCTTTAGGCTGCGTTTCCACCAGAGATGTGCGAGGATGTGTAGCGGCGAGGAATTTGTTTTTAAAGAACCAATAGAATCGCTTCATTTACCTCGCCTCGGTCAGCATAGCTCTGGTGGAAACGGCTCAGCGGAGCTAGATTTTTGTACATACAAAACAAGTGAAGGATGTGTGTGAAGGATGAGTGCGAGGGATGTGTACGAGGAATGTGTACGAGGAATGTGTACGAGAGATGTGTACGAGGGATGTGTACGAGGGATGTGTACGAGGGATGTGTACGAGGGATGTGTACGAGGGATATGTTGCAAGGAATATGTGTTGACAAGGATGTGTTGCGAGGTTTGCACATACTGTACCAACCAGTGCATAGACGGAGTTTGTCACCACAAGCCCGTCGACACATTTCACAGCTTCGCAACGCATCCTCGCATCACACATTAATGCGTATTTTCACAGCTCAGCTACACATCCTCGTAGGCACATTTTCATCGCACAGCTTTGGTGGAAACCCCCACACATTTTCACAGCACAGCTAGACATCCTCGCACGACACATTTCCATCACACATCTCTTGGGGAAACGCAGCCTAAATCTCCTTGTTTCGTATGTAATACAGCTATTATCTATGTCTGATCGAAATAAGTAGGTACCTTCGTAACAGGTTATTATAAAAAAAAACATAACGTAAATATTGGTATTTGAGCGCATTCTTTGAAATAGGTGAAACTAGACCTAATTTACCAATGATCTTACGAGTTTCGTAAAAAGTCTGTTTTATCAAAATCAACCTTAACAAAAGACTTTAAAATTCATCAAAACGAAATCCTCGATTAAAATGTATAATCTGTAATCCGGTGGAATCGATATAATCCGTTCCACTCTGGTTGTTATTAAAGTATGTTTTAGACTGCGAAGAGGTGCCTCTACCAAATATTAATTGGAAACCGTCGAGTTGTGAAGAATCCGTGACGTAACGCATCATGTAGGACTTTTAATCCCATATCAGTTTTAATCTGCAGATGTTTTGGGGTTGAAATATATGTCACCGTACCCTAACCAAAGCGATTGGTTGCACGCATACGCGATCGTCGTCGCGTTCATACGTGTAAACTAGCTGATGCCGCGGCTTGTTACTCGAATCGAAAAATATTCAAGACAACGTAATACGGGGATGAAAAATTCTATGTGTTAATCCAGGTTGTGAACGGTCAGTACTTTTTGTGTGAAACTGTAACTAACACCTAGGTATCCTTCCATCCATCCATCCTCAAAAACCTTTACAAAAATATTATTTTCAAAAAAATATTAAACTTTCAAAAATATTATTCGTTAGATGTACTTAACTAATTATTAGGATAAAAAGGCAGGTTAGATGTACCTAGCCTATGCCAGCTAGACTAATTCAGTACTATACCTACTGAGTTTCGATATAATAATAGGCTAGTTTACAATCGTTTTAAAAAGCCTACTCTATTTTTCTGAACGAACTCCAAACTGATAGGTATTTGGAGCTTTACAAAGGCGCACAAATATTTGCCATTTTCTTTGTCTTTAGTTTGTCTTGATTGATGAATGTAAATGAGATTTATTAAAATAAAGATAAACTTAAATGGAAAGCCAGTTTTCAAAGTGAAACTGATTTCAAGTACCTATTTTATTAAGTTGAAATAATAACTCAGCAACCTAACAAAAGCGAGCAGTAATTTCAAGACAACGGGTGTTCGGAAAATCTGCGACCGATCGCTTCGGTTAGGAGTCAGAAAATGTGAAAGTATTTTATAATTTCTCCCTACTTCGTAATTCTTTCATTTTAACCTATACTTACAGAAATCTTTATTATCTAAACGGTAAGGTCTAAAATTATTATTCTAAAGAGTAGTATTGTGCTTTAAATATTCAGCTGTCCCAAAAAAAATGCACTCATTACACCCAAATCTAAGGGTCAACAAAAGATATACCTATTATTTCACGAATACAAACCGATAAATTCACACTCAATTTTCACTGACTTAAAATTTAAGGCCAAATTAGTGATGACGAGTTCACAAATTCTAGTTAGACGTTATAATTGGTTTTCACACGATTCTAGCACGTATTTGTACGTGAAACGGAACCATCCAATCAGCACACAGAAACGCAAATCCTCATATCATTCAGTTTGGCGTGATGAAACAGCGTGAAGTACTTAACGATTGTTGCTAATTAACTGCAAACAGAAGCCCTAGTACAAGCGAGCGTTCTACGAACAACACGCGTTAGACGACTTTTTGAAAAACGAATGTCGAATATCGTTCTCTTTTCTTGATATTTTTTTCTTGATATGAATAATCATGAACTGAGTCCTCCTTCCCTCGGTTGAGGGGAAAGGACTAGCAGACTATTACTGACTAAAACCACTCTGTTCCTTCGGTTTTTTGCATTCCAGGGCTGCGGTTACGTTTTAAAAGAGCCCTGGCGACTGCCAGTTTACAACAGTACGTCTAACGTAAATTCGGGGAAACTAGTGTCACGTGTTGCTAATCCGCATGACCATGCTGACAGTTCCTTGTGGGCTGGGTATTTAGTTATCTCTTGTATTTTTGCGACAAATACAAGACACACAGTAGTCGCCGATAGATTTAATAATAATTTCTTAAAATTATAGAAATCTTTGAAGTGAACCCGGTTATTTAAAAAAAGATTTATAATTATGATACTATTAGTATGTTACTGCTAAAGTGGTTTTTTTAAACTCAATAATGTATGAACATGGATGAGGCGAAAGGCGTCCTGTGGTTTTTGCCTGCCCCTATGGGAAAGAGAAGCAAGTTTATGAATGTACGCACTTGTACTAGTGCCTCAACATGACGACGGGGGGCGTATTTGCAAAACCTGTTTTTTTCGCTGCGTTTTGTTCAGCCAGACAGATTTTGTAACGGTTGATGAGTTCGCTCAGAGAAGTACGCTCGATTCCGTTAATGTTAAAAGAGCTTGCTGTAATTTATTTCCACTAGCTGTTGCTGGCAATTGCAGTGTGTTCTTTAAAATTGAAATTATCACAAGGAAAAAAAACGTAATTCTAGGATATTTTACGTCCTGATGCATGTTTGAAAATAAGTAAAATATAATATTGATTTCTAATTGTGGCATACTTGCTCAAGGGGTGCTAAGACAGGAAACCTCCACGTGCGCCCGTGGACTGGAGTTCCCTCTCGGATACGTCCGGGGGGAAGACCAGTTTTTCGGGCCGGTGCGCCCTGGGATGCGGGCAAAAACTCTCCTTAGGCACTGTGTGCCTAAGGGGTTTCTTTGCCCGTATGCAAATAGCCTGTCGGGTGGACGCTCCAACGCGTGTCCCTCTGAACAGCAGAGGGCACAGCGGCGGAGCGGGCTTGCGGACGGTGAGTAATGGGTATGCTCGCCGTCCGACCAAGGACCAAGCCCGGGTCGGTGGCGCGTCGTGTTTCACGCGTCACCGACGGGGCCCCTTATGGGGCCAAATGCCTGCCGGGGTCGCGGATTTTTCTTAATCCAGGATACCGTGGCCCCGGAACGTAAAGGGCATCCGACGGAACACGGGTGGATTTTAGTCAGTAAGAGTCTGACAGTCCCTCCCTCCCCACCCAGGGCGGGAGGACTCATTTGATGATTTTGCCACCCTAAAAAAAAAAAAAAAAAATACTTGCTCAAAGTCTGTTCAGCGTCAAAAACCTGTAAAAAATAATGTAGAGTTTAAAATAAGAGTAACCTGTAAACATTAATGTCGAGAATAAAATGAGTTCCTAATAAGTGTATCTATAAGTAGTAGGTACCTTAGTGATTACACTAATTTCTTTGTAATCTCTTATCATATTTATGTCTGAATTTTCTGTACTATCAGTAATTATCGTTCATTATAAGAAACATTCTAAATTCTTGGTGTATTTGTGAAGCACATACCTACCTAGTTAAGTTCACAACACAACAGCTCGAAAATTTCACACTAATTAGCTGTTTCTCTGTCCTCTTCTAAATTGAAATTACTATTTACACAAAAAAAACATGCTTGCCTTAACAAGTTTCACCACGTTTCCAGCTCACAGATAGAACTTTGCGCACAGGGCACAGCAATTAAAAACTTAAGGCCTAGATTTGGTAAAGTACCTATCTACCTTCAGAAATTTTATCCAGACAAGTTCACGGGCCTCTAGAGAAAACTGAAAGTTGTTTTAGTTTTGGACCCGAGTAACTCGTTTAAGTGAACCTTGTGAATATGTTGGCAGCTTAAAATTTAATTATTTTCATTAGAATGAGAGGTACTTGTTTGTTGGTTTTGTAAGGGTTGAATGAAAACTTTCTTTCGTGGATTAAAATTTGTTTGTTGTGGAAAACATTATAGTTTTATTGTGAATAGGTATAGATGGAGTGTGGCCGAGATCATTATTAAACTTTTTTAACAAATTAATTAAAGTCTTCTTTTAAACAAATATGCATTTTTAGATGCCCTAATAATGTTTTTTATTTATGCCATTGAATGTGTATTATCAAGTAGGTAAAGTCAAGTGTATAATATAATTCATTAAAATCACAGTTCGTAATGGACTCACAAATGAGTTTTGAAGAACTCGAAGAGTTTGATTAGTTCTCTGCAATGTAAATAAGAACTTATTATTTAGTTTTATGAGTAGCTAACTAACTTGAGTATGTACCTCACTTAAAGTGCCTACTACTTAAGTACCTTCATTTTATTTAATTGCTTTCAATGTAGGTACTATTTTATAAAACTATTCACTTTTCTTTACGAAAAGTAGAGCTACGAGAGCGTTATGTATTATTTTATTCTATTTTATACTCTATCATTAAAAAAATCAGGTATGTATGTTTTTTTTTTTTTTTAAATAGAATGTATAAGAATTTCGGGACTAATCATTTCCTATCTTTCAGGTAAAAAGCTAAAGAATATAATTGTCAGCCTATCATCGACATAACATAGTTATTATTTAAATATCATGTCTGTAGAATTATGCAGAGATGTATCTAAAATGTTAAGCATTACATAATTCTGAGTAATTTATAGGTAGGTAGCCATGTTACGAGTACATAACTATCAAAGCGTCTAAAAAGAATTAGTTTTAAAAAGGATTAGGTCGAGATTCCAGGTCAAGAATTAGTTTGGACTGTGGGAACGAGGTGGTGGTGGTGGTATGATTTTCCCATACAAACTTTAACAACGCCCAGATTACCAATGGAGGGTAGTTTTAAAAAAATAATAAAACCAATCTTTTTTATTTACTTGTGTTCTTATTCGTGGTGAGTTTCAAATTTATAAACCCAAGGAATAAGATTTTTGATACAAACGCTTTCACCCCTTTTCACCCCCTTAGAGGAGGATTTTCGCAAAATCCCGTCTTATTGATTCCCTACATGGTAGACTGCAACTGCTGTCCAAAATTCAAGTTACTGCGTTTAACGGTTTCGGCTGTAGTCGAGTCTTAATAAAAAACCCTGTTCTTTTATACATATATATGTATAGATAATATGTATATGAATTGTTAGGAGGTTCCTCTCTCAAAAGTCCTGACCACCGGTAGCCTGGACCCTGTTCCCGGTGCTGGTGGACTGCTATTTTTTATATTTTTAAATGTTTTTATTCATTTTTTGTAAAAATATTATAAAATGTAATTTATAAGTATTAGATGAATAAAGAGGATAATAATACTGGATGTAAGGGACAGCCCTCCGCAAACTTTCAGGGCTTGCTCAGTAGATGAAACCGAACAATCTTCCACAATTTTTTTTTCAGGAAATGAAAAAAAAATCAGCCTCACCATAGAAAATTATAAACTTGATTGGACAGTTTGTATGGAGAGGCTGATTTTTTTTCATTTACTTAAAAAAAAAAGTGTAAGATTGTTCAGTTTCGTCTACTGAGCCAGCCCTGAAAGTTTTCGGAGGGCTGTCCCTTACACCCAGTAAAATAATAATTTCTTAATTTTTTCTTTACACAAAGGATCACATTACAAAGAATACAATAATAATAATATTCCACAACTATTACACAACGCCATCTAGTCCCAAGCTAAGCAGAGCTTGTGTTATGGGTATTAGACAACCGATAAACATACTTATATATTTTCTAAATACATACATATTATAGATAAATTACACCCAGACACAGAACAAATGATCGTGCTCATCACACAAACATTTGTCCTGGGTGGGAATCGAACCCACGACCTCCGGCATAGCAGTCAGGGTCACTAACCACTAGACCAACAGGACAATCTATAAATTACAGTATGAAATATGCATATGGTCCTTTATATTAAAAGGCAATGTTCTCAAATTGAAACGAATTTTGTTCAAGTCCGTTTTTACACAAATGTATTTTCCTAGACAGAAACATGCATCAGTTACACAGAAATGACGTATTTGAGCGCAAACCATACATTATTGGTTTTAACATGAGCATCGAATCAAATGTTCCGGGTTTTAATTAGTACAAAATTCATTGAGCGGTTTATACTTTACTTTGCTTTGAAACTGTACATACATTTGTTGCGGGTATGTTGTAATGATCGTAAGTGTATTCGAATTTGAATCCTGTACTTACACAATGTAGATATAGCAAAGATCTTCTACATTTTCTAACGAATATTCTATGAAAAGCATTTCATAAAATAGGTATTTTGTTTGAACATATCTCAGAACATACAATGATAAATTCATCGATACGAAAAGAAGCAGAAGTGATATTTTGTTTGTTTTATTTACATCTTCTTTTTTACCTATAATCACTTTTCACTGAGTTTTCTGAAAGTTAGTTGAACATTTCTTTTAACATCGTACTTGTCAATGGGAATTCCATTAATTACACAGACACAGTAAAGCACAGACCATTAAAGACACAGTAAAGTCTATTCAACATTCCACTGATCTTTTGCTTATGAGTACATTGAGATCTTTAAATATTTTAACATACCGCACCCTATACCTCGTTTATTTTAGCGATAGCCCCAAGCGACCAAACACCTCGTGTTTTACAAAATTTAATTATGTATATAAATATAAAACTTTCACCTTAAAATATATCATAAAACTTGCGGCTGCGGAAACATGAAGTAATTTTTCACCTTCAACAAGATGAACGATTACAGTTTCGCAGCTAGAAACTTTGGTACGCTATGTTGATTCCTCATCTGGAAGCAAGTTTTTCTAACATTTTGTTTCAGACTTTAAAGTTTTTCATTCAATATTTTTTTATTACATCTACCTACGAATAGTTTAACTACTTGACTGAAAAAATAATTACTCCTAGTCTATCAATTAGATTATCAAAAATATTTGACACGTATTTTAATCTTTTTTTAAATAAACCATAATTGACGAAGATACGACACTTTTAACCAATACGTCACAAGCAAGTACAGTTTTTACTTGCTTCTGACGTCACAAGCCCCCTCTTGAATTTCAATGCGTTATATCTTTGTAAATACCTATACATTGATTTTATAAAAGTAAAAATACGTATCCGTAATTTTTCGAAACTTACTGACGGACTGATTTTTGCAATAAAATTTATTGATGACGTCCTGTTTTTATTTTTCAGAAAGCTTAATTTCTTTAGTAATTACGAATTGTTAGGTGCCAGTAATTGACCGTTTCTTCGGAATACACATTCTAACTAATAATTTCGTCTCCTGACGTTGATGTTGACGCAATGGAGCTAATAGGTGTAGTTTATAGCATGTGGCATGTTTATGAACTTTCACTGCATATCAATCTAGTCTGATCTTCATAACTTATCTCTATTTCATTGGTCCTAAGTGCTACTTTAAGGTTCAGGTTTCAGGTTTCTACGATGAGGAATTCGATTGAGTTTATTTTGTTTTTTTTTTTCTGATACACATGATCCTCACACAGACACTTAGTACTTAGCAGTCCGAGATTCGAATTTTTGCCAGGTCGATAGCAAATGCTAGGCTAAAGCCTTATTACGTACCTATTATGACTTAAACACAACTGGAAAGTTATGTTTATATTATAACAACAGTTCTGATTAACTCTAAGGGAACAGGTCTGATATAAAGAGTGTTCACTTACACATCTTTACAACAACAAAAACACACTCTTTACGAGTACTACCAGAATATATAAAAATGCTCCTATATTATTTGTCTCCTACCACAGTGTTTACAAAAATATGCCTGTAACATTAATTTGTCATACTTAAACACACAGCCATATTTTCTTCCCTAAAATATACTTGCAACGCTCCGCTCTTTGTATTCAAACTCTGTGAAATATAAAAATAAATTTGCCAAAGCAACACGCACTATCTTGTTGTTCTGAAGACAATGATTTATTCACAAAATGTATGCAAACGAACGTTTCAGACGTGGTTCTAATGTTAACTTTGTTTTGAACGCTGATGAAGTAAATAAAACGATGTTATTGACTAAGCTAGTTTATTTATCATCTAGTGTAGTAGTGGCAAAGTTTGATTGGCTACCCCGTCTTCTAAATGTGGTGGTCCATAGTAGTTTTCTGTTCACTATTTTGTCTGGTTCACCGTTTTGTGTCCTCGAAGAGGCGATAGGCCATGGCGACATCTCGCGACTAACATTGGATGAGGCCTTGGTGCGAAGCGAGACGGAATGGGAAGCGGTCGCTTCGTTCTGTGAAGCAGTCATGCTAGCAGAGGAGGAGACAGACACCAAGAGGGACAGGATAGTGCGTCCACCTCACGACCCAGCTACCTACCATAGGAGACGCCCATGGCATCGGACATCGCGAAGCCATTTCCTGCCATCCGATTGTTGTCCGATCATGGACCATGCCTGTGTCGACGCGACGGCGCGTCGTATTCCATGCGCGCCTCCCTTAGAGGGCCAAAGCCTGCCGGGGTTGCGGGACTGTCTTATTACGTTACTGTGACCCTGGAACGTAAAGGGCTATTGAAGAAACACCATGTATTTAAGTCAGTAGGTATGAGTCTCACAGTCTCTCGTCCCGCCTTGGGCGGGAGGACTCATTTGATGATTTTAACACGATTTGATTCACAGAATTCCTGATTTGTAAAAGATCGTATTCGCAAAACGTTGTATTCGCAGAATGCATCTAATTCTGGAAAACGATAAATAAAATAAAACTACGGATATCTAGAGGGAGTTCCTCGGGATGCTTTACTCCTGCTAATATTATAATAAAAATACAAAATTTTGTGAAGGTACAAGGATGTATGGATAGATGGATCTTTGTTACGCTTTCACGCTTACGGCCCGTTTACGACCTTGCCGCTGTGAATCGTGACTTAGCGCGGGGCGGTGAGCCTCAAGATCAAATTTATAGAAATGTTTGCAACACGCTACTAGGCGCCGCCTGTGGCGAATTCGCGAATTTCCAAGTAACTAATGTCAAATTCGAGCCGCCCGCGCCAGTCTCACCGCCCACCACTAAGACCAAACTTGCAAAACTTCCAAATAGGTGCGCCCACACAGAGCGAGCAGCCTCGCGAGGCATTTGGTTTGGACGCGCAATTGTTTCTCGACCGAGACACGAAACAATATACGCGAGCAAAATAAAAGTTGACACTGGATGGCTCGGGCGCTCGGTAGATATCCCGCGGCAGCGCGCGCGCTTTCCTCGGCCGAGACACGTCCACACTAAAGGGGCCGGTTCGCGCGCGAGACAGCGACAGGAGACAGTGACCGGAGCCCGCGACAGGAGGCCGCGACCGGAGATTGCTACCGTATCTGTCTCGCTCGCGAACTGCCGCTCATACATTGCCTAATGTCAAGTAGTGTGGCGGTCTCCTGTCGCGGTCTCCTGTCGCTGACCGAGCTGCTTCGCGCGGCAAATGCCTCGCGAGGCTGCTCGTTCTGTGTGGACGCACCTATGGCTAAATATTTAGCACACAATCTAGAATATTAAGATATGATTTCACGCTCTCACGGATGCATAAGCAGTTCGTTATGTAACTAAGAACCGAATTTTTGTACTATAACATAATTATCAAAACCTCTTCTTTTCTAATAGGCAAATACGTGTACAATTATTCTGTTTATGTTCTATAATTATCTATGTATTCTTGCAACTGAATAAATGCTTATTATGAAACTGTAAACGTTTTCAGGAGGGGAGGCTAATGTTCGTATTAGTGGTATTAATAATGTTTGATGTTTGTTTGTATTGACTTGAGAATTTCTGATGGGTTTGAACCCTTCGGAAGATTGTTTGTAGTAGTTATACCTATGTGATGTAATTATACTGTAATTTTCTACCGTTTTACCAAAATGAAGTGTCGTCAACTTTGCAACGGAAACGGTTTTATATGAAACATTGAATCAGATTTCCTAGAATATTTCTTCGTTATTGTGTACAGAATTCGTAGAACATGGCTTAGTGATTATTTTTACCCACGGTTTTATGTATCACGTGGAAAAATACTGCATTTTTCACAAAACAAAAAAAAAAATCGTACCTTTCATTCCTTGTGAATTTACGAACAGCCTTCCATCCAAAAATATTTAAGAAATAATTAAAATACCGATCATAGCAAGACAAACGCGGCGTTCCAACCGCATATCTGTCCGGCCCAGAAATGTGAAAAATAAAAGAATTTCAGTAATGCACGCTAGCGCCACCACGGCGCGGCGGCGCGCGGCGGAACCATCAGGGAGGATGTGTCCCCTCTTATCTTGTCACACAAGCACTTCTTTACTCTTGCACTTCTTATTTATGAGCCCAACAAGATACTGGAGTAGGTAACTAATAGCGGCCATACACCATACTGCCTATCGTACAATCGGCATGACGCTGCCGATTTGATCAGTTAGATTTGACCGTGTGTGGGCGTGGAATCCATCAAATTGGCATGATCATGCCGATTTGATCAAATCGATTTGATCAAATCGATTTGATCAAATCGATTTGATCAAATCGATTTGATCAAATCGGAATGATCAAACTTCAAATCGGCAGCAGTGATACCAACTTAGCAACTTTATAGCTAGATCTAGCTAATATTCGGTAGCTACTTTTTAACCGACGTAAAAAAAAGGAGGAGGTTCTCAATTCGAAACGTTTATTTTTTTGGAACGAAGTTCCTTATGGCGCGTTGCGAAAGGGGGCTAGGCGGATAAAATTGTCACGACACTTTTTACAGTGGAGTGGAGTGGAAAAAACTGGTTCAAGCGATTTTCGACCTTATTGACATTTAAAATTTAGTTTGTTTTTTCTCACATTCTCGTTAGCTAACATTGCTCCTTCATTAAAATCCGGTGTTTGCATAAATGTCAATAAGGTCGAAAATCGCTTGAAGGTCGGAAAACATTTGCTTAACGATAAGCAAATGTTTTCCGACCTTCACTTGTATTACCAACTGATTCCCACCAGTGGGATAGACCGGTAAAAAAAGAAGTCGGTAAAACAGTAGCTAAAAAGTTAAGCCACAACTTTTATAAAATTGTAGCTGTCGGTCACCGAATAATAGCTAGATTTAGCTATAAAGTTGCTAAGCTGGCATCACTGCTGCCGATTTGAAGTTTGATCAAATCGATCGTCATGCCGATTGGACGATAGGCAGTATGGTGTATGGTGTATATGGACGAACTGCCAATTTGATCAAATCGATCGTCATGCCGATTGTACGATAGGCAGTATGGTGTATGGCCGCTATTATTTGAATGCACATTAAAATATCATATTTTTTTACTTTCGTGGCTCTGAAAGAGTTTTCTAGGCCACCTAAATTTTCATTAAGTTTAAGTTAATGACATTTATAAATTAAGGAAGGAATATCTCAAAGCTTCAAGAATCTATTGAAATTACGTAAATACTGCGTTATTTTAAACTAGCAAAGTATCAAAATAAAATCTAATTTTGCGATGTGATTGGTACTGTATTTTCCTTCAAGTGATTAAACACGTCATTTTTTAAACTCTTTGTAATAAAATTACTTCATAAGATTTACGAAAAACGATGTCGGCCTATAAAATTTGAGGGTTGCCTTCGATTTCTCCAGGATCCAATCATCAGATCCTGACTTGGTGACTATGGGACCACTTCAGGAGTATCTCTTTTCGAACAAAAAAAGAATTTTGAAAATCGGTCCACAATTTGGCGGAGTAATCACGTAACACACAAAAAAAAAACACACCGTCGAATTGATAACCTCGTCCTTTTTTAAAGTCGGTTAAAAATAAATTAGTTTTTTTTTTCCTTTAAATATCTATAACATTGAAATCTAATAAAAAGAGATTTATGACCGATCTACCCGATTCAAAGAGACCCGAAGGTTTCATTTCCGCCCATTTAAATGAAGTGAATATTTATGTAACAGATAAATTATTTTAATTTCTTGAAGAGAATTTTGCTATCGGGTATTTTTTAGAATAACCCTATGGTTAGTGAATGGGGTGCTAAGACAGGAAACCTCCACGTGCGCCCGTGGACTGGAGTTCCCTCTCGGATACGTCCGGGGGGAAGACCAGTTTTTCGGGCCGGTGCGCCCTGGGATGCGGGCAAAAACTCTCCTTAGGCACTGTGTGCCTAAGGGGTTTCTTTGCCCGTATGCAAATAGCCTGTCGGGTGGACGCTCTAACGCGTGTCCCTCTGAACAGCAGAGGGCACAGCGGCGGAGCGGGCTTGCGGACGGTGAGTAATGGGTATGCTCGCCGTCCGACCAAGGACCAAGCCCGGGTCGGTGGCGCGTCGTGTTTCACGCGTCACCGACGGGGCCCCTTATGGGGCCAAATGCCTGCCGGGGTCGCGGATTTTTCTTAATCCAGGATACCGTGGCCCCGGAACGTAAAGGGCATCCGACGGAACACGGGTGGATTTTAGTCAGTAAGAGTCTGACAGTCCCTCCCGCCCCACCCAGGGCGGGAGGACTCATTTGATGATTTTGCCACCCTAAAAAAAAAAAAAAAAATGGTTAGTGAATGCGTTATAAGTGCATACGAAGTTTCTGGGATACCGTTTTATCCAGTTTTATTTTAGAATCATGAATTAATAGAGAGTCATAGACTGGGATTCTTGAAATTGACTTGAGTCCATTACTCAACTCGAACATACTCAGTCGTCATGAGAACAGAGGCACTGTCATGAATTTTCCAGTATTTCTGACGTAAAGTAAACTGGAACTCTGACATTATTTTAATGGAAAAATTAGGTCCTCGTTCGTACCTACACTAGACATTTATTTTTTCAATTTTCCATATAATAAACCAAATTGACAGACATGACAGAATTACGTACAGACGCCTTGTCACAAGATTTCTGTATTATATTTACTGTACTGTACGTAATTCTGTAAAGAATCGTGTCAAATTAACAACGGTCAAGGGGTGTTATCATAATTATGTTTATGGATATTATTATGTAATATGTTTATGCGGATGTGGACCTAATTGTATTCGAATGTCTCCAAGAAAATAATTTAGAGAGGGTCATAATTAAAATTTGTACATTGTAGGTACAATAATGAATAAAGCCTCCTGCAGACACACGCGATTAATCGTGCGGGGCGACATGTTGCGGTCCATTCGTAGTATTTTTAGAGTGGAAATTAGCTTGGCTCGTTGTCGCAGCGCGATTAATCGCGTGTGTCTGCAGGAGGCTTAATAAATACGAGGTAAAATGAATTTAAAATATTTTTTCATGTGTGTGTGCAATTGGGCCTTAACATAAACACAGACGATGAGTCTTAACCACAGATAAACACAAATTCTCTTGTAACCTAGTTGTTGAAAAGATTATCTCAAAAAACTCAAGTTAATCCAGCTAAGGTGGTAACTAAGTACTCTGCGGTGTACTAAGGCCGGGCTAAAGGTTATGTTGTTTCTCGCATTATGTTATTGTAAGGGCGCCTTACAAAAGCTTTGCCGGATTACCCACTAATGTTATAAGAAGCTGAATATTGTTTGTGTACGTTAAATCCGAGTTACTGGCTAATATTAATTGATTATTCTTTCTGAGCCTTTGTTTAACTGATGTTCAAAGGATTATGCTGGTTTTGGTAACACTAAGCAATGTTTAAGTGGATGCCTTAATAATATTTCACATTTATTGAAAGCGTACGAATATGACGAAATGGATCCTACGCATGTTAGTTGATTGTTAAATAGGTATTTACGGAACATTTCAACAGCATTTAGATTCGTTACTTCTGATCACTGGATCCTTAAAAAGGTAGTTTATTTTTTAGTAAGCCTAATTAGACTTAAATTGCCATGTTCATTAAAATGACTGTTCCTAGAAACCTTAAACATCAGACAGCTAACACACTTTGGTCTTAATTACCACTAGCAACACAGAGAGTGTAAATCTTTAAAATATTCCACTATAAGTGCCAAAAACTTACCACAGAACCTCACGTCTCATCAACAAATCCTTTGACCCTCGATCAAACTATAGAAACCACCGTTAAAATTATACACAATGAAGAATACGGTAACTGTAACGGTAGGCAAACTTGCTAGGGCTGCCACTGTTCATATTATGTTATTGTAGGGACTTACAGCGGCTTTAATGGATTACCTCTTGGTTGAGGCTGTCAGCTTCAACCCTCCGGGGAACAGGCTGGCACGAGGGCGTACAGTGCACGTCAAAAATATATTCACAACAGAATATTGAGTGGCTTCGGGTCGTATTGACGTTTTTGATACCGTTACGCCACAAATGTTTTGTGACTTTGTGTGTTTTGTTATTGATATTGCTGCAGATTTTCTGGAGGCCAATCATATTATTTAATCACTTGTCCATGTTTTGAGAAACATTGCAATTAGAAAATTACTAGACAAAAACTGGCAATTCAACTTGTGCAATCCGAAATGCGAATGTCTGGATGCTTGAATAAATGTTTGTTACTGAATCACGTCTGAACGGCTAAGCGGAATTTCATAATATTTGGCACAGAGGTAAGAATATAGGTAGTCTGGATTAACACATACATAAAATATGTATGTGTTATTCCAGACTATAAGAAGCCAGAATTTCATAACATGCAATTCAAAATATCTTATTATCGATTTATCTTATGAACCTACAAAAGTAACTATTGATAAAGTAGACTTTACAGGTCATGGTTGTAATAAAATTGAATATTGATTGTAATTTTTTTAAAGAGAATTTCTGATATTGACCCGTATTGCGCTACACTTCAAGGGAATAAGAAGTGATACACTTAATGTTCACGTTGATTGCTAAGTAACTAAATTACGACAACATTCGGCCACTTTGGCACAAGTTAGTAAGTAATTGCGATTGAATTTACCTACTGATAGATAATTCAAGAGTAACTTATTTTATTGGGTTAAAAAATCATTTATTGAATTCTCCCGCCCTCGGACGGGACTATCAAACTCGTACTGATTAAATACCACACTATTTTTCCTAAGTTATTTACGTTCCAGGACAGCGGTGACCTTTTAAGACGGGTCAATGAATAAATCAGGTATAACTTTGCCAATGATTTAGTCACATCGGAAAAAGACACACGGTAGGTATGTTGCTTTGCTAACTTTATTTCAGAAACAATGAATTATGATTGCAATTCTCGTAAAAAATGCAGTTACACTTCAGAAAGTTTCCTTAAAAACCGAGCATTCTCACGAAAAATTCCATCACAATTGTGAACTTACAACTTGCTACTTAAACTCCTAAGCTATAAATAATAAAAAAACAGACAAAGTAGAAAAACTGTTCTATAAAACATACTCTGAAGTTGGGAGAACCTTCTTGGTAAAAACTTGAAGTGCTTCAAAGTATTTTGTAAGTAAAGCCACTGCAATACGGATTTTTATGATGCTTGGTAGGTTTTTAGTGGACTAGACTCAATTTTAGAGCTCATATTACGAAATGGCTATTGATACTTCTTGATCCGTTTTATTAGTTTTGCTAAGAGATCTAAAAATGTTTATTGGTAAAAATGTTCTAGAAAATGTTTATTGGTAGTGGAAAATTAAGTTGCAGGTTATTTTTATTATCTTTAGTGTGCAGTGTTTCAGTGTCGATTTTGCACGAATTTGCGCAAAAGAGGACTGATTTGATAACTACAAAACAGAAAAATCGTCTCGTCTTAATGTAGAAGTATGCCGTCAATTCTACAAGGCGGTTTCTGATGGATAAAGTGCTAAATTAGAGTGCCTTCAACAAAAATATATTGAATGAAAGAGAACAGTGAAGAGCACTAAGTAACGTTACTATTACACCAGAAGATGAAGGATTTTATTTCACGCAAAATCGGCTAAGCTTTATGAGAAGATCCAGTTTTAGTGGTTGCCTACGTCCGTCGTAAAAAGTCCTAGACTGGAGAGTTTTTATTTCTAGGTATTATCTAAGGCAATTTGGTACTAAATGCGTCATCTTTCCCTTTGATATTTGCCACGGGAGTTAATTTAATTGCTACTCGTGTGCCACACTTGGCACAGGCTGCACTTGTAGAAAACGATAGTGAAATTAGCAAAAAGCTAATCCTAACTTAATTTTATAAATCCTAGGTTTATGCAATGCGAAAGTACGTTTATACGTTGTCAGGTGTATAGACATAGAGCACGATACAATAAACTAAAGTAACTAAACTCTTATCCAAAAATATTATGTACATCAAAGCCTTCTCCAAGCTGTCACTTGATAATGTGCTAAAGAGACTGGTGGCGTACCGTGACCTTTTCTTTTTTTTTCGTGGTAAAATCATCAAATGAGTCCTCCCAGCCCCGGGCACTTTTAGCTATATAATTGAATAGATGACTAAAAATCTAAAAACAACTACTATTAAACAATTCCATATAAAGTTAAAAGCCCTAACTTATTCATTAAAATACCAAAATATGAGATTAAAATAGTCTGAGATCAACTAATAACTATTATAATGGGCGCTTTTATAAATAATAAAAAGCAGCTCACTTTGAAGGCAGTTACGTACTAGAAACTTTGTAACTTGCTAAAGCCACTCTTATCAATGGAAAAGAAAAGGATTAAAGTTAGAAAAGAAACATAAATAAGGACCATTACCTCGTCTTAGATGGATGTAAAACTTTTTATCGAACGTAAACATTACTATTTTAATGTATATTCTTTTTCAAAAAGATATTAGGTATATACATTAGGTAACTAAAGCTAGTCTAAAAATAAATAGAACTATATATTTACAACTAAACTTAAACTAAAACTAAAATAAAATACTTAATTAAAAAAAAAAATAACAAAAACAAAAACACAAAAGACAGAGACACTCAGGCGTCAAAGTACTCCTCCGCATCGCTGTCATCCGGAAACGTGCCCAGAAGACTGGCAGCATTGCCACGTTGGATGGCAATGCTTATTCTTTGACCAAAAAAGGAACCAGCCCTCTGGTCACGCGAACTGTCGATCAGTCGGTGGGAAATTTCCTTAAAAAGGAGACGCGCACTCGGACCCCATGACCCGAGCGTTTCGACCCCAAACGGCTCAAAACTGTAGCAACCGTTAACATTACTATGTATATACATTTATTTCGTTGTTCTCGTAATGGGAGTAATGTGTAAAATTTTGATCTGATATTGTACAATATAATACTCGTATTGGTTTATGTTATAAGTTATGGCAGATTATGTGAAAATCGTAGCTTGGTTGTGTTCCATGTTCCTAACGCACAATTCTCAAATTAAAACTATATTTTACATGTTCGAATACTAAAATAGTTGTCCAACAAATGGAATATCAGTTTCGTAATTTTAATAATTTCTAAGTATCTTTAGTTATATTATTTTAAATCAAACTCGTATTTTAATAGGCCTGAAAATGTTAAGCAAATATTGGTTTCAATTAATTTCTAACAAATTGCTATCAAGGTTGCGTTGGAGCGAGAAATTTCTACCTAAGTAAATTAATTTAATGTAAACTTACAAGTGGGCGGACCTCTAAGGCGATTACCGTTTGATATCAATTTGTAGGCAAGACGTGAAAACTTACAATGTTCAAACATTGACATGGTTTTGACAGCAATTAAAATTTTGTACTTAAGTTGAGATTAAAACCAACTTGTTTAGTTAGTTTGAGACTAATTTCAAAACTCATTGAAGAATTAAGACAATTAATTAATGCTGAAAATCAAAATTAAATTGCTTCGTTGTGCTTAGTCAAATAACAAAAAAATCTTAATTAAGTTATTTCAAAGTACCTATATTTAAAATTAATTAACTTGCAATTAAATATAATTTGCTCAAGTCGAAATTATTATAACGGCACGAGTCAATCTTCATGGTTAGGAATAGTAGTTTATGAAACTGGTACATAATGAGGGGTATTATACACGAGTGTGAGTTTAATAAACGAGCGAAGCGAGTTTTTTAAAAGTATCACACGAGTGTATAATACCTAGTTATGTACAGTTTCATACACTACTTTATCTACTTTCATTGAACACGGATTTATCAAATAAAAGATAAAGATTGACACAATACTTATGACGCCGAACTTCCCGTTATCACCGTGCATGGGCCACAGCGCGCGCAGCCACAGATAAAAAATCAAATGGATGTATCTATGATCTGTAATCTGTATCGTAATGAAAAAAAAAATTATTATAACATTATTTTGTTAGAGAAATAGTGTCATAATTTAATTTTTTAATTTCATTTCGATATACTGTGTGTAAAGTACGTCATTAGAAACTCGTTTTGAGTTTTGTATTTTGAATTTAATGATATGAGAGTAGATAATAGTAGTTTATGAAACTGTCACATAATGAGGGGTATTATAACCTAGTTAATATACAGTGTGTCCGGACACGAGTTAGCGATACTTGAAGGGAATATTATAGACTCATTTTCATCGACAAAACTGCTTTTAAAAAAATTCTTACTCCAACACCTCGCGAATGGCGGCCATTTTAGTTTTTTGATTTGTCGAACTGGGGCATGTACAATAAAATGCAAATATCTTTGAATCCAAGAGACCTACATACATGCAAATGACTTTATTGCAAAGTTAAATGTTAAGGCTTTTCAAAAACTTGCAAAAGTTTTCGAAATAATATGTAGAATGAACCAAAAAACGTGGGCAAACACGAAATTGTACACAAAAATTACTGAATATTTTCACATTTTATACTCTAGCTCGAAAAGTACCCCTGTATTTTGCTTAGGTTTTTGCATTAAATTAAAAGGATTTGAGTCAGGCTATAAAATTGTATCAAAATTATCACTCTACGGTAAGGATTTTAGGAGTTATTCTCACTTGAACATAACCCGTCCTTAGCGCATGTACCACCAATGTTACAGAAGCTGCATTCTTTGGGCGAGCTAAACCGTTTCAACGTAAATTTATGAGCTGGCCTTATTAACCACCATGTAAATGATCCCAACGAATCACCATTATAGTGAAATAATACATTTTTTTTTTACTTTATGAAATCGGTTTCTTTGAAAATTTTTAAAAAAATGGGCCATTTCAGTTTATGGGTGATTAGTTGGGATCATTTACATGGTGGTTAATAATGCCAGTTCGTAAATTTACACTGAAACGATTTAGCTCGCCCAAAGAATGCGACACCTGTAATATTGGGGTACATTCGCTAAGGAAGGGTTATGTTCAAGTAAGAATAACTCCTAAAGTACTTGATGTAGAGAAATAATTTTGATACCATTTTATAGCCTAACTCAAATACTTTTAATTTAATGCAAAAACCTAAGCAAAATACAGGGGTACTTTTCGTGCTAGAGTATAAAATGTGAAAATATTCAGTAATTTTTGTGTACAATTTCGTGTTTGCCCACGTTTTTTGGTTCTTTTTACATATTATTTAGAAAACTTTCGCAAGTTTTTGAAAAGCCTTAACATTTAACTATGCAACAATGTCATTGGCATGTTTGTAGGTCTCTTGTATTTAAAGATATTTGCCATACCACAGTTGGACAAATCAAAAAACTAAAATGGCTGCCATTCGCGAGGTGTTGGAGTAAGAATTTTTTTTAAAGCAGTTTTGTCGATGAAAATGAATCTATAATATCCCCTTCAAGTATCGCTAACTCGTGTCCGGACACACTGTATAGTGTATAATACCTAGTTATGTACAGGTTCATACACTACTTTATCTACTCTCATTGAACACGAATATAATTATCAAATAAAATATAAAGATTGTTAATAAGTGTTCATTTTGTATTTATGAAATTGAATATGGAATTGTGTATCGTTGGCGTTAGACGTACTCCCAAAGCGCGCGCAGCCACAGATAATAAAATAAATTCATGTATCTATGATCTGTAATCCGTATCGTAATGAAAAAAAAATTTATTATAACATTATTTTGTTAGAGAAATAGTGTCATAATTTAATTTTTTAATTTCATTTCGATATACTGTGTGTAAAGTACGTCATTATAAACTCGTTTTGAGTTTTGTATTTTGAATTTAACGATATGAGAGTAGATAAAGATTATAACGATTCATTGGGTTACCTATCATAAGATCGAAAAATGTTTGATCGAATTTCATTTGACCTAAAACTTTTCAACTATTATCGTTTGGTTTTTTTTTACTTCATCGAAGTCACGTTTGCCACTGTTTCAGTTAACCTATTATCTATTCGTTTTTTTTCGTTACTCCAACACTTCATTTGGCCGAAAAACTGTTTACCGATGTTACACTTACTCGAAATGACGGTTGTTCGAAGTATTATGTTTCCAAACATTCATTATACCACTGTTTTAATTGCCATATTTTTATTTCACCAAACACCTAGAAATTTGTGCACACTAATTATTGCTGTTACATTTTTAGCAGGCGCCATTGAAATGTAGGTAGACCGTAGACAATACAAAACAATTGCACAAAAGTCATATACGATAATATAACTCTGACGGGTATTGTATTATCATTAATGACATTTGCTGTTAATTACATAGTTGGGCTATAAAGGTGAAACCGCACTAGGCGGAACTGCACTGCAGCGGAACTGCGCGAGACGACGCTTTTCTTTGCCACGCAATTCGGTTGCAGTATAGTTCCGTTGCCGCTTAGTGCGTGATATCTCGTATAATTTCATATAAAGAATATTTTGACGCGTCTTGTCGCGCAGTTCCGCTGCAGTGCAGTTCCGCCTAGTGCGGTTTTACCTTTAGGGATGTTCTGGCTAGCACGTGTGTCCGAAGCTTTTTGCGGATTTTGTGTGATTCTTAATACTCTTTTGTATTGTGTTGTTCTTGTGTTTGTAAAAAGGTTTGTATTGTGAATTGTGATACACTTGTATACAGCATAAAAACATATGCAACATCCAAACAAGCACCACAAAAACATGCAAGCAAGCAAGCAGCATGCAAGCAAGCAGGCAGCATGCAAGCAAGCATGCAAGCAAGCATGTAGCATGCAAGCAAGCATGCAACATGCAGCAAGCACGCAGCATGCAACATTCAGCAAGCACGCAGCATGCAACATTCAGCAAACACGCAGCATTCAAGCAAGCATGCAACATGCAACAAGCATTGTTTCTGTCATGGCTCCGGCACTGCGGGGTTTTGGGTGGCCCCACGCGAGCTTATCGTCGCAGATGATTAGAACGCTCACCACCGCAGCTTCGGTTTACTGGCCGGCTTCGCCGGCCAGCCTCAGCCGCGGAGGCGGCCGTTCCAACCACCTGCTCCTCAGCTCGCGGGCCACCCCACCCCTCCGCGCCTACGCGATTTTAAATTACACTCTAGGGGTAGGGCAGACAAGACTACGTAAGGTCGGCTTTGCAGCATTTCGTTTCCGCCACAAAGTTATGTAGCACAATATATTGAATTTTTATGACAGTAATTTAATTTTTCGGTAAAATGTTATTTCGGTATGGTGAAAATATGGCAAATAAATCATTTGGCAATTGAAAAAAGTTTAAAAGAGGCTTCGGTCAATAGTAAAAAGTTATTTTGTTAATCGGCGGAACATACTTCGGTAAAATAATACTTATGGCTAATGATACTTCGATGAACTGAAAATATGTCAAATAATGCATATAGCAAAAGAGATGTCGGTCAATAGTTTTCGGTGTAATGAAATTCGAACAAATAAAATTCGGTAAATTGATCGGTTCCCGATTCATTGGGATCCATAAATATCGAATTTTCCAAGTAAGTAAGTAAGCACGTAGTTGGTTTAATCGTCATTTCATTGACATTCGTTTCAGACAGGTTGATAAGCATTGGTGGCCAGTAAAAACTGAATTATAGGAGTCATATATGCACTTGTTCCATGTACAAATACAATACTCATATTCTTTTGGATCCGGTTAGAGTGGTAGCCGATTCGAATGTACTGGGAAAAGGCCTACGATGACATTACAAATGCAAAGATTTTTTCTTCTAACTGCTCTGAATGAAACTTCAAAGTAGGCTTGTCCCAGTTTCAGTGACGTAGTCACTCACTTAGTAGAAGGAACTTTGATTCATCTCAACCTTACTTCAGTTAGGTACGCTTCTTCTGAAAATGAGTCTTATCCCTATAAAATTAATGTGCATACTTCTGCAAGCGACTGTAATATCACATAAAAAAGCACATTCAAACTATGCAATTATATTTCAATTTAATACGAATTATGACCAAAGTATAAGCTTGAGGTACTTCTAATTTCGCTCTAATATGCGACAATAGGATGCAACCCTACTCTGCAATTAATGCATTTTCTTGTGTCGGATAAAGGCGTGTCTTCAAGGGCGATTCTCAATCACCACTCTGCACACTGTGGTGAAATGTCCACACTATCTTATAACTCATGGGAGACTACTGAACAGGAAATGAATGAAGTGGGAAATCACTCATTAATAAAATATGCAGTAGGTATTTTACACTCTCTATAAAACAAAAGGTAATTCTTACCATACCTACTATCTTCATACAATATTACAAATTCGAAAGCTTGTGAGGAAGGATGGATGACTGTTCTTCTTTCGCGGTAAAGTAAACGTATAACAAATTAAGATGGGATTTTGCACACAGACTTACAATACCATTGTAAAACTGAAGAATTTGTTTGTTTGGTCTAACGCACTAATCTCAGGAACGAATTGAAAAAAAAACAGTGTAGGTATTATTATCAAGGAAGGCTACCTATCACATTTTTTTTTGATTAGCCGTTCTTGTCTCACTCCTCAATTATAGGGTGTTAAAAAATTAACTGCAGGAATTTTGTGTGCGTACTCGGTATCAAAAACCAAGTACATTCCAAAAAAAAAATGTTTTTCGAACATGAAAGAAAATTTTTTTTTTCAAAATTTGTAATTTTTATTTCAAACATTTTTCTTTTGAACTATTAATATGGCCAATAAAATAAGCTATTTGTAAGTATTTCGATGAATTGCTAGTCCAGTCTTCAAAATGTGATGGGAAAGTTGGAATCAGCTGTGAACGCTACACACGGGTGAATGACCTCAAAGAGCAATCAAATTCATTAATATTATTAGTCAAAAAATTTTTTTGAAATTATTTTTTTGAAAAAATTGCTCGATTAATTTTTTTTTTGGAATATACTTGGTTTTTGATACCGAGTACGTAACGAAATTCCTGCAGTTAATTTTTTAACACCTTATATAATCCTCAAACCACTTCGAACCAGCCATCAAGGTGCGCGCTGCGCGTCTAGATCGTCCATCCTCAGGCATATTGAGTGCATATTTTTATTCAGGGAATTATATGCATGCGGATTACGTAGTCTACCCACCCAATCCCATTTGAACAGGGCAGCCTTATTACCTACGTCAATTATTCCAGTTTTACTAGTCAACTCATATTTTAATGAAACTCCGCAAATAATAAACAAATCTTCGTGAATTAAACAACAGTTTCTAGACTATTTGTTCATGGCTACTTTTGGCCGCAATACCAGCAATCAAAATGTAAGTTTAAACTAAACTACCCTTAACTAGTGGTTTAATAATTATAGGTTCAGGAGCTTCGGGCCTTGGTAACGAAATTATACGAATATTGGAGTGAAACGCCTGATTGTAGGGTTCTGTCATATTTAGTTGCTGAATAATGTATATTGTTTAGGCCCATATGTTTGTTTAGGATGATATTTTGATGAAATACCGAATAATATAATACTAACGTGGGACGGACAATCTTAGCTGTTGATTAATGTAGGCAGTCGTGTATACCTGTCTTTATAAATTATTCAAAAGCATGTACTGTTAATACGGGACATAGCCCTCATAATAAGTATATTGGTTTGATGACGGATTATTTTGGGGTTGTATTGTCAAGCTTCTATGTTTGGTACGTGGATTAGTTAAACCACTTAGGAAGTGATAAAATGATTTATAAAAGAGGGTTTATTCACCCTTGTAATCTCTGAGGAAGTCAGAGGTACATCAAGATAAAAGAGACAACTATGTTCCGTGTATTTTAATATTAGCTGATACAAAAATAGTTGTCCTTCCTGTCCTATCTGTCTGTATACCAAAAGCGTCACCTCCGGGTCCTACTATGAATTTAAAAAAACCCACGTTTTTAAATGTCCTAAAAAGAAGAAAATAACCCTACGGGGCTGAGAGAGGGGCCACTCAAAACGTGGGGGCGTATATTATATAAGGGATTATTTATGGGATATATTTACATGACGTGAGATCGTAGGTGTAACTTGCAAAGATACGCCCCCACGTTTTGAGTGGCCCCTCTCTCAGCCCCGTAGGGTTATTTTCTTCTTTTTAGGACATTTAAAAACGTGGGTTTTTAGATTTTTTAAATCTATTAATTATTTTATTATTTTTATCATTGTTCATCGGGTTTGAAGCTACCCTGAAAATTTCAGCCTGCTAGCTTATCGGGAAGTGCCTCAAAGCCTGTCCGCCATCTTGGACGTCCGCCATATTGGATTAATAGCCTAGCCTAGCATAAGCCACATGACTATTTTTTTCGTATTCCTGACAGCAAACCCTTTCATTTGATACCCATATCACATCACGGGGGTGGATTTCAAACAGCCAGTCTACCATCTTGGACGTCCGCCATATTGGATTTAAGTGACTATTTTTTTCGTACTCCTGATAGCAAACCCTTTCATTTGATATCCATATCACAGGGGTGCATTTCAAATAGCCTGTCAGCCATCTTGGACGTCCGCCATATTGGATTTAAGTCCCGTGACTATTTTTTTCGTATTGCTGACAGCAAACCCTTTCATTTGATACCCATATCATGGGGGTGGGTTTCAAACAGCCAGTCCGCCATCTTGGGGAGGCCGCCATACTGGATTTGTTATGACGTTTCTTAGCTAGTCATGTATTGTCATCAGAACTCAAAGCGTGTACAAAATTTCAGCCTGCTAGCTTATCGGGAAGAGCCTCAAAATTGAGTTGCAAAAGTCCAACCGGAACGACAAACAAACAAGAAAAGTGAGTGTATAAAAACGTGAGATTATCGGGAAGAGCCTCAAAATTGAGTTGCAAAAGTCCAACCGGAACGACAAACAAACAAGAAAAGTGAGTGTATAAAAACGTGAGAAAAAAAAACAGAGACCCGCCTTAACACACACTAATGTCATAAAAATCGGCCCAATCTTTTGGAGGAGTTCAGTAACAAAATACGTACAGGAAAATTAAATATACTCGTATGAAGTAAAATTTTATTTTAAAAATAGCAATAATTAAATACATGCTCACAAAAAAAAACTACTGAGTGAAACTGAATGATTGAGAAGTTATCTGTGTCGAACGAAAAAATCGGACCACAAAACTTATGTAATCGGTGTAATTACATACAAGACAAAATATAAACAAACCGAATTTGGAACCTCCCATTTCGATGTCAATTAATCATATAACAAAATTGTTATTATTCTATTATAAAGCGGTCTCCCTACCCCAATGCCAAGGTTAGTGCTGGAACTCAAACTCATTCCATTTTCGTATTAGAGCCGCGAGACTTAACAGATACCTAAGCTATAACCAACCCACGAATATAAGGTGCAATACAGCCAATTTCATAAGAACCGCCTACATTGCCACGACAAAGCAGACTACAGTATTTAAATAAAGGCACGTTTGGTTTTACCATGCGCCTGGGAAATCAATGATCCGGATTCATTCCGAGCTCACACCGCTGTTGACCTAGTAAACGAACAGTGTTGTCTCGACTAAAATTAATAAAGTGGAAAGCTGCATCGAAATAAAAATGTAAAAAGGATGGGTTTAATATTAAACGTTGTTATTATATTACATGCACAAAGATAATAAATGAACTTGTGAATGAAAATAGTATGGATGAAAATTTGTTATTCTTTTAGATTTGGGATACTGTGAGCTAGGTTTTCTTCTTCAGTCAAACTTCTTTGGTATTTACAGGTGGTGTTTATTAGTCACCAATCGCCAATAAAAGATTTACAACTATTATAATTTAATATGCGTCATTTTCGTGCATTGCCGTTCGCTCTCCCTTCAAAACCAATTGTCGTTTTTTCGTCGTCGCCGCGTCGTCTTTCTCTGTTCTTTTCATCCTTCCCTTCTTCTTTCACTCATTCGTCTGCGTTCCGTTCCACACTCATTATACACTTATACATCAATGCTAAATTCTTGTAATGGATGAAAATTTGTTATTCTTTTTAGGGTTTCGTACCCAAAAAGTAACCATCGGGCCTTAATATTTTAAGTCTCCGCTGACTTACGTTTGTCAGCGGGTTTTATCTCATGATTCGTAATAGGAACACAATTAGGTGGGGCGTATCTTTACAAGTTACACCCACGATCTATACACGTCATGTAAATATATCCCATAAAAAATTCCTTAAATAATATACGCCCCCACGTTTTGAGTGGCCCTCTCTCAGCCCCATAGGGTTATTTTCTTATTATTAGGACATTTAAAAACGTGGGTTTTTAGATTTTTTAAATCTATTAATTTTATTATATTTTATGGGTCTTATAAGTCAAATAAAAGAAAGAAACAATGTAGACTATAGTCGTACCTAAAAGATTCAAAATAAAAGTAGGTACACTACAAGAAAATGATTTCAATTTCCGATGTTTCATTCACTAAAAACCGTTGCAATATTTTTGAGTCAACACCTGAACGCTGGGCAAACAAGAACTAAAAGAAAAAGACAACAATGGCTGCCAACGTTGGCTTCATTTTTACCGAGATAGAAAAAATATGATGACCAAACCGAAGTGCGAATGTGCAGCGAAGTGTTGCCAACAGAATTTAGAAATAAAATATACGTAATATAGGTTAATATTAAAAAAAAATGCATGAGCAGCAGCGGTGGCCCAGTGGTATCGGTCCCGACTTACGAGTTCTAGGTCGTGAGTTCGAACCCCGCCAGGCGCATTAATTTGTGTAATTTATTTCATCACCACTGCTCTCAAAACGGTGAAGGAAAACATCGTGAGGAAACCGGCATATCCTAGAACCAAAAATTCTAAGATACGTGACATCTACCACTCCGCACTGGTCCCGCGTGGTGGATTATGGCCCACTCCCTCTCACGGAGAGGAGGCCTGTGTCCCAGCTGTGGGAACATTATAGGCTGATGATGATGATTAAAACACTCGAATTTGTGTGGTTCTTTCTTCTAAAGACCATTTCAGACATTAACCTGCATGGTCCTCGTATAACCTGATTTAATTTTATGATGTCTGGACTTTAAAAGAGACTGTGACCTCTGAGTTTGTTTCGGATGTTTCTTCTCAGAGTAGTCAGGTACGAAACACGCCCTCTTCTAGTTTTATGAAAAGACGTGTAAAAGTGTTGATATAACCTACTTGCAAAAATAAACATCATTTCATTTCAACATCATTTCATTTCTTTCATTTCAAAAAAAACGTTGCTCCTTATTTGAAATTTATTCTGTACTTGTCGTGGGTGCGTTTTCAAACAATTAAATTCACATACTTATACACACAGCTAAACTTAGAACAATCAGTTGTTGTCATATATTTTGTTCCGTGTAGTAATCAAACCCGCCACACATAGTGCAGCAGTTAAACACCCAGCCACTGCGCGTGATGGTAACATATAACACAGATTCCTAATATCCGAAAATTCACCGAATTCCGTGCAAAATTTTAAAGAAACTGTAGCTAGAAGAGTATTGATTCAAATAGAAGACTCTACTAAAGTGAATCAAGTTAAAAAACTGGAAAAATCTTCGTAATTTTGTGTCGAGAATTCTTTATATAGCTGAACCGAAGAAAGTCGGTTAAAGTAAATATTTGCTTCATAATCGTATACGGCGTATTTCATTTAATTTACCTGAGTAATGAAAATGTTTCGTTTACAATTTATCTCTACGAAATTATAAGAATTTCGTTTCGAAGACATTTCGTCGTGTTGAACGACGTAAAGATCAACATGAACTCGGCAATGTAATGAAGATCACACATTTATACATATTTTATAGCAAAACTCGATGGTTTAGTGGTTACAAGCGTGACTGCTGAACATGAGGGAGAATTCCATGGCCGCTATTTTGTCATTGGGTTTCTTACCTTAGTAATTTCTTCGCAGGAGCTACTAACTCTGGATTAGTGCCCGGCTGATGGCAGGCTCGGCCCCCATAGCATGGCGAAATGTTGGTGTACTATTACACACACCCTCTGTCTAAATATCCACACAGTTTTTCATAGGAAATTCCATACACAAAAAGCATTGTAACAACCTGCGGCATCATCAGCTTACGAAACTAGACGAGGTCATTTTGTCAATAAACCACCGGGTAAAGTTGACATTTATCCTTCCTGAAATCATTTCCTTCAATGGTATTCATTATTTTTCAACAACATAGATGCTTAGAACAAAACAAGTCAGACTAACTGACTTATTCCTTCAAAGTTGAAGCCTAAACCACAATAGACTGACCGACTTTCAACTTATGTTTAACACCCGCTATAATTACGGTGGGAAGTTATGTATGCTGGCGTATCTAACGGTCTCGGGCCGCCAATGCGTCACGGTAGGGCGCCCGGGGGCAGCGTAAAACACGTTTGCTAAGACCCAAACCCACCTGTGCTTCTAACCTATAAATAAGTACCCTGTACCTATGCTCACCGCGCCCCGTAGGGACAATTCATTCTATTTATTTATGAAGCGAAATTGTGAAAAATATTATCATTATTCTTTTATTATGAGTGTTTTCTTTTTTATCTGGAAAATTTCAATAATTTCTCATAAAACTACGGCCCCAGAAAGAAAGTATTTAGACGTGAATTGTTGATATTAATATGAAAAGATTTGCGAGACACCTGGCACCTGCATTAGGCGCACAATGAATCAGATTTCAACAAATAAATCTAATAAAATAAGCCCTTAATCTTAGCGCTAAATATATTGCAGTCTTATTTGCGAACTTTAAGCTGAAAAATTACATCATAGCGAACGAAATGTTTAAAATTAGGATTTAGAACAATATTACAGTGGTGGAAGGAGAAATGTGGTTTCAAGCTCATCTCGTGAAGAATCGCAGTGTTGAATCTGTGGTCAACAATGGACGTTTGTATACGTTCCGAATTATTTTTGGCGTAGTAAAAAGTCCCTGTAAAACCTCCTTTAAATTACGAGTGAGAGAAAAAACTCCAATCCTGTATTACTCGAGAATAATGCTGGAACACACGAGCCTCTCAAAAAAATACATCAGTGAAAATTGTTTTCCGCCCGGAGGTAGAATGTTTGCGAAGATTACTTTCACTGATCGTCCGCCGCGGACGATTTTCTTACTTTATGAGACGAACGGGCGAGGCGAGGAGGTGAAAATAGTTCAGCTGGGTAATAGAACGTGTTCCTGAAGTTTTCGTCACTTTTTCTTTATATCTCGGTTGTGCGACAGTGTCGTGGGAAGCGGTTATTACGGCGACTTAGTCCCGGACGTATTTCATTGGCAGTTCTTAATCTTAAAGAAACAGTAAATTATTGTAACTGGTAGAGAGCACGAAAATAAAATAAAGGTTCGTGCTTTCAAAATCGAGCACAAACTTTTCTATTTTCTCCATTTAAACAACCCGGAAATGTTGAAAAAACTTAACACCTGATAAACCTTTTTCTTCAATATACCGTTAAGGTTAAAATATCCCTAAGGTAACAGTACCGAGGTCTCGGAAGTACCCTCATAAAAGAAATAGTTTCCAATTACCAAAAAATGTACAGTCAGCCGTCAAAAAACCTAACCCTTTTTGTGGTTCGATCGAAATAAAACGAGGCGAACGCTTTGCCAGATTCAGGCTATAGTTAGGACCGGGCCGCTACGTCGCATTCAAGCACAAAATGGAAAACCCGGAAAGGTACCCCAAGGACCAAGTGAGGCTCTTTATGTAAATTCGTAGTGTACAAAAGGTGGAGTAATGTGAAAGAGAGATTGGGATTCTCCGTTTTCACGCTCCGACGTTGAGCCCAACTAAACTCGATCGACACAATTTATAGAAATAAAAATTTTACCGTTCCGGAATTGAACACAAACACGCGGAAACTCAAACGTGGTGTATTTTTGTGCGGGATCAATTTCCGCAATTTAATAAAAACATCTCCATTCAGAATGCTTAAAATAACCATTTCCAGGAAAAGAATAATTTGCTCTGTTTGTAAATAAGGAATTTCCTGTAACAGCCATTGAAAAGTGTCTCCCACGTCTCCCAATCATCAAGTTTTTCTACGTGAACAAACCAAAAAATACGGGAGCCCTCAACCAAAATAGGGTCAATAAGTAATCGTGGCAACATAATTGTAATAGACCACCAAACGTAGCCGAGGGACCACAAGTTATGGAACGGTCTGTAACTGCGTATATCGGTATCGAAATGCTCCCGAAGGACGGCCGTAGATACCCGGTTCTGGCGGTAGTAATATAATAAACTATGTTTATGTTATCGGTGCTAGGATTAGGTTGGTTAATCATTTGTTGTATATTGGAAGGGGATAATCGAAAAATTGGATCATCACAAGAAAGAACTTTTCATTTCATCGACTGGCCTGTTGGTCTAGTGGTTAGTGACCCTGACTGCTATGCCGGAGGTCGTGGGTTCGATTCCCACCCAGGACAAATGTTTGTGTGATGAGCACGATCATTTGTTCTGTGTCTGGGTGTAATTTATCTATAATATGTATGTATTTAGAAATATATAAGTATGTTTATCAGTTGTCTAGTACCCATAACACAAGCTCTGCTTAGCTTGGGACTAGATGGCGTTGTGTGATAGTAGTAGTATTATTTACGGTAAGTGTTTTCACTGCTCAGCTCTTAGGCTGGATTTTAGCTACATTTACGGGCCGAAACCAAAGCAAATGTAGCGTGTGGTGTTTATTAAATGTGGGTGTTTACGTGTTGTGATTAGATCCTATTTCGTTCTCGTCTATTTGCATGAATTTTCTGACAATTCTGCATGTATTTAATATAGCAGCTTTTTGTAGTGTAATATATAGGGATTCTTTTAGGTCTAATAATTTTAAGCTATGGAGGAGATGATTAGGGATGACGCCTGTTGTGGAAAGAACTATTGGGACTACATACACTTTTTCTTGCCGCCAGATTCTAGTGACTTCATCTTTGAGGTCTGCATATTTGCTAATTTTTTCAGTGATTGTTTTCTGTAGGTTGTGTGTATTGGGGATTGCTATGTCTATTAGGTAAGTTATTTTATTTATTTTGTCTTGTAGGATTATATCTGGTCTGTTATAGTGGATTGTCCTATCGGTAAGAATGCCGCGGTCGTAAAAAAGCTTATGTGTAGTATTTTCTAGGGTGATTTTTGGTGTATAGTTATAGTAAGGAGTGTCGGCGTCTTGGATGAGTGTGTGTTTGAGTGCTAGTTTTTGATGGATGACATTGGCCACCTGGTTGTGCCTGTGAGTGTAGTCGGTCTGTGTGAGAGTTGTGCATGCGCCTGTGATGTGTTGGATGGTTTCTGGGTGTGTGTGGCATTTGCGACATTTGTCATTAGTTACTGCAGGGTCTTTGATAATGTATTTTCTGTAGTTTTTTGTGTTTATTATTTGGTCTTGAATTGCTATTATAAATCCTTCCGTTTCCGGAAATAAGGTGCCTACTTTCAGCCATTTATTTGAAGCTACTTTGTTAATGTGGGGTTGCTCCAGGTCATGAGGGTGCCGACCGTGGAGTACTTTTCTTTTCCAATCTTCTATTTTTTGTGTCTGTGGGTCATCGTTTGTAGTGTTTTGGTTTTCTATCTGATCATTTAGGTTGAGTGGAGTGTAGTTAAGATCGTTTGCTACTATTGCTTCATGTATACGACTAGTGCGAGCTTTTGTGTGGAAGAATGATTTTAATCTACTGACTTGGTTCCGCCATAGGTGCTGGATATCTATGAGGCCTCTCCCTCCATGTTCTCGTTTTATTGTTAGCCTCTCTATGGCGGATTTAGGGTGAAGGTTGTTGTGTTTTGTGAGTGTTGTACGTGTAATTCGTTCTAATTGTTCTGTGTCAGTTTTGGTCCATTTTATTACTCCGAATGAATATGTCAGTACTGGAATAGCAAATGTGTTTAAGGCTTTAATTAAATGTTTACCAGAAAGTTGTGTTTTACAGACAGCACTTACTCTTTTCTTATATTCTGTAGTTAGTGTATTTTTAATCTTTACGTGGTCAATACCTTTTAGTTGCGAATACCCTAAATATTTATATAGGTCATTTGGTTCCAGTGCGGTTATAGTATCCGACTCATTCACTGTATAGTTACCGGGTCGTACCTTTCCTCTAACAATGTGAAGGGTTTTACACTTATCTAAACCAAATTGCATATTAATATCTTTACTAAACTCTGTTGTAATATCTACTAATTTCTTCATATCTTTTTCTGATTTTGCATACAGTTTGATGTCGTCCATGTATATCAGATGTGATATTGTTGTTTCGTCTGTAGTGTCTTTAAGGCTGTACCCGGCTCCACAGCTCTGCAGCAAATGAGACAGAGGATTGAGGGCAAGACAGAACCACAGGGGACTCAGAGAGTCACCTTGATAAATGCCTTTTTTGATAGATATCTGTCGTGTTGAGACATTACTGTTGTTACAATTTATTTGTAATGTTGTTTTCCACTGTAACATTATATGGTGCAAAAAATCTATTATATTCGGATTAATCTTATAAATTTTTAAAATTTTTATTAACCAGGAGTGTGGTATACTATCAAAAGCTTTTTTATAATCTATGTAGGTGCAGTGAAGATTTCTATTTTTAGAGGTGGCATGTTTATGTATAGTGGAATCAATTATAAGCTGTTCTTTGCATCCCATATGGCCCTGTCTACATCCCTTCTGTTCCTCTGCTATTATGTTGTTGTGTAAAATATGTGTGTTAATTTTCTTTGTTAGTGCTGATGTTAATATCTTGTAAATTGTTGGGAGACATGTTATTGGTCTAAATTGGGAGGGCTCTGATGTGTATTGTGATGTCTTAGGTAGCATATATGTAATACCTGTTGTAATAAATTCCGGTGTATTCTGGTGCTTTAATACGATATCTGTTAAATTTTTTGCTATGGATTTGTGTAATGAAGTTAACTTTTTGTACCAAAAATTGTGTATTTTGTCTATACCAGGCGCTTTCCAATTATGTAACCTAGCTGTAATGTGTGTAATATCGAACTCTGTTATCTCTTTAAATACCATTTCGTCGATATTTCGCCATTTCTCTTCTTCTTTAACTATCCAAGATGCTTTTTCGTTATGTAGTTTTTGCTCTTCCCAGATACTAGCCCAATAGGTTTCGAGTTGTTCTTTTGTAGGGAGGTTAGGTGAGTGTGTGTTGTTTTCCTCAGTTCTGTCGGTTTTTGTAGATTTCTATAAAATATTTTTTCATTCGTGTTAAACAGAGCGTTATCGGTTTTCCGTTGCTGTGCTTTTTTATATCTTTTGAGCCTATGAGACTTAAGCGCTAATTTTTGTTTCAAGGTGTCTAAAAAATCTTCAGGAGTTCTATTATGATTTTCATGTCTTGTGTGTATAATATTGTTCCTAAATATAGCCTCAACGTTCTTTACTACTTTATTTGATCTGCAGCCATTGATATATTGCGTGAGTCTGGCAATGTCTGCCCGTAATTTTTCTATGCTCTTTTCTAGTCTCTGTTGCCATGCTGGTTCTACATTCTGTTTTGTTCTTGTGGTGCCTGTGTGTTCGGTGATTTTAAAGTTTAGTTCTTCTGATATAATAACGGCCGTGCAGTATATAAGAAGGTGTATGTCAATAAGTTGTGTTTCATCCGACATAAATTGTGTGAGTATATTCTCATTAAATAAATTAACTAAGCGAAATAGGTTAGGGCTGTATTTAAGTTTGGGTAGCTTTGGACGGACAGCTGGGTCCATTCCAGAGTATTGTGCTATTTTTGTTCTGAATTTGTCATTAATTTCTTGAATATAAGTATTTGTTGTTTGGTTTTGATCTGCTACGTTTAAAGTTTCAATATCATTTTCTAGTGTTAAGGTTATTGTCTCTGTTTGGGTAGATGTGTGTGATGTTTGTGTGTAAGGTTGTGATTGGTTGTATGATTGGGTTTGGGTCATAAAAGGTTGTGAATGAGTGAGTGACTGTAGTTCTTCATGAGGGCTGTTTCTGTTTTGTGCAACATTGCTATCTGTTACTGATTCTTCATGTAGTAAACGTGTTCGAACTTCTTCTTTTAAATTGTCTATAACTTCTTGGGATAAAAGTTTGTTCCTAACTATGGCTCTTCTCTGGTCTGAGATTCTCTGTTCAGAGACTGTAATTTCTGGATATTGTTGAGTAAAAAGTGCATGTAGTTGCTGTCTGTAGGTGGTCATATCAGTTTCTAATTTTGTTATGTAAAGGTAAGTTCGCATGATAAATGTGTTAACTTCCTTGCTCCATTTCATACGAACTCTTGCTTTTCCAGCCTTGGTGGACGCGGGTAAGAAGGTCGATACCCCCCGCGCAACACTCAAGGTCGGAGTCGTTGGGTCGGTATTTAAGTTTGTAATGGGGGGTGATGATGATATGGGTGACGATGGTATGGATGGTGATGAACGTCTAGAAGGTGTGTATGAGATTGTACTTGGGCTATACGGTTCTACAGGGGTGTCTGTCCTGTCCGTCAGTCTATCACCATCGTCACAGAGTTCGGCTGTAGTATCTTTGTCGGTGGGAGCCCGCCTGCTCAACTCCTCACCGCTGACGGATCGCATGCTGTGACACCCAGCGTCAGCTCCAGGTGCGCCCCGGCGATCGCCCCCGGGCAGCGGCCCTATACGTTTACTTTTAGAACGAGTCTCCATTTTTTTTTATGGGTTTCCAGAGCCACGTTAGCCACGCCAGTAATTTCTCATTCGTGTATCCGCCCCCCACGTGATTAGATGGTCAATCAGGACGTGTGGTTGTATTAGGGGGCATATTATTATTATTATTATTATGTCGTTTATTTATCTTTACAATCATATTTATAGATTTTAAAATATTTTTACAAAAAAGAAATAAAAAAAAACATTTAAAAATATAAAAATAGTGATCCACCGGTGTGGGAGCAGGGTCCAAGCTACCGGTGGTTAGGGCTCCAGAGACAGGAACCTCCTCACAATGCGAGCCGTATCGAGGAGAACTGCCTTCTGAATCAGGCCCTTGATCCAACCCCCTAATGAGAGCCTCGAAAGATGTTCGTCGAGGCTCTTTGCCATCAGGCCATTGGCAGTAACGACAATCGGTACAATGATAGCCGAGCTCACATTCCACATGTCGACAACCTCGCGCGCTAGGTCGATATATTTGATTTGTTTATCTTTCTCAGCCTTCACGAGGTTCTCGTCATGTGGGATGGTAACATCGATTATCATTGCGCGGCGCGCTGATCTGTCTATCACTACTATGTCAGGCTTATTGGCGACAATAGTCCTATCAGTAATGATAGGCAGATCCCAGTACAACGTGACATGGTCTTTCTCGAGAACTGGGTCGGGCACATACTTGTAATACGGTACCTCAGATTCCACAAGTTTGTATTTCAACGCAAGTTGCTGGTGAATGATTCTGGCTACTAGGTTGTGCCTGTGCAAGTACTCGCCGTTAGCAAGACGAGAACAACCAGAGATGATATGTCTAATGGATTCACCTGGACGATGGCATGCCCGACACACGTCAATCGTCCCATCCTTTATAATATGTCTCCGGTAGTTGTTCGTCAAGATAACTTCGTCCATAATCGCACAGACAAAACCTTCAGTTTCCCCGAAGAGGTCACCGAAACGTAGCCAGGACACGGACGCTAGAAAATCTACATCGGACCCATGGAGGGCCCGGTAGAAGCGTCCGTGTAGCTCCTTGCTTTGCCATACCTCCTTGCGGTCTTCGGCACTGAGTATCACAGGTTTGTGCCAGTTCTCTTTAGCCATGGACAGCGGGGTGAGTCCCTTGTCCACTGTGACCACATCTCGGTGCATACCCACTTCCATTTTCAAAAAATATTCTCTAAGACTGCACACCTCGCGGTTGTGGAGGGTCTTAGCATTTAAAAAGCCTCGACCCCCGCACTTCCGCGGGATGTACAGCCTCATCACCGATGATCGTGGGTAATGCATCCGGTTTGCAGTCAACAGTGTACGGACTCGTCTATCCAAGGCGTCGAGTTCAGTTTGAGTCCATTTGAGTATGCCGAAAGAGTACATCAAGACCGGCATGACCCAACCGTTGAAGGCGCGCACCTTGTTTCCGCCTGAAAGAAGGCTGTTTAAGACCTTTTTCAAGCGTCCAAAGAAGCGCTCCCTCAACAATTGTTTCACGTCCGGTACATTAATGCCTAACGCTTCCGACATACCCAAATACTTGTAGGTCTCGGATGAGGAAAGTGATCTGAGGTGTATGGAATCTGAAAGCTGAATCCCTTCAGATTCCATAATCTCCCCTCGCTTTACATGCATGACTGCACATTTGTCCACACCAAATTCCATCCTGATGGCACTACTAAAAGTTTCAGTTACCTTCAGTAGCTCCATTAGTCGCAATTTGTTGGGGGCAAAGAGTTTCAGATCATCCATATATAGAAGGTGAGATATGACCTGACCGCCTCTCCTCAACCGATAGCCCAGACCTGAGTCCTCCAGCAATGTGCTTAGAGGATTCAGGGCTAAGCAGAACCAAAGTGGACTCAAACTGTCGCCCTGGAATATTCCCCGCTTGATCCATACAGGTTCATCGTTCGCCTGGATCTGTCGACACCCTGGATAGCGAAGGACCGTTCTCCATTGCCCCATACATGATTCAAGGAAGGCGCGTAGAGTTGCATCTATCTTGTACAACTCTAGCACCCTCATGAGCCATGTATGTGGCACCGAGTCGTAGGCCTTCTTATAATCTATCCAGCATGTGGACAGATCCCTACGAGATCGACGAACCTGTTGGCTAATGGCCATGTCTATGAGGAGTAGCTCCTTAGTACCACGGGACCCGTTCCTACACCCATTTTGAGAGCTAGACATAATGTTGTTTTGGTCAATGTGTGTTGTAATTTTTGCTCTCAAAATGGATGTAAGAAGTTTATAGATGGTCGATAAACATGTGATCGGTCTATAATTCTTGGGTTCCGCGGTACTACCAGCCTTATGAAGCAGGTGGGTAATACCAACTGTTAGAAACTGTGGAAGCGACCCAGACTCTAAGGCCAATTGGAATTGAGATGCCAAACAAGCGTGTGAAGTACTTAGCCATTTAATCCAAAAATTGTTATTATTATTATTATTTCTAAAATTAAACGTCATACCGGTCCCCAGTACTGTTATCGGTTATGTAAAGGTGTACTCAACAAAACACCTACATTTCAACAGTTTTATTTAATCCCCAAATTTATGGCCTCATATTATTGCCGTCAACCGGACATAATTATATCTATAAGTAGTCCGTGGTTGCTACTGAGAAATGGAAAAATCTAATTATACTTCGCCATTTTAGAATGACAACTGAAAAAAATAGCGTCATGCTGACTTTCATTATTTGTATCAACCATCGCGGCGGTAAGACCCCTCTTTGAGGAGTGGCTGGAAAGGCGTCACGGCGTCCTGACCTATCGCATGACGCAGGTCCTCACCGGACACGGAAGTTTCGGGAGGTACCTGTGTCGGATGGGGAAGGAAGAAACGCCGGGGTGTCACCATTGCGAAGATCGCCCGGAGGACACAGTAGAGCATACGGTGCAAGACTGCTCCGCTTGGGCAGAGCACTGCCGCCGTGTCCTCACGGCAGCGATAGGCGGAGACCTCTCGCGCCCGGCATTGGTCGAGGCCATGCTGCGGGGCGAGACGGAGTGGGAAGCGGTCGCCTCCTTCTGCGAAGCAGTAATGCTCGTTAAGGAGGAGGCGGGCCGTGAGAGAGAGAGGCCAGCGTCCTCCCTCCGCCCCACCCGCAATGGTAGACGCCAACGGCGTCGGATGTCGCGGGACGATCTCCGGCCACCGTAGGCGCGGGCATGCGGGCGGCGAGTAAAGGGCAACTCGCCACCCGACCATGGACCATGCCCGGGTCGACGGCGCGTTGTGTTCCACGCGCGCCTCAAGGAGTGTCAGCATGATGACGGGGCCCCCCCTCTAGAGGGCCAAAGCCTGCCGGGGTCGCGGGACTTATCTCATTACCGTGACCCCGGGACATAACGGGCTATTGAAGGACACCGTGGATTTTAGTCAGTACAAGTCTGACAGTCCCTCCCGCCCTGCCCGGGGTGGGAGGACTCATTTGATGATTTTACCACGCAAAAAAATTGTATCAACCATGGGAAAGATACCATATGTGTCTTATATAATGTAGAAGTATAACCACCAGGTAATTAAAATAATAATATACACCGTGACTTTTTAGTCGTCTTACAAAAGTGATCCACTCAATGTATCCGTCAAAAAATACCTCTAGTCGCGATTATTATTTTTTGGTACGAGTACATTAGAAATATGAAATAACCTGTTAAAAATGTTTACGTTTCAAACTGTAGTGTATACCTAACCCAGCGCAGGAGTCAAGCAGATCATTCCATCTCCATTTTCTATGAGACAAGGGTGTTTCTAACTACGCCTTGCGTCATAATACTGAATAATAATATTTTTATTTTTAAATACTTAAATCTCATAAATAGGTAGGTACCTATTTTTTTATTATGAACGCTTACTAGTCATTGGATACCTGAACAGAGCTGTCGTTGTAAGACGACTAAAAATACATGTGGCACTCGGAGACTGCCGCGGTGAAGCTATTGCATAACATTTTTTTATTTTAAAAGAAAAAAATCGCTTACCGCGTATATTTAACGAGAATATAATTTATTTTAAATGTTTGTGGTGCACTACTGTAATAAAGAACTTCTTTGTTGTAGGAGAATTTTATTAGTAGGTTTCATTGTGTAAACTCCTTTTGTAGCTGGCCGTTTAGAATCAGTAAGAAAAAAGTAAATCCCTCTTCGTACCTTTATGAGCACGTCTGTCCGTACCTTTATGATTGCCGAAGTCTCCCGAACTGAAACGACGTGCTGTCAAATGTGGTCAGGTTTTTTCGTTAGGTTTTTCGCGCCCGCCGCGCTCAGAGCCTGCGATAAAAGCTATGCAATAGCTTAAAAGTCACGGTGTATAGTGACACCACAGTTGTGTACGTTACTGTACAGACGCCAGTGTCTCAACCTATCGAAATCTGAGCTCTTATCACAAGTTTTCACTATTGTACTTTACAGTGTTTCTTGTATGGAAAAATGGAACAGTGCCTCTGGTGTCCGAAGAAGTAACTAATTTTTTCCTTGAAATTAAATGTCAAAGTTCCAGTTTACTTTACTCATGATAAGTCCTGTTAATTTCTTTAATCGATTTTCAACGTTGTCACAAAAGTTAAAAGTTTATATTCGATTGGTAAAATCAGATTGTTGAAGGTTGATGTAGATACTAGTGCCTGTACATCGGATAGGTAAAATGTATTGCAAAATCTCCTCTCTCAGATGTCACATCATCATTTAAGTACTCATTTTTCTTTCATAACATTCCATAGACACAATCCATCTTCTTTGATTGTCCGTCCTATTCCTCTCCATCAATATTGCTTTAAAATTATAGTCTCTAGAAGCTTCAATAACTCACTTATATCCCAAGTAGACGAGAGGAACTCAAATATAATTTACTAAACCTGCTACAATCCACTACAACAGCATATGTATGGCAATATATTATGTATGTAGCTATAGAACTCCGTCTAACTCACTAACTTGAAATTTAGCCCGTTCTCGAGAATATCGGCACCCTACCGTGATTAGCAGCGCGATAGTAATAATATTAATATACTCGTGTGTAAGCGCCTTAATTCCCACTATGCCTACTTGTCTCATCGCTAAAGAGGATTGTAAAATAATTACTTGAGATTTGAATACTCTAATATCATTAAGAGATAGCGGTGTTTTCTTATTATGTTCGCTGTGGCTGTTTAATTAACAAGCGTGTTTTGGATTGGTTTTAATAAGTAGGGGTTCTTAAGCGATTCTCATACGATACTATTCGTCCGCGCGGATGAGCGGCGCTCACCGCCTCTCCGCGCGACGCGGCGCTTTGTCATTGTCGCTTCACCAGCTCCGCCTGATCGTGCGGACGAGCGGTTTCAAATATGAATTGCCTCAGATGGATGCATATAGGCGGTAAATGTTGTCTAATAACCGCGTAATCAACTAAGCATCTAGACTCATCTGTTTTGCAAAAAATTGGATTTAGGTATTAAGAAGACGAGATTCCTATCAGCCAAATGACGAATTTACATACGAACTTAAAAACTTAAAAAGTTGTCTGTAGTGAATGAGATTAGTTAGAGACTAGCTTTTGCCTACATCACTCGCATCATCGCTGGAAACTATAAATATATTATAACCTACATTTGAGGATAGTGTCCCATCAATTAAAAAAAAAAACTTGAGAGGTGTCAAGGGACACCCGGATGGAACAAAGTTACTGTATACACTCAACAAAAATAATCGTCGCGACACCACACTGTTCAATGCGAAATAGAAAGACGAAACGAAAATTTCTGGCTTGCTTTCTATAAGAGAGAGAGACAGACAGAGAAACATGCGCACGCCACACGGGTTACAATACGATACAACAGCTTACTATAGCAAAAAGTGTCGTTACAACTTTTCGTCTTAATTTTTTCCGTCTAGCCCCCTTTCGCAACAACAAATTGAATCGGCCACACACATCACAGGTTGATTTTAAGTAAGCTTCCTCGCAATTTCTCACGGGACATGGTAACTTTAAAAGTAAATTGTTTTCCTTTAAGCTTGTTCCCTCGCCTTTTTGTCAATGTTTGACACCTGACTGTGAATATGAACAATCAGCACATCATATTCTTTGGGAGTGTATTCTTTGGCAGAACGAATGCAATATTATGTTGGATACTGTTCAGACTACATCTGGAGTCATTTATTATTCGGACCTTGTGGAAACTCGAACAAACTTCCGTGCGTTCAAGCATTTTTGCTATACCTATTATTAGAATCAAATATAGCTGCTCATAATTTAGGACCCATTAATATTAGTAGTAATTTTTACCCGTGGTGCTAGGCGATTGGGCTTCTCCCAGTTTTAATATTCCTTCAAGTGCCTATTGGCCTTCTTTTTTGTTCTGTCTCCTGCTTGCATGGAGGGAAGTGGAAACACATTTTTTCTACTCCTCCACTATTCTTTTCTGATTAATTTCGTTGCAGGATCCAAGACAGGTACATTCATTCTCCAGGACACGTCGAGATTCATTGTCTCGGCGCTTATCCTGTGGTTGCCACTGTTGATTCTGGCTCTCATCAGGAGTTGCAGTGAATTGGGAATAGTGTGGTGGGTTTGTCCCAAAAATAAAGCTTCCTCGCATAACTTGCATACGTTGATATAATGAATCAAACTCAAGCGGCTTGTAATTTTGACGTTTGACGTTTTGTCGGCTTATAAGACTTGAATTCCTGTTACGCTAATGTCGATCGAATATGTCGGTCGTGCGTAAGAATCCAACCCGCACTGGGCCCGCATGGTGGATTATGGCCCACTCCCTCTCTCAGAGAGGAGGCTTGTGTCCCAGCAGTGGGAACATTTATAGGCTGATGATGTGATGTGATGTGATGTGATGTGCGTAAGAATATACATTGTATTCTACATAGCACCATACTGCGACGCTGCCGTCACCGGCGCAAACTATTCTGCTATTTCTCACTAAAATACGCGACTGCTCGTACATGACAGACATCAGGGTAACAAGAATTCATGCCCTGTAATTACATAACATTAATCGAGTAAAATACTATCGAGAATGTTTCGAAAACCCCAAGTACCAGTGGTTGCTACCTTTGTTCCCAAAACAGAACACTAGTTCTCATCTTGGTAATAGTTGAAGCGACACATCAAGTTTGAATATTTGGCTCGAATTGGACAGCTGAATCTAAAATGGGTAAGTGTGTGTAGTCTTGTTACGCACGAGTACACTCCAGTTGGTACGTACCTTTAGTTATAAGCTTAGCGGTACCTACGTCATAAGCTGTTTGGAACTTATAATGAATACTAAATTTTGACTAGAATAAAGGGTTTATTCGTAATGCTTTTAAGAGCATTTACGCCGAACGGCAATTTCATGCTCTCATGTTCTTATTTTTCGAAATGAACCGATACTTATGAAACTTCGAACACCTAATCACATAAGTCTAAAAAGTTATCAGGGAACAATTTTAAAATGGCTTATTGAAAAAAAAAAAAAAACAAAATTAGTAATCTCTATTTCTACGGAAAGTTTAAAATCGGTCTAATTTAGCTATTTAGGCCGAAAGAATTCTATAATAACATTGATAATTTTCATAGATCTACGTGCTTGTGTATTTTTTTTTAAACTTTGCTCAAAACAAGAAATATCTCCATTAAAAAATAAAAATATGAAGATGTAGTAAATGTATCTTACTGTGTACGAATTTTCATTGGTTTAGTAATTTTAAAAATAAGGTCTTGAAATGTACGAAAGTTCGTTCAGCGAACACGCTCATAAGTAAGGATTGTAATAATATGAATGTGGTTTTCAATTTATAATTCATCGCTGTATTATGTTGAACTGAGTTCACGTAACATAATATTACACACATACTGTCTTATCTATTCGAAATAGTTTCCGTTTTACCTGTCTATATTATAGGCTAGATATAATACATTATTTGTATGCCGGATGTTGAGATGGATGTGTGGAGTGACAAGAATGGATAAAGTAAGGAATGAGTTTATAAGGGGAAGTTTGAAAGTGGCGCCTGTTACAGAAAAAATGAAAGGGAACCGTCTGTCTTGTTATGGACATTTGATGAGGAGGTATGACACTCATGGGACTAAGAGAGTGATGAGTATTCATTTTGAAGGATGGAGAAGAAGAGGAAGGGCAAAGAAACGAAAGATTAATTGTCTAAGGAATGATATATGAAAGAAAAAAGAATAAATTATATTGTGACATCTGCTATGGGAGAAAGAAAAAAAAACGTGTTGCGCCGACCCCAAATAATATGGGATATGGGCAGGAAGATGATGAGATGATGATGATGTACTGGCTCATCCTTGAAGCTGACTAAAATTGAGTTGACGATTTATTTAGTATTATGGAAAAAGAAGACATTTATGGTCTATTCCACATCTAGTATAATCACCTGAGGAAATTGCCCTGCAGTAACTCCACGCGAGCAAAGTCGGCATCTGCAAAGGAGCATATTAAGCAAGTAATAAATAATGTAGAATACAATGATGAAAGTATCATCATCTAAATAGCCTTTTCCTAACTTCCTATGTTGTAATTTAATTCTACTTCATCTGGATGCAGTTGTATATATATGAGAAACGCCTGCCTTGCTGACCTCCACAACTGATTTTATTTTGTTCCTACTTTGTTTCTGTCTCATTTCATGCTTAAACAGTTCAAAATGAAATCAGTTTCGGAGGTCATGTTCCTTTAACTGTCATTTCACAAAGGGGTCGCGGGACTGTCTTTCGGTCGCGGGACTGTCTCACCTGGTAACTGTGACCCTGGTACGTAAAAGGCTATTGAAAGATCACCGTGGATTTTAGTCAGTACAAGTCTGACAGATACTCCCGCCCCACCCTGGGCGCGCGGGCGGGAGGACTCATTTTGATGATTTTAACACGCAAAAAAATAAATGGGGTCGCGGGACATACTTATCAAGTGACACTGGAACGTAAAGGGTTATTAAAGGTACACCGTGGATTTTAGTCAGTACTAGTCTGATAGTCTCTCCTGTCCAGCCCTGGGCACGGCCTCTTTTGATGATTTAACCACGATAAAAATAAATCGTCTCATTTCATAACAAATAAGAAAACAAAATTATTAGTCTTTGTGAAGAGGCGATGAAGCACAAACTCTATTTAATTGCTACATAGAAGACAAGGAAGCCCAGAAATGTACATATTACGTGAAACGTCTGATACATATATGATATAATAAATAAAGCTTAATAATCTTGCGAATGTGACGTCAGCGTGACGTCACAAAACCGACAGATGACGTGAGCCTCCAGCGACGTTCTGTCGGCGGATATCACGGAACCCTTCGCGTAATATAAGCGCATATTACTCCTACGTTGTATTCTGTCATTCTGTTTCGGATATTCGGATATCAAGCTTCTATAATTGGGTGTTGCCTCATCATTCTGTTAGAGCGTTGGCTTACCTAGGTATATAATATGCTGGTTAAATTGCCTAGATTTAAAAAAGAAATTTTGGGATGGTCGTAGCGATATAAAAACAGATGCATAGGTCGAGATTCGTGCCCTTGGAGGCCTTACACTGAAGGAACCCACATGATTGGCCGGTTAAGCAGTCGACAGCTACGTTGGTTGCCTGCAAGATGTCATTCCCAAAAGAAAAGGTAATCTTTGTGCTTTAGACAGGAAGAGTCTGATTGACCCTTCCATTCAACCCAGGGTGGGAGGACGCATTTGGTGATGTTATGTCACAATAAAAATAATCTGAGAAAACACGTAAAACCGACGACAAATGCTATTGTTTGTTGATCTTCGACAGCTGTTGTGATTATTCAGAAGTCTGAAAACCTGACAGTCTTACTCAAAGCTTATCATATTACGGGTCGACGCGCCTCAAAAAGCTGTCAGCAATCTGACGGGGCAAACCTCTGCTGGGGTCGGAACTGTCTAAACAGGAATACCGTGGATTTTAGTCAGTTGGAGTCTGGCAGTCCCTTCTGATCCAATCAGGGATCCTTCCGGGCTCAAATGATGATTTTACCACGTAAACAGGGGTTATCACTCGAATTTTCACTATTTTACTTTACAACGTCTTTCCAGTATTTACAGCGTTTCTTGTACGGAAAAATGGAACAGCGCCTATGGTGTACGAAGAAAGAACTAATTTTTTCCTTGAAATTTCCAGTTTACTTTACGTCACAATAACTGAAAAGTCATAATAAGGTCTCTGAGGTTAAGAGGGTCTAGAGGCTTTATTATATGTTTTCAGTTATTGTGAAACGCTGTAAATACTGGAAACACGCTGTAAAGTAAAATAGTGAAAACTTGTGATAAGGGCTCATCATCAGCCTATAAATGTTCCCACTGCTGGGACACAGTGCGGGTTGGTGGATGTCACATGTCTTCGAATTTTTGGTTCTAGGACATGCCGATTTCCCCACGATGTTTTCTTTCACCGTTTTGAGAGCAGTGGTGATGAAATAAATTACACCAAGTAATGCACCTGGCTGGATTCGAACACACGACCTACAACTCGTAAGTCGGGGCCGATACCACTGGGCCACCACTGCTATATATATATAGAGCAGTGGTGATAAGGGCTCAGGTATGTTAAATAGCCAGCAGTAAAATACTGATATGCAATTAAGGAAAATTGGCTAGACAGAAGATTGATGATAATTCAAAAAGAAATTATACTTACGGAATTTATAGGATATATTCAAGGTTTAATAAAAGAACCCCAATAAAAAAATCACATGCGTTGAGCTGGCCTAGAAAAGTGTAGCGTTTCAATGGAATACGAGATCAGCTTTTACTGGTTTTAATATTATTGATGTGTGGTCTAACAGAACAGTGCTCTATCGTTTAGCTTACGACTGAGTGCAAAAGACCTTAGGATTTCCAATTCTCACTTGTTTTAATTAGAACAAGCCAGTTGTGGTCTAAAAACCTTTTTTCAGACGACGCAATCTGGGTATTTTTGTCTTGAAAACTATTGTAATTTTTTTTCAAGAGAGAAAGTCACGTATAGCGGAAAACTACTTAGTACTTACTTTGCAATTATCGTTATTAGCTTGTTGTTAAGAGCGTACAAGGCTTAGAAGTGGTATGCAGAACGAAATCATCACAAAATGGCGCGGTCACAGCTTCACCAACATCGTGGCCGCACGGTAAACATTTCGCAATTTCTTTAGCACATGTGTTACAGCTTTTCATTACTGATTTTGAGCCTACGTTTTATTGCTATGCCTAAGAGCTTAGGCCTGAACGTAACCCAAATACTGAGTTATTAGACTCTTGAAACATAGTTGGCTGGTTTATTACTCCGGGTCGTGCTTAGAGAAACTGAAGCCTTGTGCTTAATTTAAAGTTTTGGTTACATACAGAGTGAATTTTTCTAGTAGATGTGGATGGCCGAATTTAAACTTTATGGTTTATAGCGCAAACACCATTAGAAAGTGGCAATAATTAATCAAATTGATAATGAATCAAATTCTGGAGACTAAACAAAAAGAAAAATAAGAAATGAGTTAAAAATAACTAAAACCCGACTAGGAAAAAAACGCGCACTGAAAAGTATAAAACAAGAACAATATTCATTTAACCGATATTGTGCTAGCCGTGGTCGTATGCCACCTAACCAAAAAAGATTGTGTGATACAACCGCAGGTGGCATACGACCACGGCTAAAACATGCTATAACACTTTAATGCAGTAAAGAAAGCTGTCCCTAATCTTCTATTACGAAAAAGTAAAAAAAATCTTTGTTCTAAAACTGTCATTTATAGGTAGGTACCTCCACTTTCCCCTTAGGAATTGATATTATTTTTTCAATGTATATTTTATTTTCACTGAAGCCCCAACGAAATAAAGGAGAACGCTTTCATTTCAGGAAAACTCGTAATAATAGCTGCTTTTTACCTGTCATCGATGTCTGTTCTTGATTATACTTTTGTTATGTTCAATTCTTTTGTTTTGATTGTGTTACTATGAGATTAGGTGTGGTTTGATTGTGTTACTATGAGTCTAGCACGAATATGTGGAGAAAACGTTGTTTATTTGGAACGTTGTTATATCTAATTACTTTAACGACTTCATTTGTATTTATTTATTCATTTGGGGTAAACAAACAGTTACACACTTGATCTTATAAACTAACTTAAAATAAAATATTATAAATGTGCAACCCACACCGTTATCGACGAGATTATATGAGTGATTCTAATTGAACGTGTTAAGAAAATTGAGAAAAATAAGAAAATTATTGAACGCGTCTGTCGTTCGAATTTTGCCACTTATATTTCTACGCTCTGTGGCTCCGTGGCTGTTACTGAGAAATTCTTGATGAAAAACCTAATAAAACGTTGTGTGACCGTGGAATTGAATTCGAGACTTCATGCTCAGTACTTCAACAGTCACGCTTACGATTGACAGAACAACACGCCCATCTAATGTCAGTGAATAACGGTCATTATTAACTTATTTTCAGAATCCAGATTCCTTTATTAACATCGACATTGACCACGTAGGTTTTGAATATTGAATACTGTCGTTAGCTACTTCCAGTCCCGCCCAAGTTGTTGCCTTGTTTAGCTACCCCACAAGTTTTCCAGTAACAACTCAGTACATTATAGTGCACCTTTTGAATGGAAACAGAGCATTTAATTATGTATTAATGGTTGTTTTAAGTCTATATCTAATCTATTCTAACAACAGGTTAAACACACGTGTTTGGTAAATATCTTGATGTAATCTTGCATTTTTTTGGTACTATATATTTTATTATAATTTCTTCTTTATTTATTCTTTAATTTAAAAATAATATAGGTAGATTTAGAATATAAAAGAGTTCAACTGTTTTTTCATAACCTTAAAAAAATACACTCGAGAGCAATGAATCCGGGTCACTTAAAGAATCCTAAAAATCTCGGAAACTAAAAATGCTAGGTTAATGCAATAAATTATATTTAATAGACAATGTAATACTCCTTAAATGAAGGTATTAAAACTTCTTAGTTATTGTAATGTTATATCATAAAAAAATCAAATTTGAAAAAGGGCCACTTTCGAAGATGGAACTACGAAATTACAGCATTTGGTTTTACTTTTGTTTGTAATCTGTCATTTATGTGGGTACATAAACCATGCTGATAGTGCTCTATATTCATTATTCAAGCTGAAATTATGTCGCTTACGCCTGAAGAATGCACCAGAATACTTACAATGCTGGAAACCGGCCGGAGTCAGCGCGATACAGCCAGTCTGTACTGTCGGTGTGTCGCTGTCAACAGTACAAAGAGTTCTCCGACGTTACGAAGAAACTGGTTCTAACCTACGCAGACCAGAAACGGGCAGAACCAGGTGTACCACAGCACGAGAAGACCGATACTTGGTGAACACCATGCTTCGAAATCGCTTTCTCACAGGAACTGAACTCACCAATCAGTTTCGACGCCTCGGAGGAAGTAACCCAAGTGCATGGACAGTAAGACGTCGGCTTGCTGAATCTAACTTAAAACCCCTTAGACCTGCAAACGGCCCTAAACTGGAGCGTGGGCATCGTATTTCAAGACTAAGATATGCCCAGAGCCACGTAAATTGGAGTATTGAAGATTGGTCAAAAGTTATGTTCTCCGACGAATCAAAATTTATGCTCTACAAGCACGATGGAAGACACAGAGTGTATCGAAGACCAGGGGAAAGATTCAAGCAAGCATTGCATCGAAGAAAAAGTAGCCTACGGTGGTGGGTCGGTACTTGTGTGGGCCGGAATTTCTTCTGAAAGTCGCACAGAGCTGGTGATCATAGAAAACGGCTCTTTAACTAGCGTAAGATATGTGGAAGAAATCCTGAATGATCACGTTAGTCCATTTATGGTCAATTTAGGTGAGGATGCTATATTTATGCATGACAATGCCCGACCTCATACAGGTAGGATTGTGAATGACTACCTTCAAGAGATGAACATTACTCGTATGGAGTGGCCAGCGCGCAGCCCGGATATCAACCCGATCGAGCATGCTTGGGACGAGCTAGGCAGATGCGTAAAACAACGAAACCCTCCCCCAATCACGCTTCGTGAGCTCAAAATTGCTCTCACAGAGGAATGGGAGAATATTCCCCAAAATCGTATAAGGAACTTGGTGTACAGCATGCCAAACCGCGTAAACGCAGTAATGGAAGCACGAGGAGGCAATACGAAGTATTAAAATTCAAGAAAATCGTAATAAAGTTCAAAAATTTCATGTTTCCTATTTTTGTTTTAAGGAGAGATCAGCAGTTTTTTTCTTTATGTAATTTTGTGTTAATAAAATGTGTGGTGACTCATATTTTTTTTACTTTCATTTAAGGAGTATTACATTGTCTATTAAATACAATTTACTGCATTAACCTATCATTTTTAGTTTCCGAGATTTTTAACATTCTTTAAGTGACCCGGATTCATTGCTCTCGAGTGTATTAGCCTATGCTAGTGATCAAAATTTTCTTTTCATGTGTGTACATAAATAAGGACCAATATCATCCCAAGTCCTAGGTAAATAAAAGAACTTCATGATACTTTGAAACCAACCCTTAAAACAAATACAGAAGTCTAACAAGAAACCAACGCAAGTTACATACCCCCTAATATTCTTGTTATTACAAGAACTTATGCGGAATAATATCATAAAACTTTCTGTTGGAAAGTTTTCCACTTCACACTCTATTATTATTATTACAACAATGCTTATAATGTTAGAAATTGTCATAACAATTGATAAATAATGTGAAAGAATGATAGCAAAGCTATGATTTAAATCGTTAGATTGCCCCTATCGTATTAATTCCTCAATAATTAGCATATGCCTGCGTCCTCGTCCTACACGAATGTAATACCGGGATTTAAGGTGACCATCGGTGTGCCATTTTCATTCGATTCCATTTAAACATTTTTGTTTGAAAACGTTATCAAACCCGTTTCTCACAAACTTTCGCTAAAAATTATACTGAGTTATTTGTGTTATCTCAGTCTGACTGAAAATCGAAATATTGTTTCATTTCATGTGATAGCTCACACATCTCAGTGTTAATACTGTTTTACACATCCATATTCATCAAGATAATGGTGACTACACATCTAACAATTTAAATATTTGTTGCAGAGTAAAATGCTGGTTTGACGAACCCGCATTCTGATGTGGCTTATGTTTATTTTCGATTTCACTTCGCTTAGTATACGCGAAGGAGGGTTATAAGATTAAATTTGATGAGAACAGATGAAACGTAAACATTTTAATAAGAAAATTGGATGTCTTGCGTCAATTTTAAGATCGAGATGGAGTTTTAACAGTTTATTTGTCAAAATATTATTTTTGGAATGAACTTTCATGTTTTTTTCTATAACAAGGGTTTTGATGTACCTACTTCAATTTTCGATTATAAAAATTGTTTGCACACATAATAAAATAGCATTAAAAAAATATTTGACTCTAAAAAAACAATTGTTTTCTCTTATTTTTTACGTATACTGTACACATTGCAATATTATCACACATGAGGGTACCGTGACATTAGTTTCCAATGCGTTACGCATTAGTTCATCAGTTTCCGCAAAATGCATTACCATGTTGTGTGTCTTACATTGTTTATACTTTACGGTGCTGTGTTATGTAAGTTATTGCTCAAGGGACATTAATTTACAAAATTTTTCTTTTCTCTAATTAACGCTATGTTTTTGTTTCAAGGTGAAAATAAACAAAACACCAAGAAACCACTGACGATACTTGCCTATTTACAAAGCTTAAAGCCTGGTCAAGACTTAAAAATTCCAGCAATTTTAATATCACCCATAATAATTGTGCCCAAAGTAAATATGAAACACAATATCAATGATGCAGCTGTGAACAATGATGAAAACAGTGCAGTACTTACAGACAGTATACCAGTGAGGATTATACTTAATGCCACCAAAGCAAATAAAGAAAACAATGATATTGAAGTCAGTTTCAGACAAGCGTTGAACAGAGGAAGTACTGGTAAAAGTCATCACTTTTACCAGTACTTCCTCTGTTCAACGCTTGTCTGAAACTGACTTCAATATCATTGTTTTCTTTATTTGCTTTGGTGGCATTAAGTATAATCCTCACTGGTATACTGTCTGTAAGTACTGCACTGTTTTCATCATTGTTCACAGCTGCATCATTGATATTGTGTTTCATATTTACTTTGGGCACAATTATTATGGGTGATATTAAAATTGCTGGAATTTTTAAGTCTTGACCAGGCTTTAAGCTTTGTAAATAGGCAAGTATCGTCAGTGGTTTCTTGGTGTTTTGTGCGAAAAAAAAACCAATGAAACTATGCAAAGCAATGTGATAGTTAACAACAATACAATAGAAAACATAATCCAAGAAAATATAACGAACATACCTGACACTACTACTGCAGCAGAACAAGTTCTTCAGAATGCAACAGAAATGACTACTACTGAAGCAAGTGGACTTTATCCAACGGCAGTCTACAATGACCAAGTAGTAAACACTTTAACAATAACAGACGGACCACCAAATTCATTTTTATTACCACCTTTACTAGAAGAAGAATGGAAAAACTTCACAGTAACCGCCAATATAAACATTACTAAAGAAAATACCACTGAAGCTATAAAAAAACCAGACAATACTACTATATCTCAATCAGTAAATGAGACTGACAGTACAATAAAAGGTCCCTATCCAGCTGCCCTGTACCACAATAAGGAGATTGATCAGGTATCAATTACGACAAATTCTTATACAAATGAATCACCTTTGCCTCCACCTCGAGATGATCGATGGACAAGGTTCTCTTCATTGGGGGAGATGTTTTCGACGTCGAGTGAATTTAGGCCATTAGCAGGTTTGTATTATGATGGCTTTTTGCATAGACCTCTGCCTAATAGGAATCCGGGTTTTGTTCCGTATAATCAATACGATCTTTATTAGTTGTGGCTTCGTTTATTTCACGTGTATTTTAAACAATAAATATGTACCTATTTCATGTTGTATTGCTTTCTTGTTTACTTTTTTTGTGACGCTCTTTATTTCACACATAAATTGTCAATTTTAACACGAGTCGTTCCTAAAGAAATTTTCACTGTAAACTTATTGAAACAAATTCGTTTCCATGAATATCTATTTTCCGATTGTTCTTTATTGCAACATGCATAAGTAAAATAAAGCTTTTGAATGATTTCGAAAAAAGTATTACAAAGACTCTGACAATGCTACAACAATTTGATATCGCCAAAAATATTTCTCTTTTAAGCTTATTTTCCTGTGTTGTTTTTTTTTTCTAAGCACAATATTTTGTGATTCTTCTGTGGCAAATCTTCTGGAAGAAATTCTCTATGTAGAGTAGTACATTTAAAGTTATCATTAACTTTGTGCCTTTCATGTAATCATCCTAATGTTCTCTTAATTTACTGTACTGTTTTTTGAATGTGTATCAAAGTAGGTATAAATTGAAACCCTTGAAAATATGATGAAACTTAAAAATCGATAGTAAAATTCATTGTACACGTGCACTAAAAAGTATCGACAGATTTGCTTCCTAACTATGTATGTAACGACGTTCTCACATTTAGAACGGCAGCAGCATCATAAAATCCGAACAATGCCGGTAACTATACTGCAACTCGACAAGGCTCTAAAATTGGTATTGTCAGTATGTACTCGTAAAGCAAGCATCGGCTTTTGTATCCCGAGTCATGTGTGTAACATTGTTACGTAGAGATCGGCACTAAATTAGTACTGTTTTATTACTGGTCGCAACCCGATCGGCTTTAGTACGTTTCGTGTTTGAGAATCAATAAAATTGTTTGAGGTTATAACTTTGATGGAGACTTGACATTTTGTGAACTTTTTGAAATACTGACTCTACTAACAATGCTGACGGTGTTGTTTAGGGCTTACAATTCGAATTTTGCCCCATTTCAATATTCGAATACTGACTGGGGTTAATTATATTCGAATTTTATTCGAAATTATTAACATCGTTGGTTTTTGCGTGCAAAACAACCCCGAGCGAACGAAGACAAGCGTGATGAAGTTTACAAGACGTTGTTGAGTATCAGCTGATTAGATTCTCCCTTAAAAATGATACGGACAGACGCCTCAAGCTGCACGAGATGAGTGACTGACGCAACTCTGTCGGGTTGTGGTGGTGGAATGGTGGAAGAGGGTTCAACTATATCGCTGGTCTCAATACGTACTCGATGACTGGCTTGGAAGGAAGCACGGCTCGCTTACGTTTCGAGCAACACCGGCGCTCTCGGGAAGGCCAAACGGGTGTATCGAATAAACGGGGAGTCAGACGCTCGGTGCTACCGCTGCTCCAATGCTTAGGATACGGTGCGGCATACACTAGCCGAATGAGCCGCATGAGACGGGTCGTGCTGTACCCTCATTTCATAGGCAGGAGACCTTTCACCATCGACTCTAGTTCGCTTCAAGTTCACGCCCATCCTGCAGGCAGGCACCAAAAGTCGACAGAGACCGTGCACCGAACGTTTTCGAACCCATAAACAGGTCTAGATATAACGGTAGATTTGGTCATACTCGTTGCTCCTCATCAAATTGGACGTGAGACGACGTTGTGTAGTGCACCTCTTACAGACGCAAAGGGCAAGTCATTTACCTCACTCCTACCTGGAACAAAGCCCGCAGATGTTACTAATCGGGGGGCAAAACAGAAGTGTCGCGCAAGTGCGCGAGGGAACACCAGAATGGTTTTAGCCAGTCTAAGATGATGTCCATATTTTACAAGAGGAAGAAGTCAACGCCTTAGGGTCGGCGCGCAGTGCTGGCATGACACGGCAGATTATGCTGTGGCATCCCACGGCGTTCCGTAGCATGCTGTGGCATGGCAGGTTGTGCTTCGGCATACCGCGTTGTTATTTGTGGTACACAACTACACACCACTATTAGAATTAGGAACAAAAATCAGATATTTGCTCTTCTTTTATTAAGTACGTAAAATCTATCCAAAGGTTAGTAAAGGTCGCTGTCATCAGCTATAACGACCTTAACACTGTGAGCGGTAGCTTAGCGCGGGGCGGCGAGCGGTAAGATTAAATGTATAGAAATGTTTGAAACACGCCACAATGTGCCGCTAGTGACGAATTCGCGTACTTACAAAAGTAATTAATGTCCTATTCGCACTGCCCGTTGCACAGCTCACTGCTTAAACCGAAGTGCCGTCAGACCACCACACAAACCATACAATTAGTAAAACTGTAAAAAAAATGTTACAACTATTATGGTACCGTTATAATAAAGTACATTCTTTTTCTATCTATCGGAGCCATGGCGAGACTAAATTAACGTAAAAGGAACGTAAAAGTTAGAAGTGCAATACCTCGTATCTGAACTTGCTGCGTCCATTACCAGTTTGACAGCACCACGGCTGCCTTAGCCAAAAATAGACGATTAGCCTCGCTAAATGCCCATTCATTGTACGGTTATCGACAAAGTAAGTCTATCTATGGTGCTTCTAATATTGTCTTTATGTGAAATATAACTTGGCAATTATCTATAAAAGTGAGTAAGCACATTACAAATTGACAATTTAATGGTATTAATCGTGTTGGCTCCTAGTGTAACCAGCAGATGCAGCTGAATGACTAAAATAACATTTCCATGGAGTGTCTGCCTATCTATATTTCAACGAGTATACTAATATTTTTTAAGAAGTAAAATATGTAGGGATTTATCTCCGGAATTAATGATCTATATCTAAAAGTAAAATTCTGTAATGAAGCTCTGTTATTCGTGAGTACTAGAGGCTTTGTATTATATTAATATCATACATATTAGTCGTGCTATCAACATTTTTGCCTACCGTGTCGCATCCCGTCGCCCATATATGGGCGACGGGATGCGACACAGTAGTTTTAGGACAAAATTACACGCGGGAAAATTTGCAGGTAGAACCTTTTTTGACCATAAAAATGATTATCATAAACACCAGAATTGTTAATAAAACTCCTTTATTAATTCTGTCTTTTCAAGTCACAGTAAAGTATGTTCGCAAGGCAGCAAAAATAAGAACCCACAGGTGACTCCAGAGCATTTATTATTCAACTGACAAAGTCACTCGCCATCGGAAGTTTCTGCAAAATGTACTCGAGAACGAAGAACATTTTCCTTTAAAGTGTTATTGTTACGACAAGAAAGGAGGCGACGATCGATTCTCCGCTTTATATGAATTTTATTTTTGTAATCTATCTTTACGTCTTTCATTATTGTGTATTTCCTTTTCGAGCTTTCTGTTTTTATTTAAAAAGCTTCTTCTTCAATCAGTACATATAAAGTATGAATAATGTAGCCTTTCTCTGACAAATCTAAGCGATTACAAACCAAAAATTTGATACTACCGTTTATGTTTCTACAGTAAAAACGTGTTGAATTTTTTAATAGCTTTTGTGTAAGAACTATATATTAATAGGTATTTACTTTTAATAGATTACATATTTATTGTTTTCAGATATTGCCTTAATTGTGACGAAGGGTAAATGTGGCGGACGGACCGGGATGACCAACGGTGCTCCGCCGATGAGGGAGAGGGGAGGAACGGAAAACTTTTTCGACGTGCCCCCTTGTGCCCCTTTGTACGCACGTGCCTTGCGTTGCTGGTGACGCACGTACCCACGCACCCCTGAATGCGTAACGTTTGACGACTTCAGAAATAATACTGGGGCTGGGACCACGGGCAACGGAATAAAACACTGCACTAGAGTTCAAATCTTGAAGGCTTCGGTCTTCTTTTTTCTAGTGTTGTTTCCTCTTCGGTGGCTCGGCTGCGACTGACGCAGTGCCGGCGTTCGTTCCGGCTTTTATACCGGCCGTTGTTACCTTATAGAGGCCCTCGTATTTTGAGCCCATTTTCCCTTACATTTTCGCTAAGACCGAAACTTTCGTAGCCTTTATTTTCATTAAATTTCAACCTTACAGCTATGTATTATACATCATTAGAATCCTTTCTATCTCTACTTTAACCTAATCTAATTGTTTTATACATACATTAACATACAAAAAATTTCCTAGAACAAAAATAGTCAAAGTGACATAGGAACAAAATTTTCACTTTACAAAAATCGCAATAACTTGAAAACTACTGGACCGATCTTCATGAAACAACTTGTAAACCTATTTTTATAATGAAATACAACCCTTTTTAACACTTTAATTAACGTACATGCATAAACAAAAAAGTGAGTTTTCAAGTTACGTAATTATCTAAGAAATTTCAAACTTTATCCAATTTTCATAAAAGAAACTTATCTAACTAGAATCTAATATGACTAACTAAGATAATCTAATAAGAATTATAAATGTACAATAAACATAAACATAATTAATTCCAATTAGAAAATCACCTTACAAAATTCCTTACAAACTACACTGTACAACGGCAAAAGTCCTCCCACTACTTGCACCCTTTGTCCCTGCGTGGGTCTCGCCGCCGACACACATAATTTCACTTTCACAACACTGTCACTATGGAGGCGCTCCTTCCACTACTTGCACCTCGTGTCCCTACGTGGGTCTCGTCGCCGACAGTCTCCCCCTCGTGCGTCGCACCATCTTCCTGGCTCGGCGACACTCCCGGCACCAGCAGCACCACTCTCGAACTCGGTCTCCGTAGCACTCCTCCTCTGGTCTCGACGTCGACGACTCTTGTCCGCCCGTCTGGTCCCGGATACACCCGCTGGATTCTGCCGCGTGGCCAGGTGCATCTCGGTAGGCTGCGGTCGACGATGAGCACGACGTCCCCGACGCGTAGATCAGCAGCGTCGCTCCTTCCCGACGTCTTCCTTGGCAGCAGAGTGGGCAGGTACTCGCGCAGCCAGCGTTGCCAGAAGTGATCGGCAAGTCGCTGCGCAGCCTTCCAGGTGTGTCTGCCCACGAGCTCGTTGTCGGTGAAGCTGCCGATCCTCGCCGCGCCGCAGGAACGCCCAATGAGGAAATGGTTGGGCGTGAGTGCTTCTTCTTCAGGATTCTCGGAGAGGTGGGTGAGAGGCCGAGAGTTGACTATGTGCTCGGCCTCCAGGAGGAGGGTATGTAGGACCTCCTCTCGTGGATGTTGCTCGTTGAGTGTGGCGCCCAGTGCGGTTTTGATTGATCGCACCAGACGCTCCCATGCGCCGCCCATGTTTGGCGCACCAGGAGGGATGAACTTCCACTGCACGCCGATCTTTTCTGCTTCTGAGGTGAGGTCTTCTTGCTTCATGTTCTCTAGCGCTGCTTTCAGTTCGTGGTTAGCGCCGACGAAGTTGGTCCCGTTATCACTATAGATTGTCTTCGGCATTCCTCTTCTCGCAGCGAATCTTCGTAGCGCCATGATCATGCTGTCCGTGGAGAGTGAGGGAGCGAGCTCTATGTGTACAGCCCTTGTGGTTAGGCATGTAAATAGAGCGCCCCACCTTTTCTCGTGACGTCTTCCCACGGTGACTGTCAGCGGGCCGAAGTAATCTACGCCGGTGCACGTGAATGGAAAGCTGCCGTGCATTAGCCTTTCTACCGGTAAGTTGCCCGTCGGGAGTTCTTGTGGCGTTGCCCTCTTCGTCTTGCACCATTGGCATTGATGCTGAACTGTCTTGATCGCTGACCTCAGTCCCATCACCCAGAAGCGTTGCCTTATTTCGTTCATGACCGTCGCGTGATTGCCGTGATTGAAGCGGCAGTGGTATTCTTCTATGACGAGTCGTGTTGTCCTTTCCTTGCTGTCGAGCACGATGGGTCGCTTGTAGTCTCTGCTCACACCCTGTATCGCGTCGATTCTTCCTTTCAGCCGTAGAAGACCCTCTTCCAGCACTACGTCGAGCTTCTTCAACTTGCTACTGCCTTCTAGTTGCTTTCCTTGCTGTAGACACCTGATGTCTTCTCTGAAGCTTTTCTCTTGGCTTCTTTTTAGCAATAGAATTTCGGCTTGCTCTAGTAGTCCGGCGTCCAATGGCAGGTACTTCTTCTCGGCGTTCTTCGAAGACTGATGTCGCTTCTCTGCTGTTGTCGTCTTCTTCCTTTCCGTCGCTCTCCATGTTGGATCTTCCTTGCTGACGTTGACCTTTTCCTTTGTTCTGCAGAGTTGGATGAACTGCAGTACTCTCGCTGTAGCACGCCATAGTCTCTTCCATGACGAAAACCTTTCAGGATCGGGTACGGGATACGTGACGCTTGCAGCCGCTACGACGTCCGTTAACCTTTCTTCACCGGTGGTTTCCTTCTTAAAGGTCCTCGGTGCCGGCCAGTGAACTTCATCTCTTCGTAGGAAGTCAGGCCCGGTGAACCATCGGTGATTACAGTCAAAATCTTCTGGTACGTCGCGCGTCGCGTCGTCTGCTGGGTTCTTCGCCGTAGGTACCCATCTCCACTCTTGAGGTTTGGTCAGGTCTTCAATCTCTGCCAAGCGATGAGCCACGAACGTCTTGAAAGTTCTCGGGTCCGTCTTGATCCACGAGAGCACGATGCTGGAGTCTGTCCAATAAGTCTTCTTCACCACCTTCAGGTCCATCTCTTCTTCCACGGAGTGCGCTAGTCTGCTTCCCAGGAGTGCCGCCTGCAGCTCGAGTCTCGGAATTGACACTGGCTTCAGAGGTGTGACTCTGACCTTCGCTGCCACCAAGCTGACGTGATAGGTGCCGCTCGGTTCTTCTGTCCTCCAGTAGACTGTGGCTGCGTACGCTGTCTCGCTTGCATCGGTGAACGTATGCAGCTCCCCCTCGGTGCGATGTGGCGCCAGACACCTTGGTATGTGAAGATCTCGGAGCAACTTCATCTTCTCCAGGTAACTTTTCCATGTTTCGTAGTCCCTTTCTTCTATCTCGTCGTCCCAACCGACGCCGCTTCTCCACACGTTCTGAAGCAGCTTCTTCCCTTGGACGAGAATTGGTGACGCCAACCCCAATGGGTCGAAGGTCGACATCACTGCGCTGGTGACTTCTCTCTTCGTGGGCACCTGGAACCCTTTGATGATCTCTTCTGGTGTGTTACGTAGGTTTGCCCTGAAGCCGATGGAGTCCCTTTCTGTGAACCAACGCAGGCCCAAAGTCTTCTCTTCTTTCTCGCCGAGGTCCACTTCTGTATTCTCTGTGGTGTCAGTCTTCACTTCCTGCAGCAGCTTAGGCTGGTTTGATGCCCAACCTCTGAGTTCGAAGCCCGCCTTCTTGTGTATGAAGTCCACTTGAGCTGTGACTCTTCTGAAGTCCTCTTCTGAATGGAAACTATGGAGATAGTCGTCCATGTAATGGTTCAGCTCGATCGCCCTTGTAGCCTCTGGATATTGCTCCTTGTAGTCCGCCGCGTTCCGGTTCTTGACGTAGATCGCTGTGCTTGGTGACGATGTTGCACCGAAGATAACGGATGTCATCCTATACTTCTTTGGTAGCACGTTGCGACCTTCTCCTCGCCACAGGAACCGTAGGCTGTCTCTATCTTCTGGCCTGATGCGAACTTGTAGGAACATCTCCTTGATGTCGGCCGCCACCGCGAGTGGTCCTTGTCGAAACCGCAGTAGCACGCCGAACAGAGACTGCAGTAGGTCTGGCCCAGGTAGCAGAGCGTCGTTGAGGCTTCTTCCTTTTGACTTGGCTGCCGCGTCGAAGACGATCCTGATCTTCTTCTTCAATGGATGTACCACGGCGAAATGAGGCAGGTACCATATCTTCTTGTTATCTTCTGGTCCATCAGGGGCTTCTTCTGCATACTTGCTGTCGATTAGGTGCTGGATTTGTTTGCTATACTCTGCCTTCAGCTGAGGATCCTTGTCCATCTTCCTCTCGATGTTTATCAATCGGTTTCGTGCAGAAGTGTAGCTCTCCGGCATCTGCTCCTCTTCATTCTTCCACAGGAGCCCAGCTTCGAATCGACCATCTTCCAGTCTTCTGGAGGTCTTCTCCAGGATGGCGAGTGCTCTTCCCTCTGAGTCAGTGGTGGGTCTTCTTGGTAACACTCCTAGTGCTTCAATGGCGAAGTGTTCCTTGATGGCTTGATGCATCTCTTCTTCAGCCGTGTTGATGTGAAGACACGTGTTCAGGAAGTGTACTGGCTTCGTGCCCCCTTTGTCCGACCCATGCAGCACCCAGCCGAGTCCTGTTCTCGATGCGACTGGTTCCCCTGGTTTGCCTCTTCTTATTTCGCGAGTCACGATCAGCTCCCAGTTGTCTTGCCCGATGAGTAGCTGTGGTGACTCCCCTGTATAATAGAGAGAGTCGGCGATCTTCTTCAAGTGTTTACAATCTTCAATCCTCTTCTTGTCTAAGAACTGCGGCGCAAGCTTCAACTCGTCGATGGTTCGGACCCTCTTCAATGTCTTCTTGCTTCCCTGAGCACCTTTCACTATCAGGTCCAATGTCTGAGAGTCCTTCTTCCTCAGTAGCTTGCCTCCCACTGTCTCGATGACCAGTTCTTCTGTGTTTCCTTGAGCGCCGACCTCTTTCGCTATCTTCTCATCCAGTAGTGACACTGTTGACCCTTCGTCCATGAGGGCCAGTATCTTCTTGGATCCTTTTGACCCGAAGACTTCCACAGGAAATATCTTCAAGTACGCCTTCGTACTGTTGACTGCGTTCACTGATGCGGCGACACTTGTTCCTTCTTGTGGTTCCTTATCTTCTTTCTTGTCTTCGGGTTTCCTTTCTTCTGACTCGACGTGCAGCAGATGATGATGCCACCGCTTGCACTCCTTGCACGATGGCTTCCTGCAGCTCTCCTTCCTGTGTTTTCCTTGAAGACACTTGAAACAGACGCGACTCTTCTTCACTGTTGCCCACCGATCTTGGACCGACGCCTTCTTGAACTTCTGACACTCGACGAGGAGGTGTTCGCCCTCACACATAGGGCAAGTCTTCTCTTGTTGTTTCAAGTTCGAGCTCCTTTCCTTTTCTTTCGTAGAATGCGCCGCCTGTCGATGAGTCCTCTTGAATCCGCTCTTCTCTTCTATTGTAGCGAAGGCTCCACACTTGTCCGCTTCTATGTTCAGGAACTTGGACACCAGTGTCAGGTTGGAGAACTCGCCTTCTTCTGATGCTGCAGTGTAGTCGTACCAGCGGAACTTCAGGACCGTTGGCATCTTCTCGATAATTTGTTTCACCATTTCCGGCGAATGTAGATACTGGGGTTTCTTCAATCCTCTGATGGCCGCGACACTATTGTTGATTTGGCTTGCGAAGATGCATATGTCCTTGGGATTCTCTGATATCTTCGGCAACGTCTTGATTTTTTCCAATTCCGCCAACACTAGTGCGTCCGGCCTCCCGTATCTTCTTCGTAGAGCTTGCATCACTTCCAGCGGAGATGCTTCCGAATATAATAAGCTCTTGATGGCTTCCCTTGCGTTCCCTTTCAATGCTCTTCTTAGTCTTGCCATGTTTTGAACGTCGTTAAACATTGGCGCCGTATCTTCATAGACTACTTTGAAGGCCAGCCACTCGCTGCTGCTGCCGTCGAAGAACGGTAACTCATGGATGTACTTCGGCTGCGACGCTGGTCCTTCCCTTGTGGTAAGAGCTTCTTTCAACACCGACGCTAGCGCTTGAATCTCGATCGTAGCTCCCTTGGTTGCCGAGTTCTCTTCGGCTTTGACTTTCTTCGGGTCCTCGGGGGGGCGTTGACCTCGTAGCTCGGTTTGTTCTGGTACGTCTTCATTTAGTACCGACGTTTCGATCCAGTTCTGGACCTGTGCTGTTCGATCTTCCTGGTCTTCATCAACGGAGTCCTCATCTTCATACTGTGCCAGCTCCAACCTGACGCGCGCTAGCTTGGCCGCAGCCTGTGCTTGCTTCAGCTCCAGACGTGCTAACTCTTCTCTGGCTTCCAGCTCGCGTCTTCTGGCCGAGGTGCTCGTTGTCTTCACTGACCTGGTGCGACGACTGACCCCCATCGGCTTAAGAGTGGTTCTTGACCCATACACCTCCTCAGCCGGGGCCTGATCTGGGGTCTTCTTTGTCGTCTCCTTACGGGTGGCTTCTGTTCCCTTCTTGCTCTCTGAAGCCGCTGTGGTGGTGGTCGCAACCGTAGTCTTCGTTGATTCAGTAGCCGTGGTCCCCTCTGTAGTCGTTGTGCCTGAAGAAGTGTTCGTGCCCGACGTAATCGCTGTACCCGACGTGGTTGCTGTGCCCGATGACGCTGACGCAGACGTGACCCCTTCTGCCCTTGAACCTTCTTCAGCCGCGTCCTTAACGGAAGGACGTGACGAGGGACGTGAGGGAGCATCCTTCTGAGACCTGGTGACGGGCATCTTGCAATCTTCTTATCTTCTGTACTCTTCTGGTACTCTTCTGGGTACCTCTTCTGGCACCACCTTCCAACAGGGATCCGGTTCACGAAGGACCAAAAACTTGTGGCGGACGGACCGGGATGACCAACGGTGCTCCGCCGAATGAGGGAGAGGGGAGGAACGGAAAACTTTTTCGACGTGCCCCCTTGTGCCCCTTTGTACGCACGTGCCTTGCGTTGCTGGTGACGCACGTACCCACGCACCCCTGAATGCGTAACGTTTGACGACTTCAGAAATAATACTGGGGCTGGGACCACGGGCAACGGAATAAAACACTGCACTAGAGTTCAAATCTTGAAGGCTTCGGTCTTCTTTTTTCTAGTGTTGTTTCCTCTTCGGTGGCTCGGCTGCGACTGACGCAGTGCCGGCGTTCGTTCCGGCTTTTATACCGGCCGTTGTTACCTTATAGAGGCCCTCGTATTTTGAGCCCATTTTCCCTTACATTTTCGCTAAGACCGAAACTTTCGTAGCCTTTATTTTCATTAAATTTCAACCTTACAGCTATGTATTATACATCATTAGAATCCTTTCTATCTCTACTTTAACCTAATCTAATTGTTTTATACATACATTAACATACAAAAAATTTCCTAGAACAAAAATAGTCAAAGTTACATAGGAACAAAATTTTCACTTTACAAAAATCGCAATAACTTGAAAACTACTGGACCGATCTTCATGAAACAACTTGTAAACCTATTTTTATAATGAAATACAACCCTTTTTAACACTTTAATTAACGTACATGCATAAACAAAAAAGTGAGTTTTCAAGTTACGTAATTATCTAAGAAATTTCAAACTTTATCCAATTTTCATAAAAGAAACTTATCTAACTAGAATCTAATATGACTAACTAAGATAATCTAATAAGAATTATAAATGTACAATAAACATAAACATAATTAATTCCAATTAGAAAATCACCTTACAAAATTCCTTACAAACTACACTGTACAACGGCAAAAGTCCTCCCACTACTTGCACCCTTTGTCCCTGCGTGGGTCTCGCCGCCGACACACATAATTTCACTTTCACAACACTGTCACTATGGAGGCGCTCCTTCCACTACTTGCACCTCGTGTCCCTACGTGGGTCTCGTCGCCGACAGTAAACGAGAACTTTGACGTTTTGATTGGAAATATTAGTTCCTCGTTCGTACACAGCCGCATTTTCATTTTTCATCCAATAGGCGCCGTAAAGTGTACCTGAAATATGTAACTTTAAGTACAAAGTACAGCCAAATACGTAGAATTCATACAAAACATGGGATTTAAAAAAAATCGTAAAGTGTTTAAACTTGGTCGTGGGACCAACGAATACCGTGACCCCGGAACGTTAAGCGCTATTGAAGGACACCGTAGATTTTAGTCAGTACAAGTCTGACAATCCCTCCTGCCTTGGCCTGGGTGGGAGGACTCATTTGATGATTTTACCACGATAAAAAAAAAGTCAACTTTCGCCCAAGAGACAACCGACGTCGATGTGACTTGTTCCAGGAAACCTCAGCACAAGAAAGGAGACTTCAGCACAAGATTTCCGTGTTTTACTTACAGCGTACTTGAAGTATGACGTTAATTGTATGGGAACTGTAGAAGCGCCTCTAGTATAGGACAAGGAACTACTTCTTCCCATTAAAACGTCAAAATTCCCGTTTACTTTACATCACAAAAACGTGAAAAGCCATGCTAAGGCCACTGGTTTGTTATTAAAATCTTATCAGTGAACTTTAATTGTCTTTATAATGAGGTTGACCATCAATATTCAAGGTAAGTATTTGTCTCTCCAAACAGTCCCTCGACAAATCGCCGCCCAGAATAAGATATTAGGGGACAGAACTTCACGCATTGACCCCTTTTTAAAGGTTAATGTCTTGGGCCTCCCTTCACGACACCTGAATATTAAGCGTGTGACGAGTTTTTTGTTCAAGTTTTGTTATCTCAAGGATGTGGTTTATTTAGGAGCTGTTTACTAAATATAATTTACCCTTTATGTTGCCGCGGGACACGCCCACGGCATCGGACGTCGCGAGGCGATTTCCCGCCACAATAGGAGCTGGCGTGTGGGGTGACTCGTGGTCCGATCATGCTCAATGCCCGGGTCGACTCCGCGTTTTGTTCCACGCACGCCTCAAAGAGCTGTCAACAATCTGACGGGCCCCTCCTTAGAGAAACAAAGCCTGCCGGGGTCGAGGGACTGTCTCATAAGATAACCGTGACCCTGGAACATAAAGGGCTATTGAAGGATCACTGTGAATTTCAGTACAAGTCTGACAGTCCCTCCTGTCCCGCCCTGGGTGGGAGGACTCATTTCATGACTTGACACGATAAAAAAACCCAATGATATGTTGTATGTTGATTTGTCATCATGGGTAGGTAGATGTGCCTTTGAGTAGGAAACGCGACTAGGGATACGGGGTATTCCTATTTGAGCAACTATTTTCAGAGAAGTATTTTTAGTATTAGAAGGAAATAGTTGCTCAAACGGGAATACCGAGGCATACGTACTGAAAGCCCGACGGCCAGGTGAAGCGACGACCTGAGAAAGACAGCCGGCGGAGACTGGATGAGGAAAGCACAGGCTTAGTGGCGTTCATTAGGAGAGGTTTATGTCCAATGGTAGATGAATACAGGTTGATAATGGTAGGTAACTTTTTGGCCTGATCTCTCAAATCAAAATTTTTTCAAACAATACTTATTAGACATCAAGGGAGACTGTTTTTTGGCTAGACCAAGAGAGAAATCCATAAACTAAGATGACAGTTTTTGTATCTTGTTATCTCTGTGTTGTGTGTTTTGGGATCAAAACAGTAGCTATTTCTAAATAAATGCCGATTGTTGAAAATAATCTAACATGGAAACAATTCTTTCTTATTTTACTATGTCAAGTAACTTCCAGTTAGAAACTAAGCTACCGGTCTTAAGTTTTAAAGTTCTAAAAAACCCAACAAGTAGGTTCAAGTTTGAGTTCTCGCCGAGGTTTTCTCGGCAGTAAAAGGAAAATTCATTTGTACATTCGTGGTACCGATGTTCTTTTGCTACAAAGTATTTTAGGTACGTAATTACTAACATCAAGTTTGTAAAAGTTTTAACTACACGAAACTAATGGATTCTCTAGTCGGGTACCTAATGTATTTTTTATTCGTAAGCACTGCTCTTTCATAAATAATAAATTGGACTTTTAATAACAGTTGAAAAATGTTCAAGAAGTATATTCTTAGAACTTATTCTTAGTAGGGGTATGTTCTTAGTACCTACCTGTTTGATTTATGTAGATACAAGTCATTACATGGCCTTTGGAACTCTAGAGCTATTGACAAACAAATGTTTTGAGACATTAAGGGGCTGATAGCCTTTAGCAACCGCCGTTTTTAATTTTGTCGAACTGAACAATGAACACAGCCAATCATCGCTTGAACATTTTCATGACCTTAAATAGCTTTTCAGAACGCTCGTTAGAATGCTTGTTTTATTTCTCTGTAATGTAATATTCGCAAGAATGCTCATTACAAGTGAATACTTAAGTTTATCATGACCTTTAGATTCGAGAAGCTTTCGCCGAATCTCTTCACGCTTAATTTACGCCGTGTACCTCAGTGATGATTCACAATTTGAGAATGTAAACTTATTCCGGTTTACCACAAGATAAACATTTGTTGAACACTTGTCTAAAAAAACTGTCAACGTCAAAACGACATTTGACGTCGATATAAGGGTCGTTTTACAGTAACACTTTTTTTTTGGACAAGCGTTCAACAGATGTTTATCTTTTTGTGGTAACGCGGATAAAATGTGTAATTTCAAATATTAATAAACTCATCCACTTCTAAACCTAGACGCATTTCTAGAACCAGACATACCCCCCACATCCAATCCACTCCAATAAAAAAGTACTCAATCTAAAACACTCGCTGCAGTTAACTTAGAAAATAGAACAAATCAAGTGCAATTCTAATTCTAACATAGAAACTATATTCGCAATCTCCCAGTTCTCATTCGACGTAAACCCAATCTGTTTCGAACACAAAAATTGCTACATAATACGTTTAGAGCGAAACTTGTTACGCAATAACAAAGTATGTTCTAATTTCGACCTATTCACCGTTGGTAAGCGCATTCCAACTGCAGTATGCAGAGCGAATTTTCTCAAATATTCTGAACTCGTTTATTGTTGGCTACCTACATTTTCCCTTTAACCTTTTAGCGCTTTATTGCTGCGTATCGCTTTAATCTGTTGCTTTAGTTCGGGGTCTACTGCTTCGACGAAGTATGTGGAATGTTGCTAGATTTTTGTTGTTTATCCTTTGATCTTTAAGGCTATTTATTGGAGAAGTTGTTTGTCTTTCAATATTTTGATGTACGTTGATTAGAAATTGCTGGGACGTATCCATCTTTTGGTGCTTGCATGAGTCACCGAGAAGCACAATAGGTCAGTATTACTCAATGAAAAAAAGGAACACAATGGTTTTTAATCAGCACGAGTCTGACAGTCCCTCTCGCTGGAGGACTCGTTTAATGATTTTATCACTTATAAGAGGTAGCGTAGGATTCATAATTAATTTACTGTTTTAAAGAAAATATTTATGTATTTAGTAAAACACATACCTAATAATTATATGATATTTATATCTTAACAAGACTTCTACGTTATCCTACCATAACACCATAAACACAACATAATCCTCTTTTCATAGTTAAGCCATGTCTGGTCAGGAGTCATATAAGATCTAATCCAGTATGTTTACGAGCTACCTCTACGTTTCAAGAGCTCGTTAAAATATTGATCACGGTGATTCCCGCGAGATGGTGTTAGCAATTAAAACTTTCGGCTGCTTTGGGAAGCGTTTGTCTGTGACGTCATAAATGTCAATTTGGGTTATTATTGAAGTTATAGACTAAAAAACTTTCATATTTTTTGGACATGATAGATTAATATTGTGTGTAGTGACCTCTCGACTCACGAGAACTTCGTTTTTATGAGGATTCATAAATATTTATTTTGTACTAGATTTTGGATCAATACGACATCTTAAGAAAGCGGCCAAGGTGCTGTGGGAGAGTCCTATGTCAAACAGTGGACTTCGATAGGCTGAGTTGAACTACTTGGCCAGCGTGGTAATCGAAAATTATATAATTGGAACATAATATCGAGGTAAAAGGTATCCTATATATTAATACAGGTTAGATATTATGAGCTTGCTAAACCAAATCCGTTCAGCCGTTTTTGTATGAAAAAATAACATACATCCATCGTTTCATTGATAGCATAATTATGCACAGAAAAACCGTCACGATTGGATGTTATAATTCTGACAACCAATTACCAGCCAACACGACAATCCTTAATTTACTGTTTGCTTTTGGCTAAGCTACCGCGTAAAATGACGACCTCAGTACAAATACTCGTACTATTAGCACAAAACCTATGCAGCAAATACTCTTGATACTTTTAGCATTTTCATGCAACATATAGAGTGGTCCTATTGGTTAAAGCCGGGACTATTTTTCTAATGGACTTTCCAGCTCTAGATAGTTTTTATAGTGCACCGAACAATATTAACTGGGACTACACTGAAAGCTGTGGAAATTAGATTTGGTAGCGGGTAAAAGAAAAATACTTTACAGTATCAAAATTGTGTTGGCTTGTGAACGTGAGATTAGCTGTCTAGTGAAATAGTTTTCTGAATGGTTTGTAGGTCAAAAAATTTTTTTTTTCTTCTGAAACCAGTATTTTGTAATATGAGTTAGTACTCGTATAGGTAAAAATATTGATAGAAAAAAAAAACTATTCATGTGTGTACTCACCAATATATTCACAATACTCTTTTATGAAGACATTATTCCTTTAATAGTTTAAAAAAATTAATAGATTTAAAAAAATCTAAAAACCCACGTTTTTAAATGTCCTAAAAATCAGAAAATAACCCTACGGGGCTGAGAGAGGGGCCACTCAAAACGTGGGGGCGTATATTATTTAAGGGATTATTTATGGGATATATTTACATGACGTGTAATAGATCGTGGGTGTAACTTGCAAAGATACGCCCCTACGTTTTGAGTGGCCCCTCTCTCAGCCCCGTAGGGTTATTTTCTGATTTTTAGGACATTTAAAAACGTGGGGTTTTAGATTTTTTTAAATCTATTAATTATTTTATTATTTTTATCTTTGTTCATCGGGTTTGAAGCTACCCTGAAAATTTCCGCCTGCTAGCTTATCAGGAAGTGCCTCAAAGCCTGTCCGCCATCTTGGACGTCCGCCATATTGGATTTAAGTCACATGACTATTTTTTTCGTATTCCTGACAGCAAACCCTTTCATTTGATACCCATATCATGGGGGTGGATTTCAAACAGCCAGTCTGCCATCTTGGACGTCCGCCATATTGGATTTAAGTCTTGTGACTATTTTTTTCGTACTCCTGACAGCAAACCCTTTCATTTGATATCCATATCTTAGGGGTGCATTTCAAATAGCCTGTCTGCCATCTTGGACGTCCGCCATATTGGATTTAAGTCACGCGACTATTTTTTTCGTACTCCTGACAGCAAACCCTTTCATTTGATATCCATATCTTAGGGGTGCATTTCAAATAGCCTGTCTGCCATCTTGGACGTCCGCCATATTGGATTTAAGTCACGCGACTATTTTTTTCGTATTCCTGACAGCAAACCCTTTCATTTGATATCCATATCTTAGGGGTGCATTTCTAATAGCCTGTCTGCCATCTTGGACGTCCGCCATATTGGATTTAAGTCACGTGACTATTTTTTTCGTACTCCTGACAGCAAACCCTTTCATTTGATACCCATATCATAGGGGTGGATTTCAAACAGCCAGTCCGCCATCTTGGGGAGGCCGCCATATTGGATTTGTTATGACGTTTCTTAGCTAGTCATGCATTGTCATCAGAACTCAGAGCGTGTGCAAAATTTCAGCCTGCTAGCTTATCGGGAAGTGCCTCAAAATTGAGTTGCAAAAGTCCAACCGGAACGACAAACAAACAAACATACAAACAAACAAACAAACAAGAAAAGTGAGTGTATAAAAACGTGGGAATAATGGTTTCACAGCGACGATAAAGCAACATTCGACTAAACATTAGTGTTTTTTCGAAACTCAATTATGATAGATACCTCTTTTGTGTCTAGACATAAACGAGAAAATAGGTGAAATATAACACTAAAATTATTATATTCAGCCAAAATAATAATAAAATACGCGCCTATCAACACCAGCCGATACAAAATACCTCTCGGAATAATTCTTACATCTACATATCAGATGATAATGAAATCTGAGCCGGCAGATACGGCAAGCTGGGATTATTGAGCAACGTCAGGCTTACACCCTCAGCCGCCGTATTACATATGATTTATTTTAAAGGGTGAGGTAGGTACTCAACATGCTCCCCAGATAACTTTTGCACACTATTCATGTGTACCTAGACTTGAATGTGAATGTTTGAAGAGCCTGTGATATGATTTATCGGTCTTAGCATATGGCTGCACGACCAGCTTTCATTTCGTACGAGGCTTCGAGGTTAAAGGCGTATGAAATGTGAACGAGCAAAATACCAAAGTAATATTTTTTGTGACCGAAGTTTGTTCTATGACTTCTTCACTGAATAGGATTATGAAAAGAATATCCAGACGTCCCATAAATAAATATTTCTAGAAAAGAAAATAAAAGAAAGTCTTCTCGCGTCGAATAAAGTGTCATGTTCAAACAATTTACATTTATCTCAAGAAACAGAAGTTTTCTTTAAGTTCCATCCCTAGATGGCGCTGAACATTATCACCAGCTTCTTTACATACAAAAAAATAACGAATTCGGTTTGATGTTCGGTAACAAGCAGTTGCCATTACACTGTCAAATCTTTACATAAAGGAACAAACGCTGCGATTACTTCAAAATACAAGAATATTAAACCTTAGATACTTTGAATGAGCAAAATGAGGTGAGTGAATGAATTTTATAATTACTTGTGCGGCACTCGGTCCCTGCGGCGGTTCCGGCCCAATGTAAAATTAATTTCTGTCTACACACAGTAGGTATTATACAGCTTACACTGGGTTACAAAGTGTGTAAACGGTACGTTTGCGAGGAACATTCTATATTATTTGTTCATTATACAAACAATGGGTATTTTCTCAAAAGTTAATTTAGACCATTAAATAAATATGTAAGGAAGGATTTGTTTAACAAAAATATTCAGCTGGCAGTGCAAATCTATTCAAAAATTATTCAACGCAGACTCACGTTAAACAAGTGGTAGGTCCCTAATTAAGAGAAGACGTCTAATTATTTATTATTAAACTACGTAAAGTTTAAAACCATTTGTAGTTATAATTCACATTCCACATTATTAATGATCCACTTGACAGTTTGAACCATTAAGGTGTTTTATGGATATGAACCAGCCTTCGGCTGACTCGTTATTACCACTTACTCCTTGAACCACTCCTTATGGAAGCCACGCCGGACGCGAGAAGATGCCGCCGCCACGGGCGGCGGCATCTTCTCGCGTCCGGCTCTAGTCCAGACCATGGTACAGAACGTCGGTATGTGAAGCCATCGATTCCTCCACAGAAGCAGTTATTCGAGCAAAGGAGGAGGCGGATCGTGTGAAGGAGAGCCAACCCCCTTCACACGCCAACCTCACGCCCCTGCCGCGGGAGACGCTCTGGGTATCGAGGATGGCGAGACAAGTTTCGCACATCATAGGCGTGAGTTTAAATGTACTACTTAACATTTTTATGTTTTTTTATCTAGCCCACACTATCCCAATGCAGGGAAAATGCCTCCCCGAGGTGTATTTTATTTAATGTAAATATACCACCGCCATTCACCGATAATCCGAATTACCTAATAATTCGTTTACATATTAAAACAATAGCTTTATACTTAGTCATGATGTGGTTTACCCTATAAAATGTGCGGCAAACAATTTCTCTATTGTTTGACAAGCTGTCCGGATTCAATGGAGGTCACGTCAAAACCACAAATTGAGTTGATCTAACATAAAATAAATTAATAATTTCCATTTATAATGAATGGAGTGATTGAACAGTTTGTTGTATATAAGTTTAATTAATCGTTATTTTGTAATTAAATTATGAGGATGATTTGTTATTCGTTGATTAGCGATTACATGATTATTTAGATTTCATAATTAGATAAATAAACTAAATTGAAATTCTATTGTGCATAATTTGATTAAAATAATATCATTTTAAAACTTAAAACAGAATATTTACCATGTTTTTTTATTTGCTTTCAGTTTCTAATATATCAGATGATAACGCGAAACAGTTTATAAGTTATAATGATACTCTGTGAGTGCCATCGTAAGTTTAAAAACTCTAACAAAATAAGTCAAACTTATAAGTCATCAGTTATGTAGTCCATCCCTAATTATTTTAGGGATGGCATCGAGTTAAACTTACAAATTCAAATCAATAGATTTCATTAGGACGAGGATCGATTTTGGAGCGACTGCCTATTCGTTCGAACTTGGTGGTGGATACTGTCAAATCGTTCGCAGATGCGAAATGACACGCGATGTGAAATAACTCAGGACTATCGGTAAGCAAATTTAATATGCACCTCAACCTTTTTAAGTACTTTCATCCGGTTTCATTTAATTTTTAATGACAAATAAACCGAAAATCTTCTTTAAAGCATCTAGCATCTTAATCTTAAGTCTTGAAATAATGTGGTCAGTAGGGGCCTCATTGCGCACAAAGCGAATCTGACTGTTTTAAAAACCGACCGAATTGAGAACCTCCTCCTTTTTTGAAGTCGGTTAACAAGTTAGCCAGTCAAGCTACTGAATTCAAATTCTCTTTGGTAACATCAGTAAACACGTGTAAGAAATAGATATTTATATTTTAGGATCTTACACGGGTTTCATGAAACAAAAGACTTCTTAGAATAATACCTAAAACTGTATTATCCCTACGCACAACTGATGTCAGAGAGAAGAGATTTTTTGACGCTTGGTACAGTTTAATTTTATTACCTACTTTCACAGAGGCACTTCATTTTTCCTTCAGTTTTCATGTTTACAGTGTGTTAAGGATATTTAAATAACAAGTCTAGTCCTTACGGAGACGGGACTTCTTTCGACCGGCTCTGGTGCAGTCACCTCCTTTTGAGAAGCAGTAATGTTAGCGAAGGTGGAAGCCGAACACATGCGGGAGAGAGAGGCTAATAGCCTCCTCTTTCGGTCAAGGCCCAGTGCCCAAGTTGATCTACGAGCGCCTTCAATGAGCTGTCAGCAAACGGCCCCATAAATTCAAATGCCTGTAGGGGTCGCAGTCTTAAAAGGTTACCACGGCCCTAAAACGCGAAGGACGACTGAAGGAACAGGTTGGTTTTTAGTCAGCGAAGTTGGACAATATTAAAACCTACAGCGGGAGAGCTCTTTTGATGATGATGATTTCAATGAAAGAAAAAAGTTGAAAAAAAAACACGTATTGCCGAAAAACAAACATTAGAATACTTTTTCAGTAGAAAAACCTCTCTATCATGCTTCTACTCTGATTACGACAATCCCGTGTACAAAAGATTACATCGTCAATCCAATTTTCTGCGGTCTAACTTAGCGACAATGACGTATAGAGTACAATGACTTTCAAAATTCGTTCAAATACACAACTAATAACATAACATTTTTTTTTCAAAATCCCAATTAAAACAAAAACACCACTTAAACAAAGTACAATCGCACAGAAAATTAATTTAACTGCTACCTCCGTACATTGTATTCGTACAACTCGCGGGATTGTTCGGTAAACAAGTTCAATTTGGGTGTTGCAGACGTACCGTTACGGCGCAGCAGCCATGTTTGTGGTCTATCCACCTGAGCTATGACGCTTTGGGATACGTTATTGCATGGAAGACGCGGTTTTTGTACCTTGTGCGTATTTTTGAATTAAATTTTTGAAGTGCAATGGGGAAATAAAAATAAGGGTAAGAAATTTCATCGGAAGCACAGAGTACTATTGGAAGTCAGTACTCCTGTTGACGGTTATTATCCAAAGGAGGCCTAAAACCGCCACACTGGGCAAAATAAAGGCCTAGAAACACTGGTTTGATGACTTCGACGCATTTTTAAGGGAATAGTCGTAGAAAATTTCACAAAAGAAACATTCGAAGATATTGGGGAGACCTTTTCCCAGTAAAAGGACAAAATAGGCTAAAAAACTGAGAGTAATGAGTACGGCTAAGATAAGTTTGACTGCTGATCTCAATTTCATAATAACTCAATGTTTTAGACCCGCCGAAGTTTGTTAAAATTAGGCAAATTAACAAGTTTAAATGAACTTATCTTCGAAGCTTTGCGTGCGTCAATTTGTGCGTACTGAATATTTAATGAGAAATGTAGATGGAAAAATTCAATTAACACTTTGCCCAATTTAGGAATCGAACATAACAGTTCAGTTCAGTTTCAGCTTGTGAACACTTAGGCCACTGAAGCCACTGAAGGAGATACCTAGACAGTCTATTTTTAGGTATAACCTTTATCTTTAACAACTAAGACGTTACAACAACAAGCCGTCTCATTAAATATTCTTCAATATTCCAAGGTATTTCAAAGTTAGTATTTAAGTCGGGAGTATTTTCTTAAAATATTCATTTAACAATGACAGTAACAGAATTATTTCATTTCAGCATTGTATGCAGCAACGAAGCTGACATTTTTAGCATTGTCCGACTGGTATGGCTAACGAGAATTCTTGAAATGTTGTTAGTAAAACTGAATCTTCTAGTTAAAATTAATGCTAGTTTGTTTTGCGAAACTATTGAATAATAAAGTTATAGAAATTAAATTTAAAATGTCACTTACAGGATATCTTCCGTGATATATTTGTTTGAGTTCCCGATATTTCGACGCTAATTCAAGCGCGATCATGGCGCTTGCAACACCATTTTGAATTTAGAAACAAACCGTGAAAGTTTAAAACAGTATTATAGAAATTGTCTAAAACTGTAGCAAGCTGAAGCCACTTCAGTGGCTGTGGGCTGATCATGGTTGCCGCAAAACCGACGAAAGGTGGATAAGGAAGGTTCTAGAATGGAGACCGCGCGTACATAAACGTAGCGCGTAGTGAAGGACGCCCCCCCTGCAAGATGGACCGATGATCTGAAGAAGACAGCTGGCTGTAGCTGGATGAAAAAAAGTGAACCGACTTCAAAACCAAACACGAAAAAACTGTATAATAACTTTTCTTTCGGAAGTCGGTGGCCATAGTCAATAAAATAAATAAGAAAACTGTTTAAATAAAAATCTAACCGCCTTCAAGAACAACCACCAAAAACTAAAACAATGAAAAAAAAAAACAAAGCCACCGACTTCCGAAAGAAAAGTTACTTTGTAGGTTATTTTACCCTTTTTGTGGTTGTTTTTGAAGGCGGTTAGATTTTTTTTTGAAAAAGTTTTTATTGTACTCGCCTATGAAGGGTTCCGTAGTATACACAAGCATAGGTAAGGGATATAATTATATTGAGATTAGTACAATACACAAACAATAAAAATAACTTTGTTTTTCATAGTGTTTGTATGAATGGCAAACTTATATTTGCGGTTTTTGTAAATGTACTATATCTCAAAAACTGCTAACTGTATCTCATCCAATACGATCTTTGTTGAAATTTTTTGTTGAGGTCTACATAATATACATTTTTTAGTTTTATCATTCTCTTATTTTAGAAGTTACAGGGGAGGGGGACACATATTTTACCACTATGGAAGTGTCTCTCGCGGAAACTGTTGATTTTAGAAAAACCAGCCAAGTGCGAGTTGGACTCGCGTGAAGAGGGTTCCGTACGATGTTACCTATCACGTTTTTTTTTTAAATCTGACCCAAATTGGTACGCACAATAGAGTGATTTACCATATTATTTTAATATCATGGACTTCTTATAGGTTTTCCTATAATCTATAAGTAGAAAACTAATTTCTGTATTTTTTTTTTAAATTTAGGTTCAGTAGTTTCGGAGATAAGGGGGGGAATGGTCATATTTCGTCTATTTTCTTGAATAACTTGGAATCTATTTATTTTAAAATTACAAAAAATATATATTTAAGATTGTCTCAACAAGACCTTTCATTTGATATGTCACACGATGCAGTTTTCAATTATTTTTTTTAATTTTCCCCTTCCCTCCCAAAAATTACCTCCCATATACAGATATGGACTTCTTATAGGTTATCCTATAATCTATAAGTAGAAAACTAATTCCTGTATTTTTTTCAAAATTTTATGTTCAGTAGTTTCGGAGATAAGGGGGGGAGGAATGGTCAAGCTTCGTCTATTTTTTTTGAATAACTTGGAAACCATTTATTTTAAAATTACAAAAAAAATACAGTTAAGTTTGTCTCAACAATACCTTTCATTTGATATGTCACACGATGCAGTTTTCAATTATATTTTTTCAATTTTCCCCTTCCCCCCCCAAAAAATTACCTCCCATATACAGATTTCTTATAGGTTATCCTATAATCTATAAGTAGAAAACTAACTCCTGTATTTTTTTCAAAATTTTAGGTTCAGTAGTTTCGGAGATAAGGGGGGGGAATGGTCAAATTTCGTCTATTTTCTTGAATAACTTGGAAACTATTTATTTTAAAATTACAATAAAAATATATTTAAGATTGTCTCAACAAGACCTTTCATTTGGTATGTCACACGATGCAGTTTTCAAATATTTTTTTTTAGTTTTCCCCTTCCCCCTCAAAAATTACCTCCTATATACAGATATGGACTTCTTATAGATTTTCCTATAATCTATAAGTAGAAAACTAATTACTGTATTTTTTTCAAAATTTTAGGTTCAGTGGTTTCGGAGATAAGGGGGGAGGGGGAATGGTCAAATTTCGTCTATTTTCTTGAATAACTTGGAAACTATTTATTTTAAAATTATAAAAAAAAATACATTTAAGATTGTCTCAACAAGACATTTCATTTGATATGTCACACGATGCAGTTTTCAAAACTTTTTTTTTCATTTTCCCCTTCCCCCCCAAAAATTACCTCCCACATACAGATTTCATCCATTCACGTCACACCTCTGTGCTTGGGTCACAGGAATTGATATGTGTACCAAATTTCAACCCAATCGGTTTAGTAGATTCGGAGATAATTGACTGTAAGCGACAGACAGACGGACACACGAGTGATCCTACAAGGGTTCCGTTTTTGTATTCGGACGTACGGAACCCTAAAAAATGATATTAGTAACCTCAATATCATTTTTAAAGACCTATTCATAGATAGGACCTATTCATAGACACGAATGGGTTTGATGAAAAAAAAAAATTGGGTTTCAATTCTAAGTATGGGGGGTACCCCCAAAATTTGTTTTTTTTTTTTACTTTTATGTGAAAATCCTAATGCCATCACATAAAACATCTACTTACCAAGTTTCAACAGGATAACTTTCATACTTTCGGGGAAAAGCGGCTGTGACATACGGACGGACAGACCGACATGACAAATCTGTAGGGGTTCCGTTTTTGCCATTTGGCTACGGAACCGTAAAAAGGAATTACTTAAATCGGACTTGCAGTTCCGGAGTTATGCGAACACAAACTAAATCAGTCGATGCCTACTCCTTACTGTTAAGGAGTTGTATCCTTCCATCATCAGCTCAGTTACATGAGATAATGATTACCATACGCAAGTACTCAAATTACTTCATAAGATTTGCGAAAAACGATGCGTGGATCCACAAAAGAGGGTTGCCCTCGATTTCTCCAAGTTCCAATCATCAGATCCTGACTTGGTGATTATGGGACCACTTCAGAAGTATCTCCTTTCGAACAAAAAAATAATTTTCAAAATCGGTCCACAATTGGCGGAGTAATCGCGTAACAAACATACAAAAAAAAAACATATCCGTCGAATTGATAACGTCCTCTATTTTGAAGTCGGTTAAAAAACAAAGCCACCGACTTTCGAAAGAAAAGTTATTTTACAGTTTTTTTTGTGTTTGGTTTTGAAGTCGGTTTCCTTTTTTTCAAAAAGTTTTCTATTTTTCCCTTTTTATGCATCGTATTCGTTCAGCTTGATCGATTTTGCATATTAATACAATGTCGTTCCCCTTAAGAGTTTAGCGTTATAGTCGATTTTCTAAAAACCGACTATAGCGCACACCACTATTTACGGTTAAGTAAAGTGGCAAGAAGTGGTAAGTGGCTTCCAGAAGAGGCCATCCAGAAGGTGGACGTGCATGGATGAGCCCCGATGGTACTACCAGAAATGAGATCGACTTCATCATGACGATCAAGAAGCGAATAATCAGTGATGTCTCTGTGATCGCCAAGGTAAAAACCGGTAGCAATCACCGAATCGTCAGAGGCACATTGAATATCAATGTGAAGCTTGAAAGGTCTTGTCTGGTGAAGTCCACGCTCCAGTGCCTAACCGAATGGAAAACTGTGGACGAGATTATTAATGGGTTGGTGGAAACTGTCCAAGCTGTGGGGTCCAAGTTCTTTAAGACCCTGCGCCGCAATAAGTCTCAAAAGCTCTCGAACGGAACCATCAAGTTGATGCAAGACCGGACCGAGATGAGGCTGCAATCTTCAGCTGATATGTCGGAATATGGCAAACTCAATAGGCGAATCTCTAAATCAATGTGACGGGACCTGCGTGCCTATAGTGCGGCACGGATCAAAGAGGCAATCAAGCGGAACCAGGGCTCAAAAGTTTTCGCGAAGAATTCGTCTATTGGGCAAAGCCAAATGACAAAGCTGTAGATTAACGACGGCAGCATCATTTCGATGAAACCGGAGATCCTGAGAGAGCTTGAGAGGTCTTACGGACAGTTATTTACAATGCATTCAGTCGTTTTTTACCTCACATCATGTCGTATACCATGGTACACTAGTAATATAAAAAGAGCAATCGTTCGTTATTATACTCGTACATTTTTTTATTGTGATCATTAATTACGTTAGTACAAAAATTACCATTACTTTAAGGCATTTACTCCATCTAATTACATTAATTCTATTAAAACTCGAAAATTATGAGTGATACACTGCAAACAGTTTGAATGCGACACTAATGAACTATCGAAAGACATTTTTGTTAAGAAAAGTGACCTAACTATTTTTTCACAGACCATTAGAAGCATTTATTGCAACTTTGATGATTTTTTACTAACACTGTCCACATTTAACTTCGAAGCAGATATTATAATATTTACAGAATGTAGGTTAAACTCTGTAAATCTATTCCTCAACTTAACAATTACAGTTCATATATTATTATGACCTCAAGCCAGTTAAAAATGATGGGGTAGTCGTTTATGTGAAGAGTGCACTCGAACATCAGGTTAGTGAAATACCACTATCCCGAGCCTCCTGTCTAAGCCTGGAAATATTGAATAACGTAATTTTGTGTATTTACCGATCACCATCAAGCTCAAACACTGACAGTTTTCTCAGGTCGCTCAACAATCATTTGGAGACTATAACACGAAATAAAAACGTTATTGTGGCAGGCGACATAAACATTAATATCATACCTAAAGAGACTGAGCAGTCTCATGAACTGAAAAATAGAATGAACTACCTTAATATCTTATCTTTGCACGGTATCCTTCCAGGGCATCTGTTGCCTACAAGAGACAAATCATGCCTGGACCACTTCATTTACATTTCGTTCCACCTCCTCCTTTGCTAGCATTACTGCTTCGCAGAAGGAGGCGACCGCTTCCCATTCCGTCTCGCCCCGCAGCATGGCCTCGACCAGTGCCGGGCCCGAGAGGTCGCCGCCTATCGCCTCCGTGAGGACACGGCGGGGTGCTCTGCTCAAGCGGGGCAGTCCTGCACCGTATGCTTCACCGTGTCCTCCGGGCGATCCTCGCAGTGGTGACACCCAGGCGTTCCTTCCTTGCCCATACGACACAGGAACCTCCTGAAACATCCGTGCCACAACCCTACTAGTATTATCTAAGCAAAAATGCTTACAAAATGTAAGTAAAACTAAGACTCTTGTTGACTTTGAGCAGGCCTTACATCATTTAAAAGAAAGGAATTTGAGTGAATTACTTTTCTGTAATGACCCTAATTCTCTGTGTACTCTGTTGATACAAACTCTTGCTGACTCCACTAAATTTAATACAATCACTGCAAAGATCCCCAGCAAAAAACGCATTTTAAAACTTTGGATTACCAATGGTATTTTGCGCTGTATACAAAATCGAAATAGACTACAAAATAAACTTCGCCAAGATACCAATGAAATTTTAAAAATAATGTACAGGCGTTACAGAAAAGGCAATATGAAAGGAATCTTCTATCTAAATCAGTTAATAACAATAAATAACTGTGGAAGAGTAGTGGTGGCCCAGTGGTATCGGCCTCGACTTACGAGTTGTAGGTCATGGGTTCGAACCCCGTCAGGCGCATTACTTTGTGTAATTTATTTCAACACCACTGCTCTCAAAACGGTGAAGGAAAACATCGTGAGGAAACCGGCATGTCCTAGAACCAAAAATTCGAAGACATGTGACATCTACCAATCCGCACTGGGCCTGCGTGGCAGATTACGGCCCACTCCCTCCCTCTCACATAGAGGAGGCCTGTGTCCCAGCAGTTGGAACATTTATAGGCTGATGGTGATGGTGACTGTGGAAGACCCGGACCCGGGTACGTCCTTAAACTACGAGTACGTCCAGCCACCGAAGGACGGGCAGCAGCGTCCATTGTAAACTTTCGGTGAGCTTACTGCGATCCCCAAGCCGTCGTGGGGTCAATCATAATGGGGGGGGTTATGGCAACCCCCCCCCCTCATTATGAATGACAAAGATAGCACACGGCCCCCAGTCCCCGGCAGCTCCGCTATTCCTGGTCTGGGTAGCGGATCAGGTAACGGCGGAGCAGGGGGTGCTAAGACTCCCCGGCAGATGCCCCGCTACCACCCCCAACGGACTTTGGCCCTGGCAACACACAACATCCGCACACTGAGGACCGATGAGAAGATTGGAGGAAGAGCTGGAGGAAGAATTGAGCAAAATGCGCTGGGATATCTTGGGATTATCTGAAATTCGAAGAGAGGGTCAGGGTACGATAATTATAGATTCCGGCAACATGCTCTTCTACCGGGAAGGAGACCGTAAATCCCAGGGCACTACCCTGGGATTTACAGTCGTTACCATTAGTCAAAACCCGAAATTCTTAAAGCTACCAAAAGATTACGGCTGTTACTTTTTTTTTTTTTTTTTTAAAGGAACAGGATATAATTTTAGTCAGTACAAGTTCCTTCCACCCCAAAAGGGCGGGAGGATAAAATTAACTCATCATCATCATCCTATAAATGTTCCCACTGCAGGGACACAGGCCTCCTCTCTGTGAGAGGGAGTGGGCCATAATCCACCACGCGGGCCCAGTGCGGGTTGGTGGATGTCACACGATGTTTTCCTTCATTTCGTTTTAAATTGACTAAATCGAAAAAATAAGAAGCAAACAAATGCAAAATACAATTAATGTTATTCATTCATGTACACTCTCGTTTTCAAAGAACTATCTAGGACGATTTTCGTGTTCATCCGACGGCTTTTTTCTTGGTTTTTTTGGTTTTTTTGATTTTTTGGTCTCGGCTTCAGTTTCAGTGACAGTGGTGGCTTCTTCTCCAGTGTTGTCAACAGTATTTTTATTGTCACTTCCCCCATTATCATCAGTAGTAGTAGTCTCTTGCTCATTTACATTACCATTTGCATCATCAACATCTGCATTATTACCCTTGTCATCATCATTATCTGGATCCGTTACATCTGCATCGTCAGGCGTCGGAGTTTCATTATTGTCGTCCTCATTCTCTGTCGTCTTTTCTTGGTCAGGCGTCTGAGTTTCATTATTGTCGTCCTCATTCTCTGTCGTCTTTTTTTGGTCTGCCTCAGAGTTATTTGTGTCTTCATCCTCGTCGGTGTCTTTCGACTTGTCGGTGGCTTTCCCCTCGTCGCTGACTTCCGTGTTGACTTCCTCGACGTATTCTGAGGAGTTAGGAGTAGAGGGATCGTGAACTTTAGGCTCCTTCGTTGTTTTGATTACCAACGATTTTATTTCGTGAGATATTTGGATGTCTTCTGGCTTCAACACAGTTTTCGGAGGTGTGGATTGTTTTTTTTCTACGATATGTTTAAGGACACTAAGCGGGATCCAGTGGCCGGGAACTTCTGCTTCTATTGGGTTTGCGATGAACATCAATGGGTCGTTATCAGGATCCGGCCATGTTACATGCTTCCCTTCATCATTCCGGTTATTTTTAGTGTTTGGTATGCTGTTGACGGTCAGCAAACATAATGTTAAAAATGTGGAGATTACATCTGGTATCACTGAAAAAAGAGACTCATGAAGTTTCTTGTGACACTCTCTTACTCAAACGGCACGGTTAGCGCAGTGGCTGTGAGTTGGACTGCTGCGCTGCGTGTCAAGTGTTCGATTCCCGCACGGAGCAAATATTTGTATAATCTACAATTAGTTGTTCCGGGTCTGGGCGTTTGTGTATGTGAGTTTATATGTTTGTAAACGCACCCACGACACAGGATAAATCCCTAGTGTGGAACAACGTTTTTTCTAAAAAACAAACTAAAATATAAATCATAGTAACTGTGCCAAGTCAGCACGCCCAGTCCCGACTACGGAATCCTTCATTTTGTGCATTCCGACACGCACTTGGAAGGTTTTATGCCTTCTCATAACTTTGATTTTAGTCAGTTGTATGCAGCGATACTGCTACCTTGTCGGTGACAATCTTTTCGCCTGGTTGTAAGTAAAACAAACACTAACATAATATTTACTATATATAAAAAAATACTTACTTTCTTTATATCGTACAGATGTAAAAATCTGTTCACTTTACCGTTTATAAATTTTCAAACATTTAATAAGCGTGTTTACACATGTGCTTAATCATAGTTTATAGTGTTTCATTTCATGTGTTTTAAAACAAAAGTTAATTGCACGTGACTATGAAATTACTTGTACTGTGAAAAAGTAGAAGAAAAAGAATTTTTATGGTTCCGTAGCCAAATGGTAAAAAATGGAACCCTTATAGATTCGTCATGTCGGTCTGTCTGTCTGACTGTATGTCCGGTCGTATGTCAAAGCCACTTTTTTTCGAAAGTATAAGAGCTATCCTGTTGAGACTTGATAAGTAAATGTATATTGTGAACCGCATTAGGCTTTTCACACAAAAATAAAAACAAAACAAATTTTGGGGGTGCTCCCCATGTTTAGAATTGAGACTCAAAATTTTTTTTTCACCAAACCCATACGTGTGGGGTATCTATGGATAGGTCTTTAAAAATTATATTGAGGTTACTAATATATATTTTTTCTAAACTGAACAGTTTGTACGAAAGACACTTCCAAAGTGGTAAAATGTGTGTCCCCCCCCCCCTTTAACTTCTAAAATAAGAGAATGATAAAACTAAAAAATATATGTAATGTAGACCTCAACAAAAACTTCCAACGAAAATTGGTTTGGATGAGATACAGTTAGCAGTTTTAGAGATATAGTACATTTTCAAAAACCGCAAATATAACTTAGCCATTCATACAAACACTATGAAAAACAAAGTTATTTTTATTGTTTTTGTATATTACTTACTACGGCACTGAAAAATTAGTCAGGAATATCCTGGCTTCCACACTGACTGATTTTGATGTGCCGTGCTTCTCTGAGGCTTTGGACGCTTGGAAAATCGCTTGCCCGAATACCGATCTACCCGGCAATCCATCTTCCCAAAGACAGTGGGATGAGCCGCTCTGCAGTGTAGTTCAGAATAACCTACTAAACACATCTGCTACTACTGTTGAGCGTGCGCGCCTGCTGGCTGTGGGTAAGTGGGAGTCGGGTCTTTGGCTTCACGCACTGCCGTCGTTGAGCATCGGCACCTTACTCGACGACACCACCTTCCGGCTCGCTGTTTCCCTCCGGTTAGGTTCCCCACTCTGTTCTCCTCATCGCTGTCACTGTGGGGAAGCTGTCGACAGCCTCGGACACCATGGCCTGTCCTGCAGCCGTAGTGCGGGCCGTTTTGCGCGGCACGCCAACATAAACGACATTATTCGACGAGCTCTTGTTACCGTCGGCGTTCCAGCTGTTTTAGAACCCAACGGCTTGGCACGCGACGATGGCAAAAGACCGGACGGTATGTCTTTGTTTCCTAGGAAGATGGGTAGGCCTCTAGTGTGGGACGCAACCTGTGTCGATACTCTTGCGCCATCCCATCTTCCAAGTTCATCGTGCTCTGCTGGCACTGCTGCTGCGGTTGCTGAAAACTTCAAGCGGCGTAAATATAGTAACCTAAGTAGTAACTATATTTTTGAGCCGTTTGGCGTTGAAACTATAGAGCCATGGGGTCCGAGTGCTCACAGACTCTTCAGAGACATTTCGAAAAGACTTGTTGACGCTTCCCGTGACCCAAGAGCTGGATTTTACCTTGGTCAGAGGCTAAGTATAGCCATACAAAGAGGCAACGCCGCCAGTCTCTTGGGCACATTACCAGCTGACAGCGTTGAGGATGAGTTTTTCGATGCTCTATAATAGTGTAATTTATTTAATTGGTTTTATGTCATAGTTTTTTTATTTTGTAAATATTTAGGTTTAATTAATGTATTTTAGTTTTAATTTTAATTTAATATCCTTTGTTAATATTTAGATTTAGTTGTGTATAATTATGTAATATCTTACTAATCTCAATATAATTATAAATCCCTAATCTATGCTTGCTACTACGGAACCCTTCATGGGCGAGTCCAACTCGCACTTAGAGACGTTATGAGTTGGCTACTGAATCACTTAGGTACCTAGTAAATGTTAATGTACGTAAATTAAATTAAAATTAAATTCAGCCAATCAGTTTAGTTAGTTCGCATAAGTATTTTGATGGGCAACTACGGAACCCTACACTGTGCGTGGCCCGACACGCACTTGGCCGGTTTTTTAGACAAGTGTTCAACATACTCGTATGTTTAAGTTTTTGAAGTTAGGCTGTTTATGTTTTTAGCTAGGTTTTCACCTACTTTTGCAAAAAAGTCTTGACATGGTTCACAGAATTTTGTGGTGTACTTAATGATGCTAATATTTGAGATGAAGTGTTGACTTTCCTTGTTCCTACTTGAGATATTATTTATAACCGATCATTACTGTTTTGTGTTTTTCCCAGCTTTCCTAATCTCATTTTTTTCAAATTCTATTTTTAAATTCCTCAATAGTTTATTGCAATAGTTTCTGTACCGAGTAAAATAGTAACTTTTAAAATCTCATTATTAGACGCCTGTTTAAATTTTCTATAAAAAGTATCGCGATGTCGCGTACATCGAAGTTAGCCAGGAGTGATCAATGGCTTAATATTTTTTTACGGTTCAATTAAAACGTATTTTTTTTGTAATTATTTTAAGCATTCGTTTTGACAAGAATAACATTACTGTGTCATGATCAGTTAGAGAGTTAAAGTAGAAGCAGGTAGTCGAGTTTTTAATATGACGTGGTCAAGACAGGCTTGTTGTCGCGTAGGTATTTTATGGGCAGGTAAGAGGCCATGAGCAGCCAATAAGTTTAAGTACGTATGATAAGTGAAATCTTTTGAGTTTTCATGTACCTATAACGGCGGCGCGCGATAATTTAGTTGATTTATTTTAACATTTTTAGGGTTCCATAGCCAAATGGCGAAAACGGAACCCTTATAGATTCGTCATGTCTGTCTGTCCGTCCATATGTCACAGCCACTTTTCTTCGAAAGTATAAGAGCTATCCTGTTGAAACTTTTTTTTAAGGATTTTCACACAAAAATAAAAACAAAACTTAGAATTGAAAGTCAAAATGTTTTTTTTCACCAAACCCATACATGGATATGGATAGGTCTCTAAAAATGATATTGAGGTTGAGGTTTGAGTTGTAATCGATTATTATTTACTCTGTGGTGTAAGAATTATTATTATAGCTATTACCTTACCAACAATTATTACACACAAAATGAAGGTGTAGTTCTGTACGTGCATAAAAATCTACAACTAGTTGCAGAGGAGCCGACATTCTTAGATGCTAACTGTCTCCTTGCAAAAATCAAATCACAGAAAAACTGTTCTCTTAGCGATATACCGCCCGCCAGGTTACAACGAAAACCTTGCTAAAATCATTAGTTAGTTATAAGTTTAGCTATCAAGCTTCGTAATTTATGCTACTTTTAAAATACTAATAAATTGTCATAACGTGTTAAAAGTATAATTAAGTAGCTTCTGCCCGCGACTTCGTACACGGATCCTGTTGCTTATGCCAGCGAAGATCTGGAACACCTGTTTTGGAACTCCAAGAGCCCAGCAACATTATAAGATATATAGGAATGAAGTCTTAGCAAGAGTTGTTCAGCCTGATGAGCAATCTCTGTTGACTTATAAAATCGAAGATCTGGAACACCTGTTGTGGAACTTAAAACGCCCAGCTACACTAGAACATATAAAAGGAATGACGTCTTAGCAAGAGTTATTCAGCTTGATGAGCACTCTCTGTTGACTAATAAGTGTCGAAGATCTGGAACACCTGTTGTGGTACTCCAAGAGTCCAGCTACACTATAACATATATAGGAATGACGTCTTAGCCAAAGTTGTCCAATCTGATAAGCACTCTCTGTTGACTTATAATAATCGAAGATCTGGAACACCTGTTGTGAAACTTCAAGAGCCCAGCTACACTATAATATATATAGGAATGACGTCTTAGCAAGAGTTTTTAGACCTGATGAGCACTCTCCGTTGACGTATAAAATTTGAAGATCTGGAACAGCTGATGTGGAACTCCAAGAGCCCAGGGACACTATAACATAATATGTTATAGTATCCCTGGGCTCTTGGAGTTATTCCTACATATTATATAGGAATGATGTCTTAGCAAGAGTTGTTCAAATGTTCAGCCTGATGAGCACTCTCTGTTGACTTATAAAAATCGAAGATTTGGAACACCTGTTGTGGAACTCCAAGAGCCCAGCTACACCGTTATACGTAATATATAGGAATGACTTCTTAGCAGAATTTGTTCGGTCTGATGAGCAGGATGTTGACTTACAAAAATGAAAGCTCTGGAAATTTCGAATCGTCTCCCTCATCCAGTAGTTTTCCCGTCTCCAGGTTCTTAAAATTTGACATCAGACGTTTCAGATCTTCGATTTGACGACCGCGTTGTCGCTGGTATAAGCAACAGGATCCGTGTACGAAGTCGAGGGCAGAAGCTAGTTAATTATACTTTTAACACGTTATGACAATTTATTAATGTTTTAAAAGTAGCATAAAATACGAAGCTTGATAGCCAAACTTCTTAGTAGAGTGCTAGGGGATGAAAAAAAAAACAACGGATCTCATTCAAAATTCGAGTATAGTTCAGGATTCTGGGTTTAGTCCACGTTCGAACCCCACGATCTTTACCTCTTTCCTTGTTCAATCCCTAAATATGTTGTCAACCCCAAGGGGTCGAACGTGGACCAGCATTAATTTTTGTAACTTAATTAAATCAAATAGTTCACATAGCGCAGTCAATTTGACGTTGAACCCCGTCCCCAACCCGTATAATACTAGAAACATAATATCTCAGGAATTTAATAAAAATATATAAAATAAACTGCAATCATTTCGCGACGAGATTCACTTGTCCGTTGTGATTGAAATGAATTATTTCTCAAGGAAAATGGCTAGGAGTAAGATGGAAATACTTTAGCTTTAATGCAATGTAGCTCCAACTGAGAATAGGCTACTTCCATTCTGCCTGTGTTTTGACAAGGAGGTTTCTGGTTTGATTCGGCTGTCATCTTTTATCATCACTTCACGTTATCTTAAACTATCCAAGTGTTTCTTTTGATGAGGACGAGCATCACAAATAAAATGTGGCGAATTTACTGTTATCAAAGTTAATAAATAAAAATTGTGGTGAAGTTACACAAACTTTTTCCGTGGCAAATTAATTTTGTGGCAAATGTACAGACGCCAGCAGATCAACCTACCCCAATCTGTCAAATTTTACCAATCGAACATGAACCTTCCACTAATTTAATAAGGTTGAAAGTCTATTAAAGTTTGACTAGATTGAGAACCCCATCGGTACCGTCTGATTAATAATCTACGTTACAGAAACATCTGAATGAAAAAGTAATAAAGCTAATCATAGCATACGATAATTAAAAAAAAAAAACCACACAGAAAATAGTCACGCCCACTCTATGAAACCGACAAACGTCAAAGCGACAAAGAAAAAAAAGAACTGTCACTTTATTAAAATCAACTTTTCCCGCCACTTATTGCTATGAAGCGTGTCCTTTGTAGTCAGGTTAATAATTTATTGATCTATACGAACGCATTGTAGGCACCTACTTTTACTAATTGGTTCCCGCTGAAAGGTTCTTTTAGTCGGCGCCATTTCGAGACTGCCAACTAAATTGTTCGGAAATAATTAAACGTAAGTAGGTACTCCCTGGTAAGTAATTATTTTTCTTCGGAACTCATCTATAATTCAATACTTGGGAAGGCTTCGATGTTTGGTTTTAAGCACGCGACTTTATTTGAGCATGACTTGTTAATTGTAAGTATTGTGGCCGGTTTTTTATAGACCGTCGTGTTTAGGTGCGTATTTTTGTCTACTTTTGTGAAGACCAAATAAACGATGGGTACTGTGTGAGGAATGTTAAAGTTATAAAGACGAAATAGGTACTGGGAGGACGACTAATAAAGAAGTTTGGAAGAAGAAAACAGTAATGTTGAGTGATGACTGGATCAATTATGTTATTAATCATAATAGAGTTTTCGTGTAATAAATAAACATGTAACAGTTGAATCTTATTAATGTTCTTAATAATATAATTGCTAGAGTACCTTACGCTAGAAAAAAACCGGTCAAGCAAGAGTTGGGCGTTCAACTCTTACTTGGCCGGATTTTTTCTGGCGTGGGCGAGTGCCCATGAAGGGTTCCGTAGTAGCAAGCATAGATTAGGGATATAATTATATTGAGATTAGTAAGTAATATACACAAACAATAAAACTAACTATATCTCATCCAAACCAATTTTCGTTGGAAGTTTTTGTTGAGGTTTACATTACATTTTTTTTTTCAGTTTTATCATTCTCTTATTTTAGAAGTTACAGGGGGGGGGGGCACACATTTTACTAATTTGGAAGTGTCTCTCGCGCATCTCCATTTGGCTGCGGAACCCTAAATTGCTAAGGTGAGATAAATTTCCAAGCGTAATGAAAAATTTCCAGTGATTTTAACACATAATAAAATACATTGAAAGTCCATGCAAAGGCCAGATAACACTTTTACGTATAGTTTTACTAGAAAGAGTAAGAGCCTACTAAAATTGTCATAAAAGCCAAAGTAATTTCAAATTTTGAACCTTAATATGACATCACACAGCTGACATGGGTCGTTCCCAACAGGTCCATGAGTCTATTGTTCTTAAAAATTGAACGTTCTTACATTTGTTCCCAAAGGGTCCACATCATTTAAAAATATTCAAATTTTTGTTCCCAACGGGTCCATGAGAATGTTTGGTACAGTCAACAACAAAAGCTTGGTTATAAGCTTAAAAACTGAAATAATGTTACTAACCAGCAAAAGAACTAGGCTTGCATAAGTGCAAGGTGGTTTTTATTTTAAGTTATAAGTATTTAATAATTGTTAATAGTAATAAAGTAAAAGATCAAGACCGGCCTAGTGCAGGTTTTTAATCAAATAGATACCTCCTTGAACTTATGGTACCTTAGTACTTTTGCTGGTAAGCTTTTCAGTAAACCTTCCTGGAATAAATATATTTAAAAACAAACCACCCTGTTTGAACTCATGTAAGTCTAGTACTTTTATAAAATATCACATATTAGAAGCTGGTGTAATTATTAAGAGGCCATTCTCATTTCATTCGTTTCTAACACAAGCATTTAAACCAGTCGAAAAGACAACTCTGAACATTTTTCTTTCTCTTACATGAAATCGTTCTTACTGACTGTACTTTTTATAAATCTCGTGGACCCGTTGGGAACTCATGTAGGCAAATTCAAAACAATATTATAATTTGTCATGGAGCCGTTGGGAAACGGAGAACAAAAGAATCGTGGACCTTTGGGAACTACCCGCTGGCATCCATGAGCGCGAGTCGAATGACTGATATGCCATCGTAATAAGATTGCAATGATAATATAAATAACTAGCTTGTGAAACACATATTACAACTATGTCTACTACCATTTTTTACTTTTTTACTACCTACAAATCATCAAGAAACTTCAAGAAATCTATGCGAACTTTATGTTTTTCGTAACAGATACATGATATCTCTCTCGCTATATTTTCATTTTCACTTTACCTCTAAAGTAAGGCCTCGTCCTAGCGGTCGCGGTGGCGGAAGCGATTTCGTAACGAAGTTGATTGACACGCCGTGACCACATGAGTCTACTCATGTGCCGCGACAGCACTTTTTCGTGCCATCAACCGGAGGCGGAGGCGATGGAGGATTTTGTGCAGTGGCCTAATAACATTCATCATATTTTATTTTCAAACAAGCAAATTCGAGATCCTCTTCGCAGTCTGAAAGTGCCGGCGGGCGGTGTCTTGTGTAGATCGCCTAAGAAAAGTGTGTTTGCTAGTTTTTATAGCAAGTGTTAGACGATAGCCGTGTTCCGAAAGAATAAAAAAATAGAATCGATCGTTAATGTCTATATCTCAGTTTCTCAAAGGAGCATAAGGGCTAAGGGTGGGTTAATATCTGACGGAACATCCGTCGTGGATCATCTGTCGCGGAACGCCAGAACAGACAAATGTATAGAAAAACACGTCTTGACCGTTCACACTTGACGCACAAAGGGATCATCCGTTGAGTGTGAACGGTCAATTGTTTTTCTAAACATTTGTCTGTTCTGGCGTTCCGCGACGGATGTTCCGTCAGATATGAACCCACCCTTAGTTAGCATTTTTTTCAAATTGTTCTGTTTCTACAACAAATTTCAACAGGACTAAGTAACGTCAATGCAATAAATTGATTTTACACCATCATTATCATGGACGCATTTATTTAAAGCTTCTAATAGACATTGAGCTACGAGTACAAGAAAGTTAGTTGAATATGAATGCTACTAAGTATGTTAACTATTTTCGATTTCTCCCGCTTCAGCATCCGGATAAGCTACTCACTCTGGACGTAGCCTTAAATCATAAAGATATAGATAACCTAATCCTTATCCAAGTGTCGAAATCTTTTACAGGAAAATAATGGTGACGCCAAGTTTCTTTTTTATAGATAACCGGAATATGTGACTGTTTATTTTATTTTTTGTCGAAAAGGGAGCTACACGATTATCTTAACAATCCTCTTGGTAATACCGGCCTTCTTTGTTGTTGAAACGGCCCCTTTGATGTTTTTATGTTTTTTTACAAAAGCGACTTTGGTTATTATGAATATCGGCTTTTATGTTGATAGTTGATAGAAAGTTTTAGATGCTGAATAGAAAATGTCATGTTTTAATTGGATCAATATCTGCGAAGTCTAAAGATAATAAATTAGGTTTTCAAATCTATCTCTAAAATATCAACACTCAAAACTTTCAAACTTAAAACATTAATCACTAACTTAAATATAAAACCATCTAACTTTCCTATCCAATATCCTGAAAAATATCTAACTGTAAACTTGAACGCACGAATATAAATCCAATAAAACTGCAATATTTCTTCGTAAAAGAAAACATTATGAAGATTAATTTCCCGGAGTTAATAAAATCCGAAGTTTATATCCAAAACGCATTCTTATAACCTGACAGTTGCTGGCTTGAAATAATTGATTGAATAGAAACAAAATGTAAGGGGAAAAGTTTTCCCTTTTACCATCATTTTTAACGAAGTTGGGAAGACGATGAAAATGAAGGTGCCTTAAGTTAAGCCTCCTGCAGACACACGCGATTAATCGCGCTGCGACAACGAGCCAAGCTAATTTCCACTCTAAAAATACTGTGAATGGACCGTGACATGTCGCCCCGCGCGATTAATCGCGTGTGTCTGCAGGAGGCTTTATTCAGATGTTTTTCTTTTGTTGAATTAATAATTTGTAAATAATTAAATATTTCAAACAGAATTGACTTCTAAAAATAAATATTTACATGACTTCGATTATGTACGTTTATTTATAAAACTTTCAGCCTTTTGAATTTACTTTAGTTGGTTGTACTCGTATCTGTTTTTAACCAACAACAGCGTGTAGGCGTTATTTTTTGTTCGAATATTTTTATTTGAACTCTAAAAATAAAACCAAGTGAAAAAGTAAGTACCTAGTACTTACTATTCTATAAATATTTATAAGTAGAATTAGATATTTCTGAAATGTTATTTAGAGCTATAAACTTCAATAAAAAATTAAGCTAATGTAATTTTTTGCCAAACTTTTTCGACTTGTAAATGTTACCCAGCTTATCGTTTGCTACGACTGCCTATCTGACCTCTACGAACCACTAGCTGGTAGAACAATAACTTGGTAAGACGGTCAGACTTTTAGGCCACTGATAATAATGGGTAACGACTGTCAAAGATCGAGAAATTAGAGTCAAGTCAAGACCTCACAGTGCTTTACGAAGTATGTATGTACATACATACAGCGTATTACATAAACTCACGCCTTCTTCCCGTGAGGACAGAAAAGGCAGAAACTACAGAGCGCCACCTGCTGCGATACTTACAACTCCTTTCGCCTCATCCGCATTCATACATCTGGCCCTATAGACAAACAGCAGACGACATCAGACGACAATCGTTATCGCTCAGCAGTCACTAATACATTTTCAACTTAGTACCCTAGCGAGTAAAGTTAAAAATCTATTGAAGCTTACAGATCGTTTTCGCTTGTTTCGTTCGTTATCGCTCAGCAGTCTTTAATATATTTTCAACCATTCGCGCTGAGGTATAAAGTTAAAAATGTACGTATATTAGTGACTGTTGAGCGATAACGATTGTCGTCTGCTGTCGTCTGCTGTTTGGCTATAGGGCCAGGTCATACAAACACGCCGATTACGAGTACTACGCAACCGACCTTTAGAAGCACTTCACTAATATGGTCAGTGTAGGTCTTCCTAGGGCGTCTCCTCCCGGCGTATGTAGGGGAATAGTGTATAAGACGGGGATGCGATGTATAATGGGGACATACACTCTTTAGGCATACTTAACACAACACTAACGCAGCGCAAGCGCCATCAGGACGTCATTTGCGAACGGCTATTAACGGCGTCCTATTGGCACTTCTGCTACGTTAGTATTGTGTTAAGTTTGCATTAAGTGTGTCATTTCCTATCATACCTCGCGTCCCCGTCTTACACACTGTTCCCTTACGTGTTTTGAAAATATTGTTTGAAAGTCACATTCGGAATTAATATTATAGGTAAATGCGAAAGTAAGTTTGTTATCCATTCACACCCAAACTACTGAACCGATCATCCGGAAAATTACTGTTCCCGAGAAAAACACCAAATAACTTTCAAAGGGGTGCTAAGACAGGAAACCTCCACGTGCGCCCGTTGACTGGAGTTCCCTCTCGGATGCGTCCGGGGGGAAGATCAGTTTTTCGGGACGGTGCACCCTGGGATGCGGGCAAAAACTCTTCCTTAGGCACTGTGCCTAAGGGGTCTCTTTGCCCGTATGCCAATAGCCTGTCGGGTGGACGCTCCAACGCATGTCCCTCTGAATAGCAGAGGGCACAGCGGCGGAGCGGGCTTGCGGACGGTGAGTAATGGGTATGCTCGCCGTCCGACCAAGGACCAAGCCCGGGTCGGTGGCGCGTCGTGTTTCACGCGTTACCGACGGGGCCCCTTATGGGGCCAAATGCCTGCCGGGGTCGCGGATTTTTCTTAATCCAGGATACCGTGGCCCCGGAACGAAAGGGCATCCGAAGGAACACGGGTGGATTTTAGTCAGTAAGAGTCTGACAGTCCCTTCCGCCCCACCCAGGGCGGGAGGACTCATTTGATGATTTTGCCACCCCAAAAAAAAAAAACTTTCAAAAATTATAACAGATAGCGCCACATGTTCGATCCAAATTAATTGTCAAATTCTAATTTAATGCGAGCGATGCTGCTGGCAAAATATCTACTAATTAAATAGACCTCTTCTTCAAACACCATCTTCTCTAAATCCAGGACCATACCATTACCTTGTATAGAATCGTACCATTTCATAAATAAATAAGGACTTGTCTTCACACAGGCATAAAAAGGATATAAAGTCTGTTGTCACGCCACGTTGACTACCATCATTAAAAGACTGTTACCGTACTGTTACGTTTCACTCCTTAAAATAATAGGGAAAAGTATTATGTTGTATTAGTCTGTTAATAGGACTGGACATTTGATGTGAATGTAATTTATGTAAAAAATAAAAAAAAGAACAGAGGGAGTCATTCTTTTCATGAATTGTCGAATGAATAGACAACGCGGACTAAACCCCGTGTGGGTCTTTTATGTAAAATCACATACCACTTATCTCTAGTAACAAAAATAAAATCGCATAACCCTTCAATAATATCGTTTATCAATATTTGCACAATTAAAGTAAACAGGATAGCTGTTTGCCCACATTTCCAAATATGTCCATATGTACATTGTATAACTTTTATGATAACCGCAAAGTACACGAACAGATGCAAAACTTGTTTAAGTAAAACAATTTTATACAAATTACTTAACTACTTTGAAGCATGAGAGAACTAAGCAAACTTGGGGCATGGCACTTTTAGTGAAATTTTACTTCCCTGAGGTGGCGTATTTGCAAACTTTCATATAAACAGCTGAGCAGAAAGGTAAACAAGTTTAGTTTAACTCTAATTTCGACACTCTAAGGAGACGTACTGTACGTACAAAGTTCTTGCGTCGACGTCTAATTAGTATATAACTTCGAGCCATTCGTTTCAATTTAGTTTTGGGGCATTTCCTTCAGTTTCTAGACCAAGTTTCTCGATATAGGCCGCAAAAGTGTTTATTATACTAGGCGGAGAAAATGATTTATGGAGGCAGCTCTGTGCCTATAAGAAATTATTCAATTTATTATTCAAATTGTAAAAGCTATGTAGAGTTATAAAATAAATCCATTTCCAAAGTCTCCCAGACGCGTATGTCTTGCCCAGAGTATTTAAACGACACCCATAAATAATTTTAAGCGCCTTTATTCTTCGAAAACTAGTTAAGAGCTGTCGATAAAATAAGGAATAATATATTTTTATTGAAAAGGCAATATCTAAAAACGCTGAGTAATACGATATCAAAACTTTGGAAGTTCGAGGCGGGCAATCGCGGGTCGAGTTAGAGACACAATTTCAATCTTCAATAAGAGAAAAAGTCAAACAGTAACCGAATAAGAGTGAAATGAAACATTTCGACTATCCAATTTGGAGATATAAAGAAGGAGACAACAAGACAACACAGTGACCTTTGTTATTGAATTAATTTCGTATGGACGAACCCTTTATCATGAAAGTCGATCGCTTGTCCATTGTTTATATGTGATGTACGTTCATTCTGAATCTAATAATGCGATGGTGAAAGGGTCACGTTTATTTGACCGGCGTCTCTTGTGGGCCACGGATGTAAACGCTATGTTTTATTACGATCACCGGGACATGACGTACAATAACAGAACATAAATAAATTTGTGACCGCTGTATTTCTTTTATGGACGAAGCGAAAACGAAATTGCTCGTCGGCCTTTTAACTGGCCTGACGTATTGTGGTTCTATTAAAGTTTTACCTTCGGTTATTGTGTATTTATTACGTTTTGATCTTGTTATTTTTACGTTTTGGCCGCTATATATCATGTTATTGACAGTGAAATATTATTATTGGAAAACTCTATCAATATAAAGCTATTTATTATTTTATCAACTGTCAAACTAAGGTACATTTTTAATTAAATTTAGCTAAAAGATAAATGATACATCATACTTTCCCTTGTCCAGCAAAATACACGATCAAATTACGAGGCTCGCAAAAAATACCTCGCCCGCTCTTACAGTGATTTGTTGAAAAAAAAGGAAGGTAGGTAAAATCGAAGATTTTCGTACACAATCCCGGAAATTTCCATATCTAAATGGAAAACCGACCCCGAACAATCAATTTATCCTCCAATATCCTCGGGCGGTTTATACCACCTGTACAATAAATATTTATACATCTCTCCCTCGTTTTGTATCGCGAGATTCTTGAAACGAAAAACTTTTTTATCAACAATTATGATACGATGTTTCTTGTTGAATTGAGTGGTACCTAAAGGACTCTGTAAAAGGCAGTTCTTTTAGGTAAATGAGAAGTTTTGAAGTTAGACGTACGTTTTATGTATTCTTTTTGTTTTACTTGTAAAGAAAAATGTGTAATTGTATTACTTTTGTATTTCTGTGAAAAATCAGAGCAGTGGTGGCCCAGTGGTTTCGGGCCCTACCTTCGAGTTGTAGGTTGTGAGTTCCAACCCAGCCAAGCGCATTACTTTGTGTAATTTATTTATTCACCACTGCTCTCAAAACGGTGAAGGAAAACACCGTGAGGAAACCGGCATGTCCTAGAACCAAAAATCCGAAGACATATGACATCTACAACCCGTACTGGGTCCGCGTGGCGAATTATGGCCTACTTCCTCTCATAGAGAGGAGGCCTGTGTCCCAGCAGTGGGAACATATAGGGTGATGATGAATAAAATTATGAGGACTTGAGTTTTTTTAATGGTACTAAGATTACTGGGATGATTTTCTCTTAGGCACAATTTGGCTCAGAGGCAGAAAAACTGGAACTCTTTAAAAGAAATACGTGCAGAACAAGGTAGCACGACACAAGTGAGGAGGCCTTTACTCAACAGTGAGAGGAATAAGGTAACCAATGACGATGATACTGACTGTTACCAGCAGCAATCAGCCAGAAAATGATTCCATAGGCACATAACACTGGGATTTAAAGTATTCTATGTGTTATTACAGACTATAACCTATTTCTGTACCAAATTCCATACAGATCCATAGAAGTCTTTGTGTGAAGGTTTTTCTCCTCATAAACTTTTGCATTTATGTAAGTGCATACTTAGTATAGACTATGAAGCTTCATCAACGGTATGATTTATCTCAACAAACAATCTTGAATACTTATTCAAACCACCATTTATTTTATTTATTTACACATTTACGTACAATTGTGGCAGGTACATAAGGCGGCCTTAATGCCGCACCATACAATCATCATTTCAAATCACAGTGGCATACACCTAGAACCATTTTTCTGCCATACTTCACGGTTCCATAAGTCCCTCATAAAACCTAAATGCGAAAAAATAAAGCACACTCACGTAGGCATAAAATAATTCCCGACAATATTCCCGAAAAAAGTGTACAAGATTGTATCCTTGAACTTCCACTCAATAAATAAAAGACTACTTACACGTTCGTTCAGTACTGAATATAACTTTTCCATTTCATGGATACCGAGCGTACGTCAAAACAAGCCCGCTATATCATTTCAAGCCGTTATGATAATAGCGAAGTTCAGTATATCATGAAGAATGGTATTCAATAGTCCCACCGCGGTGTAGTGTGTACGTAGATTTATTTATAGGTGTTTTGGCCGTGTACGTGTTTAGGGTAATAAGTAAGGTAATTTTAGAGTAGTTCAGTGTGGAGGTTAAAAAATGAAGTTCATGCTCTGAGGCAGTGGTCTGTAACGAGCTAAATACCTCCTTGTGGCCCGTGATTGATTTGTAAACCGAAGATTTTCTTTTTTATATAAGGAGATAATCTTAGTTATAATCATATTAAATTTCTTCCCGTTTATAATAAAAAAATTGCGGCCCGCCTTTACTTGATTTGGCCCTCGCCTACCAAAAGGTTGCCGACCGCTGCTCTAAGACCGCTGCCTCGAATCTTGCGGGCAGCGGGGCGGCGGCGGTGGCGGCTCGGGAGCGGCAAGATGTTATGCGGATAATCAAATGGACCGACGCTCGAAAACAGCGGCGCGGCAGCAGGGCGGGAGTGCGCGCCTGCGCTGTAGTGTTTCGCCCACAATAAATCGAGCGTTAGGAATAAAATTGAATCAAAAAGATGTTGCCGCCATTGTTCAGACATTTCGTTCGCGAATAAAAACAAATATCTGGACGACAAAATCACGAACACAACACTACGCGGCTATAGTGACGCGCGATCTGCCCGCTAGTTTCAAGAACGGGTCTGCGACGGTCGCGCCGCTCGCTCCCGCGCCGCCGCCATCGCCGCGCAGCTGTCCGCAAGATTCGAGGCAGAGGCCTAACACGAGCCCTTGGTTAACACGTAACGTAAATTAAATTGGTTTTAAAATTGTTAATACTCATTCATATAATTATAATATTTTCTTAATTCAAGGAATATGTTTTGCCGATATTCCGACGCGGTTGCAAGCGCCATGCTCGCGGGTTGACTGGAGAATGCGGGTGGATGAAAATAAATTGTTAGAAGCAGACAAATCTGTACCCTCTTTTGTGTTTTGCTACGCGCACTACTGGAACTCGATACTAAGTCACGGCAAAACACACTCACAGTATCACCAAGTTTTTTGGAGTCTTGATTATGATGCCGACTGCCACTTTTAAGCATATTCACAACTTCATTGGTTGCGCTGCGTGTCGCCGGGTTCGATCCCCGTACGGTCAAATTGTATTTGTAAGACCTGCAAGTAGTTTTTTCGGGTCTGACTGTTTATGTATGTGTGCACGCACGGTACAGGAGAAATTTCTAATGTAGGGAAAAAAATGAAAAGCCGTATTTATTTCCAACGGCTAAATCAACATCAGGACGAATATTTATTACGTGATTGAGCAAACAATATGAATTTCTAACAGTGATTGCAGTCCAGTCAAAAAATTGGATTAATCACAAATTGAAATTTAATACCATTCTATCTAAAAAATTTTGTTAGAAATACGAGAATTTGTTGCAAAACTAATTCTGGTGATGGAAACTAGTTTCCCAAATAAATGCACCTCTGAACTGCGCAATCGTTTGAAATGTGATAGTTTCCAATTGAAAAGTGGACAAAATTATTTTGTTGTATGTATTAACTATTCGCTAGTACGAGTAGGTATGTATGTACCCGGCAGGACGGTGTTCTCATAATTTGAGTTGGAAATTGAAAGTCTTTTTTTCTTTTATTAACTACACATAAACTAAATAGGCTATATGTACAAATGTACAGACGCCAGCAGGTCAACCTACCCGACCTTCCACTATTGTGATAAGGTTGAAAATCTATTAAAGACTTCCACTATTAATTGTTGTGATAAGGCTGAAAATCTATTAAAGAAATTTGGCAGTAGGCCATTCACATTTAAAAACAAAATTTATAATTTTTAAAATATGAATGGATTAGCTAATTCTGGGTTCTGGACTCAGAAATTCCTTATGGGGAGGGGTATATAGGAATAAATAACAGGAAAATACTCGCCATGACAGATGGACTTACCGCTGAGTCTCTCGCAAGTCCTTCGCACTCCTTGTAATTTATTATATTTTTAAGCTAACAAATAGGTACTTTAGTCTACTCATATGTTGTTGACTGAACAATTATAGAAATAATATAGAGAGATAGTAATAAAAAATTATTTGCTAATAGTTTTGGATGATCAGATATACATAAAAGACTATGGCTATTTATGTAACTCTTTTTCTATTATTTTTTAGTAAAGTTATTAATGACGACTTCTCTCTCTGAAGCTCTCCCTCATGTCCGAGGATCGTGGTCAGATTCGGAGGTGCATCTAGAGCTTCTGGAATGATCCGATTTCTGTCCATCACAGCCCTTATCACAGTGTAGAATTTAGAGAATGACGATGCCTTTAATTTTTCCTAAAATATTTTTTCAGGAGATATTTTACCGGTTTCAATGTTTAGATTCAATTTACCAAACCAAAAAAAAAAGTATTTTTCATCACATCACAAAGATTCTCAAATACATTTTTTTTTCTAAATTCGTTTTTCTTTTCCCCGCTGAAAACCAATGGAAAAACAAGCCAATTTCCCTTTTGTTTCGAGTTTCGGGACCATAAGCTCTTCGCAGTCAATTTAACATCAGTTATTTATTACATCTTTACCGCACTTAAATGTATTTTATTTTTATTCCTCGAGGTGTACCTGTGGCTGCCCCACCATTAATAAATCTTTTCTTCAGGGACCTCTAAGTGCGAAAACTAGGAGCTAATGTACGGGAAATAAAATGGCTTTACACTTGCAGCTAATATCAATTTAATGTTGCTTTCGCCTGCTTCTTTGAGGGGTAAGAAATAAATTTGAAGCAGACGCCGAGCCCCGTACCCGTCGAATAGCCTATCGTTATAGATAATAAGCTTTATATGATGTATAATTAGCATAAGGATAAATAAAAGAAACGATAGGCCCGCACAAGGCGGAAAATGTATGTAAACTTTGTTATGAAACTTATTTTCAACAGCATTTCCTTATAAGGTAGCGAAAATACTGTGTTCATGTTATATCGAAAACATTACCAAATATGGTCATGAAAGCAGCACATCGTCTATTGTGGGCGGGGCTTCCGACAGGTCGGAACCTGTCCAACCTAAAATAACTAGGAAAAATCACTTTAAGGGCTATGATTGGTCAGACGGCCCGAAGACACAGCAAGGTCCCGCCACAACGTACGATGTGGCGTTTTACTATAATAGTAAGACAATTTTTAAGTTCAAAAGAAGTTCAGTGTTTTTCCTTTATTTTCTTATAGTTTATAATATTTACAAGTTAGTTTTAAGTACTACTGTGAGCCCCCACGTGCCTTGTATATAATGATTATGTTGTTATTATGTTCAGAAGTGTAAATAGTGAAGTAAAATTGTTGTGATTATATTACGTGAATCAGTTTTAAATGGTGAAGTGTCTGCTCTATGTAAATTGGTAATAAAAAGTGTTAAAACGTAGCAGTGTTTAATTAAAGTAAAGTCATACAGTCCACCCAGAACATCTTGGTCCATTCGAGGCCGAATAAGTGATAGAAAAGTGCCGGTATATTAAAACGCGTAAACAAAGTGTCGTAAGCAGATATATAAAACTGTAAGTACTGAACAATAATAACTTAAGTGTATCGCGAGTGAATAAAGTATCGTGATAAAGGCAAAGTGGTGTTCTCTGTGTCGAAAATCGCGATCATAGTGCGCGTTAAAGTGACCGGTAGAACTGTGGGGCTCACAGTAAAGTGTAAATAAGATTCTGTGCGCGTTAATAAGTATATACTGATGTTATATACTTCGGGAGTGACCGCGTCGCGAAAAATAACTAGTTCGCGTCTCGATTAAACGAAGTGACCGTCGCGTAAAAAGTAGATACGCATCGTATATAAGCGCGCCATAGTATATAGTGCGCGCCGCGTCGTCCGTCGGAAGTATACAGTGCCGTCGCGGTAAATAGGGCTAGTCGTGATATAGTAACAGTGTCGAAGTGCGCGTAAGTGTAACGTCGTAGTGAACGGATCTGGACAAGTCCAAACCGGGTTACGAACTGTCGTGTGTTGTGCTCCACGCTTAAAGTCAGCCATCAGTTTGAAAGATGGTCATCACCCGAAGCCAAGGTGATGCTGCAGAGGCAGAGGACCAGAGGCGGGCCCTACAAAGGAGGGCAGAGGAGCAAAGGGAGGCAGTTCTTCGCCAGGAAGCGGAACGGATTCAAAGGGAGAGACTACGGAGGATTTCACTAGACCCGCCAGCGTCGCCAGTTGTAACAGGTGACCAAAGTACTATCAATTCACGACTAAATACCGCGCCCCTTACGACGGTGGACACGACCACGGCGGGACCATCATCGGGACTTCTACTGAGTGAAGACCATGGACAACGAAGAAGGTCACCCGCCAGGTCAGAGAGGTCACAGAGGTCACAGAGGTCACAAAGGTCAACGAATAGTTTTGCAACGCGCATAAGGCTAGCAGAGTTAGAGGCTGCAGAAAAGCTAGCAGCCATACAGAAGAAGTCTCTTGACATAGAAGCAGACATGGTCAAGAAAAGGCTAGCCGCTGAAGTGTCCGTCATACAGGACGAACAGGAGAGCCTGCGGGACGAGCCCCTCGTTCCCCAGGAGGAAAGCCACCACAGTCGAGTGGACGAATGGCTTCAAACGAACCCCCTCAGAGCACGGGGGGAGGGGGGCACGGGAGCCCCCCCGGAGGACTCGAGACGTATTAAATTCGACATGCCACGGGGAAGGTCGCCGACACCGACGAGGCACAGGAACAGCATCGACAACTTGGCAGCGACCCTAGAAAGGATGGCAAGACCCCGACTGCGGCATACGGATTTACCAGCGTTCTCCGGTGGTGTCAACGAGTGGCTGCCATTCAAAGCGGCCGTGAATGATACTACCAACATGTACAACATATCGCCTGCTGAGAACATACAACGGTTAAGGAGCTGCCTTAAGGGAGAAGCAAGGGAGGCGGTGTCCGCCCTCCTACACACCGCTACCGATCCAGGGGACATCATGAAGACACTCGAACAGTGTTTCGGCCGACCGGAAGTACTCATCGATCGCGCTATCGACGAGCTGAAGAGGATGACGAAGCCTACTGCATCAGCCGCGGACCTGAACAATTTCGCCATCAAGGTGCAGAATACAGTGAGCGTGATCAAGTCGGTCGACCGAAGAGGATACCTGTACAACCCGTTGTTGACACGCGAGGTACTGGAAAAATTAAGCCCGCACATACGAGCAAGATGGTGCGACTTTGCCTACGACAACGACGACACGACGGAGCCGGAGATAGTGTTGCTGTCCCGTTTCCTGATGCGGGAAGCTGACAGGGCGTTGAGATACACATACGCCCCGCCCACCAGCGCCGCACCCGCCAGCCAGAAGAAGGAGACCAGGCAGCCAGTGACAGCGAGGAAGAAGACCAGCCCCGTCTACACAGCCGTCGAAAACCAGGAAGAAAAAGGTCAGTGCCCTAACTGCAAACAAGATCATGTGCTACCAAAGTGTCCCAAGTACAAGGGTATGAGTGTCGACCAGCGGTGGGAGTACCTGAAGGCCAACGGCATATGTTTCCGATGTGCCGAGAAGAACCATAGGCGATATAATTGCAAGACCAAGGCGTGCGGCGTAAATCAGTGCCGCCGACCTCATCACGCCTCCCTCCACCAAGAGAGGGCGGCCAATAAGGAAGAAGCGACGACCGCGAAATCTACCGCAGAGCCCAGCAAGGAGGAAGCAGTGCTGTCGGTGGCGACTAAGTCCGCCGCCGGCCCAAAGAGAGTGCTGCTGAAGATGTGCCCCATCATAGTCACCGGGTCACGGGGGGAGGTCAAGACGTACGCGTTGTTCGACGAAGGAGCAACCGTCACCCTCATTGATGAAGACCTGGCGACCAGCATCGGAGCGGAGGGTACTTCACGCCCGCTGCGCATACGCGGCGTGAACATGTCTTCAGAGGAGCAGGAAAGCAAAGCGGTACGGGTGCAAGTCAGAGGCATCCGGAAAGACGGCCAGTCGCACGAGCTTCGAGCAAGAACCATCAAGGACTTGAGGCTCCATCAACAATCCATCCCAGACACCCTGCTGGATCACAAGCACCTGCGAGACCTGCCGAAAGAAGAAGTATGTTACGAGCAGGTCCGCCCCGGACTCTTGGTGGGCACGGACCACTGGGAGTGCATAGTGACCAGGGAACTCCGAGTCGGCGGCCCCAATCAGCCAGCTGCCTCAAAGACGAAGTTGGGATGGGTGGTGCACGGAACAGCGCCACGAAGCATCGTCGCTGACGAAGAAAATGTGCTGCACGTCATCGAGAACAGGAAAGGAGACGAACAATTACACGACCTAGTCGAAGCGCACTTCAAGATAGAAGCCTTGGGCGTCGCCAGGAAGCCCCGAGTGAACGAGGCAGACCAAAGGGCGGCGGATATCGTGCAAAAGACGATAAAGAAGATCGACGAAGGCTACGAGGTGGGGCTGCCGTGGCGAACAGACAACGTTGTCATGCCACCCAGCTACGGAGCAGCGCTAAGAAGGTTGAGAAAGATAGAAGAAAAGATGGACGCGTCACCGGATTTCGCCGTGCAGTACACCACACAAATCGACAACCTGTTGTCGAAGGGATACGCGGTGCCATGCGACGGGACAGAGAAAGAGAGTAACGTCTGCTGGTACCTTCCTCATTTCGCCGTACAGAATCCGAACTGGCCTGGGAAAACGGCGTCAGAAGATACACAAGAAGAAGAGGTCCTGCACACTGTGCCGGGCCCTGAACGAGACAGCTGGCTGCCCGACCCTGCCCGCTTCTCAAGATACGAGACGCTGGTGCGTGCTGCTGCGCGCGTGTTGGCATTCATAGACGCGTGCCGCCGCGTCTCGACTGGACTACAGCATCGGCACATAGAGCGCGCCGAGAAGGAGCTCCTGCTGAAGGCACAGCGGGACAGCTTCGCTGAAGAGATGGAAAAGTTCCGGTCTGCTCGCCCTATCACTCGGACGAGTCGCCTGTACAGACTGGACCCTGTGATAGAAGACGGCCTGCTGCGCGTGCGAGGACGTATTGAAGCCTCAAACGCGCCAGTGGAGGTCAAGCGACCCATCATTCTAGACGGTCGCCATCAGGTATGTAAACTAATAGTAATGCGCGAGCATTGCGCCGCTGGTCATGCCAACAGGGAACGAGTGACGAACGACCTGCGGCAGCGCTACTGGATCATCCACCTGCGGCCCACGGTACGGGCCATCGAGAAGGCCTGCGCATATTGCCGGAGGCTGCGAGCGACGCCACAACCACCGGCCAAGGGAGACCTGCCGCGCGCCCGCCTGGACCCCTTCCACCGCCCGTTCACCAACTGCGGCGTGGACTATTTCGGGCCCATGATGGTGAAGGTGGGCCGGCGCCGAGAGAAGCGGTGGGGCGCACTGTTTACGTGCCTCACCTCCCGCGCCGTGCATCTCGAGCTCGTCGCATCGCTATCCACGGACTCAGCAATCATGGCGCTGAGAAGGATGGCCGCGCGCCGCGGCTGGCCGCGGCTCATGTATTCAGACAACGGGACCAACTTCAGGGGAGCCGACCAAGAACTGCGAGCGGCGTATGCGGAGTGGGCACCGGCGCTGCGAGAAGAAGGACTGCTGCACAGGATGGAGTGGCGGTTTATACCTCCTGGCGCACCCAACCAGGGAGGTGCGTGGGAGCGGCTGGTGCGCTCCGTGAAGGCTGCCCTCGCTGCGACTCTGCGCGAAAGGGCACCTGCAGAAGAGGTGCTGCTGACTCTGCTCACTGAAGCGGAGTTCGCCATCAACGCGCGCCCCTTGACTCATGTCAGCGTGAGTCCCACCGATCCAGAGGCCCTCACCCCTAACCACTTCCTGTTGGGGTCTTCCATGGGCCTACCCTCAACCGGGCCTTGTGACGAGGCCGACCGACGTGCTTGGCGGGCCAGCCAGGCCCTTGCTGACCACTTTTGGCGACGCTGGCTGCGGGAATACCTTCCGACACTGGTTCCCCGCGGCGAGCCGCAGAGCAACCGACGACCGCCGGAAATCGGCGACGTCGTCATCATCGCCGACGGCACACTGCCACGGAACGTGTGGCCGATGGGAGTCGTCGAGAAACTCTACCCGGGACCTGACGGCGGCATCAGGGTGGTCGACGTGCGAACGAGGACCGGCATCTTTAAGCGTCCCGTCAGTAAGCTCGTCGTGCTGCACAAGGAAGAAGAGGCTGCGCAGGCTACGCCGGGGGGAGAGATGAAGCAGACGCCGAGCCCCGTACCCGTCGAATAGCCTATCGTTATAGATAATAAGCTTTATATGATGTATAATTAGCATAAGGATAAATAAGAAAGAAAGAAAGAAGAAAGAAAGCAACATTTTCAACAGCATTTCCTTATAAGGTAGCGAAAATACTGTGTTCATGTTATATCGAAAACATTACCAAATATGGTCATGAAAGCAGCACATCGTCTATTGTGGGCGGGGCTTCCGACAGGTCGGAACCTGTCCAACCTAAAATAACTAGGAAAAATCACTTTAAGGGCTATGATTGGTCAGACGGCCCGAAGACACAGCAAGGTCCCGCCACAACGTACGATGTGGCGTTTTACTATAATAGTAAGACAATTTTTAAGTTCAAAAGAAGTTCAGTGTTTTTCCTTTATTTTCTTATAGTTTATAATATTTACAAGTTAGTTTTAAGTACTACTGTGAGCCCCCACGTGCCTTGTATATAATGATTATGTTGTTATTATGTTCAGAAGTGTAAATAGTGAAGTAAAATTGTTGTGATTATATTACGTGAATCAGTTTTAAATGGTGAAGTGTCTGCTCTATGTAAATTGGTAATAAAAAGTGTTAAAACGTAGCAGTGTTTAATTAAAGTAAAGTCATACAGTCCACCCAGAACAAAATTCATTGTGTTTCGTTTTTTTTTGGTAACGAACTTTCCTTTTTGCCGCTGTACATCTCAATATTTCATTTTGTTTTGCTAAAACTACTTGAATCAAACACAATAATCACTACTTACTTAGCAGCAATTATTCAGAATGTATTTTATTGGCTTTAAGTACGCCTCAGATCTCAGACAAATGATAATTTTGTAACCACTGTATACACGGTGTTAAAAAATCAACTGCAGGAATTTCGTGTGCGTACTCGGTATCAAAAACCAAGTACATTCCAAAGAAAAAAATTGTTTTTCGAGCATTTTTTTTCAAAAATAAAATTTTTTTTCAAGCATTTTTTTTTGGTCATGTTAATGAATTTGATTGCTCTTTGAGGTCGTTCACCCGTGTGTAGCGTTCACAGCTGATTCCAACTATCCCATCACATTTTGCAGACTTTGGACTGGCAATTTATCGAAATACTTACAAATAACTTATTTTATTGGCCATATTAATAGGCCAAAAGAAAAATGCTTGAAAAAAAAATTAATAATTCTGAAAAAAAAATATAAAAAAAAAATATTTTTTTTGGAATGTACTTAGTTTTTGATACCGAGTACGCACACGAAATTCCTGCAGTTGATTTTTTAACACCCTATATATGAAAGCTTATAAGGAAGGATTTATTATTTTCTTTCTACCTAGAGAACCACCCAGGACGGATGGACTCATTTGATATTATAAAACCCTGAAAAAAATTAGTATAATTATCCTTCATTTTCAGGGAGTTTATGTTCAGATTGTTTCACTTACCCAGTAACATAAAATTATTTCTAATAAGGTTAAAAAAACAACTCAAAGATAATAATTTTAATAGCAAAGGTAAAGAGGAATTGAAATTATTATCTTTTCATAACGTAAATTTGATTAGTCTTTTGGGAAGCACCTGTAATTCAAGATCAAATGGTACTTCGAGACCTTCGTAGGATGTTGATTGACACTAAAAAAGGCCACGTTTACACGATACTACGACTATTTTTTAGATACACAAGAAAACTAAGCTTTATAAAAAAACGTTTGGGAAAAAGCTACCTACTTTGTTGACCCAATCAGAACTAGGTATTAGATATTTACTTTAATTGACAAGTGGAGTAATTAATCATTCTTCTTTGGAGAGAGTTACAGAATCGTCAAACTTGTATTTTTTACCGAAAACAATACCTGTTCAATACAATAATAGAAAAAAGACGCTTTAAGATTTTCAGTATTTAAATTCAATGTATCAGTCTAGAATTTGTAGTATGTTCCGTTCAATAATATAAGAATGTCTTAAATAATTATCTTTAAGCGTCTGGAATCTATAATTATTATAACTACTGCAGGAATACAAAAAATATTTTATAAAATGTATCTGCTGAGTGAGTTAATATGGCGAACTTGGTTTCTATCAAATGCAACGACTTTCAAGTAGGTAAGTACATCTAAAACCAAATAAAATAATCTTTGCCATTTCTTTTTTACCAAGCTGGCAGGCAACACACGAAAAACAAAAATAATTAAAAACGATTATTATTTTAAATGTCTTTTAACATCTCGGGATCATGGAATGCCGGACTTTTGAAGGGCGTGGCAGGAGCCGAAGCCATCTTGCAGAGGCCCATTACGCATTTTTATATGATTTTTTTATTTTAATAATATTATTTACATATTATATAAAAAGCTAATGTTTGAAGCCATAAGTATTTTCAGCCCATGAAATGTTGAAAATGTTTTACATAATTATTATAATAATACAACCGGAAAGGTGTGACCTTAGGATAGGTAAACCTCTACTGAACCCCTCCTATATTATTAATGCACAACGAATAAAGTACTTACTAAGCTAACTTTGAAAATCTTAAGAACTCGCTCACACCTATTAAACCCTTTCAAGAAAAGTTAAAACACTCAAAACACGCAACAAACAACATATAAAATTCATAAACTAATCAGAGGAGGAAACAACTCGAAAATTTTCCTTAAAACGTTCTTTAAATTAAATCTTAGACATACTTATTATACGTCGAAATATAATTATTAATAATACACTAGCTTACTTAAATGTTAATTAACAATTACAAACGCCTGTTTACACGACGCAGCAGATTTACTATGTAAACTGAAGCAGTGAGGTGAAACCATTATTATTCTTGTAGCGCCTGAACTTCCGAAAAGTATGACATTTTGAATTTGGCAATACGTATTCTTCTAGTTATAAATTGAAACAAATCGGTATTTTTTCATTCATTTATTTATCGAACCGTCGCATGAGGGTTGCACATTAGAGAAACTGTAATTTATTAATCTTTAAATATTAATGGACGTAATCCTGTTTTATATAACAATTGAAGAAAAAACACAATGTGTGTGTCCACACTGGAAGCCTAGCGCGACGGCGGCGGCGGCGGGCGCGGTGGCGGGCGCGGCGGCGGGCGCGATCTGTGTCCACACTGCGCATCAAGCCTTTGTTTTTGTAGCGGCGAATTCAGGTGTTGCAAACCTGTGGTACAAAGTAGTTCCTATAAATCTTGTTTAAAGAAATTAATTTTAAAATGTTTTATAGGTTGTTTAGTATTGCATACAAGTAAATTAACAATCATTCTACATTTTTCTACTCAAGTATGGTAAAAATAATTTAAATATGTACAAAAACATCCAACGGTAGTACTTTAGTGCATGTTCTGGTAACTACATGGCGCTACTAAAAGACCGAAAAGGTTTGATACACCTGCCACCTGCCCGTTGTATCGGTTGTTGCCTAGCAACGCCTAGGCTCGCAAAATCGCTTGTAGCCATCGCGCTAGGCCCCCGCCTTAGTCACTTCAATATGGCCACTAGCGGCGATTTCATACGGTGCATCCACACCGCCGGTAACATTTGCAGCTCAACGTTTCCAAATGTTGCTCGGTAACATCCGCCAACAAAATGTTACTAAGTGTTGAAGTGTTACTGTAAGTCGAGTAACGTTGCTCAACATTCGGTAACATTCGCCAACATGTTACTAAGTGTTGACGTGGTCGAGTAACGTTGCTCAACATTCGGTAACAATGTTACCCCCATTATCTAACAATGTTGCCGATTGTCGAGCATCGTTACTCGACATACGGCAACATTTGTTGTCGGATGTTACTGCGGTGTGGATGAGTAACAATCAACAAATAGTAACAAGGAGCCACAAAAGTTACCCAATGTTGCTCCACAAATATTACCGGCGGTGTGGATGCACCGATACATTCAATATTTCCGCGCCCGCCGCCGCCACCGCGCTAGGCTCGCAGTGTGTTTGAGCACATTGTTTTCCAAGACATTTATCGACGCTACTCGCGACCAGAGTTGGTCTTCTGTTAGGCAAATAATAAGACCTTGCCATTCAATGCTGCCAGCTCTTTGGATATTATTCCGGTTCACAGCAATACCGGATGATTTTTTGACACCTTATTATTTTTTCTTCTCGATTTAGTATCCTGAATTTTTATAAGCCTGTACTGTGAAAAGACTTGCATTATAGCCCCAAAGCAAATATATCTTTTAAGTCTAAAAATATACATGTAACATTTTGTTGCGTCACTATTCTCATTCCACCTGATGACGATTTCTAAAGTTTCTAGACATTAAAAATAGTTGGTAATATGGTATGGTTGGTAATATGGTCGGAATCGTATTTGAGAAGAAAAACAATCAGAAACCTGACGCCATCAAGCATAATTTTACTGGTGAAACAAAAAATATCCCGTGGGATTGAACTGCACCCCTTTCGAAAGCAATTAAAAAATACTGTCAGGCACTATGTTGTACTAAAAATTGGTAGGATTTTTACGTGGACGAGCCGCGTCGTGACTATCGAATACTGGGGCCAATCAAAATGCATGTAGGTATCTAGACTGAAATCCTCGACTGACAAAATAAATAAATTGTGAAGCTGGTCGAAGGTATTTTTTACCCTATGCTGTCCCACTTCTGGGCAAAGCTTAAACAAAACATATTGTGCTCTCTTTCCTTTGTGCAGTTTTCTTCGGCTTATCTTTCATAATCTCGTGTAAGTCCTTCCTCGGTAAGAACATCTTCTGAAAGCTACTACGTGAGTCTAGCCTATCGATTCTGATGTCATCATCATCAGCCGGAAAACGTCCACTGCTGAACATAGGCCTCCCCCTTAGACCGCCACGCCGAACGACAATTCGCCACTTGCATCCATCGGTTGCCCGCGACCCTCACGATGTCGTCGGTCCACCTAGTGGGAGGCCTACCTACGCTGCGTCTTCCGGTCCGTGGTCGCCACGATTCTGATGTATTCTATAGTTATGACACTCCTAATTCTATTTCAAATTTACATTGCTGTATTCGCTCGTAGGCGTATCAAGTCTTTTTCCTTAGTTTATAATAACTCCAAGTTATATTGTTAACTTCGCTGTAATGAAGTTACACGCCTGCTTAATTTCGAACCCCATAACTTATAACTTCTAAATCGGAGTTACTGAGTCATCACTTCTCTTATATCAGCTGACACAGTTTTGTTCGATCAACTAACGACCCTAGTTCAAGGAGCAGTAAGACCATTTTTCTGCAAAGAAAAATGTCCCTTACCGTATTAAAATAACTATCACAATAAAGTACAATATAAAACAGATCTAAACCTGATATCCGTCCAATATCAAACCGACTAATCGTGCTGGGAACAAGTGGCCCTAAGAAATATAGATAAAGTGGGTCATCGTTAACTACATTGTCTCCTGGGATTAATGATAGTATAGTTCCCCTAAATTTCTCTACCTAATGCCAAAGATTAAAATCGTGCAGAAGTGAAACTCATAAACTTTTCTGCGCACTATTTGTCGATATTTCGATGTTTAACTTACTACGTTTGTTTATGCCAATATTGGAACAATTGAACATGAAACAAGTATTGTACGCTACAAACTAAGATACAGTAATATTATTGAATAAACTAACAATTTCATTACATAGACATACGAGATGGTGTGAAGAAGATTGCCGAATCTCCTGAGCCTCTGCTCTTGCGACTGGGATTCACATCATATTGTACTTGTGTTACACATGACATACGACAAAATTCATCACAGCCTTTTCACTATGTAGTTCACGGTCACTATTACCGATTTCAAAAAGAAGGGAGCTGATCTTAGGCATTAATACTTTAACTACCAATATGTTTCGCATCTACCACATTCATATTCTATGCTAGTACCAAGCGTACCCTCCGTAAACATAGGTAAGTTAAGATATGGTGGCCGTAAACAAAGTTTCTATAGGCCGCCGTGATGGGGTAATCGCGCATAAATTACTGGAGGGCACTAGTTTTGGCTGAGGACTTGTGATAAAAATTTAGTGTTTTCAAGTGGAACAGTGTAGAGAGACATTATTGTTTATTTTTGCCCATTGTTTTCGAAAACAGTGTGTAACCTAGGAGGCTAAAAAACTATTTAGCAAAACCACATTGTAAATCGCGAATGTTTTCTGTTATCAATATTATTTATAGAATTTTGTCGCAATTCATATTATAATTCTACTAAAGTGGTTTTTTACCCGAGGGTTATGATTTTGACCGGTATGTATGTTTGTTTGTTCCCTCATAACTTCTAAACTACTTATCATTACATGACAAAATAGGTGTCGTTAGAAGCGACGTGTCACCAAATCCAATATGGCGCCCTCTAGGGGATGTAAAGTCGTAATCGAAAAAAAAATCGCACTATCTCTACATGGGTATCAAATTAAAGGGCTTGATGAGCACATTTGATATTTATAAACATTATATAGCTTGTAATAGCTACTTTGCCTGTTTCTAACAGTGTCAAGATGGGTATTATAAATGAAAAGGCTTAATTAGTAGATTCGAAATTCACTCGCTACTTTGATTTTATTATTACATCAAATAATTAATAATATAACCCCAAAATAGTGCAAATAAAAAATAAGTTAAAAATAACTATGGTAAAATAACTGTGGTCGTGTGCCACCTGCGGTTGTTTCAAACAATCTTTATTGGCTAGGTGGTATACGACCACGGCTATTACTGAAAATTTTCTGTTACACGGATTGTTCTTGTTTTAAACTTTTCAGTACGCGATTTTTTCGTAGTCGGGTTTTAGTTATTTTTAACTTATTTTTTATTTATTAAGTCTGTTACATATTGTACTATGCAAGCTAGATGTTGGGTCATCATCAATGGCAAATACAAGTTTTGTTTAAAATCATCAAACTAATTGATACAAAATGTATAATACCCACTCCTTAAATATTCGTAACATCTACTACAATGTACGTTTTAGGTTCACATTACAGTCGTTATAATTTGAAAAGGAAATGTGAAGCTATTTAAGCAACTGTGAAAGCGTTAGCTTCGGAACAATTCCAACTCCTCTAATAACGTCACGAAGTAACGTGTTTCAGTTCCTTAGAGAGTCGCGTCTAATACATTTCAAGTATGTCATAGTACTCCCAGATTGAAAACCCAACTCACTAAACATATTACGTAAAATGCTCCCCTTACACACGCATCTGATTCGATAAAATGATTGAGAAAGTTCCCGCTTTTCGCATTGGCGACATAAAACTAATTTTATTGATATTCGCCGCGTTTCCTTTTACAATTTTCTGAACCTTTGCCGTAAGTCGTAAAGCTATACAGCCCTTGACCGAAACTTTCTGCGGAATTCTTAACAGTACCTCCCTATATCAAAAATTACTGACTTCGGTGTCTTTTCCGAAGAAGTTTATTTTTTGCTTCGTGTCAATTCTGAACGTTAAGCATTAGCTTCGAAGGCGTTCTTACGTAAGCTTTCATCGCTCTTTACATTAAAATTTTACCGGTAACATTAAGGTAGGGCTTTTTGTTATTGCCTTGGAAACTTTTATTATTAGGTCAGGTGAAAAAAATTAATCTGAAATTGTGTGCCATTTAGACAGCTCCCCTTTTTGACGCCTTTTGTTGGCCATTGTGAGATAAGAAAGCATTGTTTTAAAGAAATTACACGACCCGTCTGAGGAAATGTTGTGCTGTTGTTTAATTGTGTGGTTTGCGTTCCTATTTACCTCCATAATGTTTTGTTTAGGTTCTCATTAAAGTACTACACGGCTGCGTAATTTTATATTTAAGAGTACCTAGTTGTAAAGCTATTCCCGTGTTTCTTTAATATGAAGAAAAAAAATGTTCTTTTATCTCAGAATTTAAGAATAGCAAGTTTGTGAAAAACATATTTTTATTAAATAATGATATAGTTAAACTGTTAATGCACCCATAATGGAGCTTAAATACCAAAACCGTTGTGCATGTCGGCAACTTTTGTGAATGCACAGTTGGCATGACGCTGATAAAAGGATTTTAGTGTGGTACGGTTCATGTTATGTATAAAATTATTATATTGACAGTAAGTACCTACCTATAAAATTACCAATTCTTAAACAACTATAACTATCTATATTAAAACGACACAAACCGATAGGTAGCAAAAAAGACAACAATAGAGGTGTACATCATTAACCAATATGTTTATCGATTAATTTACCAAAACAAACAACTATCCGTGTAATTACACGCACACCCGAAGGCAATTACAGAGTAAATATAACGGAGTTATCACACACTGCTACTGAGATTAATACTGTTTACTAATGAAATTGATGTTCAGTATTTGCGATGTAAATTTTAACGAATTCATTCGGTAATCGGGTTTCTGTTGTTCATGTGAAAAATGTTGATCGAAATTACCGGCTGTTGAATCAGGGCTTTCGTATTTTTTCTTTTTGCATTGCGGTTTCGCAGGAGCATCGAAAACCGGATATTTTATTATTTGAATATTCTTATTTATTTAATACAGGTACGTGAATATTGTATGAGTGATTGGAAGCTTGTATTTACAAGAATATAATCCATTTATTTATTTTGTTACCACTGGTTTCATGCCTACAAAGAATATCATTCTATGGAAATTAGTATGAACCAACAAAGTCAAAATACTAGAAACAACAATTCTAAGACATGTAACAAATCACGCACACTGGACTTTAGTTAGTGGACTTATTACTGTCCATAGAAAGATCTTGTGTTTGAATTTGCTTATGAATTATTTTATGATAATTTTAAAGTAATAAAGCAACGCACGTTTTAAAAAGAGTAACACAGCAATATTTTTTACAGAAAAGAATTGTAATAAGTTACCATTTTTTCTCATCTTAAGTATCGGAGACCAACATATTTTCAATAGACACATTCAATTCCACACAACAATGTTGTAGCCACATCGAGAATTTACCATTGTGAACTGAGACGGCGACAAATCCAAGTCGGATCGGATAACGAATTGGATACAGTTGCATTACCGTTCTGGGACTACACTAGTGATCCCCTATCAAATGTTACAATTTTATCGATATTTAGATTTACGATTACGGTTTACAATTTAATCTTGTTCTACTATTGAGTAAAAGTAGGAGGGTTTTGTGCAAATAAGAAGAGTGTAAGGGTCCCGATTCATTTTGTTTATTGCCTGGTAGTTGGAAAAATATTTTGTTTACATTTTTCTGTAGTTGAGTGATTTTGATGAAGAAAACTTTTAGTTGATTTATTAATCTGGTAGATATATTTTATCAAGCTAATTTATGAAATTATGTAAAGACAAACTTAATTAGTTTCATGCCAAATTTACTGGACTGAAAGTCCGAAAATTTTGCATAATACGTTTGTAAGGTGTACAGAGACGGACATAGGGTACCTAAATTTCATCCTGCAAGAAAACATGTTCCCTAGAAAAACAGAAGTGAGTAAACCTTCATATAATAATAGATGGCGTCACAATCGTGTACGATCTGAATTGACTGTGCAATTCCAAAATAACGCAATCGAAGCCGCGGGTAAAAAATAGTAACACAAAAAAACATCATTATCATTATTCTCCCGTCTTTATCTTAATTTGTTTATGTTACCACTGCAAGTCTTCCTTATTGTTCATCACGATAAACAGTTTCGATAGAAACGAATTACACGAAACCGTGGCATCGCAGCACTAATCATAGTATGAGTGGCGATGCAACCGTCTCAAGACATGTGTGCTGTGACGACAAGGGGCGCCGCGCGTCGTCACTCGCTTCGGACGATTGCCAAGCTTAAGGTGGACTTACACTGTCTGTACGATGCAAGACAGTCAGACAATACACGAAGAAAAGTTAAGAACTGACTCTTTGATTGTTCAAATCACCAAAGAATGCCTTACATGCAGCTTACCTCTCAAGATAAGCAAGAGAAATACGAGTAAGTATCATTCAAATGTCACCTGAAAGAGCTGTTTTCAAGTGAAGATATTACGAAATAGTTTTCAAACCTTTAATAACGCAATATAGGAATAACTTTTCTTTTTGACAAAATTCAAGAGAGTGAGCTATCAGTGTTTAAATGTTCATAAAAGAATTATTAAATATATTTGTGGTCGGTCATTTTGTAAGCAATATTTTTATATGAGCCATAAAACTATTTATGGGTAGAACCTTCACTTGTTTAACTCGAAAATTAAACGAACCCTTCAATATTGTCGGATATTACACCAGGAAATATGAGGCGTAACCCGTAACTTAATATAACGGCCCGCCGTCCCATTACCGACTTCAGTTTCTTATGGTTATTTTTTTCATGCCATCGCTTCTGCTTGACCCTACGGCACTCTTATCATTTTTTACAGAACTTTATGATACAGAAAATTAACACGTGTAGTATTTGTTTCATGTTCTTACCCTTCATAGAGTACAAGTGTAATGTTTGGAACTATCTTGTAAACCAAATTGAAAACGTAAATATTTTTCTTGCATTCCTATTTCGTAGCTAAGTGCTACGCATTTGCTACGAGACGTAGGCGTCCGGCTACGAGCTGCTACGATGCAATGTTATCATGAATATTTGAACTTTAGCTTTTTTTTTATCGTGGTATAATCATTAAGTGAGTCCAAGGAGACCCAGAGTGGGACGGGAGGGACTGTCAGACTTGTACTGACTAAAATCCACGGTGATCCTTCAATAGCCCTTTAAGTTCTAGGGTCACGGTTACCTGATGAGACAGTCTCGCGACTGAACTTAGTTCTAAAGTTCAAATTGTGTCATACATTCTAAAATATTTTTTTATATTTCGAATAGTACTTGAGTATGTGTTAATGTGTATTATAGCATGCTATAAAGGGGGTGAATTTATAGTGTGAACTTTACGACTTCACCCCTCTTGCATCCCTTTTCTTATCTTACATCACACGACAGTATGTAATCTCCCTAACCCGACAACGTGCTCTTACAACAACACCGCGACTATTGGTATCACGAGAGCTTCCAATGTAAGATGTATCAGTGCTGAAGATTTATAGCTCTTATGTTTATGAAAACAGGGTGTGGAATATCAAGGCGCCACGCGGTCTGAGCTTGCATTTATTATTGAGGAGATGTAATTCTAGCGATTGCATTGTAGATTGATTTATTCTTTCTTGCTATTTCGTGTGAGTATATGGCCACCCTCTGGTACCACACTTAATTAAGTCACCTCTGGTAACACCACAGGCCTCTGACATGAGTTTACCTCGCTTCTCATGCATGAGAAACGAGGTGCTAAACCTTCGGTCCAACACTACTTTTTTTTTTAATTTTAATTCAAATACGAATGATTTATCACTGAAAAAAAATGTATGATTGGTTTTTCTACTCATACATAAACATATTTGCAGTATATTAGCCTATATTGCCCCACTGGGCTTCTCTTCAGTCTATCCAATCACGGTTGTTAGCTAAATCTTTCTGATTCTCTAGACGTGTTTGTTGCATGCCGAACGCGCTGCGTGGACAAACAGCCATGAAACAGGAATTTATTTGTTTGTGTTGATCTTATAGCTTACATTTTCTAATAGTATCTACATGTCATGCCTTTTTTATTTATAATTACAACTACTCTGTAAATTTTGCTTTTTATCATTACTACTCTGGAAAAGCTGTGAAACTTTGTGAAGAAGTCACGATAACTACTTAAAACTGTACGTAATTCTACTTTGTGTATGTAAATAAGCCGTTAAAGTGCCGTATAAAAAAGCAGTAAACATTGTTAAGCTACCGCATAAGTTAGATATATCGGAGTTTCAAATATGTTTGACCGCTAGTATTCCCATTCTGACCGCAAATCAATTTGTACGTAGACAGAACTTTGTCTTATCAATCTAACTCGAAACAGCACTTCACAAACCCCAAGCACCCCATTATCAGACCGTCACACAGACCGCTAACGACTTAACCATCGAATCACCCCTAAAGCTGTCTCACACACAGATATCAATATCTAGAAACACTGTTACTTAACTTACCTTCCTTTAAAATGGCATAGAAATTGAGCGGAGCGTCTGCCTAATAACAGTTACGCAGAAAACGGAAGTGGCTTCAAAGCGACGCCCCTTATGTCATTGTGTTGGTAACACGAAGTTACGAAATAACTTCGTAACTAGCGACCAACTGCGGAAAATGGGGGTGAAGTGAATGTACTCAACTAATGTTGATAGTTTTGCCTGCAATATTTTCGTTTTGCTCGTGGATGTTTGCTGTTTATGTTAATCAATTTGTTGCAGAAGGGGTGTTTTGAGTTACTGTGAGAATTAGTGATATTTTAGTGAAAGATTAGCATTATTCAGCTCGACGAATCACTCTAGGAAAACCTACACTGACTTTATTAGGCGTGTATTTATGTATAAATCGATAATAATAATATGGATAGATGGTCTGGTCTTACATGTACATCTACATATTAAGAGATCCAACTTGCTTCTCATGGACGAAGTTGCGAGTTCAAATCTGACCAAGTACTAATGTGACATGGGGTGCTAAGACAGGAAACCTCCACGTGCGCCCGTGGACTGGAGTTCCCTCTCGGATACGTCCGGGGGGAAGACCAGTTTTTCGGGCCGGTGCACCCTGGGATGCGGGCAAAAACTCTTCCTTAGGCACTGTGTGCCTAAGGGGTTTCTTTGCCCGTATGCGAATAGCCTGTCGGGTGGACGCTCCAACGCGTGTCCCTCTGAACAGCAGAGGGCACAGCGGCGGAGCGGGCTTGCGGACGGTGAGTAATGGGTATGCTCGCCGTCCGACCGAGGACCAAGCCCGGGTCGACGGCGCGTTGTGTTCCACGCGCGCCTCAAAGAGCGTCAGTAAGATGACGGGGCCCCCCTCTAGAGGGCCAAAGCCTGCCGGGGTCGCGGGACTTATCTCATCACCGTGACCCCGGAACATAAAGGGCTATCGAAGGACACCGTGGATTTTAGTCAGTACAAGTCTGACAGTCCCTCCCGCCCTGCCCAGGGTGGGAGGACTCATTTGATGATTTTACCATGCAAAAAAAAATAAAAAAAAGTACTAATGTGAAAAGTCACATTAGTACTTTTTAATTATTTTTTTCACTCAGTAATAACCTTTGGATTGATAAAGATCAATCCAAAGGTTATTACTGAGTTTATCTTGAACATCACTGAGATCGATGAAAAAAAAACATTGATTTAGAAGACTTCTTAACGGATTTAAGCTTTGAACAAAAGTGGTGATTATTATTGGTCGTGCTTTTTCTGTATGAGAAGAGGCCTACCCAGCAATGGTAAAGTATCATCACTATCTGTTTAGCTTTTACCCCTCTACGTTGGGGTCGGCTTCCATTCGAAACAGGTCGAACAGCAACAGGCTGAAATTTTTTGTCTGTGGACGCACTCATTGTTGGGTTAGATTATAATTATGATAAAATCGCCCTTTGAGTGGCTCAGTCTAATAGGAATAAAAGTTGTAGGTTTTTAATACCTTTAACTCGACTCAATAACTAAGATCCATCAACATAATCGGCAAACTGTGGATGTGCTAAAAGTTAAACCATAATGAAATCCATCGGGCGTCGGGCATAAAATGTGCTGGGTTTCTTATGTTACCCACTTGGTTTATTGCACCTTTCAAAATATCTTCACACATCTATGTTCTCCGCCTCACACCGCAGTGTAGGCACCTACATATCACACGTATTCAGAAGAGAAGTGCTAAGTACTTTGCAAAGTTTCACCCCCGGGAGTCTGTCCTAGTTGATAATCATAACGAACGTCTTAAAGGAATTACTCAATTAGCAAGCCTGAGTTACGGAGTTGTTACTTGGGAATGTGTGAGTTTTGTTTAGTGGTATTATTTTATTTTATGTTTTATGTTCAAGTGTTAAGTTTGTATAAGAGTAAGCGTAAAGGTAGGGACAAACTGAACCCACGTACGCAACGTATGCAACACTGAAAAAAATGCAGACTAACTAAGATACATTTTCTCTTAGTTGGCATCAAAATATTTAGAATAATTATTTATTTTGTTATTTTATACAATATAGCTTAGTTGCCAGAACAAATTCATTTTATTTAAGTCGACAATTTTGCACATGAACAGTATATTCAACTGGCTTTGTTACATCAAACATGCTTTGTTAGATTTTACTTCTCCACTTTTATATATCAAATAATAATTTGAGTTCATGGTAACAAGCAACTTGTTAGCAATATATAAATTTATATCGTAGTTTTTAACAACGAACATGGTTGACTAGATAGCCTGCTTAATTAAATCAAACAAGAGAAGTGGTCGCATCTAATAACGCTTTGTTATGTTAACAAAACGCGGCAGCCGGCCGCCGCTGAACTTGTCAATCTTGTCATTGTCATCGTAAACGCGTACCTACACCTACCTGCCGTAAGTTGTTTGCTGTTGTGGGATATTTTTTGAAAAATAAATAAGTATTTACTTAACTAGTGAATGCTATAAACATGGACGAAGTGGCAGAATTATTAAAGACATGGGAACTGCTCGATCTCATCCCAAAATTTGCAGGTAAGATAAATCATGCAGTAGCCTATACCTACTACTTCACGGCATACCTACTAAGGCTTTTCTAGGTGAAAAGCTTTAGTAGGTATACCGTGAAGTATAAGTGCCTCTCTCATAAAAATAGAATTGGAAAATGGATTGTCTATAAATATTTTTTTTTAATTTCAGCACCTAAAGAAGAAGATAAAAATCTTGCAGCATTTTTGGCAATTCCCCATCTTTTGAATGTTAAATACAGAAGAGAAAACAAAAATCTTGTGCCTAGTTGCAGTTGGAAACCATCTAAGGCAGAAACGCGGGATGCTTTCATCAAACATTTAAGATCTGACATCGGTCAGTCTATTGAACTTTTTCTAAAAACGTTGGAGAATAAAGGGGCAACCTCACAGCCTTACATAATTATTGTTGGTGAGTCATTAAATGAAATCAAAACATTAGGTACTGCTACTAATTATGGCAAACATTAGAATTTGATGAACATTTTTTCGCTTATACGAAGCTAAACAAAATATTGTCAAATTCCTTAATTCTTTTTCACATCCTATACTGTGCAATGTAAATATTCTAAGCAATTCAAAAAAATATGTAACTCTTAGATGCGCCTTATAATAAGTGTTTTGTGTTATGTAAGTGATTAATAAAGTTATAATAAAATATGGTTGTTTGATTGCTGTACTATTTGTACATATTTGCTAAGTCTAAGCCGTTGTAATATGCCGTTGTCATATGAACTACCTGTATTCGTCAATCCCAGTCGGTGTCTTTTGCACATCCACAAAGTACCTACCTAACTTATTGTAATTTTTATTAACTACAATAAGTTACTTTGTGGATGTGCAACATACTTGCATTGACGAATACAGGTAGTTCATATGACAACGGCTCATGTCTATGACGAAAATGAGGTTAGTTGAATTAATTAGTTCATCACCGTTACTTCATGCAAGATCTTAGTTGAAACAACATAAGATTGACGAATACAGGTAGTTCATATGACAACAGCTCATGTCTACGACGAATATGAGGTTAGTTGAATTAATAGTTTATCACGGTTACTTCATGCAAGATCTTAGTTGAAACAAGTTATGAACTTCATTGATTTTATAATGTTGCACAGACGTATCGTGCAAGATCTTAGTTGAAACAAGTTATGAACTTCATTGATTTTATAATGTTGCACAGACGTATCGTGCAAGATCTTAGTTGAAACAAGTTATGAACTTCATTGATTTTATAATGTTGCACAGACGTATCGTGCAAGATCTTAGTTGAAACAACTTATGAACTTCATTGATTTTATAATGTTGCACAGACGTATCGTGCAAGATCTTAGTTGAATTTACAAGTTAAGTGTATTGATGTGACAATGTCTCATCCTTAAACTGGCCAACATTTGAGTTAAATTAAATAACTACCCGTAATTATACCAATTCATTACTTAGTAGACGGAACTATGATAATTTAACAAAGTTCTCATAGCTGCAGAAGGCAAGATCTTGTTAGGCTCGTATGGAGTCATGATGCGTGATCACATTAAACAAGATGTTTATTAAAGCAAACAAATTTTTTTTTCAGTGAACGCGTTATTAAATCTAAACGGTTGAATTTGTATGCCTAGAAACACACTTATCAGTGACAGTATTGCGTATGATAAGTGTGTTTCTAGGCATACAAATTCAACCGTTTAGATTTAGTAACGCGTTGCATACGGTGCGTACGTGGGTTCAGTTTGTCCCTACCTTTAACCGTCTGTAAGTCACGTAATTGCGTAACGAGACTGCGGACGTCATCATTTGTATTTTTTAATTAAGTTTATTTTTGTACGTAATAAACAGTATAATATTTATCTATCGAATAATGTTGTAACAAAAAAAATTATATACTACATAGATTAAGAAAATATCAATTTATTATACTTAAATTATTCCACATTCCGTTTATGCAAGGAAAAAAAAAGCAAGTTTAAAAATAAAATATTTAAAAATACTGGGTGTAAGGGACAGCCCTCCGCAAACTTTCAGGGCTTGCTCAGTAGACGAAACTGAACAATCTTCCACAATTTTTTTTTCAGGTATGAAAAAAAAAATCAGCCTTTCCATACCTACAAAATTATAAACTTCATTGGACAGTTTGTATGGTGAGGCTGATTTTTTTTTCATTTCCTGAAAAGAAAAAATTTGGAGGGCTGTCCCTTACACCCAGTTATTAGTTCGCTAACACTTTACGACTTATTTGCGATCCTATAACCATTTTGTCACAAATGTCTGTTAAATAAGCTCTAGTAGTATTAGATAAAGTTAATGTACCTCAAAGGGCCCCGACAAAGTGGGATTTTCAGCATTAACAATTATTATTATCGTTTAGGCAGGTATGTGTCATGGTAAGTGTGAAATTATTTCTGAATAAAAACCGAAAGACGGTAGACGATGATATTCAGAACATCTATTTTAATACCTGGTTGGGACTCGGCCAATCCGGGGTCGAAGGGTATACAACTAAGAGACGATAATTTTATACGATGATTATTATTTATACGGGTGGAACAAGACTATCAATGATGGTGGCTGCAATGTTATGTGGTTTTTGAACCGCAATCATTATTACTGGTTTGTGGCATTGGAATGTCACCTTGTGTAGGACCATAGACTGTATAAGCAGTAACATGTAATTTTATATAATCTAAACATTATCACTTAATGTGCTCTAGCGAGGCTTCGAGGTAGTTAAGTTAGTTTCGAATCGATCGTTCTACGTAGTTTAAAGTAGTGTGTAGTACCGTGCGCTAGTTAAGTTGATTTGCGGCTCGAACTAAGAACAAGTTCGTAAACTTTGCCGTCTACATACCCACTTTATTTGTGATTTGTTGGCATATTAACTGTAACCCACCGATACTAATGGCTTTTGCATTCTCGTGTTGATTTCAGTTCATAAAATACTTCGTGTATTTGTTTTTGGACTGTGCTGCATTGCATTTAATGTTTTAAATGTCGTACTCATAACATGTAGTCACTCTTTCCTGTCTGGCTTAGGACAATCCTATGCATATCAGCTTATAGCAAGTCCATTGCTGCCCAGCGTCGGACCTACTCAGCTCGATTCTATCAGCCGTATAGTTATTTAAACATTCAAATTATTACCCTACCAAAAGGATTAAGGTTTATGTTTTAGATTTGGCTTTTCAAAGTCATGTATTCTCTGATGAACATTATTAAACCTGTCTATCAAAGGCTGTTAGATTTAACTCCAACGAGAAACACGCACGCTAGATTTATTTTATTACTAACTGTTGGCAGAGGCTTCGCCCGCTGCAACTCAAAAAATATCCCACGGAATAAAAAAATAGGTATCCTATGTTTTAATCCATAATTAAAACTGTGTGAAAATAGGTTTTGCATGAAAGAGAAACAAACATCCATCCATCGTCACAAACTTTCACGTTTCTAATATAAGTAGGATCGATCCTATTCAAGGTTTCTTTTACGATTCCTTTCAACGTTTCTTTTACAAAAATGCAAGCAAGTACCGAAACAAGTCTAAGAATTTAAAACTGCCTTCGAAAGCATCCAGTTAGCCAATCAAGAATGTTAACCTAGTGAACCAAACCGAAGACAACTGACGCGACCACGTGTCTGTTTCCCTCGCTTTCCAGCGCAGTTCTACCTTTGACAGCAGCTGTCACTCGGTGTTGCCAGTTGATAGTCGATTACGTCTGTCACGCCATCTATGATTCTGTCACGACAACTTGCAAGGCACTTCCTCGTACTAATGAAATGCAATTCTGGAGGGATTTATCGCAGGAAATGAATTGACATGATCGGGGAAGTTGGTCTTTGATCGATGGTTTGATTAATGCTGAGATACTGTATAATTATGTTTGGTTGATAATTAAACTAACTTTAATTGCATATTTTATATCTATCTTTACAAGTTCATCGTGCTGTACTGGCGCTTTTTTATGGTGGTAAAATCATCCCACCTGTACTGTCAGACTTATACTGACTAAAATCCACTGTGAACCTTCAATAGCCCCTTACGTTCCAGAGTCACGGTTACCTGATGAGACAGACCCGTGACCCCGAGCTGAGCTGGCTCTACCGCTGCCGTTGAGCCTGCTGAACCTCAAACGGCGTAAATGGTTAGGTATAGTAATCTTAGTCTTAGTGAAAACTATATTTTTGAGCTGTTTGGGGTTGAAACTATAAAGTCGTGGGGTCCGAGTGCTCTCAGACTCTTCAAAGAGATAAAAAAACGACTTGTTGACGCTTCCTGAGACCCAAAGGCTGGCTTAAACTCTCTCTCGACTCTCTTTTCGACTGGATTTTTTATAAGAGCCCTTATTTATTTTGCCCTTGTTTTCAATATCATTTTTCTCTGAAATCTTTTCTTTAAACTTCTAACAAAATATTTCAGCTGTTCAGCCTAAATCTGACCCTGACGCGTAATACTAAGCAAAAAAATACATAAATTTTTATTTTACAAAAATGCCTAACATTTTTCCATGTTTAAGCGAAGATAACTCGTATTTATCTATTAATAAAGACGAGGTTTTCTCCGGTAATACTCATTATTTCTTAATAATTCTTCTAGTCTCGTAAATCATGTTTAATCTTCAATTTTACTGAGTTTTCCCAGATTGAAATGAAGGCCTTGAAAGAAATTATTGTGGGGATTACCAAACAACACAAAATTAAGTGAGTTTGTAATTTATTCCGGGGCCAATGGAAATGTCTGTCTTCTGAAATATTTCTTAGTTGTTTTATTTAGATAAATACATTTTGTGGTAGGAATAATAATGGAATCGTTATTAATTTCACTGCTAGGCCTGCTACACGGTTGGAATCAACCACCAACAAACAAAAGACACCTTAGTTGATATTGCAGTAAAAACGACCTTGTAGACATCCTATGTCGGTTGATGTCATTAAAGTGCGTTTCTATGACTCAAGTTACTTGTATATAAGGTGCAAATTGTATACAACTTGAACAAACTCACATACAAGCTACGAGTTGCAAGAAAGGTAGTTTGAACTTATACATTTTATTTCAAGTAACTGTCAACCTATCATATTGGGAACTATGCAATTAAAACCTGCATGAAATTAGCACACTCACGAAAACATGTTTCTTATTCAAGTTAATTGTATACAAGTGTGACGTCATATTTGTATGCAAGACTTGCCTAATGAAAACATGCTTTTTGGTTCTTACCCAACGACCTTGTAACCTTGTTTCAGAGCGCGTCCCTCAAAACCAAGGACATGGTTGTGTCAACCATATGATCGGTGGACTCAACCAAAGTGTCTCCGTGGGCGGTTGTTTCCACCCAAGTAGCAAAGCAGGCCTTTACAGGGAGGAAGAAAAATGAGGTGAATAATAATAATTGAGTCGTGATTGTGACCTACTTATTTATGTAGGTCACGTAAATTCGATACAATCTTCTTCTGTTATCGCTGCTTTAATGTCCGCTGTAGGATATCCTTATAGACTTTAACGAGAAATGATCCTGCAGAGATTTAGCTATAATCCTCAAGCGACAGGGGATTTGTAATGATAATAATTATGGTTTAATGTCAAAATGGTGGCTACTTTCCTTATGTTTTAGACGTTATTTTATTGAAAAAGGTATCTTCTGATAGAATTAATACGTCTAATATTAATGCTCATTGCAATGACGATGTTATGTATATCCTGAGATTGGGGGATGGATTTGTTACTTATTTAAGAACTACTAAACGTATTTGAGCAGTGGTGGACCAGTGGTATCGGTCCCGACTTACGAGTTGTAGGTCGTGGGTTCAAATCCAGCCAGGCGCATTACTTTGTGTAATTTATTTCATCGCCACTGCTCTCAAAACGGTGAAGGAAAACATTGTCAGGAAACCGGCATGTCCTAGAACCAAAAATTTGAAGACATGTGACATTCACCAACCCGTACTGGGCCCGCGTCGAGGATTATGGCCCACTCCCTCTTTCAGAGAGGAGGCCTGTGTCCCAGCAGTGGGAACATTTATAGGCTGATGTTGAAACGTATTTGGATGAAAGATAGTAGTAGCAGTAGCTAGATTTAGCCTAGCTCAGAATTTTGGGAAATAAATGGTTTCTGCCACAAAATAGTCCAGTCAACTGAACTTCCAACCACTACATCAATATTTTACGTGTACAGACGATTTTCCAAGAACGTTTTAATTTGCATAATTACCATTATTTTGCACGTCTGCCACGACTCACCTGAATCCCGTACGTTCCATCGACACCTGCGGTAAGTTACCGTTGAATTATGACGGAGAAACTTTTCACATTCATCTTGTTCTAATTAAAACAATCTGTTTTAGTTGAGAACAAGTTTAGTTTCATTACAGTTTTAAGCTCGCAACTATAGATTTGGTTTATTGAATTGAATTTAGAGAAAATTAATGATTTAATCATTTAAAATTCTTCACGGGTTACATATAAACTAAAATAAGTACGATCTTTTGTAGGTACTGTGATAGACATGACAGGTAGTTAAAAATATTAGCACGAGTTTTCAACAATTTGATAGAGATCAATCGATAGTTTTAGATTATTTAAATTGCTTATTAGTCATTTTATTATTATTAATATCCTTGGGAATAAACCATACTAACTGAACTCTAATCAGCTTATAATACTCCAATTACTTCTGTCGTTAATTAGAATTGTATAGAAAACACTATTCCAATGTCTAAGAGTGAGGCAACACGGTGCGGTGCGGTGCCGCACTGCCATCATTTCGAGCTATAAGGTGCCACACGGGTGTGCGGCGCCGTAGAGGCAACATAAAGAAATGAGCGGTGTTGCTCCGGGCGGTGTCACGTCGTGTCGCGACAAGGGCAGTCGCGACGAATTCACCCCGCCTCGTCTCTCAGGTTATAAGTCCGGCGCGCTTGCGGTGCGACGCCGCACGGCAACCCAACGAGTCACATGACATGGTATAGTAATTTGTGTTACCGCATCGTGTAGCGTAGCTATACATATAACAAGGAAATATTTCTATAAACAAAAAAAAGCCATTTCACGGACTAGAAGTCACGTATTATCATTATCTAGTTATACAATTGCCGAGATAGCTTCAGCGGATAAAGTTGGAACTGTCCGGTGGAAAACGAGTTTCATTGCTAGTGAAATGCGGGGGTAATTTCATGGAACATTTACCCCCCGACCAGGGGTAGTGTTTACAGTACATCCTTTCTGAAATACGCTTCCATTTTTTGATGTACATCTTTATTTAATGAATATATTTGACATGTGTGGTTTGTGGAAGTATGATACGAAGAATTTGTAGTAGAAGGATGTTTCTTGATTAAAATCAATGATCAACTATGGTTATTGACATGATCACCATTATCATTCCAGCTTATTGCACTCCACTGCTGGGGATAGGTCTCCCAAAATGGGAGATTGTGCACTATGGCGCTCTTTTCATTCAATCACTGCCTACCTTCTTCAAGTCATTGGTCTGAAGGGCGTCCCACACGAATGTTTCCTGTGTCGTGGGTGCGTTTACAAACACAGAGACTCATATAATACAAACACCCAGACCCGAAACAACTATTTGTAGGTCGTACAAATATTTGTGGACCGACGACATAGTGAGGGTCGCGGGCAACCGATGGATGCAAGTGGCGAATTGTCGTTCGGCGTGGCGGTCTAAGGGGGAGGCCTATGTTCAGCAGTGGACGTCTTCCGGTTGATGATGATGACAATTTTGGCAAATGAGTCCTCCTGCCCTTGGAGATAATTGTTAAACTCGTCCTGACTAAAACCCACGGTGTTCCTTCAATAGCCCTTTACGTTCGATGGACACGGTTACCAGCACACTCTTGTATTCGATGCCGCCACCTCTCCGCCACCGTGCCGCTTTTATGAGTATACCTTCACGACCACGCCGCCACCGCGTCGCGCGTTCGCGAAGGTATATACATGAAAGCCTCTGCCTCGAATCTTGCGGGCAGCGGGGCGGTGGCGGCAGCGGCGCGGGAGCGGGGCGTTCATCGCAGACCCGTTCCTGAAACTAGCGGGCAGATCGAACGTCGCTATAGCCGCGTAGTGTTGTGTTCGTGATTGTGTCGTCGAGATATTTGATTTTATTCGCGAAGGAAATATCTGAACAATGGCTGGAGGCAACATCTTTTTGTATCAATTCCTAATAACGCTCAATTTAAAAAGAACGCGCGGGCCGTCACCGCTTGACATAAGCTAAGTACACCGCTCGCTGCCCGCGCCCGCCCCGCTGCCGCGCCGCTGTTTTCAAGGGCCGGTCCATTAGATTTTACGCATAAGATCCTGCCGATCCCGCGCCGCCACCGCCTCCGCCCTGCTGCCCGCAAGATTCGAGGCAGAGGCCTTAAAGCGGCGCGGTGGCGGAGCGGTGGCGGCGCGGCGGCGGCGCGGCGGTAGCATCGTGTACATGAGCCCTTATGTGGGCCCTATCAGATTACTGACAGATCTTGGATGCGCTCGTGGAACACGACGCGCCGTCGACCCGGAAAGTAGTTATACCTACTAACGAATGAAACAATTGAACAGCCTAGAAGGTTCTAACCAATCACATGGCTTGAAATCCACATCTCTTCTCCACTCCTCCATGTGATTGGTGAATCGCGGTATAGCTCATCGCCGCTCTGCTCCGCTCCGCCTAAGTGGAATTGATTGGCTTGATCAACAAAAGAACATTTATAAGTCTTCATTACATTAGTTCAATAGCACTCTATTACAACAATACTACTAATACGATAAATAATGTTCCATCCTTGAATACCTAAAACACTACATAAATATCCTAAGCTGAGTTATAAATAAGTAAATACCTGCGTAAGAAAAAGCCCGCAGTATACATTGAAGAATGAGCGCTCTTCCCGAAGATACCGAGAAGCTCATTTATTGATGAGCTCTTATTTATTAGCGGCGAACCGATGAGAAGGCCAAATCCATGCACTTTATTTGCAGATGACATTTCAATTATAATGACATCATCAATTAATACTGACATGGATAATTACAGACTTGACATTAATAATACAATTGAATCAACAATTTCCTGGTTAAAATGTAATAATTTGAATGTAAATATAAATAAAACAAAAATTGTTCAATTTAGGACATACGGTCGTAAGCGAGGAAAACTAAATATTAATTATAATGGACAATCGCTACTAGAGGAGGAAGAAACCAGTTTTCTGGGAATCACACTGGATTGCTACTTCTCCTGGAAACCGCACGTAGAAAAAGTATGCAACAAATTAAACAAATTCGTTTATGTACTGTACACACTGCGAAAGACCTCGTCACAGAGTACGATGTTAACTGCATATCACGGCTGCGTTTCATCAACTTTACAATACGGTCTTATACTATGGGGTAACTCAACAGACGCTGATAAAGTATTTAGGGTACAAAAAAAATGTGTTCGAGCCATATGTGGCATTCCGCCATGGGAATCTTGTAAACCGTTGTTTCAAAGGTTGAAACTCCTTACTTTGCCCAGTATGTATATTCTAGAATGCGCTAAATTTGTCCGACAGCACTTCGACCTGTTTAAGAAGGCACAAGACCGTTGCCCTAGAATAGTAAGAGATCCAGATAGAATAGTTCTGCCTAGGGCACCAAAGACCTCTCTGTATAAAAAGAACTGTTATTATATGTGTGGATTTATATATAACAAAATACCAAAAAACTTTAAAGATTTACCTAGCAATTTATTTTTTTCAAAATTAAAATCATGGCTTTTAGAAAAACAATTTTATTCTGTAAATGAATTTATAAATACAATATAATAAATAATGTTTGATATAATAATGTTTAATGTGATGACAATTAATAAATAAACGTATAAATTGTAAAATAATAATCATGCATGCCCTTGGACATTTATAAACGCTAGCCTAGCCTAGATAATTATTGTAATGATTTGCATGTCAAATGTTTGACTATGTATTAGGAAACTATTTAATTTACTTAAACACCTACACTGTACCAATACTTATTGCAAATAAATGATTGATTGATTGATTGATTGATTGTGTGAATGAACTTCATGCGTTTCCAGTTACACAAGTCCCGGTGATCGTATATTTTTGTTGTTATTTTTTTTCGTGTCTTTGTTGTGCGATTTCCGACAAAATAGCAAATTTTTGGACTAGAGTTGTATTATTAGAATAGATTGCAATTCAATGTTTTATTAATTAGTTTGGCCAAAATATTATTCTTGATCTGTAGCCGTTTAAGGCTAACAATAAGCCTCCTTCTTTCGACGTTTTAAACCAACTATTAAAAATCGGAATCTTAATCTTTATTTTAATTTTCTCCAAATCTGAGAAGAATGAAATCAAATCACCTTAGATCTTTGAGAGAATAACATAAAAAATTTAATAATGTATTTAAATGAAAATAGAAACAAAAAGTACGTAAGAAAATCTATAATTGTAAATGTATAATTTAAAACATTCCAGCTTGGATTTGCTCACGCCTATAATAGCACCAACCATAGAGCACCAACCGATCATTCAAAATGATTATATTCCTGGACCTATAAAAGCCATGCCATATTCCATGATAAACAAAAAAACATGTTTTTCATATTCTTCTTATTGTTCCTGTTCCTTTTAAGTGATTATATTTTCATGCAACGTCCCAAAAGACGTCAACCAACAGTCCTTGAGAAATGAACTTGACGTTTTCTCAGCCAACTTTACTTTGGAAGCTCGATTTCACTCGAGTGGGCCTTAAGGTGCTTTGCTTTTATAGAGGATTTTGTTTGTAAGGCAAGAAGAAAAAAAAGAAAAATAATTATTATGTAAAATATTTAGAAGGTATCTCATTGCCCGCTTGGGCAGAGCACCGCCGTGTCCTCACGGGAGACCTCTTGCGCCCAGCATTGGTCGAGGCTATGCTGCGGGGCGAGACGGAGTGGGAAGCGGTCGCCTCCTTCTACGAAGCAGTCATGCTCGCGAAGGAGGAGGCGGGCCGCGAGAGGGAGAGGACAGCGCACTCCCTCCGCCCCAGCCGCAGTGGTAGGCGCACACGGCGTTGGACGTCGCAAGACGATCTCCGGCCACCGTAGGCGCGGGCATGCGGGCGGCGAGTAATGGGCAACTCGCCGCCCGACCATAGACCTTGCCCGGGTCGACGGCGCATTATGTTCCACGCGCGCCTCAAATAGTCAGCAAGATGACGGGGCCCCCTCTAGAGGGCCAAAGCCTGCCGGGGTCGCGGGACTTATACCATTACCCTGGAACGTAAAGGGCTAATGAAATACACCGTGGATTTTAGTCAGTAGAAATCTGACAGTCCTTCCCGCCCTGCATTGGGTGGGAGGACTCATTTGATGATTTTACCACGCTAAAAAAAAAGGTATCTCATTGAATATTTTTAATGAAATGCGTTATTCCTTAGTAATGTGATGATTGGTCTCGATACAAATTCAGTAATGAAGCAGTAAGTTGAAATAAAATAGTTGTACGAGTACGAGTACCTACCTAATGATTAAACTTTGAAATACTGTCTGGCTACCTGAATAATATAAAAAAGTCTTGTTTAATTCTTAAAAACTGCTTACTTCCAACTGTGTTAAATTATAGTTTTCCCCCAAAAAAAGCTTTACATTTTCTGTTACATGCGCTAGTGTGTATAAAAATATGTTAAAGTATGTTTTTCGTTAAAACCATGAAATAATTTCGTAAATTCGAGTCTGCAAAGTTGCCGTAAAACCAGAAAACATAGCTACTCTTTAATTTCAGCTGACGCGTAAACTTCAAACGGCTTAACTTCATATCGACGCAAGTGATATGAACGCAAATATCATACTAAAGTTATACTAGTTTTCGCACGCGGTTTGGCTCATGGAGTTTTACGTGGAAATAGTTTGAATTTTGTATTTTTAGGGAGCTATAGGTAATAAAGCAGAAATTGCCGATGCAGTAGCCTCAAGCATACAGAAGCGGTATTTTTGTTACTCGATTTGTTACTTCGATCATATATCATGGAAATTTTTACTTTATTGCCGTGAAGTTAATGTCTATAATACTTTTTATAACTTAAAATCCTCAGTCGCCGGGCCTTAATGCTGTCCTTTTTTCAAATGTTTAGATATGCCGTGACTTACTGTTGTTATATTTAACTCCAGTATTAGTTTTAAAGAATAAGTTTATAATGTTATGTAATAATTGTGACCTACAAAACCTCCATACAATCCTCCAACAATATCAACCATTTTTTCTCTCAATTTTTCACAAATTATTTTTGAACCAAAATATTTTTTGGTAACAAGTACTTTGAAACGATGATTTAGGTATCAGCCTTTATCGTCTCTACTCAGTAACAACACTACTTTAACCATTCACATTGACAAAACGATAACCTACACAGACATACAAAATTTATACAGACAGATTATAATAATTTATGCGGTACCAAGTCCCGAGCCGCATAATCGTATAACAGTATTACTTATACCGTATTAATAAGTACGAAGACAAAAGAAAATACTCCGCAGACAGACAGGTCTATTTTATTATATTATTCAGATTTGTATATTATGTTTATGCCTACGCAAGCTGGCGGGATCGTAACGCGGGATCAGTAAATGGAATATTTTTTTTAATTAGGTATTAATACGGCACTTATTTTTGTTTTTGCGTGTAGGGTAAATAGAGTTGTAAAGGGTACTGAAGTGTGTTTTAAGCTAGGTACTTGACTTGCACACGCTTTTTTTTTTCTTCAGGTATAAACGCTAAACGGTTTATTGTATGTTGGGCTTTTTTTTTTCTTTTTTTTTTTTGCGTGGTGAAGTCATCAAATGAGTCCTCCCGCCCAGGGTGGGGCGGGAGGGACTGTCAGACTTGTACTGACTAAAATCCACGGTGTTCCTTCAATAGCCCTTTATGTACCAGGGTCACGATTACCGAGTGAGACAATCCCGCGACCCCGGCAGGCTCCGGCCCTCTTAGGGGGCCCCGTCAGTTTGCTGACAGCTCTTTGAGGCGCGCGTGGAACACAACGCGCCGTCGACCCGGGCATGGTCCATGATCGGACGGCGAGTCACCCATTACTCGCCGCCCGCATGCCCGCGCCTACGGTGGCCGGAGATCGTCTTGCGACGTCCGTTGCCGTGGGCGTCTCCCGCGGCGGCTGGGTCGTGAGGTGGACGCTGTCCTCTCCCTCACGCGTTCCGCCTCCTCCTTTGCTAGCATTACTGCTTCGCAGAAGGAGGCGACCGCTTCCCATTCCGTCTCGCCCCGCAGCATGGCCTCGACCAATGCTGGGCGCGAGAGGTCGCCGCCTATCGCCTCCGTGAGAACACGGCGGTGCTCTGCCCAAGCGGGGCAGTCCTGCACCGTATGCTCCACCGTGTCCTCCGGGCGATCCTCGCAGTGGTGACACCCAGGCGTTTCTTCCTTGCCTATACGACACAGGAACCTCCCGAAACATCCGTGTCCGGTGAGGACCTGCGTTAGGCGAAAGGTGAGGACGCCGTGACGCCTCTCCAGCCACTCCTCAAAGAGGGGTCTTACCGCCGCGATTGCGGCGTGCCCGATTGTATGTTGGGCTTGCGTGCGGATTATGAATTTGAATCGTGGCATAGTATTGGGTAGGCCAGCACAAAGGTGGCATGACGCCGTATATTTTTTTTGTCGACGGAAGAATACACAAAATGTCATAACTAAGAAATATATCAGCATGATTAAAAATTTAAAGAGCAAATGTTTCTATTCTTCAGTCCGGGTCGGGCCATAATCAGTCAAAAAAGAATTTCGAATTGTACAGAAATAACTTCGTTTATGGTCATAAAGATCAGTACCCTTAGCACAAGTTTTCAGTATTTGAGACGTAAAGTAAACTGGAACTTTGACAGTTTCAAATTGACAATTTTCAAGGAAAAAATTAGTTCCTTCTCCGCACACCAGAAGCGCTGTTCCATTTTTTCATATAAGAAACGTTGTAAATACTGAAAAGACGCTGTAAAGTAAAAGAGTGAAAACTCGTGCTAAGGGTACAGGCTATTGAAGGACACCGTGGATTTTAGTCAGTACAAGTCTGACAGTCCCTCCCGCCCTGCCCGGGGTAGGAGGACTCATTTGATGATTTTACCACGAAAAAAAAAAAAAAAAAAGGGTACAGTACCCTTAGCACGAGTTTATACTCTTACTTACGAACTAAATTTTTCCTTGAAAATTGTCAATTTGAAATTGTCAAAGTAAACTGGAACTTTGACAATTTCAAATTGACAATTTTCAAGGAAAAATTTAGTATCTAGTACTTTACGTCTCAAATACTGAAAACTCGTGCTAAGGGTACAGATGAGTAAAATGGTTCCAAGAAAAATATTTTTTACACTTAATTTTCTTTAGAACTTCTAAAAATACTAGAGTAATTTACTTGTTTCAAATGTTAAAAATAAACCGTGAGACCTTGTTTAGAGCGTTGTTTCTCGACTTATTAGATAGAGTATTAGGGTACATTGGCATTGATTGATGTTACTATTTTTGTCTTTCTACTAATAGTCTAAACAGATGGTTTAAATAAAATAGATAAGTGGGTAACGATTAAAGAAGTTGAAACTTTTTAAGCCATTATTTCGTTGACAAGCCTGTAAAATGGAATTTGGATTTATTTTTGGTTATCTGTTTTGTGAAAAAAGTTGCGTTTTCTTGGAAATAAGAACATACGAAACATTTTTAGGAGGTTCTCAATTCGATCGGAATATATTTTTTTGATGTATGTACTTACACCGATTACTCCGAGGTTTCTAGTCCGATTAGTGCGATTTAGGAATTTCGAATTTCGGAAGTCGGTGGTAAAAAGACAACGGAATAAAAAAAAAACAACGCCACCGACTTTAGAAAGAAAAGTTATTTTGTAGGTTTTTTTACCCTTTTTTGTGGTTGTTTTCGAAGGCGGTTAATTTTTTTTAGATTTTGTTTTTTCCACCCATTGTAATCAAATAGCTGCTACCAGATAACGATTGTAGCGAAGACCAAGGAAAAGTAAATAAATAAGATGATATAGGTATATGGCTAGATCTGTTCTATCATCTTTTCAAGAGTTCATTTATCTTTTTGGGGCTAATTATAAAATATAAAGGTGACATGTAGATGATGAACCATCACAGTCATTAGTCGTCCACAAGAATCTCCAAACCCAATTAACATCACTAAGTTCCCAGCTACTCCATAAAGGAGCAATCTTCTAACTATTCCCCTTCAGTATGTGTTAGAAAAGAAATATGACGCAATTTTCGTAATGCTTAGTTGTCGAGCCACAAGGGAATGAAAAATTCAGGGGGCTGGCGTACATTACCGTACCGCATTGCTAAGAGCATTTGTTCCCTTACCAAATTTGAGGAGAGGAATATTTTTGGTAAGAGTAATAGCGTTCACTTGTCCGCTTTGTTCGGTGCTGTCGTCACTACAAGGGCTCAGGTGTCTAGTTGTGCATTTACAAATAAAAATATATTACTTTGGTGGGTGATGTGCTGTGGGGAAAGTTTTCGTTATTACATTTTATTTTTTGTTATTCTTGATAGTGTGAAGGTACCTTTCCTTCACAGTCTAATGCCTATTGTTTTTTTTAATATTGTATTTTTATTTTAAAATTAGCCAATTTATTTAACTTACCCTTTCTGACGCAGCATCGTGAAGCTCTGAAATTATGCCACGGGAATTTACTATCGTGACAAAAAAATGTCCTTTGTTCCAAAAACAAGAAAAAGGCCATGGTCTACATCGTAATCTGAAATTAATACTAACACATAATATAATTTCTCGTAGTTTCGTGTAAAGTAGTATCATTTCCATGGAATTGTTCACTTGAACATCATCTATGCTTGAGAAGCAGCCCTTAATATTTTCTTGCTTTACGTAAGTGATGCGAAAGGAGGGTGGACAATGACTTCCACCTGGTATACTAACAAGATTATATACTTCAATCACCAAATCACCAGAAAGATGCTATAGTAACGCTTATGGAAATCCACATAAGCATCATTTTGGCATCCCCCTTGTCTCATAAAAACGTGGTTGATGTACAGGGGAGGCTGAGGTTTGGTAAACAGATTGTAATAATGCTGAGCCCATCGTACATCGCTCAGCGTTTACCAGCAATATTAGGAGATGAGTTGCAAAAAAAAAAAGAGAAAATAAAATGATGCCTTTCAAAGTTGCGACGTACAAACGCTCGCAGAAATTAGTCGTGTTTGTAATTACGATTTAACGATATTCTTATAGGAATAACTGGATTTAGACTACGTGACTGTTGAATTAACGATTCTGCAATTCACGAGCGCGCGGTGTAAACGGAACGTAGATAAACAATGTATTTTTTTTTGAATAATCCGAACCTTGAGCATTGTTATATCAAGTTTTGTCGAAAAAAAAGCATAAGTGTCGATGGAAAAAATGTATTTTATCGGGACAAAAAGTATTCCATGTTATTATTTAGATTTGTTGACGCCCTGTAAATTTTAATTTAAGTTTAACTTTAAACATTTTATACCTTTATAAAATGTTTAAAGTTAAATATTTTACTTTCAAATATAGTTAAGTACTTATGTATGTAAAAAAATATTTAAATAAATAAATATAGGATTATAAAGTATACATATACTCTTCAACGCAAAAAATAGTGAACAATAACAAGTATGTAATTGTTCACTATTTTTTGCGTTGAAGAGTAGCAAAAATTCATCAAGGTCTTTATGCTTCTTGATGTCCGCATCCTCACAAATAATTTATCAGTAGTAAGGTATCAATATGAATAGATATAAATAAACGTCAACATATACGATAGCTTACAACATGATAGCTGTTTAAATCCTGGCTGTCAACAGTACACTAGTGGGTTAGCATTTGACATAGCAATTAAGCCGACTGGTAACCCTCTATTGCCGTATCAACGATGAACACAGTAAACGCTTGACCACAAACTATGCGATCAAGTGATAGGCACGTTGCGACAGGACCTGTGAAGAAAACAAATGAAATAAAATGCTCAGGGTATGCCGCCACGACTTACTGCACCTCGACTTGCGACGCGATGGTACTTTGTAATCGTAACTTTTATGTATGTTTAAGAAATTACTAATTTGTTATAATAAAAAGATGATGAGAGAGATGAACAGTAATTTAATACTAACACTTTTTTTACAAACAATATTACGTTTTGATGGTTGGATGGATATTTTTTTTTTTTGAACGCGCGTGTTTCGACTCAAGTCGCATGACGAAAGGTCGTAAATAGATCATGATATCGATTATATCCCTACAAAATAATCAACTACCCTTCCCCAAAAATATCTCAATTAATCTCGCAGCGGGAAACATGCAAAAAAAAGAATATTTCGAAACTTTCATTGTACTCTAACAAATTGCTTTTGACTCACTATGTGGGTACTTTATTATCGGGAAACATCTGGACATTCCCCCTCTAATACACTAACACCCGATGCTAAAGTGTTATTTATGACACAATAGTGCTTTCCACTCGATGTCGTCTGCGTAGATTTGGGAATTTTCTTTATAGTGAGTTTTTGGTTAAAAGCCCTACAAAACTTTTCGAGGGATACAATAAATACTCACAACATGATTTTCTAGAAGAGATGTATGTTTATATAACATACCACGAAATAACGAAAGTTTTATCTCAGTAGCCTCATAATTAATGTCAATTGTAACTAATCTCAGTGTGTTTGTGAAATTCCTAGTGTAAACTTTGCCCGTTTAAAAAAAACCGTTTATAAAGGACCTAATTTTCTTACAAGTTCTCTGAATATTGTACCTACATTATAATATAAAATACGTTATGTTACGAGTATTTCACGGAAATTACACAACTCTGTTCAAAACATTTCTAGTTATGTCCATCACAATCAACTCAGTAGTAAAATCGTAACAGGCAAACAAACAGACGAAACACTATAACATTTTTAATAACTGATAAAAATGTAGCGATGCAAAACTAATACATTTAACACTACACGGACGTGCGGAGGGGAGCCAAACATCGGAAAAAGTGACATCACAAAGTGCATTACGTGAGTGAGGAAATCTGCCGAAACATGTATTATTAAATTTGCACACGGCTCTTTTACTAGCAGATTTTCTTCTGAGGGCTCTCCCCGTTTTCTCTTTGATGGAAATTGGGGAAATAAATGTAAACCGATGTTGGGGGAAGCGTCTTTATGGATTAAAGAGTTTGTATTAATTTTGACAGTGTTCTTTATTTTTGTGAATCGAGTTAATTTCGGTATTTGTTTTGTTGTTTTGGTTTTTCTAATTTTGATAATGTTTTATTTTTGTAAATATTGTGTTTTAAATTATTCACAATTTAAAAACAATTAAATTGAATCACAATCATTTCTTCAGTGGAAACTGCACACAATAATAGGCACGAAGTTCCGACAAAGCTCCTCAAGAAAAAACCTATAAATATCATCTAATAATATACTACTCAAAACAAAATAAGGGCCACCTGGTTTTTATCGATTTATTAAATAATGTTTGAATATTACTAGTTACAATGACTGAATCTGATTAATATTAATGGTTTTAGATGGAAATACACAAAAATTAAATATGTGTTCCAATAAATCGTTAAAATAAACCAAATTGAATGAAAAGTGAGGAATTGCAGGAATGTATCAAGTTACATAAAACATTAAAAAATCGAAAAAATTACGTCTTCAATGTTCCAAAGTGTTCTTTTAAGCTTCTCTTTTAACTCTGTTTTCTCTGTTCTGCTCATTTTATGGGAGGTGGAATGGTCTGGATTAAATATCGAACATTTTCTTTTGGGATACTCTACTAGCAAGTTTTCAGACAATTTATGAGATCCAGCTGCGTGTGGATGGGAATTTTACTTTCTTTTTCACTCTTCTTTAACTTACCTCTTAAATGCTCAATAGAACTCAGGTAAAAATCCTGAGTGTCCACTATAACATCGTAATTCGAGCGTAAGGGAATGTGTGCACTGTTAGTCGCGTCGTGTTCACTCGAGCATTATCCTGCTTCAAGAAGAACTCAGGTATTCCTTGCTGTGCGAATGGGATAATGTGGAGTTGCACCACATTCTCTACGCAATTTTGAGGAGTTACATCACCCTCGTTAAGAAGTGCGAGCTCAGTTTTGCGTGATAGAGATAACTGCCCCAGAGCATAACTCAGAACTCGCCAGAACAGTCTGTTTTAAGAGTGCATGGATTTGAAACCTGTTGTTTAGATCTTCTCTACACTCTTATGAATCAGTTTTTATTTGAAAAACAATAACCCACCAGTCATCAATAAAAAGCAATCAAGCCCAGTCAAAACAGTTCAATAAATTTTCTCGTTCGCAAATGTTTCACGATTTGCACCATACGCTACAGTTAACTGGAGGCGAACCAAGCATCTTCTTGAGTATTGTTAATCTTTATGGAGTCGATTCGGAATAGTGTAGTCAATTATAGGGGTGCCTGTAGCTCGACGCAATGGAGTTTGTACGGTCCGCGCAGTAGATTTTCGCTCTATTTGCGCGGTTAAACAAACTTAATGGTCTTCTTGGGCTTTACTTACTTACTTTCTTCCTTGATCACGGCGTCTGGTGATATTACCCGTCTTTTAAGACCAGTTTCAAGCATTTTGAACCACTCGTTGGGAATATTCCGCCATTTAACCTACCTCTTCTGGCTACGGCCCCCCTGGATTAAGGTGACACCCCAAGTGGCTGTTTTTACGTTCATATGTCTCCGAATACATGACATTATGAGATTGAAAGATCATTATAGCCTGCTTGCTGTATTAGTCGAAGAAAACTCCGTTAGAAGTTGGAAAATTAAAAAACACCATACCGTAAATTCTATGTTATCTCAAATATCTAATTTAAAAAAGTCATGAATTTCCAATTATGCAGTAGAAACAATATTAATACTTGAAAGAAACCATAACAAGATATTTAGTATTTATTATGTACCCAGAATAAGAGCAATACTTGTTTAAAGTGCAATTTAAAAAGTGGCCCTTATTTTGTTTTGACGAGTATATTACTGCTTTCAATATAATATTTAGTCATACCCAAAGTAAAGTCCACGTGGCGTAATTATTCAATAATCATGTTTACGTTTAAGCTGTAGCACGCTGTAGGTATAAAGTACCTATAACTAATTAGATTGGAGGTATCATCTATATATTCCCGGAATTATTTAATAAGGAATTTGTACTTTACAAGTTCAAAGGTTAATAAAGAAAGCTGGCTTCACACGGCGCGTTATATCACGAGCACATTTGCGTAACACGCCCCGTGTGAATGCAATGGCACTCAGACTTGTGCGTCCGATCAGACTTGTGCGTCCGATCCGTAAATGTCAGATAACTTCAACACGCGGTATGAGTGCGCTCGTGGAGTCGCCTGTGCGTGGGTCTCAGCACGATTCGTGATATCACGTGCCGTGAGAAACTAGCTTTGTATGAACGCATTTTTTTATAATGTATATTGTTTTTTAAGACTTTTCAAATATTGTCGCCTTATATAATTTCCCAGGAACCAAAAGAGTACTACTTGACTCGTTAAGCTAAGTTCAAATACATACAGGGTGCACTGCACACGAAGGGTCTGGAACTATGTAAATACCAAAGAAAAACAGCCAGCTTACTACACAACAGAAAGTTGAAAACTTACAACAAAGACATGTAAAGAATAAGTACGCAGAAATACATTTTAAAAAGAAAAACATGAAACATTTGAGAAGTTGACAGCGAGACCATTCTTTGTACTTATCGAGTCAACATCGTATTATTTGCAGATGTCTATAAATTCCAGACATTTTACCATTTAAACTTACATAGATACAATACAGACTAACAGTAACAGTGGTAATATAGTAAAAGAATATTCACTAACCACGATATAGTCTGCTTCAAACCTTTATTTATTTAGACACAGACAAAAATGAGATACCTACTCATAATTTTACCAAACAATACTTTTACGATTTTCGCAACGATTCGTAGTACGTAGTACCTTTTTATATAACTAAACTCATCTGCCCACGAACTATAAGCGTCTTGAAGTAAACTTCATCGTAGAGTGTCTACGGCTGAAGTGGCGTATCTAATTCAACGCCCACACTTTGAAAATTACTCTGAAATATCACGCTAAACATGTTCAAGAATTACTAATAGAATCTATAGCGAGTACTATAGAGAGTTAACTTTTATGTTAAATTTATTAAGAAGACTAGCTGTGCCCGCGACTTCGTTCGCGTGGATGTCGGAACTTAACAATCTATATTTTTAGTGCGAAGCGGTGTTGGAGGATACCGATACAATATTTTATATAAGCTATAGTCCCCGCCAAATAAGTCTGGAATAAAGGTCATTGATCCTAATAATGCATCGTTCGAATTTCATACCACCATCGTTCAAACAAAATAAAATATAAGGTCAAGATCGCGTCTTACCACGATGCGTTGCTTTTGGTCGTTCTACATTTTTTCGAATGGTTTTGAAATATTGCAAAATACGGGGGTCAACGTATCTCATTTTATTTTATTCCATACTTATCTGGCGGAACTATAGTGCTTATTTAATATTAACAATATTGTGAACAAATTAACACAGCTGTGAACCATCATTCTGGAGCGTACATAAATATCCTGTCCCATCCTGTCCCGTCCTGTTCCGTCCTATCCCGTCATATTCCGTCCTGTCCCGTCTTGTTCCGTCCTGTCCCGTCCCGTCTCGTCCCGTCTCGTCCTGTCCCGTCCTGTCCCATACTGTCTCGTTCTGTCCCTTCCTGTCCCGTCCCGTCCCGTCCTGTCCCGTCATGTCCCGTTCTGTTCCATCCTGTCCCGTACTGTCCCGTCCTGTCCCGTCTTGTCCCGTCCTGTCCCGTCCTGACTATCGTATGATTCCATAAAATCGCTATAATTAAATTACGTTTTTTATAAGATGTAAACTGATTACGATGAAAAAAGAAAACAATGTTACTTCAATTTAAACACCTCTATTTCAGGTTTTATTTTAACGCCATCTACCGTTTTATCGTTGAAGTACATATGTTTAGATGAATTATTTGAATATGTAGTTTTGCTATTCTAAGCTAGATTGCGCTACTGAACTGCACGTCTTGGTGTGAACTGACCGTAATTTTACTTCTGAAGCACTTTAAATTCAAATAACTTTTGATACACTAAACCGATTTCGATGAAACAAAAACTAAGTTAAACCTCGAGTTGCGTATAATTTTTGTATATAAACATTGTCAGCATTGAATTCGTAGATTTTACGTGATGTGCGCACAAACAAACAGACAAACAGACAAACCGACAAACAGACAAAAATTTCAAAAATGATGGAAATGGGTTCTGTTACTTATCTTTTCACACGCTGGCTATTTTTTGTTTCAATTTCTTCAATGTACAAAAATGAATTTTCTACAGATTTATTATATGTATAGATATAGATTATCTGGGCACTGATAGTAAGTCTGCGTTTCCACCAGAGATGTGCGAGGATGTGTAGCGAGGAATGTGTTTTTAAAGAACCAATAAAATCGGCTCATTTACCTCGCCTCGGTCAGAACAGCTCTGGTGGAAAATGTTCAGCGGAGTTAGATTTTTGTACATAAAAAACAAGTGAAGGATGTGTGCGAGGGATGTGTACGAGGAATGTGTGCGAGGGATATGTTGCGAGGGATGTGTACGAGGGATGTGTTGCGAGGAATAAGTGTTGAGAAGGATGTTTCACTTGCGAGGTTTGCGCATACTGTACCAGCAAGTCCATAGACGGAGTTTGTCACCGCAACCCCGTCGACACATTTCACAGCTTCGCAATGCATCCTCGCACCACACATTAATGCGCATTTTCACAGCTCCGCTACACATCCTCGTAGGCACATTTTCATCGCACAGCTTTGGTGGAAACGCCCACACATTTTCACAGCACAGCTAGACATCCTCGCACGACACATTTCCATCGCACATCTCTGGTGGAAACGTAGCCTAATACTGCTAGCTTGCTGCATCCCACTGCTGGGCGAAGGCTTATCCCTATAACCTTCAGTTTCCTCGATCTAGGCCCAAAAGCTATCCCGCCATGTTGTACGAGGCAGTAAGAAATAATTATTTCGTAATTATAAGATCAGAAAAAGTCAGAGTGAGAAGAGCTAGCGTGAAAATGACATGACAAAGTAATTGTATTTATCACAGTAAACACTTTTTATTTGCTTCGCTGCTAGAGTACACAAAAGTGCAATTTAAACGAGTCACTTCCAATGTCCTCTAAAATAAACAGCACCCAAGACTCATTTGCGGTAAGATACCTTATCGAACACTTAAAGCAAAACCGCTGTGCCATAACTCTGCTCGGCGGTGTAAAGAACGCAAAGCAATCTCTATAAATCGAAGTTATCTTCATAAATATCCGTTGACCCGCAGCAGGAGTTCTTAAATTGATTCTACGTGATACGGAATACGAAAAGTATCTATATTGATTCCACTTGAGGCCGTGGCCAAGGGGTGACGCGTGAAATGTTTTAATAACATGGAAAGTATAAGAGTTTTTATTGGAACACTTTTTTCATATTGAAATATTTTTATTTCAGGGTGGGATTCTATAGATAGATAAATGTAGGAAGCTTTGGCAATTCTACTGTCCAAAAAGACATCCGTAGTTTTTCTTCGTGATATGTATAGAGAAACGGGCAATTAGTTTGTAATTTTATCGTAATTGATTTTGAAATCAACTACAAAAGTCCTTATACTTTGAACAAGAACGTACACCGATTAGAAGCTCGTTAGGCATGCCTTTCTTGTCCAGTATTGACCAACAACTACCATTACTTTAACTAAGCGATTCCTGTCTCTAATGAAATATTTACACGATGTCGTTTAATCACGACTACCCACACAACTGATGTTACCCGCCCACAACAACGGCCTTGAACTTTTAGTAGCTACTATTAAGGTTCGTTTTTGTAGAAAAAATTCTTCGGTTTGTACTGAAAATATGCTATAATCATGTTCTTATCAATCTTATATTTTTAATGGAGTCTTAAAGATGTCCAAACACGAGCAGACGTAAAAAAGAATTAGGATTTGGATTGAGATACAAAATAAATTGTATAGTAGTTCAGTAATATTTTTTAAATACATTTTCTACTTTATTACAAAAGTGGAAGGTTAAAAAAATGCCAGGAAATAAACCGTAACTTATGTAATACTTATCAATGTTGTAAGTACATACCGTGTTTCAAATACACGATCGTGAATAGATACGAAGGTACTTGTACCTACGTGCTCAGATTTTCTAGAACGTATGTATAAATTCAGGTATTACGACGCGGTACCCTAATTTTTTAAATAACTTTCACAACTTGCCAGTTTCATCCATATCGCTTAAAATATTTTTAGTGTTTCTCTTGATTAATTTACAACGCACACGCTGCGTCCAATTACTCGATATGATTCTATATAAATGATGAATCGAATAATGAAACAATTGGAAAATAAGTACAGAGGAGGAGGAGGAGAAAAATCTTTACTCGACAACAATCGTCAAACCTAATTACCCAACAAACCAAGCCAAAAATCTTAAACACAGATAATAATCTTTCGCCCAATAGCACTTATACGCGATTACAGCGTTCGGAAACACGTACGTCCCCTGAATACGCATCTAGAGTGGCTGAACCCACCTCGGTCCGTCCCTACCTCTCAGTGATGGAGGCACTGTGACGGGAATCGGAAATAGGATCTGAATGTTTTGTGGTTATTCCGATTGAACCCTGAAAGGGGTACGTACACTTGAAATTTCAAACCGAACCAGTTTTCTCGTTAAACATAGAAGGTATTCCCGCAGGTAAAAGCCTCTTTTCTTTCCGGAATAAAAGGACGAGTGGGCTTTAGTTAACTTTGGCAGGTTTATTTATGGCAGCGTATAATAAAAAAGAAAACTAATTTTGGGTAAAGTAATAAACATTGCTCCTTTTTTTAGGATTCCACAGCGGATGGGGGTTAGATAGGATATTGTATGATATTTGGACATGCGATTCGTCTTTGGATTTGCTTTTTATTGGTTCATTTAGGTAATGTTTCCTTGTACATTGGATTTTATTTTGGTTATATTATAAAGAATAAGAAATCAGGGATGAGGTCTTTGTCTGCAATTAAACCAATAAATATTAATGCAGTTCCATCCGTCATACTACAGTTTTCTTTGAATAATTTCTGCTGCGGTTGCCAAAATCTTTTATGAGTAACCGAATAATGCCCCATTGATATTCGAAGACATAAAACAATTTATCGTGCATAAAACAATCCATGGCTAAGACAACGCAGAGTTATGACGTCACACCGCAGCTGTGAAGGGTACCTAAATAAATAGCTACAAATGCCATCGGTGAAGAATGTTGTTGACACAAGCCTGCCTGGGTATTATTGATGGGCATAATTTATCGCGTTCGCCCCGTGTTCTAAGGGGAAAGCGAATGAAATCACGAAAGTACCACCCTAAAATTTATGATCCCCTCTGAACCTTTGATGACTACTAATTTTTCAAAGGCACCAAACGAAAAAATTGACAGCCGAGAACTTTCTTTGCCTACTTCGTCGACGAGGTATAAATTATTAATTGAACTCGATTTTATATAGGGTAACTTGATTGATGATAGAGGAGGAAATCGATGATAATAGCAGTAAGCCAACCACCAAGCTGAAAGTTATTGCTTTACTATGCTGTAGGTATTGGTACGAGCATGAATTATGAGCCAATAAAGTAAGGCAAAAATAAACTGGCGTTTTTGGATTTATTTAAGAGTTATGTTCTGTATAACTTAGGCTACAAACTTTAGTAAGAAACTAAAAATATTTTTTTTATTCAGAAGAAAATTATAATCTTGGCAAAATTAAGATCTATGTTAAAACTGTGTGAAATTTTAAAACTGGTACCAGTTTTTGATGTTCAAATAAAAAGAAGGGAAGACTCTTTTTTCTCAAAATATTTTTTATGTTCCTCTACAGTAAACCTATTATTTATCCTTGGAATTTCGCAGACAGAAAACTTACTTTACAGCTTTCAACTGGTGAAACAATATTTGAAATCGGACCAGTAGTTTTTGAGCCTATTCATTACAAACAAACAAACAAAGTTTTCCTCTTTATAATATTAGTATACCTAGATGACAAACCGAAACATAATCAATCTATAATCCACACTAAACAAAATAATCTATTCACATCCTCGTATATCCCAGATACTCTTAACAAAACAGATCACACGATTAATACTCGTATAATCAGATTGATCCATCTAATACCGCGGAGGAAAACTCTCGGCTGTCAAATGCCAATCTTCTTTGCATCGAATGGACAACCTATGTAGAAACCAATTTTCCTATTGAGTAAATAAGTAGGTAAATACGTAATTTCATGGTGCATTAAGTTTCAAGTAGATCATATAGCGGTCTACCTCCCAATTTGCATTTTGTTGTCGTGTGCGAAGACAATTTCCTTGGATTTATTTTAAATTCGGTTAGGGACAGTTTGAAAGAGAACACATTTAATCTGCATAGATAATAGAGATTAGTGGATAGATATGTTAGTTACATTAGTAAGATTGACGACATTTTTGTTGTAACTACGAGTATCTTTTTTGTGGTATTTTTTTTTTCGTTTTTAGCATTGGCTTTAGAAGGGACATAGTGACAATTAGCGGAACGGTAGCTGCAGCGGTAAAATGATGGACTACTCTGCTGCGTGCGTGTTGCGTGTTTGATTCCAGCACAGAACAAATGTATTTTGTATGATCTACAAGAATTTCTGACTGTTTGTGTCTGACTTTAGATGTTTGAAAACGCTGAGTGCGTTTACAGAGAAATTTCAAGATGAACGAAGTTGATTTTTAGTCAGAGTTTGACAGAACCTTCCAGTCCACATGAGCGGGAGGACTCATTCCATGAGTTTACCACAGAAAACAGAAAAAACTAGAGCTGTATGCAATTTTAATATTTTTAGTGTGATATGAGTTCAGTTAAAATAATCTTATGAACAAAGTAGGGACTGATAAGTTAATTTTTGGAATTTTCAACCAAAATACAGAGAGTTATACGATTATTTATTGATTGAGTTGATTATGAAAATATAGTGACAGTATAGCTACATATCGTGCATGTACAAGTGCTTTTGCAAAGTTAACGAAAGTCGAGGCAACAGAATAAGAGGAACATCAAACAAAATCAAAGTGAAATTGCTCTCGTTCAAACATCTGTTACGGTTGACGCGATAACAGTTTGCTCCAAAGTATTGAAATTGATAATTCATTGGAACGTTTGAATGAAACTATGAAATATTGGCACCTGAATAGAGATGCATCACTATTGAATTATTTTATGAAAATTACACAAAGTGTACACGTACCCTCTAGGGTTCACATCCTTTATTTCTTTTTTAACCTATATTGCCCCACTGCTGGGCAAAGGTTTCCCCCATAACCTTCCACTCTTCCGTTTGTGCAGCTTTCCAGCCAATCTCTCAAAAACGCGTCCAAGACGTCACACCATCGTTTTCTAGGCCTCCCTTGGCAGCGACGCCCGTCTGGCAGCAAATTAGCGTAGGCTTGCGACGGTGAGTAATGGGTTGCTCGCCGTCCGATCCCATCAAAGACTAGATATAGATCGCCTGAAGGAACTAAAAAATGTATTAGCAAAATTGCGGCCATATAAGGCCAAATGCCTGCCAGCGTCACAGGATGCTCTTAAAAGGGCACCTCCGCTGTGGAATGCAAAGGACATTTGAAGGAATAGGCTGATTTTAAGGCAGTCAAGTCTGACAGTCTCTTCCGCTCCAACCAAGGCGGGAGGACTCATTTTATGCTTTTGAACCCAATAAAAACAATGGATATTCAGATACTAGGTTCTTCCATCACAACAGTACCAATACAGAGAGGACTTCATCATAACAAACGACACGTCGATGTTTTATGAAATAAGTCTCTCTTTAATAACACTTCTGGGAAAACAAGCGATTTATTATGATGTTTTGTTATCTAGGAAAGGTACAGGGGTTCTAATCTGTTAGTCCGTCAACGAAAATACGGAAAAAGCTCGAAAGTTTTGAGTGAGTTTTGGGAGTCAGGACAACTGTGCAATCATATTGTCACCAATTTTTAGTTCAATAATAGCTTAATCTTATGTGAATATTTTATAAGTGTATCTTATGTAAGTGATAAAGAATATGAAACGCCTGAAACTCCGGCCGAAGCTGCGGGTTTCATGCGTAGATAGTAGTACCCAGATTCTAGCTAAGTCTTTTTCCGTCACTTAGGTTTTAATGATTGAAAACAAGATATCATTTACTGATTACAAGTACAATTCATAAACAACTTCCAATGAACTGTAAGTAAAAATAAACAAGCTGAAACTGAGCGAGTTATAAACGAATTTAACTTTCATAAGTACACAAGCGCGACTCGTGTCGATTTAATTTGGCTGCGCTCTGTAGCCTGACGTGTGTCGGATAGTCTGAACGGGGCTTTGTAGGCCACTATGAATTCCAAACTATTGATAGGTCGGTGGTCGGCTTAAATATTAGTTGGTTATAAGAGATCATGGATTAAAAATAGAGATATGTCCTTGAAGACCTCGTGGCTAAAATCTTACGCCCGACCGAAGTTCCGCTGTACGCTACATGACGCGACGGAATTTCGGCATAGTGTGTCGTCAGTAATTCAAATAGCATTGCAGGCGTAATTGCGCCGAACTTCCGTCGCATAACTTCGGCATAGTGTGTTTAGGCACTAACAGCTGCACAGGCTGATCTTCCAGGTGAAGCTTGCCGAGGTTGGTCTGTGGATGGGTGACCATCTCTCAAAGTGAGTTTCCTCCGTGCCTTGGAAAGCATATATAAAACCGTTTATCCTAGCTGTCAATTGTAGATCTTTGACGCACTGGTTACTGTTTGTCAGGTGCTCATAAGTCTGACAACCAGTCTTATCATGGGTGGGGTAACGTATTACCCAGTTAACTGAGTTATGCATCTATAATATTTATGTATTTAGAAATATATAAGTATGTTTATCAGTTGTCTAGTACCCATAACACAAGCTCTGCTTAGCTTGGGACTAGATGGCGTTGTGTGATAGTTGTGGAATATTAAAAAAATATATACAGTCGCTCCAAGTAAAATACTGATATTCAACTGCAATTGTTTTGACTGGAAGCCGACCCCAATATAGTTGGGAAAAGGCTAGGCAGATGATGATAAAAATAGAAGTTTGTCTGTGGATAAGTGACCGGATAACATTGCGAGTTTCTTCCATAGTTCGGAAAGTCCTTGGTAGAAGAAAATAAGCCTGAAATTTATTAATAACATTATAATTGACTTTATATTTATTAACTTTGACGGCGAATGCTCACAGCCTTTTCAAAACAATATCAAATTTTCGATGCCTATTAATAGTTTAAATAAAATAAAAAATATATTTTAGAAATATTTTGTTGCTTAAATAATAAATATGATTGATTATGTATTGCAAAAGAAAGTAACTTTAGATTTTAAGTTATAAAAAAATTGAAAGCATAATTTTCATTATCAAAGATATACCTAATTAATATTGTTTGTTGATTATTGTGTGGATTTATGTTGATTTTATTGAAATTAACAGAAGTGACACCTAGTAATCTTATTAACTATTGTTTTGTGTTTGTTCTAAATAAATAAATGTACATGAGGACAGTACTTATTTCAATATTATTATTATTAGCCTGAACTGTCCCACTGCTGGGCAAAGGCCTCCCTCCATTCCTTCCAACTTTGGGCCACCTCTTTCCAATTCTCAAGGAAGACATCCAGTTCGTCCCGCCATCTCCTTAAATATTTCCAATTTTTGAGAAGTAGCCCTAATGAGTAATAGCCCTAATGAGTAGTAGCCCAAGTGAGAAGTAGCCCTAATCAGAAAGAGCCAATATGAGAAGTGGCCATAATGAGAAGTAGTCCATTAGGGAGTCGGTTCCCAAAATGAGAATTAGCCTATTAGGGCTAATTCATTTTTTAACCGCCTAAACCATTTTTTTTCTTTTTTATATAATCATCGTTAATGAACTTTGCTTGTTATTACAATGACAACACCAATGACTTTAATTCTAAAGTAATATTTCTAATATTAAACTGATTCATTAAAATCAATACATTTCAAGCATGGAACATACTGGGTGCCCACATCAATACTGTAATGTGCCTATTATCTGCGTATCAGTCGAGTGCATAATGTAGACAATGTAGTCACTGAAGTAAAATGGGTTATTGTGATGAACGGCTGGCGCAATCAATGTGCCAGTGCGTAATATTGCTGCATGGTCTTTTGACACTTGACTGACATTGTGAGAAGGGTTCTGTTAGAAAAAATATTAAATTTGTGTGAAAATTTGATTGAAAAATAAAGAATACGACCCAAATTCGTATGGATGGAATTTTAATTCTACTTTGTCAATTTATATTTCCCAGTTATTATGAAAAATGTATAAAAATAATAATTAAAACACCAAAAATGCCTGTATATCGTTGGGAGTCGAACTCTTCGACGTAAATGATCAACGCTTAGGGGAACAGTGTATAAGACGGGGACGTTAATAATCGCGAGGTAAAATGGGGACATACACTCTTTAGGCATACTTAACACAACACTAACGTAGAGCAAGCGCCATCAGGACGTCATTTGCAAGCGGCCAGACGCAAATGGCGTCCTGTTGGCGCTTGTGCTACGTTAGTTTTGTGTTAGGTTTGCCTTAGGTGTGTTATTTCCCATCATACCTCGTGTCCCCGTCTTATACACTGTTCCCCTATACCATTAAGTTGTTTAGAAGGGGGGGCAACGGAAAATTATAAAATACTAGAGGCCCGGGACGTGCTTCGCTACGTATAAAGCGAAATAATAAATGATCCGTCATTGACTTCACTTGTTTCAAAAAAGGTGATAAATGAAAAACCGCTCGACCGATTTTTTGCAAACTTCACATAAACCATCTAAAATCCACGGTGTCCTTCAATAGGCCTTTAAGTTCCAGGGTCACGGTTACCTCATAAGACAGTCCCGTGACCCCGGCAGGATTTGGTCGTCTAAGGGGGCTCAGCAGATAATGGCACCCCGTCAGATAACTTGTAGGTTATTCACGTTTTTAGTCAGTCAATTTACTGATAAATGTTATAAACTTTCAGTAGGAACCATAATAAGATTGACAGCACGTCGAAAATCATTACAAAATAATTCGTATCCGTACGTACGTAATCGTAGCTCTTCGGGATTACCCCGTCGAAGCCCGTCGAACTCAAACATGGTATTAATTGAAAATGAAATGATCAGACTCTCATGACATGTGCTACTGTGAGCCCTCGTAACTATCATTAATTTTTAATTGGAGAGCAAGTTCCTTGGGGATATGATGTTTTTAATTTAACTGGAAGGAATTAAATAAAAGTTTTACATTACGTTGGTAGGTAGTTTTTTATCGTTGTAAAATCATCAAATGAGTCCTCCAATCGGGACGGACATGTCAGACTTGTACTAATTAAAATCCACGGTGATTTTCAATAGACCTTTACGTTCCAGGGTCAAGCTTATCTGATGAGACAGTCCCGCGACTGGTAAGTAGTTTGGACTATAAACAGATGGAAACAACTTTTCCATACATACATACTTATTACACACAGAGTACTTTATTTCAGAAAAACTTAAAGGTTGAGTTTTTGCGGCCAAATAAAATTTATTTAGTCCAGAAAAATACTCAAATTTTAAATATTGACAATAAATTGTAAGTATAAAATATTTGGATACGCGGTAGCTTGTCAAGCCAAGTTCAATTGAAAAGAACTGGCAGCGTTGTGTTGTAGTGCACGAAACATTTCAGCTACTTTTAACCCCATGTTTGGTAGGTTTTGAGGCCGTCTGATTAGTAGTTAAGTAAACTATTAATTAAGATGCTGTACATTTTCAACTAATTTGATGGTTAAAATGTTTACAGCATTTTACTCATCCATAATTCATTTTAGTTAGGTTTAACTAAATGGCTACAAAATTGGTTTGCTTTAATATTTAATTTTACTAATAATTTCATACCAAAACCCACAACACTGATATTTTTACCTTATGAGATTTGATAACAAGGAAACAGTAAGTTATGATTTCTAACAGACAGATAAATATTGCCACGTTGCCAAAGTCTTGGCAAGCCAGACAGAGATACAGTTATTGCCAGTGGAACAACCAGTCGGACGATTTTGTTTGCCCAATTTGAATTATCTCTAACTGATTGCTGATTGGGCAGTTTAGACTTTAGATTTGAGTACGAAAACTTTTGGATTGGTGTGGTTTAGATGGATATGTATGTATGTGGAATTGTGGATGGATTGCAGGAAGGATCATTTATTTTAGCTTAGTTGGTTTTATTAGCTTTTGGATTAAAATGCCTAATATGTGTAGAAACACTAGACATGCTCTGTTAGGATGGATAATTATGTTAACGGAAATGTATATAATTCTTCTGATACTGACACTAATTAAAAGCACAAAAACAATTTTAAATTGAATAATTAAAGAAAAACAAATATTAAAAAAACCAAAGAGTCCGTAACACTGAGAGCTTTGTGTAATTTATTTCAACACCACTGCTCTCAAAACGGTGAAGGAAAACATCGTGAGGAAACCGGCCTGTCCTAGAACCAAAAATTCGAAGACATGTGACATCTACCAATCCGTACTGGGCCCGCGTGGTAGATTACTGCCCACTCCCTCTCACAGAGAGGAGGCTGTGTCCCAGCAGTGGGAACATTTATAGGCTGATGATGATAACAACAAAACCGAATGTTGGGGTGCCCCTGACTTATAATTTCAAAGACACCAACAACTCTTGGGCACCGCGAGGTTCGGTTTGGTTAGGTTCCTTTAAACCAGCAAGGTTTAAAGGAACCTAACCAAACCGAGGAAAACGAGGAAATGGGAATTTCTGCACAGCGGGGCGCCGTCTACTTATACACGCAGGAGTGTCCTACGTGTTTAGGTTTAAGCTTGGGTTTTTATACATTTCCTAAATAGTTTAATATAATTTCTTGATATCATACATATCCGGTAACAGATATACATACCTACACTGACCTTATTGAAGATGTTTGCTAAAATATCAGGTGCATAGTAATCAACCGCGTGCGTGTATAACCAAATGTCTCTATACGTGTCAAGGAAGAAGGAGTGTTTATGATAATCGTATAAAAAAGTTTTTAAATTTATTCAGATTTTTTGATAAGACTATTTGATTATTTATATTTACTTTTCGCTTTCTTTATTTCGTCTAAACAAGAACTTTAGTTCTTAAACTTAGAGTGTTGCTATTACTGGCAAAGTAATATGATACTCTACTGTCGAGTTACCAGCATATTATGTTTGACCGAATCAAACTGAATTACAATAGTATTGATGTCAAAACAATTCCATTCAAGCATGTGAAATGGCTCGCTAAAACTTTAATCTCGTTTGAACCGAGTAGGAATGCATTAAACCCCTCTTCTGTGTATTCACAACACGTGCGCTTTCAATTATCCCTATTACTGCAGAACTCATTTATTCAACTTATCGATTAACAATTCAAGTAAAATAAATTCGACATTTACACAAAGGGGTACTAGGAATGCCCGAGGCGACAGAAGTGACGTTCGAGCGCGCTCGTGACGCGTGTCGGCTACGAGGCGCTACGAGCCGCTACGAGGATCTACGAGGTGCTACGAGCCAAGCATACGAATTACTACATCGGAAATCCGTAGCGCCTTGTCTAACACAACCAAATTGAATTTAATCAATTATAAATTGTTTTAAACTGATGTTTGGACTTCAACAAACGGATGGTCCACAATTTGAATTTTAATATCGAACTTCCGTGACTAAGAATGATTATTTCAATGTTGTTTGACTCTAAATAAATCATGATGAAAAGACGATTAAATTTTAAGTGTGGAGTTATAAATTAAGCACATTTTCACTGCAATGTCATGGATAATAAATGTTGAGTAGTACTCGGATATTTAACACAAATTAATTTTAAACGTTCCGTGATAATTTATGAGCCGATGTGTGTTTATTTTATTTTAACTAGCAGCTTGCCGCCGGCAGGACACGCATGAAGTACCTTCACCCTTACACATTTATCAAAAAACATCCCTAATTGGATAATTGGTTGTAAAATGTATGGCGACATCCCGTTTCGTTACTTTTTCAATTCAGTGCCAAAAAAAGAGTATTTTTAAGTAATTATGATCTTCACGATAATGACTAAATACACTTTCACTTGAATTTCATTTTTTTTGTCGTTATGTCCGAGGTTTAGCACCTGGATTCTCATACATGAAATTGCGAGTTCAAACCCAAGCAAGTGCTTCAATGTATTTTTTTTCAATTCATAAAATATGTACTTTCTAAGTTTAGCTTGGTCATCACTGACGTTGGTGAGAGAAAACATCTCGTGAAAAAACCTGGACTTATTACAATAAAAATAGAAGTCCAAAGCCATGTCAGAGGCCTGTGGTGTTCCTAAAACGGCATAATTAACTTTGACACCAGAAGGAGGCCACAACATCACAAAAAAAAAATAACAAGATTAGCCCATCATTTATTTTGGTAACTAATGTAAAAACTAACCGAACACTAGTAGTTATTATTTATGATTCAGTATTTCTACATCAACTTGTAAAACATCTCTTAGAGCCTATGCACACCACGTTTATTAAGCGCGCCGTCTTCGACGCGCGTTTGTAGCGGTATAGACGCGATGCAAACGCCCGTGTGACGCTTTGTATCGGGACAACAAACTGCTCTGTTTGAAAAAAGCACGTCGACGCGCGTTTTAGAAACGCGCGTCGACGGCGCGTTTAAAAAACGTGGTGTGAATAGGCTCTTAAATGGCCTCGTTGTTTTCTCCTACAAAAAAATCCATGCCCGTAAGCAATCATAAGCTTCATTCCCACATATACTCGTATTATATGTACGTACGTATGTAACAAACATACGTTCAACGTTACACATGAAACAAGCGTTAGCATACCGAGACAAAGAAACGGTAAATATGTGCGGCACTGAATAATGAATATCTCGGGATGTCGTCGTCGGTAACGCTTTTGTTATAAAGCTGTGCTTACAGGAGCGATTCTGCTACTTAGCAATTGTTGTTATGTCAGTTGCATTCGTTTTACTTGCCGTTTATATCATCAATTATATCAAGACGATGAAATTCATTTTGACCGATAATTGGTATTCCTTTTTTATTCCATTTAATTTTATTTAAATGGGTTTGTTCTTAATCCAGCCTAGAGAAAAAAAAATCGGTTGTCTGTAAAGTCGGTTTACTGACGATAGTTGAACGTGACAAACACATAAGAAAATACTGCACTTACGTTGCTATAAACATTTGAAAATTGGAACGCCTCAGAGCGAGGTAACGCCGCATGAGTCATGTTTTTTCCTGCGTGCATCCGGCTCCATCGAATAAGATGTTATCACGTCAATATGAGTCCAAAGAGGGAGCGAACACAGCCAAGCGGCCCTGATGAGGTCTTCCACTGCCAATGGGCTCAGCCGTCATTGCGGATTACACGTAGCCATGGTGCCCAATAAAAAACTATACTACAGACTTACAGTCAAGTTTTTTAGTTGCTCTATAAACTATAATTCTATACGCTACAGGCAACGAACTAACAGCCCGTTCACGAATTTGCTGTTGGTGGTGTGCGGAGTGACTGGCGGCGCGAATTAGTAAGTACTCGAATTCGCTACTGGACGATCCTCGTAGCGTGTTACAAACATTTCTATACATTCGATTTTACCGCTCACCGCCCCGTGCTAAGTCACCACTCACAGAGACAAGGTCTTGAACGGAGATTGCGGGTGTCGCGGGACAGTCTTATCAAGTATATAACCGTGACACTGGAACGTAAAGGGCTTTTGAAGGATCACCGTGGATTTTAGTCAGTGCGAGTCTGAAAGTCCCACCCGTCCCGCCCTAGGTGGGTGGGAGGACTCATTTGATGATTTTACCACGATAAAAAGGTCGTCTACGGTCTGTTATTTACCAGTATTCGCCAGAATTTAGTGATACGAGTTGCCCGTATAAGCGCACCTAAACGCTTTTGTTATAACACGACTGCATACGAACTGTATTCGTCGGATAACTGATTCCATCTGTCGCTTTGAGAGGCTAGATAGATTGCACTCTCAAAATGTTTGTGTTCGTTTTATTTGACGTAGATCCTCTTTTAAACCGTCTGCTAATTGATGTTGCATGGAAGGCTTAATCCTGAAAGTGTGTCTTTCTGAAATACATTGAGGGAGTGTTTTTGTCAATATGACGTTTTTTTTTTGTAAACGTTGCCCCACACTAGGAATTTCTCTTGTATCGTGGGTGTGTTTACATAGAAACGACTACTTGCAGATCATATCAATATTTGTTCCATGCGGAGATCGAACCCGCGACACGCTGTGCAGTAGTCGATCGCTCAGCCACTGCACCAACCGATCACTTAGGATTTCTAAACAAGAGCAAACATATTTAAAATAAAAATACATGTGGCACTCGGAGACTGCCGCGGTGAAGCTATTGCATAACATTTTTTATTTTTATTTTAAAGGAATAAAATCGCCTACCGCGTATATTTAACGAGAATATAATTTATTTAAAATGTTTGTGGTGCACTACTGTAATAAAGAACTTCTTTGTTGTAGGAGAATTTTATAAGTAGGTTTCATTGTGAAAACTCCTTTTGTAGCTGGCGTTTAGAATCAGTAAGAAAAAGTAAATTGTTTTTACGACGGATATTTTTATAATTGCCGAAGCCTCCCGAACTGAAACGATGTTAGACGATGCGTGGTGTCAGGTATTTTCGTCAGGTTTTTGGAAATTTTTTGATTCGGTTGCCGCGCCGCGCCCCTCTCATAGTCCGCGATAAAAGCTATGCAATAGCTTAAAAATTAAAACTCCTTTCCATTGGATTGCAGATGATGATTATTCCTCAGAAATACTTTAGTAAATTTGTCAGTCAAGAATAATATAATGAAATGCTACACGCGTATTATCTAGGCCACCTCTATAGGCATTTGAAACAGCCATAAGATTTGTAAGTGGTCCAGCAGCTATTCATTATGGTTAGGACTCCGCATGAAAGTTGAATGGAAATAAATTTAGTTCTGAATAGGGTTTAATGGTTCTGGAAACGTAATAGGAGTGTCCTGATTATAGGAACGTCTTTAATGTTTGAGTTTTTCACGGCATTTTTTATTTTGGTTTAGTTACTTTATCTTAACGTAACGTGTACTTCTACCCAGACCCGTTACTTGGGACTGGGCAGACAACTAATCGATGACTACTTTTGTTAGCTTGGGTATTACCTGTAATAGCAATTGTATGTGTTATTGAAATAAATAAATAAATCTTATATATTTTGTTTTTGTTATAATGCCTATACATTTACACCGGAAAAAAAAAAACTGGTAGACTTAATCTAAGTAGGAAATTATTTCGGACAGACAACCACACAAAACCCTCAGAAAAGTCCAGTTATTTTAATACATACAATTAACATATCAGAGGCCTTATCATGAGTTTTCACTTATTGTGACGTGAAGTATTACTGGAACTTTGACATTTATTTTCAAGGAAAAAATTAGTTCCTTCTTCGTACACCAGAGGCGCTGTTCCATTTTTCCATACAAGGGCTCAGTACCCTTTTTTTTGCGCGGTAAAATCATCAAACGAGTCCTCCCACCCCGGGCAGGGCGGGAGGGACTGTCAGACTTGTACTGACTAAAATCCACGGTGTCCTTCAATAGCCCTTTATGTTCCGGGGTCACGGTAATGAGATAAGTCCCGCGACCCCGGCAGGCTTTGGCCCTCCAGAGAGGGGGGCCCGTCATTATGCTGACGCTCTTTGAGGCGCGCGTGGAACACAACGTGCCGTCGACCCGGGCATGGTCAGGGCTCAGTACCCTTAGCACGCTCATGATAAGGCCTAAGGGCTCTGAGTCCTTATCAAGAGTTTTCAGGTATTCTGCTTTCAGATAAGGGCTCAGGCGATTTTGACCCTAACTGCCTTACCACAAAAACATAAACATTTGTTGAACACTTGTATAAAAAGTGTAACTGCAAAACGACCCTAATATCAACGTGAAATGTTTTGACGTTGACAGTTTTTTTAGACAAGTTTAGTGTTCAACAGATTTTTCTTTCTTGTGGTAAGACGGTACATATCTAGTTGTTGATCCTCCTCTATCAGTTTTTAAAATAGTATAATCAAAAAACGCATTTTTCAACATACCTACTGTACACTTTTCTTAAACTCGTTTTACTTTCAGCATCAAAACCATCTCGCGAAAACATCTGGCATCCAAAAACTTGCTATAAAACAAGTGCCATCCATAGAGCCTTAACTCGTTCAAGACTAGCTGTATTAAATGAGCTCTCAGCCACGCGAAAAACATTTTATTGCTTTATTACGACCATGCAAATATAACCACGCGCAGTTGCAGCGACCTGAAAACTAAGGTCTCGACGAGAGTGTTTAGATTGAGCGGTTTTTAAAGCGGGCAAAGACATCTCAAAGAAATTAATCCACGTCTCGTGTGTCCGTGATAAATTGGCGGCGAGCGTATTACGAGCATTTTCGCAAACTATATAGAGAATACAAACTATGTGTGTATGGATTGCCATAAGCTATCAAAAGTCTGACATAAGTCAATTGGATTCTAATGAAAGTCGTCGTTTGAAACACAATATACACACAGGCCCGACGACCGAACCTAACGAAGCTTTTTTTTACCGATATCAGTGATGCAACCCTGCCAACCTGCGGGAATAATATGTTAAAATTTACATCAGACACATCAAGAACAAAAATCACAACGATTTATTACACTTTTCAGTAGTTATTAATAACTCTAGGCAGATTTGGCACTACTTCGTTATTGGAATGGGAAAAAAATATAAGGTTCAAATATTATGTTTATTCGTGAAATTATCTCTACTGGTCAGTATGACGACGAACTGTGTCTATCAAATCGAATTTAATTAACACCGCGCTCGCTTCCGCTCGTTCACTATAGACAAGGCCAAATGGCTACCGACTGCGTTGAAGAACGCAAATCTAGGGCACAATCTAAACTATATCATGCCACTTTAAATTTCCTCAATGCGTTTTTGAAGTGCTAGGTCTACTGGAAATCCACCAATCGACGTCCAAAATCCTGTTTGTAAGAACATTTTGCGCTTCAATTGGCCCGTTTTGAGTTGAATAGTCATGTGAGCTTTCAATTCTTGGGTTTCGGATTTTATATTCGATTTTATTGCTTTGAATTTCGGGATTTTATTTAGCATTTATGCATTCGTTGAATTGAGCCATCGAGGTTCATATCTGTTGACTCTGACATGATTCTAGTAAAAATCTCACAGTATTTTACCAGATGCTTAACGTAATATACACGAGTATATAATTTAAGCTCTTTGTACGAACATAGAGGTTCCATAAAGTATTTAAATAAGCGATGACCAAAATAAAATAAGCAAACTCGTCTTAATTCTGTTCAAAGTTTTCAATCATCTGCGTGTGACCAAAAAAAAACAAAAAACTATTAGGAGCACTTTCAGACCATTAGCTGTGATTTTGTTGAGAACACGGTATGGCGTTTCTCGCTTATAAGCACATCAACGCTCGTCAATCTAGAAACAGGCATATGCCGTATAAACGGGCCGAAAATATTCTTAGTTGATACCGTCCCAGTTGAAAAATCAAAAAAACGCAATCAGGTGATGTACATCACCATCATAATAAGTTTTCAAAATATTGTGGCTCCCTTATCAAAATTATATACAACAACAAGGATTACTATTCAACACACAACACATGTCTTTCTTGTTATTATTGTGCCTTCATTTTTTATTTCCATACTAAACCACAGAGCTAGATTTTATAGACTGGAAAAATATGTGAAAATCGTTCACAGTTTATGCGTCAACACGTAACTAATCTTTTCTGAGTTTCGATAACATGGATCTTATTAAAGAAGTAACTTTGACACGGCGTTTAGCGTATTTTGAGCCGTTCAGTGATAAAGTTTAGGCTGAATATTGATATAAAATTTTGGTACCCTTGATATAACTGCCTTGTTGGTGTAGGTCGCTAAAGGAAACTGTTGAGCATGAAATCTTGGGTCGGATTTTCCCGGAATTTAAATTTAGACTAGTGGCCCCTTCATAATGGAACATAAACAAAACTATTCTTCTTCTTTGGAAATTGAATATAGGCACAAATAATCGATTAACGTTAGATCTCCCTGCCTGGCAATTTATTATTACACATTATTGAATAGAAAAATCACTACTGTTTATAAATGTGTTCATTTAGTACACGTGTTCTTCTTTCCTTCTGTTTTCTTTTTTTCCCTGTTCCGATTTCAACAACAACCAACATTTATTTTATTAAGGGACTTTAGTCTATAGTTCTTATATGGTGAACATAATTAAGTCTTTCGTCATGTTATAAAACACATGACACGACTTCAAAACTACAACTAAAAACCTTCACATGTTTCACCTTCATTATATTGACGTTTCCATTTTCCTTGAAATTACGTTTGCTGATATTTAATAACATTCCTTAGAAAAGCTGTTAACCGATATAATTAAAGTTCTCATAATACGATCTCCCATCATGCCATAGCGTGCAGAGTTCATTGTGAAACAAACCTTTGTGTTACTAAACAGTTACTAATGAGACCCAAACACGACCCAACCGATTTTATTTGAATTTAGGAACATTATTTAAATCATTAGACAACATTATACGCCGAACAGGTCATTACGCCAAATTGATGTTTACCCAAAATATTGGACGCAATGTTTTCTTAGATCAAAAGAAGAAAAAATGTTTTCCCATTTTTCACGGTGGCTAAAATAATTTGATTTCAGTGGAGGGATGTTGGCAGTTGATTTTTAAATTTAACTTCTCTGAACTTGGGAAAGTGGAATGGATTTTTTATGTACCTCCTAACATTAAGTGTTTATTTTCGTGAGAAATTTTCTTTTACTTATTAAGTAAGAAATTCTTGATAGGCGGATTTTAGGAGTGTTAAATATTTTTAACGTACTTTTTTGCTCGATAATTTTGTAATGGCAGTATTAAGTAAAGCTAGACACGTTTTATTTCAATAGACTTGGCACATTATAGATTTAAATCTAAAATATTTTTGGTCCAATTTTCTAGAGCAGTGGTTTCTTTTTCTAATATCAAAGTTTTTGTACATACTTAGTCTTATTTTTGGGGGTATAAAAATCTACAAATGCGTTCTCCCGCCTAAAATGGAGCAAAAAGGACTTTTAGATTCTTAGTTTTAACCACTGATTTAAAACCACATTATTCCTTCACATGGTCTTTGCGTTCCAGGGCGTCAGAGGTCTTTTAAGACAGCCCCATGTCCCAAATTACTAATACCTTCAAACCTTATTAACCTGAAAAATGTTGCTGGCTAGCAAGTGAAAAGTTAATTTTCGCCTCCCCTAGTGTTGTTCCTATCCCCTTTCGCATCAATCCGGTCATTATGTCCTTCATTATTCTCTCCCCTATTATCCAACAGATCAACACTGTCACAATGAACTTCGAACCAAATTAGGTCTGATATCAGTTCAATCTGTATTAGTTTTCAACGAGTTAATGCATTCAAATCCAGCGATCGTTTCAGAGGACGCATTATGTCATCCACAATCCCCCGTGCTCGGTCATACGGAATATCACCGGGCGGGGCTTTGGTTCGATCATCAGGATTACATACAATACTAAGGCGTATAATGGACTAGATAGAGAGAACGAACTATGGGTATTTTTTATGACTTAAAAAAGTAAGTTCTCAGTTCGACCTGTTTGTTTGATTGAACCGATTTTCGTTTTTCAGAAAAGTATTTTTACATTCTAGAGAAGGTTTAAGTAAAAAAAAAAACCGGCCAAGTGCGAGTTGAACTTGCGTGAAGAGGGATCCGTACGATGTTACCTATCACGATATCAAGATTGGTACGCACCATATTGAGTGATTTACCATCTTATTTTAATATCATGGACTTCTTATAGGTTTTTCTATATTCTTTATATAAGTAGAAAAGTAATTTTAAAATTACCAAAAAATTACATTTAAGATCTTCTCAACAAAACCTTTTATTTGATATGTCACACGATGCAGTTTTTTTTTTTTTTTTTTCCCCTACCCTCCAAAAAATTACCTCCCATATACAGATTTCATCTATTCACGTCACACCTCTGTGCTTGTGTCACTTTGGCCTCTGTGCTTGATATGTGTACCAAATTTTAACTTAATCGGTCTAGTAGATTCGGAGATAAATTGACTGTAAGCGACAGACAGACGGACACACGAGTGATCCTATAAGGGTTCCGTTTTTGTATTCGGACGTACGGAACCCTAAAAAGTAATGACATACGAACAACGAACGGATCCGTTGTTGCTAACTTGGATGGCTGATTTTTAAAGACGAAGATTTTTGTTGGATAAGTGAACTAAAAACGGTAAAATAGATACTGTTTTTTTGAAAACCTGTCACAAAACAGTGTAAAATATCTTTTGTTTCGGGAGTTGGTGGCAAAAGTCAATGAAATGAAAAACAAAGCCACCGAAAGAAAAGTTATTTTACAATTTTTGTGTGTTTTTGAAGTCGATTCCTTTTCATTCTAACAACTTCGCAAATTAATTCTGATTATGCGAAAGGTAACATGGATACATTGATGTGGCGTAAATTACACTTAATTTATTTTACACATAAACATTTATTGTTGTTAAAGCCGTGTTAATTGGGCGTAAATACCTGTTTTTAACACCCAAGTTACACCAGTTATTTTAGAGTCGTCAAGTAATATGTAGCAAGCCTATTATTGCCATCAACGAGGCAGAAATCCAGACTGCATGAATACTTCTGAGAAATCCTAATGGAGAAATTCAATAACTCATTGCCTGACACGGGAATCGAACCCGGATATCATGCTCAATGGACAACAAGGTAAGTTAGTCCTTATTTTATGAACAATTAAACATAAATTCTAACGGTACTGGAATGTGTAGTGAACTAAAGCTTTTCTCCTCAAATGTAACTAGTGTACATAAAGATTAACTGTGAGAAGTAATAGTTAGTGCCCTAACCAAAGTGATTGCCATGCACAACTTCAGTTTGTTAGTCTTATTTAGTGAAGCCATTAGATACACTATATTTTCTTTTTGTTGAGAAGATCTACTTTATTTTTGTTTTACGTTGTGTGGACTTATGGCGTGTGCTAAATAAATTTGTTTTTTCATCATACTGGAACGAGAAAGGCATGTGTAGAAAAAAACCGGCCAAGTGCGAGTTGGACTCGCGTGAAGAGGTTCCGTACGATGTTACCTAGAATCACGTTTTTTTTTAATCTGACCCAAATTGGTACGCACAATATTGAGTGATTAACCATGTTATTTTAATATCATGGACTTCTTATAGGTTTTCCTATAATCTATAAGTAGAAAACTAATTTTTGTATTTTTTCCAAAATTTTCGGTTCAGTAGTTTCAGAGATAAGGGGGGGAATTGTCAAATTTCGTCTATGTTCTTGAATAACTTGGAAACTTTTTATTTTAAAATTACAAAAAAATACATTTAAGATCTTCTCAACAAGACCATTCATTTGATATGTCACACGATGTGTTTTCAATTATTATTTTTTTAATGTTCCCCTTCCCCCCCAAAAATTACCTCCCACATACAGATTTCATCTATTCACGTCACATCTCTGTGCTTGGGTCACAGGAATTGATATGTGTACCAAATTTCAACTCAATCGGTCTTGTAGATTCGGAGATAATTGACTGTAAGCGACAGACAGACGGACACAGGAGTGATCCTATAAGGGTTCCGTTTTAGTATTCGGACGTACGAAACCCTAAAAACGGTAGTGTTAGTCAACAAGAGTCTGACAGTCGTACCGCTCCCTGCCTACAGGGTAGGAGGAATCATTTGTTGATTAAAAACCAAAAAAAAAAAACTGGTGACCCTCAATTTTCCAAGCAAACTAACTCGCCGTGTGGCGTTCAGGTATTCTTGCAATCGCTTCGTTTAGTATGCGGGTGCATTCGGACTCTGCCAACCAACCCCCTTTACATAATCTCTGAGTAGCCTTAAATACTCAAGCGGACGGAGAGAGGTGCTCACATTTGCTGTAAATCACCTTTGCCCCCTTCAATACCTACCGTTTGCCATTCCCCACACTTCGTCCTCTTAAGCTGTTTCTGAAGTAAATAAAATAAAACCCAGTAATGTTCCACCATTTACTGGTGTTTTCAAAATAAAGAGGTATTGGTCCTGCATTGAGTGCCGTTCGCTTTGTTATGTGAAACTTTTTTATTGGTTAGTTAATTATTTGTAAGGAACTTTCGTTTAAATGGAATTGGTTTTTGGGTGTCGTGTTTTTAGCCGAGTGTGTTGTTTATGTTTTTATCTGTCGTGCTCTTGACCAAAAAGTAACATTCAATTTTAATGTTAAAGTCTATAAATGGTAGATGGATTTTTACCGGGGCTGGAAAATCTCGCTTACCTGTTGGGCCTGGCCATTATTTGTAGACCGTTGACTTTGTGTAATTTATTTAATTACTACTGCTCATGCAAAACATCATGAGGAAACCAGGGTGTCCTAGAAAATACTAACTACTTACGAAATGTGACATCTACCCGCACTATTACAGCCCACAACTTCACACAGAGAGCAGGCCTGTATCCCAGTTAAGTAGTGGGAACACTACATGCTTATTATGCTTATGTTATAGCAGGTAAATATTCCCATTACTTTTAAACTTGCATCACTATTCACAAATTAAAGGAAAATGACAACCGAGATAATTCCCCTGACAAACGAACTTCAACAAGAACCCTTATTCCCCCTCATCTCAGAGGGGTAACACAAAGTGCTACGGAGAAGAAAAGAAAAAAGAAATGGGCTACTTTTTAACCCCACCGCTTAGGTAAGTTAGTACCCGCGGGAACTTGAGATACAGAATGACCCCGCGCGAGTTTTAAGTTCGCTCAAACTTAAAAATCTCGGGGGTACAAATGTATAAGATGTATATCATAAACTTGGCTGGTTCAGAAGTGTGTGTAAAATTGTATGATATATAAAATGCAGGGGTTAAATCCGTTAAATAAAGGAACTGAGCTTAATGGAGTTACTTGATGACACGGGTGGAATAGTTCTACTTATATATTATGTTCTGGAGATTTCATTTCTTGTGCTTCGTGAATTTCTATAGATAATAAAATTTGTTTTCACCAAGATTAAGACATCAAAATAAGAATATTATTCTTATTTTGATGTCTTAATCTTGGTGTTTTTTGATGTCTTAATTTTGTCTCTTTTATAAGTACTGCTTTTTTATTGGGTGGTAATGTCATCAAATGAATCAGACTCTCACTGACTAAAATTCTTACTTGGCCCTATAGACAAACAGCAGACGACAATCGTTATCGCTCAGCAGTCACTAATACATTTTCAACTTTATACCCTAGGGCATAAAGCTAAAAATCTATTAAAGACTGCTGTGCGATAACGAACGAAACAAACGAAAACGATCTGTGAACTTCAATAGATTTTTAACTTGCTGGGGTATAAATTTGAAAATGTATTAGTGACTGCTGAGCGATAACGATTGTCGTCTGCTGTCGTCGTCTGTTTGTCTCTGTACACTGTTCCCCTTCGGTATTGTGCCTTCGGCCATGACATTCTGCTTGGAGATTTTGGCGACAGAAATATAGCTTAACATTATGCAATGTTACAAAATAATAGAAAACTGCGCTTTGTTTAAGTAACGCCTTATGTTAGTTAAATGGTAATTTTGTAATGTGATAATATGTGATTTATGATATCTACAGAAAACTCGCCACTTGACTAATGCCAATCATTCGCAAACCTTAATGTGCTGATAGACTTGAGTATTCATTTGTATCAGAATATCAAACATTCACGGTTTTCATTTTTTGTCAAACTTCTCGCCAGAATGGTCGCTAAAACTCTTTCGTTTGTAAAGTCGCAAGAATGCTAATTACAAGTGAATGCTCAAGTTTATCGGCACTTTTACGTATTACGTAACACAACCAAAGCGGCATCTTCCAAAGAAGGTTTATTATTCAAAAGTAGGTAGGTGCGCCAGCTTAATTTTGATAATCTATAGGTGCTATAAAACTGTTTTTCGCTTTAATATTCCAGTAAAGTCGAAGACCCGCTAAACATAATTAGTAGGTACCAAAATTTTCGGCATCATTTAACGCAAAGTACCAAAAAGCTAATTAACGGGTTGTACCTAGCTGCCATTAAATAAAGCTTAGAGGAAGTTATTATAATCTGCTTTTGTAGGCACTTATCTTCTCTCTTTTTTTACGTTTCCCTAATTAGTTTAGTTTATTTCATGTATAATAAGCTATAATCGGTTAATGAACCTTAGTTGCCCTGCTAAGATGAAAGACGTTAACTCTGAGATACGCGCTGTTTTTGTATTTCTTCTAGTATTTTATAGCGCGTATAACCTATATAATGCAATTTTACTTAAAACATTAAAAAATCAAAGAGCTGTAAATCAACTAAGAATTTTTTAGATAGCATTTAGTTTAAGATAGCAATTTTCAGGTCAAGGCAGAATAAGTTGGGAGGGGACAGAGTCCACCTCACGACCCAGCCGCCGCGGGAGACGCCCACAGCAACGGACGTCGCAAGAGGATCTCCGGCCACCGTAGGCGCGGGCATGCGGGCGGCGAGTAATGGGTGACTTGCCGTCCGATCATGGACCATGCCCGGGTCGACGGTGCGTTGTGTTCCACGCGCGCCTCAAAGAGCTAAATTCAGTTGCAAGTGGGATTAGACCGTTCAAGGGAGGGAATAGATGCAAGTGTGAGTTGCAATAGCCTAGTTGGTTAAGGCGTCTGGAGTACTTATCCAGAAGACGTGGGTTCGAATCCGACTTACAACTGAATGTTTTTTTCCTCAAAAATCATCTTTACGATGCACGTCACATGCGTTAATGCGTTTAAAAATAATTATTAATCAAGAATGTCTAGCGCTGTATGAAACACTCACAAATATCCTAATTCGGGCTTAGAAACCACTTACTTACCAATCCCTACGTAACAATATAGCTTTTCTTCTAAATAAATAAAAAATGTCGTTGTTCAACCGATAGACTGCCTAATACTATTAAAACTAATTTGCTTCCACTAAGCCTCTCCCACATAAAAAAGTAACTGAACAAAAAGAACAATACCCAATTGATTTTCTAGTAAGCCCTGGCTCCGAACGTCCACATAATTGACATGAATCGACTCTCAGAAATCTATTAACAAGGGAATTTCAGATCGCACTGTTGGCCTGGGGCAAGTCATTATGCCCAGCCAAGCTTCGCCCCTAGAACGGGCCCCCGTCATAGAATAAATGCAATCAACGGGATAGAGCGGGCACGTTCGTGGCCCACCGGTGGGCCTGTCGGACACACGACGTCTATTACAAGTCATCGGGAGACGTCTACGTGAAGTGATTGTTAGATAATGTGTGATTTGAATGAGGAGATGTGACATGTTTTATCAACTATATGGGTTATCTGTTTTAGGTGTTAGGGACTATAATGTATTTGATCCTAACTTAATTAAGAACGTAATTAGATTAACACAAACAAATAAAACATATATAAATATTTCGAACGATTGCTACGCCTTCGTAGCAAACTCGTAGACTTTTATCTTAATCCGTGTACCACATCTCCGATTTTCACGTAAAACAAATTAATATTTTTTACTCATTTATTGTTTAGTATCACTACTGCTTTTGGATTTTATTCCTAGATTGGACAAAGTATTAACAGGTAACAGGGTTTTTTTGTGTAATATCCCCGAGTATAGATTTGTTCCCAAACTGTGGTAAAGGTTCGCCCCTATGACATTGAACTCAAACATCCCTGGTAAAATGTGTGACCAATTGTCACATACGAGTATCTACCTGACTTATCGGGGATTGTGTTGTATTAGGTAGTCAGTTACGTAAACAGCAGATAATAAAAACAAAAACACGGAAAATAACAGTTCTATAAGTAGCTATTCACGTGTTACTTTTATAATTCAGTGACACAGATAAACGCGACGTCGACGATACACACAATCATGTGTCAGATACTTGTATTCAGTTGTGTCCCCACACTATCGATGGAGGGCATTTCGTCGAATCGCTGTTTATTTTTGTCCACAATACAATTGTTTGTCATGTTTCCGGAGGGGATATTTATAGTGTTGCACAACCATGACTGCTGTAACCCAGCGGGAAACGATGTCTCCGTAAATAAGGCAAAAAATCCGATTGCTTTCATGGGAAAACGCTGCGTTGCGCGCCGAAAAAAGTAATATTAATTTATTGGAGCGTTTTTTTTTTGTTTGGTGTTAATATATGCTTGTTTGTACATTGTACTCGTACCTTTTATGTGAAACATGTACGACATACAAGAGGAAATGTTTAATTCCATGACGCATGATTATGTAACCATATTATGCAGAGTTCCAGGTTAAGTAAATCCGGAACCTTTATGGGATTTTTATATACCGACTGATTTCACTATGAGCTCCCCTATTCAAAGTGTAGGTATTGACATTATTGGGTGTGTTTACAAACATAAACTCACCTACACAAACGCACAGATCCGGAAAAACTGATCTGGTAGATCATACAAATATTTGATCCGCGCTGGAATGAAACCTCACTGGTTTCATTCCAGCGCGAATTGGACTGCCATTGTGTTGATCGTGCTATCTAATGAGTCATAATATGATTACAGTAAGCTTTCGTCGATATCTCTTATATTCTCTCTACTCAAGCCACGTTGCAGAGTGACATTTTATAAAACGTGTGAGCAAGGCTACTTCGTTCTGAGTCACGTTGCACGCTGCAACTGGCATCGCAGTGGGCGAGAAATGCAATGCGATCTTTAAGTTTTCTTTCGAGAAAATGTTTACGCAAGCACTGAAGCTCTCTTATAATATCCTGTTTGTTATGTTTGTGATACACCAATTCTAACTTAATAGAAGTTATATTTAAGTGCAAAATGTGATTTTGAAATAAAAAATGACACAGAAGATGTCTTACTCGTTGCGCAGGAGTTCCAGCTCCTTCAGGGTGAGCTCACTCCATCTTAGGTCTTATCTTTATTTCTGGGCCAAAAGCAAACCCAATTTAGATATAAATAAAGAACTGCTTTATTCTGTAAATAATTTTATACAGCATTAACTCCTAAATGTAATGAATAAAGCCTAATGAAATTTAAAGTTAGAACAAAAAGAAACTAACTTTATTTATTTAGAATTAATTTAATCAACTACTTTACTCAGCTTAGTCAAAATAAAATAAGAGAATGAATAAAACTATTTTGTTTCAAAACTCAGTTAGAGAACGATCTAGAACTTTCGAATCATTACAAAACAATTTAAAAGTTGTTCGTCATACATTTTGTTTCGTGTGATGCGTTTCGTGGTATTCCTGAAGTTTTTATACAATCCTTTATAGTATAGTCGAAAGTCTGACAATTAGTCTTACCAATGCATTGTATTACTCAGTAATTGATTGCGGAGATCAGTACCCTTAGCACGAGTTTTCACTCTTTTACTTTACAGCGTCTTTTCAGTATTTACAGCGTTTCTTGTATGAAAAAATGGAACAGCGCCTCTGATGTGCGAAGAAGGAACTAATTTTTTCCTTGAAAATTTTCATTTTGAAATTGTCAAAGTTCCAGATTACTTTACGTCTCAAATACTGCAAACTCGTGCTAAGGGCACTTGTTATCGGAGTGGGAAGCGGTCGCCTCCTTCTGCGAAGCAGTAATGCTCGCGAAGGAGGAGGCGGGCCGCGTGAGAGAGAGGACAATGTCCTCCCTCCGCCCCACCCGCGGTGGTGGACGCCCACGGCGACGGACGTCGCAAGACGATCTCCGGCCACCGTAGGCGCGGGCATGCGGGCGGCGAGTAAAGGGCAACTCGCAGCCCGACCATGGACCATGCCCGGGTCGACGGCGCGTTGTGTTCCACGCGCGCCTCAAAGAACGTCAGCATAATGACGGGGCCCCCTCTCTAGAGGGCCAAAGCCTGCCGGGGTCGCGGGACTTATACCATTACCGTGACCCCGGGACATAAAGGGCTACTGAAGGACACCGTGGATTTTAGTCAGTACAAGTCTGACAGTCCCTTCCGCCCTGCCCGGGGTGGGAGGACTCATTTGATGATTTTACCACGATAAAAAAAAAAAAAAACCGGCCAAGTGCGAGTTGGACTCGCCCATGAAGGGTTCCGTAGCAGCAAGCATAGATTAGAGATATAATTATATTGAGATTAGTAAGTAATATACACAAACAATAAAAATAACTTTGTTTTTCATAGTATTTGTATGAATGGCAAAGTTATATTTGCGGTTTTTGAAAATGTACTATATCTCAAAAACTGCTAACTGTATCTCATCCAAACCAATTTTCGTTGGTAGTTTTGGCTGAGGTCTACATTATGTATTTTTTTTAGTTTTATCATTCTCTTATTTTAGAAGTTACGGGGGGGGGGACACACTTTTTACCACTTTGGAAGTGTCTCTCGCGCAAACTGTTCAGTTTAGAAAAAAATGATGTTAGTAACCTCAATATCATTTTTAAAGACCTATTCATAGATACCCCACACGTATGGGTTTGGTGAAAAATTTTTTTTTGAGTTTCAATTCTAAGTATGGGGGGCACCCCCAAAATTTGTTTTGTTTTGATTTTTGTGTGAAAATCCTAATGCGGTTCACATAATACATCTTTCTACCAAGTTTCAACAGGATAGCTCTTATACTTTCGACAAAAAGTGGCTGTGACATACACGGACAGACAGACAGACAGACAGACATGACGAATCTATAAGGGTTCCGTTTTTGCCATTTGGCTACGGAACCCTAAAAAGGGCACTTGTTATAAGTAAAATACAAATATTCAGCTGTACCCGGTTAAACTGAAAGCTGACCCTCATATTAGAAAAAGACAAGGAGATGCCTATGTTGCAAGAATCGTGCCCGAGTTGTGGCAATATTTAAGTAATTTGCCGCGGCCAAAAAAGCTACTGTAAGAACAGGGTGCGTATTAGTCAGTACGTGTGTCAGACAAGTACTGACTAATACGCACACTGTCTATCCTATACCCTGTTCTAATTCCTTACGCTAGACGCTGACGGGAAAAGTAATTTATGACTTTCAACTTTAAAAGAAAAGCAGAAGTCGTAGACACTCTACGTATATGTGTATTTTGCATATTATCTCTGAGTTTCGTTTAATTCGATTGACGAAATCAGTCATGCAGTACATAAACACACAAGGATCGTTTAGTGTTCGAATTGTGTTGACATTGTTTTGTGACAAGTAACAGAAATACAAGATGGCTGTATTATATAGGTACTTCTGATTTAAGTCAGTCGCCAATAAATCCGTGTACAGCTATGCATACAGTTTTAGAAGATTAGACACTACATTTTGCCTCACAAGTGCCAAATATCAAAGTACTTTTTCAAAAACCACCACTAACCCGTCACTATAACCAATCCGGGCTACTTATAAATTTCACCACTACACTGGAACGGTGAAAATCGAGTTTCAAGTGTTTCAAGTACCGTCAGCATATTGGCCAGGTCACGGCGCTTGTATTATAAAGTCCTATTTTGCAGTGACATTTTTCGTTCAACACTACCCGATTGGATTTTTGAAACGTGTAAATTTGATAAAACACAGAACGTGGGGAATGAGTGAGTTATAGCCGTTTCAGATTGGGGAACGTAGCGGCGGCGGCGGAAACGTAAAAGAGTTCTGTATATCATTTTAAGCCGTAAACTGGATTGGAAAGCGTGTAGCTACATTAGGTTGGTTTTTTCTTGTTTTTTGATCTCAGTGGCCGACTTTATTTGCATACAAATATGCATTTAGAAGTGTGCGTTTGTAAATTAGCGTTTCCCTTTGTTAAGGCTATACTTTAATTTGTAGTCTAAACATTCGTAAGAGTACAATCTGATAGCTTGCGCTTCAAGAATACAGCATAAACCTCTTTTCTAAATATATCTTTATAAATGAAAGCATACTGCTTATTATTCCTCCACTAAAATAAACATCACCAGAAAAATAGCATCTAAAAACAGCCACCACGAACGATGACACCACCCCATTTTATACTTTTAATCTATAAAATATCGTTGTACAAGATAATCTATCACGTTGTGTGACAACCAGCACGATATTGCAGCGAAATATAAAATTGCTGGGACGGTCCCGCAGGTAATGGCGGTCCGCGTCATCAGACGTAAATGCAACGAGGAAATTCCGCGGCGGGCACACGTGCAAGTCTTGAGCGGCCTTATGCCGCTGTGGATGCGATTGTACTTAATAAGCTTATTGTAGAACTGTGGTGCACGACTGTACACTGCTATTTTTTTTGCTTTTTATGTTAAAAGTAGTGGTGTACAAAAATATCTGTTAAAAAATATATTATGTAGTAGTGGTGGACAAAAATATCTATTTTCATCATGTCATTGTTCTCCTGCCCTGTGTTCTCCTCTTGTCCATACTCCTTTATAACTCGTCACTTCAATAGTCATCAGCGTTGGATCTTTGATAGTAGTAACAGTAATTTCCCGCCATTTCATGACATCTTACTTGAACGTCAATTCATTTTTTTTATCAGCTTTACTTTTATTGAGCCCGGTACATTTTTCTCTTGGATTTTTCTCTTCTATAAACAGAGTTTATAGAAGAGAAAAAACAGAGTTTATAGAGGCTTAATTTTGAAGTAACTAACAAATTATTTTTGTTTACTTAACATAAACTGAATATAAAAAAATATAACAGCAAACAATTTTACACAAAGGCAAAGAAGGGCACTACCTCAAATTGTGACTTTCTTGGTCGGTTTCAGGATTGCTTTTACTCATCCTAAGTATTTGAACGTGTTCATCATCATCATCATCATCATCAGCCGGAAGACGTCCACTGCTGAACATGGGCCTCCCCCTTAGACCGCCACGCCGAACGACAATTCGCCACTTGCATCCATCGGTTCCCGTTGAACGTGTTAACGATACCCAACTTTTGCTTATGACATTAATTTGGTAAACTACTAAAAAAAATAATTAAATTACTGCAGTACAAAATGTCTCCAACCCACTCTTATTCTCAACAATGCAACGGTCGCAGGTAATATATTTGGAATTTTCCAGTGCTATGAAAACGTTACGTGATCTCGAGTGAGGTTTTCGTCTGTAAAACGGGCCAAAACATCCCTATTACCTCAATGGGCTCCTATTCCGACCTTATGAAATTTAAGCTGTCTTCACATACAATTGTTTATTCCTCAAATTGTTGACGTCCACAAAGGAAACTTCTGAGGTTCATGGGAAGTGGTGACGAGTGCGTACGTGTGTACTAGACACGCTAATTTTATGTCTCTGTGGGTGTGTGTGTGTGCTGTTTTAATTAAAGCACCTGGAGTTTGTAAAGGGGGTGTGTGTGTGAGTGCGTTTTGCATTTTTGGTTGAGTAGCACTTTACGTGAAGTAGACGAGTTACTTGAAGCGAAGTTGTGCAAATGTGTTTGAGTTCATGTGGGTGTGTTTGTCGTAACTAATGTGTTCTTTTGCGAACGAGTATGTTTAATGCAAGTGGCAAAGTTTTCTTGTCACGAGATGAATGTTAATTAGTTTGGTTTTGAGTCACTACGATTCTGACAAATTGTTTTAGAGAAAATTAGGATCGAATTCTTTATAGGAACTGCATCAGGGATGGAAAAGGATACCGTGTATTTCGATCATCAAAGTGAATAATTTTGTTCATGGGACTACTATCGGAACTTTCAAAATTAAAATGAATACTGTCCAGTTTTTTTTCCTCCGAGTATAACTATCCTATTGTTACCATAGAATTAGTAATGTTTATAATAGTTGTGTAGCAATTTTGGTCTACAATAAAGTATATATTATATCTATCTATCCCATTGTTGCGCAAAAGCCTCACTCTACACCTTCCATATATCACGGCTGTCCATAGCTATGTTCCAGTTCCTCATAAAGGGCTAAAATTCGTCTTGCCATCTTCGCTTGGGCCTGCCACTACGTCGAGTTTTCTCCTTTACCAGCTATTCCTTTGTCCTATATAAAATTTCAAACCTACTTAACCCAAATGTTTAAGAGAGAGATTTTTTAAGATAACATTATTGGTCTCATGAAGTAGGTTGCAAAATTTTATGGTCTTACTACACCATAATAATTATGCTTAAATACAATCGCACTTCGGATGTATATTTAAACTGTAAACATTGTAAACTGCATATTGTTTCTTTATTTACAGTGCTGTTAGTTTACACACCAGTAAATAAAATAGCAATGACGATACACTAAAGCCAACATTGTAACTGCACGAATACACAATTGAAATTCATTTCGGCGCTAAAAAAAAACCAAATGAAAAACTACTCTATTCGCGCCAGACTCAGTAAATAACGGCCATTAACAAGCCGACAAACATTTAATGGACACTAAGTACATAAATAACCACAAATAAACATCCTAAGGGCTTCTATTCAATTACGGTAAAAAAACGTACTCGATCATTTTTGTAGTATGTACCTACTCACATAAAAATAAAATGTTGTAAAATATAATTATTATGACGAATGATACTTTGAACGCAATAATTTTATAATTGGTACATTAAATTGCAAGTTTTGCATGTGACAATATAATTATGACAATAGAGCCCAATAAAGAATGGTAATAATATAAAAAAAATGATTATAATAAAGTAAAATCTATCTGTATCATGTTAGTTATTTCCCTAAAAAGCTCAAATAATTTAACCTTTTTTAACCTACGTCATGTCACACAACCGCAAAAAGTCCTCTTATTTTACTAAACGGGGTATTTTTATTATATTTATATATACATAGATTTCTATAGTATCAGCAGAGTTTTCCTAATTAATAAAGTTTGTATGATAACTTTCAGAAGATTCTATTCTAAATGCAAAAGGTAAAACAGCAAGCACAATTTTCAATTCGTCGAAACTTTCTTCTTTGTCATGTAGCAAAAATATAATAACAAAAACAATTCGTTGTATAAAGTAGCTAATGCTTTCTTGGAATTTTTCTTTGTAACATACGAGCTAATGTTGTTTCTCAACTTACTCGCAGACGGAGTCAAAGGCTCAGCTAGTATAAAATAAATAAAACAAAACCAAGACCTAGACGGCGCACGCCGTGAAGCTTGCCATTTAACTGATATATTAAGTCTAGTTGAATTTAAATATCACTTCCAGTCAAATTAATGGTGGTTCTTTTAAAACAATTTGAGTATCCCTCTCCTTGATTTGAGTTTTATTCATATTTATTACTGCTAAGACATTGTATTCATCTTTTGTGGGGTTTTTAATGTCAGTGCTTTCATTATTTTTGAGGGGGACCTTAGCTTCCCTCTGTGAGTTTTCGAGTGATTTTCAGATTTTTTCAGAGTAGAGTTTAAATTTTTAGAGATAGCACGTAACTAAATTCTAAGACGTTTTACGTTTTCACGAACATAGTATTTTTGAGTCAATAGGTTACAAAATAGGTATTTTCTCAAGAAAGAGTTACATCACGAGAGAATAGATTTGTGCATTACCGTACTGTACATTCGTGCCTGCTGAGGTCGCAGGATTACCTTAAAATGGTACTGCGGTTCAGGAACGCAAAGAGCAGCTGAAGGATCAAGTTAGTTATTCGTTCTTTGCGAACTAATTTGATTATTCTTTACTCCAAGAAAAAAAGAAGGTTATCAAAATACAATCCACCTAAATTATTGTATCATTCTTACAACCCAACCCATTTCAACACCAAATCAAATACTACAAAGAAAATCCGTGCTCTCCAAGGATCGCTTGCAAGAATATCTTCAAACTAAGTGGCTAACCCCTTCAGCCCTAACTACCGTCTTCTATTTGCATAACAGACGGTTGACGCAAAGCCTCTTTGACGTCAATATACAAAACTGCTCCACCGCGTTAGCTGTTTAACTGGTCTCTTCAAAGCTGACTTGGGAATCGGTCAATAATTTTTAGAAACATTAAAAGTTTTTTGGAGAGCGATGGTTATTCTCGTTGTTGGATGGGGAGGAAGAGGAAAGCCAAAGAAAAGATGGATGGATTGTGTGAGGAATGATATGAATGGAAAAGGAGTAAATGATGCTTTGACGTTTGATGGTGAAATGGTAGAAGAAAACGTGTTTCGCCGATGCTAAGTTAAAAGGAGATAAGGGCAGAAAGATGATTATGAATTTTTGGAAATGGCAAAATAAATATATTGTCTTGTAAAATAAGTTTAATGGTTGTTATTACTATTTAATTGGGTAGCATTTTTGGCTGATCTATTTTTTTTTACTAGGAAGTCTTTACTTATTTCTGAGAAACATGGCTCAAGGAGTCATATCAGTCGTCATAAATGTCTGCTTTGACTAGTAAGACAAGAAGGTTTCCTCTCGAAATTTCACTTCGTCGTTTTGGGTGCAGTCGTTATCAAACTAAAAAGGAGGCAGTAAACAGATTCTATTTAAAATGTTATAATTTAATTTATAATTCTATCTATTTAATTAATGCAACGTCTGTCACTTTCTCGTGTTCACGACATAATTTGAGAATAGAACATCTAAACGTGTATCTACCTATAATTTCGCAGTCCTTGAAGACACACACTGAAATTATGTCAACTAATTACATCATTTAAATCCAAGTAAAGCTCATCAAATAAATGTAAAGCCTACTTAAATGTAAGCCAACTTGAAAATTAATATCATATTCACACTTCACACGTCTTTACTTACGGCTTTGGAATTTTTGAATTGGATGTCTAAAGTTTTAAGAGATTATTCACCAAAGTCTGAGGAGAACAAGTAATTCGAGTTTTATTGGAAAATAATGACCTTCACTTAGATTGACTTTAGTCTTCGAACTTTAGCAAATGATTTTATAATTCAGACACTAAATATACTCCTTGCTCTTAATTATTTTGAGATTAGTATTACAGCTTTACAAGTTCACTGTACTTAAATTGTCAAATAGAAAGTGCAAGTGGGGCATAATGTAAACTACACTGATTGGAAGGTAAGTGTAGAACTCAACAACACAGACACTTTTTTTTTTTTTTGTTTGAGTCATCATCATCAAATGAGTTCTCCCACCCCGGACAGGGCGGGAGGGACTGTCAGACTTGTACTGACTAAAATCCACGGTGTCCTTCAATAGCCCTTTATGTTCCGGGGTCACGGTAATGAGATAAGTCCCGCGACCCCGGCAGGCTTCGGCCCTCTAGAGAGGGGGCCCCGTCATTATGCTGACGCTCTTTGAGGCGCGCGTGGAACACAACGCGCCGCCGCGCGTCGCTTCGACACGGGCATGGTCCATGGTCGGGCAGCGAGTTGCCCTTTACTCGCCGCCCGCATGCCTGCGCCTACGGTGGCCGAAAATCGTCTTGCGACGTCCGTCATCGTGGGCGTCCACCACCGCGGGTGGGGCGGAGGGAGGACATTGTCCTCTCCCTCACGCGGCCCGCCTCCTCCTTCGCGAGCATGACTGCTTCGCAGAAGGAGGCGACCGCTTCTCACTCCATCTCGCCCCGCAGCATGGCCGCGACCAATGCCGGGCGCGAGAGGTCTCCGCCTATCGCCGCCGTGAGGACACGTCGGTGCTCTGCCCAAGCGGGGCAGTCTTGCACCGTATACTCTACTGTGTCCTCCGGGCGATCTTCGCAGTGGTGACACCCAGGCGTTTCCTCCTTTCTCCTCAGACACAGGTACCTCCCGAAACTTCCGTGTCCGGTGAGGAACCACACAGACACTTTTTTTTTTTTTGCGTGGTAAAATCATCAAATGAGTCCTCCCACCCCGGGCAGGGCGGGAGGGACTGTCAGACTTGTACTGACTAAAATCCACGGTGTCCTTCAATAGCCCTTTATGTTCCGGGGTCACGGTAATGGTATAAGTCCCGCGACCCCGGCAGGCTTTGGCCCTCTAGAGAGGGGGCCCCGTCATTATGCTGACGCTCTTTGAGGCGCGCGTGGAACACAACACGCCGTCGACCTGGGCATGGTCCATGGTCGGGCAGCGAGTTGCCCTTTACTCGCCGCCCGCATGCCCGCGCCTACGGTGGCCGGAGATCGTCTGGCGACGTCCGTCGCCGTGGGCGTCCACCACTGCGGGTGGGGCGGAGGGAGGACACTGTCCTCTCTCTCACGCGGCCCGCCTCCTCCTTCGCGAGCATGACTGCTTCGCAGAAGGAGGCGACCGCTTCCCACTCCGTCTCGCCCCGCAGCATGGCCGCGACCAATGCCGGGCGCGAGAGGTCTCCGCCTATCGCCGCCGTGAGGACACGTCGGTGCTCTGCCCAAGCGGGACAGTCTTGCACCGTATGCTCTACTGTGTCCTCCGGGCGATCTTCGCAGTGGTGACACCCAGGCGTTTCCTCCTTTCTCCTCAGACACAGGTACCTCCCGAAACTTCCGTGTCCGGTGAGGACCTGCGTCATGCGGTAGGTTAGGACGCCGTGACTCCTATCCAGCCACTCCTCAAAGAGGGGTCTTACCGCCGCGATTGCGGCGTGCCCGGCCGTCGGTTGCGACAGTCGTCCCCTCCATACTGCCCTGACAACACAGACACTTTGGAGGAATATGTGGGTAGACAACCTATTAGGTGGACAGGCGATACACTAAAAAGAACTGGATACTTAGAATAGAATACAGTGAAATGTGGCGAGTATGAAACCTATACTCAGCATTGACAGGCTTACAGTTAAAATAGAGTAAAAGTTCAGTATCTGCGTCTATTAGTGGAAGGTGTTCAATAATCTCACGGTCTCAGGACATCAGTTTTGTTTTGTCTTGGCCCACAGTATCAATCAAATATTGATAGAATGAAATTGTATGTGATTATGTTTAGATCTTTTACTATAAAAATAATTAGAATTTACGTTTACTCTGACATAGATTTAACAATGATTCATCATCATCATCATCATCAGCCTATAAATGTTCCCACTGCTGGGACACAGGCCTCCTCTCCGAGAGAAGGAGTGGACCATAATCCACCACGCGGGCCCAGTGCGGGTTGGTGGATGTCACATGTCTTCGAATTGTTGGTTCTAGGACATGTCGGTTTCCTCACGATGTTTTCCTTCACCGTTTTGAGAGCAGTGGTGACGAAATAAATTACACAAAGTAATGAGCCTGGCCGGATTCGAACCCACAACCTACAACTCGTAAGTCGGGGCCGCTGGGCCACCACTGCTCTCAACAATGATTACGTCTTGTATATTAAGTAGAATATAAACAAGTTCATTAGTCTATATAAATATAAAGCGTATCACGTATTCTTTTCATAGAAGAGCTCCATACCTAAAAGACCTTTAGCTAGAAATAATTAGTTCGACGAAACAGAAGTTCTTTCAATGTCACTTGTCGTCAATTGAATTAAAATTATTACGAAGAGGCAAAACCAATTTTTCGAGGCCTTTTGTGTTGTACACACAATAAGTATTGTAGACGACTAAGTCAAAATAATGAATATCTCTCGAATTGGATGATTTTTTTTTATATTTCATACAAAAAGATTTCTGAATAGCTATGGAAAGAGGTACCCAACTTATTTGTTTGTCGTAAATGCCTACTTATTTGTAATGTCCCAGTAATTTTTTCATGTGATGAATAAAGCGGTATAAATTTTTAAAATGTTCTATAAAACTATTGAAACTTGCTATACACGTGCGTCCTAAAACCTCTTAAAAGTACTTACTTTATGAATTATTATTGATGAGAAAAAAAAAACTAATAGGACAAAGATACAGTACGTTTTTGGAAAAAAAATTATCTAAAATACAATTTGACAATTAATATTTTGTATGTCAATTTTTTAAGATTAAGAATGATGGTAAAATTAATGGTTGAAATTCTTAATCACTCACTCACCTCAAGTCAGGCTCGACGCACCCTAATAAAACCCCTAAAAACTCATGACTAAGTTGTTATATAAAATCATACCTACCCATCAAAATGCGGCCAATTGCGGCTAAGATTAAGATTTGTTGGGCGTTCTAAACAGTTGTCATGACGACTAAGTCTTGTTAAGCTGAGCAATTTGACTTAAGACGAGTATTAGAATACCAGTCAAACAAATGTATTAGTTAATATTATTCACACATATTCCCAGATACATCAATCCATCCATTTTATTGTTATTTAGTGCCAAAGTATGTGAATGTTGATTAATTTCTTAGGTTACCTTGAGAACTCGAGACAGAGGATTACACAGTTAGGTAAGTAAGTTATTTCGATACTCGAAACTTCCATTTAGGCGCTATTTAGGTACACTAATTTGGGTTAATAGCTGTTGCGTAACACATTACGCAATGTATTTTATCTTAACTATCTCTCAAATAAGAAAATAGGTATATACTTTTATACATTATAATGATGCTACTTAATATTTACAAACTGATACCTGTGGCTTTACTCAATGCGGAGAGACTTCTTGACTCAATAACAAAATTCATCAAAATCAATCGAGAGGGAATCAAAGTGTAATTAACAAACACACACTTCATTTATGATAGCATCAGAAATTAGGATTAGGGTTTTTAATAATCTTTATGTATTAACACTCCCTCACACCCGGAGTGTTCCTGTAACACAAGATATGATTTGAAAGGCTTGCTAAACAAGTGAAGTTACAGAAATACAGGTTTGGTTAAATAAATACACACGTTCTTTGCTATGTTAGCATCTAAACTGTTACATCAGAAACCTATTCCCTGGAGCGTTTTTATCATACTAAATTAATTTTTATTCAAAATTTAATTAAAATAAAAAAACGCCCCATTTCAATAAAAGAAAGACGAAACAAGTACGAAATTTTTAAATTACTTTTCCTCCTACACAAGTATCATCTCTAAGATAATTAAAATAACACACTCCTACAGATGTTCCTCCTTCAAAAGGAAAATTGACAAAATTAAAAATAATTGTTTATTTGGACACTTTTTGTCTGTTTGCTTTGTCTCGTTAAGATATTCAAATCCGGCCAAAACAAGAGGGACAGAAACTTTGGACAAATTTTGTATCGACACTTCGTTATCATTCCAGAAGAAGCTCTCAACTCAAACGGACACTTGGGGATTTGGATAATAGATTTATAATTTACATTTCGAAACAAAGTTGACATCCGAGTTTGCTTGTGTTTGTAAATTTGGGGACAATACGTAAATGAGCAAGTTGATTTAGAACTTATTCAGAACTTTTGATGACACTGATTTGTAAGATTACGAAAAGATGAAGGAAAAAATGTCATAGAAACGTTTTTATATTATCACTTTTTCAAGTCTTTGGTAGTAGACTGTCATGTATAGACACATATTTTTTTCTGGTACTAAAGACACAAAACAAAACAACACTACAGAATCATGAACAATAAAACAAGCTGATGTTCCACTGATTTTTCCGTTCAAATACGCTACAGAATTTTGCGTACCGAGAAAACAGTATGCAGACGAGTTGGAAGCAAAATAGTCTACACCAACATCCATTGTAACTGAAATTTCGGCCTCATAAATCTAGCTGGGTGTACCAAAGTTCCCGTATGCACTGGACACAAATCTTGTGTTGGGAGCCGACTCTGCAAAAAGTACCAATAAAAAATTCCTTAGAGCAAACTTGTGTCGTATATTTTTTGGGGTTTTAGGCGAATACTTCCGTGATGAATGCTGCAGTTTGAAGCACAGACAACATTATAAACTCCATGCTTTTATCTCTTCTATATTTTATTCATAAACGTGTTGTCTAATAATGACTCCGTGTTTTCAGCATTGTTGTTCAAGAAATCCTGGGATTTTGTTCAGCATTTCTGAGAAAACATTTTCTTTTTATCTTCTAAACGAAAGATATTCAAAAAACTACGTCAAAATTACCAACACCGATTCACAAAAGCTGCTGACGAAGGTACCACCCACACGTGTACCGCCCGTCCCCACTCCGTGGTTAAAAAAGCAGCTTTTTAAAGCGCAATTTCCCGATGAAGCAACTTTGCGAATGTGCGGCAGCCAATGGCTATAGAATGTCTTTCTAAACGCTACTCCACTCCGGTCTAATGAGGCCGTTCCATCCATTAAGCTATTTAGTAATTAGGTGCGAGCACGACGGCGCAGTTGCGAATGGACCACAATGAGTGAAACAACTCGTTTATTCACTTTGCATGTTCCCTCGACGCTTTTTTTGGGTTAAGAGCAAAACCTGGCCTGGCTACTTTTTACATGATTTTCGCAGACTAACGTAGGTAGTTACGAGGCGATATTTAACCATCTATTTTAACTCTGAGGTACTTGATAGGTTACAAATATTTACAAAGTATGAAACAAAGTCGCTTTGTCTGTCTGTACGTCAATAACTTCCAAACAATTGCAGCAAAAAGATAATATTATTTTTTGGTTGCGTTCGGTAAAATGATTGTATGTAAAATCCACACCACGTAGCTCAATTTGAACATTGTTTTTATTGTCGTGTTAAAATGCACACGACACGATATCTACTAATAACTGCAAAATATCAAATTTAGATAAAAAAACTATTATGTCTGTCATCTGCATAGAAACAAAAAAATAAAACTTAAAACTAATATTTTTTAGTTATAAATTACTATCGAATTTTCTCTGACAGTTTTTCAGCCACGTCTGTCAACGTCCAATTACGTTTTTTTTTATCTTTCTTTAGTTTGATAGACAACGAAATAATGATTAGAACTATATAAACCGATTACCGAAAACAAATATTTTTTTTGGTAAATAAATAAACTTTACTTATTCTGGGCACAATTTTTCCTTAATAGAAGTTTAATAAGACGTCAAAAACGTTGCTATAAAGAAAAAATAGGAAAAAAAATACAATAAAATGTGCATGGCCAGTCAGCTACGGATGACATCAAATCTCCATCAGGGTGGGGCTGGCTTGATCTGAATTCGATGTGCGTACGGGTGGGTCTTGCTCGATACTCTACGTATATTTTATGCGCATAATACAATTAGACGCACGTGTGTCTATAAATAAGCACCCATGAGGTTGGGAAGAAAAAAATATGATGTTTTCAACTGAAGATTGATTTTGTCACCGATTATTTTTCGCCGCCTTACATGTAGGGTCTTCACATGAGATTTATAACTTAACGTTACATTTTAAATAATATGGGAAATAATAAACTGAACCACAAAATTACTTTTGCATTCATGGATTAATTACAACTCGGCAACATTTTTAGTTTTGGGGGCATCCCGAGGTTCGATTTGATTACGTTCCTTTAAAGCCTGCACAAAGAAATAGGAGCCCCGCTCAGCGGGGCTACGTCGACCACGCCTTGGCATGGCCTGACTGACTTAGTAATTTTGTGGCCAGTGTAGTTTTTAGTTGACAATTATGCTATTAAATATAAGCTACTTCAAATAGCACCCTATAAACATTACTTTTAACAACAAGAGCTAAAAATATTTTATAATTATAGAAAAAAGTGGTGTCTCCGGGCATTGACCAATCTTCCATTGTTGTCTTTCCGAAGTGACCAATACTGTCACGTAATATTGTATAAATAGTATACATGACAAATTTAAAAAAAAAAAATGACTTCTTAGTGTTATTTTATTTCTTTCTAATAAAAGATAACATTATCTTATTCACGTTTTAATAAACAATCGCAAACAAAAGAGCAATCTCTTCAAAAACCTAATCTCGGGCTAAAATTAGTAGCAAAGTCACAAAAGGTATTATTACGTCTAAACGTTGCTTAGTTAGTGCCCTCACTAAGTCTCACTGAATTGCTGTGTAAATACAACAAGAGTTCCCACTGAACTCGATACAAATTTGAGTTTACAGACATTATTGCTTTCTAAGAGTACTTCGTTCATTATCTTATACCGAGGTTTGAAGCTAATAGAAATTTGTTACAATTAGAGGATATTTTAAGCTAGCTGAAATTAAATATGGATGGTTTTGGAGTATGAGGGACAGGTGATAAGGTCGATAGTTCAATATACCTACACGACCAATAGTGTTATTCTGAAACGTTTGCGAGCTGGCTTCAGACAAGTGACGGCACTGTTGGCACAGTGGCTGAGCAATCGGCTGCAGCCCAGCGTGTTGCTGGTTCGCTCCCCGCACGGAACTAATATCTGCATTATCTTCAAGTGGTTGTTCCGGGTCTGAGTATTTGTGTGTGTGTGTTTCCATGTTTGTAAACGCATCCATGATACATGAATAAATCTTAGTGTATGGTAGCTATAAAAAAACAATCGATCTCATATTTTTAAAAGTAAATCAATTGGGATTCTTAACGAGACACCGCGTTCGAATTTCGAACATGATGTTTAGAGAATTTATTTATTAACTCGTCCAGAATCTGCGATGAATTACTTAAAAGTGAGTTCGATTGAGTGAGCTTGTGAACGTAACAGAGTAGCATTACAGCACCGTGTCGTTGTCACCTTCTCTCAGTCGACACGTGGACGCGTGGTCTAAAAAATTCCGAATAGGCTGTCAAACATTGACTTACATAGGTATTTTGATGCCATACAGGTACACGCTGTACGTATGGAAGGCAAAAGTAGCTAGTAAAATAATTCAAGTCTCCAAGGAAAAATTATCTACCGCCAACTCTGAAATAATTAACCTAAAGTGCCATGAATTCGTCTACCGATTGTAGAAGGAGAAAAATATTTTTGACTTACTTAATTTATTATAGAACTTGTAGGTTACAAGTTGAAATCAATTGAAACATAAAATCTTTACATTTGGCCGCTCCATACACTATTCTGTACTAAGATAAAGAGCCCAAATAATAGAAACGATCCAAATCCGAATACAGATGTAGTACTTCGTACACGTACTAACAAAAGAATCGCCCAGTAAATAAAACAACAGCATACCAATATATCGCTGAAAAGGCATCGAAACAAGAAAGTTCACAGAATACTCGAGGGAACAACACAACATTCGCAAATTTCTTAAAAAGAAAAATAAAAATACTCGTCTCAGAAGTTACTCTCGGCCATAACTTGTTGGTTGAAGGTTTTTTTATAGAAACATGGACGAAATACAATAACGGGAGCGGTCCCTTAGAAGTAAAAGGGGTAGGAAAAACTCCACTTTCAGTTCATAAGAATTGCTGGCAGTTTTTCGATAGCAAATATTTGATTAAGCCCGCTGAATTTTAATGTGAGAATTTTCGCGAGGGTACGGTTTTTGTGCACTGATGTGTATTTCATCCGGTTATTGGATAATTTTATTAAAAATCTGGCTGGTGTTGCACATAAACATACAGATCACGTATTCTCAGATTTTTTTCTTGAAATTTGGGATTTTGAACTTAAAATAATTATAAAAATCGAGTTTGGAATCCTCCATGGAAAAACCTAAGTGCAGCTATTTTTCGCCTATTGTGTTTAATTATATCGCTCATCGCTTTTGAGATCGGATACCTTTGGGAAAACGACCCATGGGTATCACAGAACACCTACCCCAATAACCCGCCCTTCAGCACCCCACTCAATCACCATTAATTATACCATGAATAATTGCGTGGATTGGTTTCAACACCCCTATTATAGATAGTATATTATTACTAGGTACTAACAATGTAACGAGGGAATAAAATTGAAGAAAAATTAAAATGTTTGAGTATAAAATAATGTTTATTTAATGGAGTACTTACGACCCCATAATAGCACCATTAAATTATCTCAAAATACAGCTATTATTACATTCATATTTTAGTATAAAACATCATAAATCGTCCCCAAGACTACTATAAATAATTTTGACGACAGATTAAAAAAAAACCGGCCAAGTGCGAGTTAGACTCGCGTGAAGAGGGTTCCGTACGATGTTACCTATCACGTTTTTTTTTTTTTTAAATCTGACCCAAATTGGTACGCACAATATTGAGTGATTTACCATGTTATTTTAATAACATGGACTTCTTATAGGTTTTCCTATAATCTATAAGTAGAAAACTAATTTCTGTATTTTAAAAAAAAATTAGGTTCAGTAGTTTCGGAGGTAAGGGGGGGGAATGGTCAAATTTCGTCTATTTTCTTGAATAACTTGGAAACTGTTTATTTTAAAATTACACAAAAAAAAAATTAAGATTGTCTCAACAAGACCTTTCATTTGATATGTGACACGATGCAGTTTTCAATTTTTTTTATTAATTTTCCCCTTCCCCCCCAAAAATTACCTCCCATATACAGATATGGACTTTTTATAGGTTATCCTATAATCTATAAGTAGAAAACTATTTCCTGTATTTTTTTCAAAATTTTAGGTTCAGTAGTTTTGGAGATAGGGGGGGGGGGGGGGATGGTCAAGCTTCGTCTATTTTTTTTTGAATAACTTGGAAACCATTTATTTTAAAAGTACAAAAAAAATACTTTTAAGTTTGTCTCCACAATACCTTTCATTTGATATGTCACACGATGCAGTATTCAATTATTTTTTTTTAATTTTCCCTTTCCCCCCCCAAAATTACCTCCCATATACAGATATGGACTTCTTATAGGTTATCCTATAATCTATAAGTAGAAAACTAATTCCTGTATTTTTTTCAAAATTTTAGGTTCAGTAGTTTCGGAGATAAGGGGGGGGGGAATGGTCAAACTTCGTCTATTTTTTTTTGAATAACTTGGAAACTATTTATTTTAAAATTACAAAAAAAAATACATTTAAGAATGTCTCAACTAGACCTTTCATTTGATATGTCACACGATGCAGTTTTCAATTATTTTTTTAAAAATTATCCCTTCCCCCCCCCCAAAAATTACCTCCCATATACAGATATGAACTTCTTATAGGTTATCCTATAATCTATAAGTAGAAAACTAATTCCTGTATTTTTTTCAAAATTTTAGGTTCAGTAGTTTCGGAGATAAGGGGGGGGAATGGTCAAATTTCGTCTATTTTCTTGAATAACTTGGAAACTATTTATTTTAAAATTACAATAAAAATATATTTAGGATTGTCTCAACAAGATCTTTCATTTGGTACGTCACACGATGCAGTTTTCAAATATTTTTTTTTAATTTTCTCCTTCCCCTCCAAAAATTACCTCCCGTACACAGATATGGACTTCTTATAGGTTTTCCTATAATCTATAAGTAGAAAACTAATTACTGTATTTTTTTCAAAATTTTAGGTTCAGTAGTTTCGGAGATAAGGGGTGAGGGGGAATGGTCAAATTTCGTCTATTTTCTTGAATAACTTGGAAACTATTTATTTTAAAATTACAAAAAATACATTTAAGATTGTCTCAACAAGACATTTCATTTGATATGTCACACGATGCAGTTTTCAAAACTTTTTTTTTCATTTTCCCCTTCCCCCCCCCAAAAATTACCTCCCACATACAGATTTCATCTATTCACGTCACACCTCTGTACTTGGGTCACAGGAATTGATATGTGTGCCAAATTTCAACCCAATCGGTCTAGTAGATTCGGAGATAATTGACTGTAAGCGACAGACAGACGGACCCACGAGTGATCCTATAAGGGTTCCGTTTTTGTATTCGGACGTACGGAACCCTAAAAATAAAACTATTATTTCCATCATTCTAAAATAGCTTTATCTGCGCTTTTTTCTCAAAGAAACCAGTTCTAAGATTGCTTGCATAATATCGCACTGGCACTTGAAAATATTATTAAGCAAAACAATATCCATAAAAAGTGCTCCCGCCAGAAAAATGAGCTCATTTATAACACCTAGTTGCCACGAATATGGCATTTCAGTGGCAGAGAAATGAAGTCTGAACAAAGTTGAACGCATAGTGTAGTAGCTGCAAACTTTTGTTATATAGTCTCAACGGTATTATTAGATAAATGAAGTCGACTGAAACGCTCTTAATGTTTGTCTTCTTTCTTTTAATTTTGCAATAAAAAATTATGAGCGGTTATAAAAAGTTTAAGATAAAAGAAAACTGTTTGGGTCCTTTGTTTATTTAGTTCTCGTTAATCATTTTAAATTGAACGTTTACTTTTTTTTAAATGTTTTGTTAATTGTATAATTATTTGACAGTAATGATATGATAAACATTTGAGTTAGGTATATGAATCTGTTAAATAAATGTAGAAGGGATTTATTTTTCTGGTGACATATTACACGATGAACGTATGGAAATAAAGTAGGATCTTCAGTAGTTTTGTTCAGTAGTCTCGTAATAAAATAAAATATTAATAAAATTAACCCATCAAGTCCCCGTGAATTCCAACTTACGACAAATTGCTCGAGGCTTTTATTTATAACTGGGTGACCTCTGCTAGATGTTATCTAACCCGCGAAATCAATCAATCAAATCGTTTATTTCAACTTGGCCAATTACAGGCACTTTTGAATTGTCAAAAGACATAAAATAAAACTAGTACAAAAATAGTTATAGTGATACAGTCCCAGTCACAAGACATAAAAACTGTGAAAGTACCGTAGGTGCTCATTCCAAAGCGTAGATCTCTACGGAGAAGAATGAGCAGGAAACTCCATGGACAGTCTTTTTCAATCGCCCAATTTATTACAGAATCAATATTCTATATCAATCCAAATACCGATCCTTGTTCTTTGACGACTGCTTCTGATGTTTAGAACTCAAATCAAATCAAATCAAATCATTTAATTCTTTGCAAACATGGGTAGGTTTAAATACATAGATGTTTTTCATATAATAGAGTTCATTCCATATTTTACCGTCACATGGGTATGCAAACAGTTTACATAATAATTGAAATTGTAGTAGTAAGTAATAATAATAATAATGTATCCAATAAGTCTTATTCGGGATTACAAGTACCCACAAACAACAATATCTAATTGAGAGCTAACTTAATGTCTATTATCAATTTAAATACAGGTCAATTTATATTTTATGTCAATAATGTACAAATAATTATGTCAAAATGATTATAAATAATAATTAAAAAAAGAAAAAACTATATAAATACGATTGCAATTACAAGTCATAGTACATATTGAGAATACAATTGGATTTTAATAATGTCGTTTGATACAGTTTTTCCCGTTCAAATATATCGGATGTAGTAGGCTTAACATATTTCATTTAAATATTCATTAATAGAGTAGTAACATTTTAGAACCAGGAAGTCATTTACACATTTCTTAAATAAATCTATGCTGTTAATAGATATAATTTCTTTCGGTAATTTATTGTATATTTTGGGTGCCATACCTAAGAGATTTTTATTGAAAATAGCTGTCTTGTGTTGTATATTGCATATTTTATTTTTGTGGCGCATGCTTTTTGGGTGATTGTACGAATGTAAGTTTGCTTTGACATAGCAAACTACTTCGTAAATATACAGACATGGAAGTGTAAGTAGGTTACATTTTTGAAAATGTGGTTTACAGCTGTCTGTACTTTGAATACCACATATTGCCCGTATGCATTTCTTCTGTGCTTTGAACGCCATTTCTCTATCAGGCGAATTCCCCCAAAATATGAGTCCATACCGTAATGTTGATGAGACATATCCGTGGTACGCCATTAGTAATGTTGCCCGATTTGCGACTTTCCTTAAGTGATAAAGCGCATAAGAACACTGGTTAAGTTTTTTGCACACATGTTCAATATGTATTTTCCAGTTCATCCTATTATCTAGCCATATACCTAAGAATTTAGTATGTTCAGTCTCCCGAATACTTTTGTCACCGAATCGAATGTTTGGTTTAACAGTGTTTGTTCTTTGTTCAAATAAAATATAAGTGGTTTTATCCAGATTAATTTTTAGGTTATTTTTGGTTAGCCAGGTTATAATGTCATTTAGGTTTTCGTTTATCTCTTTTTCAAATGTCCTATCATTTTTACTTTTGATTAATATTGTGCTATCGTCCGCGAATAAGATCATTGGATTGTTAATAGATTTAGGCATGTCATTAATATATATGATGAATAGTAATGGTGCAAGGACACCGCCCTGTGGTACTCCGAATAAACATTTGCGATGTTCAGAAGTATACGTTATTTCTGTTTTTGTGTACGGGCAGATTCTATTAATGCTTGTGAATTGCTCCCGATTTGTGAGGTATGATTGAATTAGTTTGAGTATATTGCCTCTTATGCCATATTTTTCCAATTTATTTAGGAGTATTTCATGGTTCACATAGTCAAAGGCCTTAGTCATGTCCATGAACAAACCAACTACAGGGGTTCTATTATCTACATTAGTCAGAACGGTTTTAACCAGCGCATATATAGCAGAATTAATGTTTTTATTTTTCCTGAAACCATATTGTTCACTAATTAGAATTTTGTTACTTTCTAGAAAAGAATATATACTTTTATGTAAAATTTTCTCAAATATTTTAGAGAAAACAGGAATAAGTGCAATAGGTCTATAGTTGCTAGGATCTTGTTTGTCGCCTTTTTTAAACAAGGGTTTGATTATAGATATTTTCAGTTTTTCTGGAAAAATGCCTTCCTCAATACACTTATTAATAATGTGACTTAGTATTGGTGCAATAATAGTAGACGTCGCTTTGATTACTTTTGTGATTATATCGTCATATCCTGCACTATTTGTATTTTTAAGAGAATGTATTACTTTAATAATGTCAGCAGGTACGGTAGGTGTCATGAATATAGAATTAGAAATTGCATTTGATGTCGTTGCATTATTGTGGATAATGTCAGTCTGAGATTTAACTTGATTAATAAAATATTCATTAAATGAGTCTGCTATTTGTTTTGGATTATTTATAATTCTATTGTCTATCATTATCTTGTCAATTCCTTCTTTTGGGTGATTATGTTTTTGCTTATTAATTATATTCCACGTTGCTTTGCTCTTATTTTCTGAAATATTTATGTAGTGATTGTTTTGAGCCTTTTGAGTTTGTTTGATTATATGTTTTAATCTATTAGTATATGTTTTAAGTTTAGTCTTATTTTCAGAGTTAGGCGAGTGTCGATATTCCCATAACATGTTTCTTTTCCGCTTGGAACATTGTTTTAGTCCCTTTGTTATCCACTTAGATCGTTTAATTAATGAAACTTTAATTTTCTTTACTGGAAAACATAAGTCATAGAAGAGAAGGAACAGTTCGTGAAATTCATTAAATGCCTTATTTGGATCAGAGCACATAAGGACATCGTGAAATGTTAGGTTCTGAAGGCATTCTCTAAATTTTTTGATATTTTCATCACTATAGTCGCGTTTGTAAATGAACCAATGAGTCAATGTGCAAGTTTTTTTGACACGACACTTTAGTAGTTGCGCTGCATAGTCAGACATCGCTAATTCTTTGACTTCACACTTGCTTCCTCTGATATTATGAACAATGTTGTCAATGCAAGTTCCGCTACTTAAGCGTGTTGGTGAGCGAGTACCCAATATTAAATTATAGCTGCGCAATATGTTTTGGAAAGTTACAGACATTTTGCTACTCTTGCAGATATTTATATTAAAATCTCCACATAGTATGATCCTATTATTACGTCTTAGGCAAAATTCACTTAACATCATATCCAATCTATCGAAAAATGCTGATACCTTATCTTTGCTATTATTTGGCGGCCTATAGACACAAATAATGATGATAGGATGGGAAGAAAGTTTAATAGCACAACATTCCATTTGATGAGGTATGGCCCATTTTTCAACAGGGACGACTTCAAATTTATGTGTTTTTTTTACAAGAATGCATGAGCCACCGTTTCTATCTTGTCTATTAAAGTATGTTGCTAGTGAATAATTTGCAAGTTGTAGATGTTGATGGTCACCCTTTTTCATATTATGTTCGGTTATACAAATTACATCAACTGACTTACCTTCTTCCACGAGTTCATTTAGATGTAAGCCTAGTAGATCCGATTTATTTATTAGACCGTTAATGTTTTGGTGCATTATAAATAAGTGATTATACACGAAAAAGATCAGGGTTGATGGAAACGTTATCTTCAGGCTTGCTATTTATCATCTCATTGTCTTCCTGGTAAAATATATTCAAATCATGCAGCATATTGCACGCAATTCGGTCGTGTATGTTTTTTATTCCATAATAATTTATTCTCCCGGTTCTGTGGGAAAACATCTCAGGCGATAAGTCACGATTGCTATCAAAGAAATATGCGTATTCATTACTTTGGATGTCTAAATACAGGAGATTATTAAACATTTCTACTTTGAAATTGTATATTGGAGCGCCTGCAATATAAGTGGCTGCACAGATTATTATATTAGTGTAATTTACTTTTAATAGCGATGTCCTTAGCTTGTTTATTATGTCTATGTAGTTTCTTTCCTCTTTTATGTCATTTTCCCCGATAAAAATAATGCAGTAGTCATTTGTGGTGAAACCTTTTATTTTACGTTCCAAGTCGCTTATAAGATTTGCTGCGTTGCTATTAGTCCTGATGTAGTGGCAGTAATGAGAATGGTTGGAGTACACTTCATGAAGTGTAGATGAAGACCCCTTGGTTGAGTTACTGCTTAAAATACACAATTTGTTTTTTTGTCTGGGTTTTGTACTTACTCGTAGCTTTGCCTTTTCTTTATCAGTTAAAATGTTTGTAACGGAAGGTGTTTTCCCCAGTTTGCTTGATGTAAAAGTTGTCTGTGTCTCTTTACTGTGCCTTATGGGCGTGGTTTCTGGACGATTGGTATGCAGGTCATTTAAAATTGTTTCATTTATGCTTCGCCACGCTTGTACTTTATTTTGGTTTGGGGTTTTAGTCTTGTGTATAGGCGATAAAGTTTTCCTGCATGGTGTTGAGCATATTTTCTTAAATGTGTTCTTGGATTTGATCATTTTTTGTAAGTCTGTTTTTAAACGGAAGTTCTCGGTGTTTAAATTTTCAATTTCATTATGTGCAGTTGATAATTGCATCGTAAGTTTTTTAATTTGTTCATTTAGGTCACTTACGATGTCGCTGTTATTGTGTAAACTGTCTGGGATACTCATCATTGTCGTATCAAAAATGGTTTTGTCGCTACCATTTGTTACGTTAGAGAGATCATTTAATGAACTTGATCTATGTGGTTTACGGTAGGTGATGTAGTCGCTTGGTGAGGCCATTTTTCTTGTCTATTATTTTAATTAGTTCTCTTGAAATGATTAACAAGTTTTCTACCAAAAAATATGTTTTATTATGTATGGTAACACTTTTAGTTCTGCTACTTGCCGCTTGAAGTCGGAAATGGCGCTAGTAGTACTTTTTTTTTTTTTTTTTTTTAATCTGGTAATATTTTTAGTACTGCTACTTGCCACTTGAGGTCGGAAGTGGCGCTAGTAGCACTACTTTTTTTTTTCATATGGTAATATTTTTGATACTGCTACTTGCCACTTGAGGTAGGAAATGGCGCTAGTGGTACTATTTTATAGTTCTTCTATTGACTACTTGAGGAATTTATGGCGCTAGTTGTCGTTTTCGATACTCAGAGTTCAAAGTCCAAATTTAAAATATTTTTCTTAACTGTTTTACTTTGAGGATGTTTAAAGTCACTAAATAAAACTTATTAATAATGATCACTGTTTGAGATGATTGTTATATGTTTATCACTAATCCAGTTTTTTTGTTAAAAACATCACTAATCACTGAGAACTGTACATATTAGACCAAAAGTCATAGATACTTCCGCACTTGTATGATGGTCTTGTAAGTTGGCACAAACGATATCACTTTGTAATTATAGATTTTTCACTCTGTTGCACCACTGTTTCTATTGTTTTGATGTTTATTTACATTTTTATGAATTTTAAAATATGCGGTCATATGTCAACTCGGCCAGTCGGCAACTCGGATAGGCAAATTCGTTCGTTGGTTGGTTACAGGTTTGTTATTGGTAACAGGTTGATTGATTGCAACCGAGATAGATAATAGATCTCCGGCGTAAAATGCATTATACGAGTATCTATATACATAATTATATCGAGTATTCAACTGAACCCAGTTGAATACTCATTTTTAGAACTTAGAACGACTTCCTTTCCGACCTATCTATGTAAAATGTCCGATTACAGATCTACGAACCAAAAATACCGTTCTCTAGAGGAAACACAGACAGTTTCATTCGGCTTTCGAACTATCAGCTATCTGGCCTACAAATGAGTTCTTTCGCTTCCGCTCCTAGCAAGCAACCGTGTCGGGAGCATCCGTGCACATGCTAACGCTTGCAAATTTGTTTCAGGCCACGCCAAACTTCAGGCACATCATCGATTTTTGGTCGAACTGGTTTTGGCGATGGTAAAGATTTATGATTTGTGTGTGAGGTGATCATATTGATATGAATGAGTATATTCAGTATTACAGAAAATTTGTTAAAACGGGATGGACGGATAGAACTACTAAGAGTTCGAACGAAGTCTTGCTGATTGTTGCTAGAAATCTGGCTTGTTGTTTATTAAATTCGGGAAATGACACTGCTTCAAAACAATATTTTCGTAACACTTTTTTTTATTAAAACCCACAACAGGTAAAATTAACTGAAAGATTAACTACTTAAAACAAGCTTTAATAACAAAATGTTGATTTATTTAGGAGATAAATCCAAACCCAATACTGAAACACTTTATACTGATATAGAAAATAGGTTATAGGTGTCAAATTAACACAAAATAGATCATCATTATCCAAACCGTGAATGTCACTATAATGCGTACTTACCAGTTTCAAATTACACATTCTGGCAATCAAAATAGTACACTACACGATATATGGAGCGCGAGCATTGTGGTTCATTACAGCTCTAAGCCCATATTAATAATTATGTACGAAGCAAGTTCCACGCCAGCGGTGTTCATAAATGTGAAACTAAATACACTGGCAGCCAAGATTAGGGAGTCGCCAGCAAATGAGTTTATGGCGTGTTGGTATACCACCATTGTATCATTAGGGATCAAAAACCGAGCTTTAATGTTAAAACGTTTGAGTAAATAACGTTAAAATCGTTGCGTTATTATAACTGTTACGAAGGTTCACGCAATGGTTCTATTGTTGGGTTATATTTGGATGTTGTATCGTAACAATTGCTCTATCGTGATATTTTGGTATGCGATGTTTATTTTTCATGTGCCTGTATTTTTTTTCTATTATGGACACGCAAGGGATTGATTTCCGAATAAATTGTTATTTTACAAAGCACACCTCTATGTGTCTATGTAGGTAATAGCACATCTACATTTTGCTATGTTTAGATCACATGTAATAGAAGGGTTTATTTGACAACTTTGGGACAACTTTGGTGTCCTCAATTCACCTCGGAAAAATATCAACTGGGTGATATCACCCAGGTGAATTGAGGACACGAAAGTTGTCCACTTTGTTCACCTCGGAAAAATATCACCTGGGTGAACCTATGTCAAGCATAACAAAAGCAAAAAAAGGCATCTTAATATTTATTGAACGAAAAATACAAGAAAAAATCTATTCTATTGAAGACAGAGCGGGTGCAGAGAACAGAGAACAAAGTGGAATAAACCAATAGAGGACGTGTCTGGGGGTCTCTCTCTCTCTCTCTCCTAGTCCGTCAACGAAAATAAAGGCCAACCCCTTTACTTAATCCCTATTAGTTCTAAATTCATAAGTTCTGACAACATATTGGGAGACAAGACAACTGTCCAATCATAATATTGTCACCAATTTTTAATTTATATCATAAGTCAGTAAGTCTAAAGAATAAGAAATAGCCGAAGCTACGGGTTTCGTTTTTAGATAATAGTACCCCTGTTACCATCAATCAGGCACAAATCCAGATTCCATGGCTACTAAGAAACTCTTGATAGGACATCCACAAAATAAATATATCTTGGATGGGAACCAGCTCTCGGTCTGTAAACTGCGGTGACGGCTGAGCGATCCAACTGGGGCGACGCGATGAGGCCTCTGTCGTTCCATTATTGTGCAGGAATTGTAATTTCTTCTGGGTGGGCTAGCTCTATCTTAGGACTCATTTTTAGCTAGGCTAGAAAGAGACCAAGAGTTATCTCTCACATCTGACTTGTAAACAATGTTATCTTAGTCTTTTTACAAAAATCAAGTAGTGGTGTGTGACCAGATATTTGAACGTGAAAAAGAGGAAATGAGTAAGCTTGGATAGGATGTTCTGTAGGTTTCCTACTCCATGGAAAAAGGCGTAAGTTAACATTTAAAAAGTATAGAATATTTAAGGTTTATGTGTATCACTACATACTGCCATTAGGCTGCTTTTCCACCAGAGATGCGCTATGTAGCTGTGCTGCGAGGATGTAAAAGCTGAGCTACGAAACTGTGTGACCGTTTCCACTGATGCTACGCTATGTAGCTGTGCTGTGAAGATGGGTAGCTGCGCTACGAAGATGCGCTGTCACAAGGTAGCTGCGCTATGAAGATGCGCCGCCACAAGGTAGCTGCGCTATGAAGATGCGTAGCTGTGCTACGAAGATGTGCTGTCACAAGGTAGCTGCGCTATGAAGATGCGTAGCTGTGCTACGAAGATGTGCTGTCACAGGGTAGCTGCGCCGTTGTTATGGGGGACTTCAACGCGAAGGTGGGCGCACGGAATGGCGATGAGTTGAGAGTGGGGCCATTTGGGTACGGGCAGCGAAACCATAGGGGCCAGCGACTGGTCGACTTCATGGAAAAGGAAGAACTTCATTTAATGAACTCCTACTTCCAGAAGCGGCCATCCAGGAGGTGGACGTGGATGAGCCCCGATGGTACTACCAGAAATGAGATCGACTTCATCATGACGACCAAGAAGCGAATATTCAGTGATGTCTCAGTGATCGCCAAGGTGAAAACCGGTAGCGATCACCGAATCGTCAGAGGCACATTGAATATCAATGTGAAGCTTGAAAGGTCGCGTCTGGTGAAGTCCACGCTCCGACCTGGTCCTGCCCACATCCAGAACCCCGAAGACTTTCAACTCGAACTGCACAATCGCTTCCAGTGCCTAACCGAATGCGAAACTGTGGACGAGATTAACAATGGGTTGGTGGAAACTGTCCAATCTGTGGGGTCCAAGTTCTTTAAGACCCCGCGCCGCAATAAGCCTCAAAAGCTCTCGAACGGAACCATCAAGTTGATGCAAGACCGGGCCGAGATGAGGCTGCAATCTTCAGCTGACATGTCGGAGTATGGCAAACTCAATAGACGAATCTCTAAATCAATGCGACGTGACCTGCGTGCCTATAGTGCGGCACGGATCAAAGAGGCAATCGAGCGGAACCAGGGCTCAAAAGTCTTCGCAAAGAATTCGTCTATTGGGCAAAGCCAAATGACAAAGCTGAAGATTAACGACGGCAGCATCATTTCGACGAAGCCGGAGATCCTGAGAGAGCTTGAGAGGTTTTACGGACAGTTGTACACATCAACACGACAACCCAGTGTCGGTACAGTTCGAGACGCAAGAGCTAAACTGACTCGACACTACACTGAGGATATCCCGGACATCAGCCTGTACGAGATTAGAATGGCTCTTAAACAGCTAAAGAATAACAAGGCGCCGGGTGAAGACGGAATCACAACAGAACTTCTGAGAGCGGGTGGAAAACCGGTACTTCTAGTCCTCCAGAAGTTATTTGATTCCGTCATACTCGAAGGTACTACGCCAGAAGCATGGCACAGGAGTGTGGTTGTTCTTTTCTTCAAAAAGGGTGACAACACCTTGTTGAAGAATTACAGGCCAATCTCACTTCTGAGCCATGTATACAAGCTGTTCTCAAGAGTCATTACGAACCGTCTCGAACGCAGGTTTGATGACTTCCAGCCTCCCGAACAAGCCGGTTTCCGAAAAGGTTTTAGTATTATAGACCACATACACACGCTCCGCCAGATTATACAGAAGACAGAGGAGTATAATCGGCCATTATGTTTAGCGTTTGTGGACTATGAAAAGGCCTTCGATTCAATCGAAACCTGGGCAGTATTGCAGTCCCTCCAACGATGTCATATCGACTATAGGTATATCGAAGTGTTGAAGTGTTTGTATAGCGCCACCATGTCCATCCGACTTCAGGAAGAGAGCACGAAACCAATCCAATTGCAGAAAGGCGTGAGACAGGGAGACGTTATTTCTCCGAAACTGTTCACGAACGCGTTGGAGGAAGTTTTCAAGCTCTTGGAATGGAACGGATTCGGCATCAACATCAACGGCGAATACATCACTCACCTTCGTTTTGCCGATGATATAGTCATCATGGCAGAATCGTTGGAGCACCTCAATGCTATGCTCAGCGACCTCAGTATCGTTTCCCAACGGGTCGGCCTTAAAATGAACATGGACAAGACGAAAGTCATGTCGAATGTCCATGTGGCACCCGTACCGGTTGTTGTTGGGAATGATACTCTCGAAGTTGTAGACCATTACACTTACCTTGGACAGATTGTTCAGTTAGGTAGGTCCAACTTCGAGAAAGAGGTCGCCCGAAGAATCCAACTTGGATGGGCAGCGTTTGGGAAGCTACGTGATATCTTCTCATCGAGAATCCCACAGTGTCTCAAGACAAGGGTGTTTAACCAGTGTGTGTTGCCAGTGATGACATATGGCTCTGAAACGTGATCTCTGACTGCTGGCCTTTTAGAGAGACTAAGAGTCACTCAACGAGCGATGGAAAGAGCTATGCTCGGAGTTTCTTTGCGGGATAAAATCCGGAACATGGATATTCGGCGAAGAACCAAAGTCACCGACATAGCTCATAAAATTTGCAAGTTGAAGTGGCAATGGGCAGGCCACATCGCTCGTAGAACTGACAACCGATGGGGAAGAAAAGTTCTCGAGTGGCGACCACGGACCGGAAGACGCAGCGTAGGTAGGCCTCCCACTAGGTGGACTGACGACATCGTGAGGGTCGCGGGCAACCGATGGATGCAAGTGGCGAATTGTCGTTCGGCGTGGCGGTCTAAGGGGGAGGCCTATGTTCAGCAGTGGACGTTTTCCGGCTGATGATGATGATGATGAGGGTAGCTGCGCTATGAAGATGCGTAGCTACGCTACGAAGATGCGCTGTCACAAGGTAGCTGCGCTATGAAGATGCGTAGCTGCGCTACGAAGATGTGCTGTCACAAGGTAGCTGCGCTATGAAGATGCGCAGCTCGAGCTATGCGATGTATCGATACTAGGGAAAACGACCCATAGCACGCATCCACAGCACGCAGCCTTAGCACGCAGCCACAGCACGCAGCCATAGCACGCATCCTTACATATTTTTTTTTTTTTTCTCTCTCTTCTTTTCCTGCAATCTGTCTTGTCAACATTAAGCCGGAGTTTTGTAATTGGGAGTTTGTCTTGCATGGTACAATATCCAGTGATATGTCCATATTATCAATTTATGCCCCTTGTTTCAAATCAGATCTTGAGGGGCTCGTCTTTTAAGTCTTCTGAAAAACTGTTGTGGTTGTACTTCCATTAGGTTTCTTGCCAGTTGGTTGGGATGTTTACGTATTCGTTTAGTGTACGTTTGTAGGGAGTCTTTGATTTCTTCTCGTACAGTTTTTATTTTCAAATCGTGGTGAATGCGATTATTGGTCATGTACCATGGTGCTCCAGTTATCATTCGTAGAGTCTTTGATTGAAAACGTTGTAGAATTTCTATATTCGATGTGGATGCTGTGCCCCACAGCTGCAAGCCATAAGTCCAGATAGGCTTAAGGATACACTTGTACAACAAAAGTTTGTTTTCCAGAGTAAGCTGAGACTTGCGACCTATGAGCCAATAAAGCTTTCTTAATTGCTGGTCAAGAGCTTTTCTTTTTGTTGAAATGTGCTTTTTCCAGGTAAGGCGTCTATCCAGATAAACTCCCAAGTATCGAACATCATCTGATTGAGGTATTTTTATTTGGTTTAGTTCTACTTCTGGGCAGGTATCCCGTCTTAAAGTAAAAGTGACATGAACCGATTTAGTTTCATTCGCTTTTATGCGCCAATCTTTTAACCATTTTGTGATTTGATTTAAGTTATTTTGCAGTTTTGTAGAAGCGCCGTCAGCAGTTTCGTCAATTGCGAGCACTGCGGTATCGTCAGCGAAAGTCCCAGTAAGTACGTCTTTCGTATTTGGTAGATCTGAGGTAAACACAACATAGAGCGTTGGGCCCATCACACAACCCTGTGGAACACCTGCTTTTATCGCACAAAGCTTTGAGAAGCTATCGCCATATTTGACGTAAAAATGTCTTTCACTGAGGTAGGCCTTTATGAAGAGATAGTAGTTTATGGGTAAGTTTTTACGGATTTTGTACAAGAGTCCCTCGTGCCAAACTCGATCGAACGCCTGAGAAATATCCAGAAAGGCAGCGGAGCAGTATAATTTATGTTCGAAGGCGTAGTTGATTTCTTCCACAAGTCTATGTACTTGCTCAATTGTTCCATGAGCCTGTCTAAAGCCAAATTGGTGTTCTGGTATTAGCTTAGCAGCTGCGATTTCTGGAATCATGCGATTGAGTACAAGTATTTCTAGCACCTTAGATGGAATTGGAAGGAGACTTATTGGACGGTGGGATTTAACGTCGGTAGGATCTTTTCCAGGCTTTGGAATAAGTATTATTTCTGCAACTTTCCACTGCGTTGGCACGAAATTCCTTTTCAGACATGCATTAAAAATTTGAGTCAAGAATGTGATGCCAACATCTGGTAACTCTTTCAGGATTCTAGCTGTAATCAAATCGTATCCAGGCGCCTTGTGGATGTTAAGCCTTTTAATGGCGTTTAAGACTTCTATTTTGGTGAATTTCTTAATGGGTAACTCCATCTGGTATGGCTGGTCCAGTATAGATTGAATTTCATCAATTTTGCTCGATCCACTATCCTCATTTGCTGTAAAGACACTTGATAAGTGATGAGCAAATATTTCGGCTTTTTCGTCATCACTTTTCGCCCAAGTACCATCAGGTTTTTTGATGGGAGAACTGTGTATTATTGGGCTCTTGAGTTTCTTTGTGGCTTTCCAGAGAGAGTAATCTGTGTTTGGTGTTGTATCTAGACTTCTGAGGTAGTTTTCCATGCCTTTATTTCTGTGTATTGCAAGGGCTTCTTTGAGACCACGTGCTAATTTATTAAACTTGGTCTTATGGTTAGGAAATTTTGTTTCTTGCCACAGTTTTCTGGCCTGACGTTTTTCTTTTACCAATTCTAAGATATTTTTCGGATAATAAAATTCAGAGTGATGATTATCAGGTTGGGATGGGGTTGCAGTCCATGCTGCTTCCTGTACTGATTTATTAAAGTGTTCTACAGCCTGTATAATATCTTCGTCTGATTTAAGGGGTATTTGGCACTGTAGTGATTTTTCCACTAATTCTTGAAAATATGACCAATTTGTCTTCCTGGTGTGAAGCCTACATGTTTTAGCGACTTTTTTAACATGAGTTCCAACTAGTGTCACTACTGGTGAGTGGTCTGATGTCATTTCGAAGCAAGAGCTACAATGTATGGAGGAACGGGGTAGTCCCTTACTTATAAGGAAGTCTACAAGATCTGGTTTTTTATTGACATCGCTGGGCCAGTATGTTGGTTCCCCAGATGACGCAACGCTAAGTTGGAGTGACCTTATTGATTCCAACAGTTCACGGCCTTTGGAAGTCACGAGTCTTGATCCCCATTCAGTGTGCTTTGCATTGTAATCTCCTCCAGCTATGAATCGATGGCCAAGAGTTTTAAAGAAGTTAGTGTAGTCCTCTTGTTTCATGTTGTGTTTAGGAGGGATGTATATGGCTGACAATAATAATTGGCCTGTGAGATCTTCAATTATTATGTTGGTGGCTTGTATTTTTTCTGTGCAGTACGAATCGACAGAATAATGGTTGATTTTTTCTCTTATTAGTATAGCTGAGCCCCCATGTGCTGTACCATCTGGATGCATGGTATGATACAATTTGTATTTTGGGATGTTAAAGTAACTTCTCTTGGTAAAATGCGTTTCTGAAACCAGCAATACATCTATCTCGTTTTTCTCAAGGAATCCTTATCTTATCCTTACATATAAAAAACACATCTTAGTTGAAACCGTTTCCACCAGTGCTGTGCTTTTTTTTTTTTTTTTTTTTTTTTTTTCGTGGTAAAATCATCAAATGAGTCCTACCACCCCGGGCAGGGCGGGAGGGACTGTCAGACTTGTACTGACTAAAATCCACGGTGTCCTTCAATAGCCCGTTATGTCCCGGGGTCACGGTAATGAGATAAGTCCCGCAACCCCGGCAGGCTTTGGCCCTCTAGAGGGGGGCCCCGTCATCATGCTGACACTCCTTGAGGCGCGCGTGGAACACAACGCGCCGTCGACCCGGGCATGGTCCATGGTCGGGTGGCGAGTTGCCCTTTACTCGCCGCCCGCATGCCCGCGCCTACGGTGGCCGGAAATCGTCCCGCGACGTCCGACGCCGTGGGCGTCTACCACTGCGGCTGGGGCGGAGGGAGGACGCTGTCCTCTCTCTCTCGCGGCTCGCCTCCTCCTTCACGAGCATAACTGCTTCGCAGAAGGAGGCGACCGCTTCCCACTCCGTCTCGCCCCGCAGCATGGCCTCGACCAATGCCGGGCGCGAGAGGTCTCCGCCTATCGCCGCCGAGAGGACACGGCGGTGCTCTGCCCAAGCGGGGCAGTCCTGCACCGTATGCTCCACCGTGTCCTCCGGGCGATCTTCGCAGTGGTGACACCCGGGCGTCTCTTCCCTCCTTATCAGACACAGGAACCTCCCGAAACTTCCGTGTCCGGTGAGGACCTGCGTCATGCGGTAAGTCAGGACGCCGTGACGTCTTTCCAGCCACTCCTCAAAGAGGGGTCTTACCGCCGCGATTGCGGCGTGCCCGGACCTCGGTTGCGACAGTCGTCCCCTCCATACTGCCCTGAGATCGCACCGGAGCTCTTCCCGCCGCGCCTCGACTTCTCGGGGCAGCGGGGTTACACCCCGGCGCTGCGCCTCCACGCGCCACTCATAGACGCGCTGGAGGGCAGTCGCCTCCAGATCCCAGGGCAGTAATCCGGCAAGGAGGTTGGCTGATTCGCCGGCTATCGTGCGGTATCCCCGGATCATCCGGATAGCCATGACCCTCTGGCATGCGACCAACTTTAGTGGTCGCGTCCGGATGCTCAAGGCCCACACGGGGGCCCCGTAGAGGGCCATGGACCGCACGATACCGGCGTACAGCCTACGGCAGGAGGCGTTTGGCCCGCCGAGATTGGGCAGGAGTCGCCTGAGGGCGCCTGCTGACCAGTGCTGTGCTATGTAAACCAATGAATATGATTGGTGGATATCAAACGCATCCGCAGCAACGTAGCATTAATAGGGCATGCAAAACCGGGTCCGGTTCCAGAATTTTCAGAACCGGTTCTGGAGGCGTTAGGAACCGGGTTACCCGGTTCTACCCGGTTCCAAGTGAACTTAATGTTTTCTTTTTATTTTTTATTAGGATTCGTCTGCTAATTGTGAATAGGGCTTGGGGACAATCCAAACACTGATTCATTAGTTATATTATATTATAACAGTTTTTGTTTTATTAAAAAAAAAACTAGTTAATTTTTTTTTAAGTTCCAATTTTCTCTCTACTTTGACCCAGATATAATTAATTTTTAAGAACTGCATATATGGTGACAATAAAGACAACTTACAATATTTTTTTTAAAGTTCATTCTATGGCTGTTGAATCGAAACTAATCGTAACAACGTTGCCAACGTTGATAACGTTAATACTTTCACTTTTTATAAAACCAATACATATTTCAAAAGTAACTTGAGCTATTCCAAATAAAAATTTACGATGTGCCCTACGCTTCATTATTTGGTAGCTAAGTTGAAACTATCGCTATATATTCCAAAAAAATCGCAAGCAATTACAAATGGGGTGCTAAGACAGGAAACCTCCACGTGCGCCCGTGGACTGGAGTTCCCTCTCGGATACGTCCGGGGGGAAGACCAGTTTTTCGGGCCGGTGCGCCCTGGGATGCGGGCAAAAACTCTCCTTAGGCACTGTGTGCCTAAGGGGTTTCTTTGCCCGTATGCAAATAGCCTGTCGGGTGGACGCTCCAACGCGTGTCCCTCTGAACAGCAGAGGGCACAGCGGCAGAGCGGGCTTGCGGACGGTGGGTAATGGGTATGCTCGCCGTCCGACCAAGGACCAAGCCCGGGTCGGTGGCGCGTCGTGTTTCACGCGTCACCGACGGGGCCCCTTATGGGGCCAAATGCCTGCCGGGGTCGCGGATTTTTCTTAATCCAGGATACCGTGGCCCCGGAACGTAAAGGGCATCCGACGGAACACGGGTGGATTTTAGTCAGTAAGAGTCTGACAGTCCCTCCCGCCCCACCCAGGGCGGGAGGACTCATTTGATGATTTTGCCACCCTAAAAAAAAAAAAAAAAAAAAAGCAATTACAAATGAAAGCTTGTAATATGCCTTACACTTCATTCATTGGAAGTTTTAATTTTACGTGGTAAAATCATCAAATGAGGACGAGAGGGACTGTCAGACTCGTACTGACTAAAATCCAAGGCATCCTTCAATAGCCTTTTACGTTCCGGAGTCACGGTTACCCCAGCAGGCTTTGGCCTTCTAAGAGGAGCCCCGTCAGATTACTGACAGGTCTTTGAGGCGTGCGTAGAACTCGGCACGCCGTCTACTCGGGCATGCTCTATCATCGGACGCCAAATCACCCAGTACTCGTCGTCCGCATGCCTGCGCCTACGGTGGCCGGAAATCGTCTCGTGTCCATTGTCGTGGAGGTCTCCCACAGCGAAGTCCGGGCTGTCCTGCCTGTCCCTCACGACGCGCTTACTTCCTCCTTCGCTAGCATTACCGCTTCACAGAAGGAGCCAACCCCTTCCCATCCCGTCTCACCCCGCAGTATGGCTTCGAACAATTCGAACATTTCGATGCAGTGAATGCAAAATTATTACATACTTATCGGAACCGGGTCGACCCGGTTCCATCGCTCTCAGAACCGGTTCCACAGACTTACTCTCACACCCGGGTATACCCGGGTTTTTCGGAACCGGGTAGAACCGGGTGCATGCCCTAAGCATAGCGCATCTCTGGTGGAAAAGCAGCCTTAAGGCTTCTGTTTTTCTACTATTTGAAATTAGAGATTTTCGTTTCTGTGCAATCGTCGTAGTATTTCAGTGCACTTGATCTGTATAAAACGTGTTCATTATTGAGACTTGAGTAACTTACGTGTCTTAGCAGTAGGTATATTTATACATCTATTTTGATTTTTTACGTATTTTAAAATAAACCTTTTCACCATTTTCCTTGTGTTTTCCTTAAAAAGCCTTGGTGTAGTTGTAAAGCATGAAAAGATAATTAATATTATTTTTGCTCTTATTATTATTCAACAGGCTACCTTCATTATTCCAAGAAAAATACTTGTTTTGTTTTTATTTTGTGAAAAATCTCGGTTAAATATCCCAACCGGGGTTTAAGGAAGAATCAGATTATTTTTTATTACCAAAAAAAGAGTTTCAAAGTGTTATAACTTTTAAAGGAAATTGTTTAAGGGAAAAGGGAAATTAATCTTTCTCTTAATTAGTTAAGTTGGTGGGACGTTGCGACGGGAATTCAAGGCCAATAAATCAAGGTGTTACTCCAGTTTCAAACAAGAGAAGCAAAAACCATTCTTTGCTTTTAACACTTCCAATATTTTAGACCACCCTTATCGATATTTCAGTCTGTGAGAAAAGTTACCATTCCTGGCCAAAGTTACAATTCGTGGGCAAAGTTACGTTGACGTATTCGACCTCCATCGTTCCAGTGAAGTGTTAATGATAAAACTTGAAAGTTATATACAGGGCTTTTCAAGGAAACCCTAGGCCTCCTTACGGTTTGTAACTTCACATAGAAACAATTTCGAAAATGTTATATAACTTATGTGGAGGGATCCTGGTTTGATCGTGTTCACATTATAGTGGTTAAGTGAGATGGATTATATTGGAGCCATACATAATTAAATTGGCACATCTATTTATGTGAAACTATGTAAGGTGTTGTCCGTACAACATACTAAACATTATCACATTAATGTTTAACGTTGCACGTACAACGTACTATGCTAGCAATATCTGAAACACTGAAACAAAAAGTAATTTCTCGCAGATCTATTTTTTTTTTATTGAGTTATTTATGTTCGTGCACCACGTGTGTCATTATAGTCTACTAGAGAATATTTAAATTAACCTGGTTTTGAGTTCACTGTACACAAAATATTAGAGTAGGTATCTATGCAAAATTAGGCAGCTTTAATTACATAACAAAATCGAATGATCGATCGACATACGAACATTATGTTTTTCTTTTCATATTTACCAACTAAATATTTTTTTAAATACCTTACCGTTAAGTTTACGAATGAAGTTAAAGTAAAACAAAAAAATAAGTACTCTAACATTTTTAATAGGTACCTACATGCAGTGGTGTTTTTTTTTTGTTATGAAGCGACTTTAAGAATATATTTTTTTTAACAAACATAAGTACATTGATTATGTTTTTATTTAGGAAAAGCTACCTGGAAAAAAATGCATTTAGCTGTGCTGTTTTTCATTGCCAGATGAGTTGATCTTTTTTATCAATAGTTGTATAATCAGCACCATTTCGCCAACATTTGGAGAACGTACGGTGCGCTCGAGTAGACAATTATGTAATTGGAAAGTGACCCTTCGTTTTCGACGGATTACTGGTTAGAACTGTCGGGGGTCGAATCGACCCTCTTAGAGTATTTGAGAAGGTTCTCTAACCGTTTGACATTTCGTTGGGGGACGTGAAACGAATTTCACGGTGTTGGGAACGTTTGTGAGCATATTAAGTATTTTAAGTGATAATGTTGGGGTCGGAACTACCTTTGCGTTCAATTGTGTGGTCGTAATGTTAGCCGTGACGTCATTTAGCGATGGTCGTATACTTTTAGTGGCTGAGACATTGAATCGAAGTGTGTGCTTGAGTATACATTCAGTGGAATGCGCAAGTTGAATGTCTTTGCTAATTTGAATGAGTTTGGAGAAAAGCACTGTGGTGCTACTCCACAAACGATAAGGCATTTAATATCGTGACATGCCGATTGTTCGTTACAGCATTTGATGGACGTTTCTTAGGGCGCTAAACTCGTGGCCCAATTCTGCCTGACTCAATTTATTTAGATTATCATAGACTCGATAAAAGATTGTGCTATTATACTTTAGATACTTTGTGCTATTAATTGGTATGGTTAGTGCAGTAACTGAGCGATTGGCCGTTGCGGTGTCTTATCGGTTCAGTAAACCCACACGAAAAAAATCTGTAGCATACACCTGTATGCTATAGATTTTTAACTGACCGCTACACTATCTTGTCTAGTTGTTAGTTTATTTGAGTTTACGCGATTGTAAATGCACCCACGAAACGGGGGAAGAACGTGGAGTAAAATTATAAAAAAAAAACTTGAGAGGTGTCAAGGGACACCCGGATGGAACGCACTTATTGTATACACTCAACAAAAATAATCGTCGCGAGACCACACTGTTCAATGCGAAATAGAAAGATGAAACGAAAATATCTGGCTTGCTTTCTATAAGTGAAAGAGAGAGACAGACAGAGAATTATGCGCACGCCGCACGGCTTACAATAGCTTACTATAGTAAAAAGTGTCGTTACAACTTTTCGTCTTAATTTTTTCCGTCTAGCCCCCTTTCGCAACGCGCGATAAGGAACTTCATTCCAAAACCACTACCGCAACGCGCAAAAAATGTCTCAGTTTGTTTCAACTTTATGACTTATACTACTCACCATAGACACGACATACCGCTGGATTTAATTCTCCCTCAGCTGGGCATTCCGTATAGTCCGATGACAATTCAATTAAATATTCATCCAATTCTAATGCAGTCCCTTCCCACTTTACTTATGACAGAAGGGTACTTCAGTCCCCATTCAAACTCATCACCAATACACCAAAATCAAAACAAGAAGGGTTTATTCCAATTCTAAATTCAAACATAAAATGGATAAAAGGAGTGAAGTTGTTGGACATAAAGGCAAATGGCCAGTTGAATTTAGTAAAATAGATATAATGAAGAATCAAAGTGGAAAGTTCGGTAATGTTCGAGAAGAACCGATTGGGGCCGAATAGATAATTATAATTCTGTGCAGGGTTCGTCCCCTCCCTTTTAAGACGAGCTAATGTTAATACGTAATTGAAATTTTGATAGCAGGTGGATTTGTTCGCTAATCACCCTCTTAGTTTGAATTAGGGTGATTTTAAGTGTGAAATCTTTTCCTTGGAATAATTGGACAGACGCGGAAGCGATTTTCATATTTTGTGAGTTTACTGACACAAATCTCTCATTGTTTCATTTTGGGGGTCCAAATGGGAAAGTAGACAAATCGTAATCTTACCACAATCTGTGTTGCTGCAATGATGACCAATTCTATCTCTTTTTTACCAAAAATAGACAAAGTTATTTCTATTTCATTAGGCTTTATTTCCGAGTATGGCACGACCCGTACACGAATGAAGAATAGAAACCTTTGGTTTCTACATTTTAATACATCGCCATTCTTAGGACGATCAATCAATCAACAGAATAACAGGATAGGATGATCTGTCTACCAGTTTCCCTACTATGTTCTATTGGTCAAACTTAAAAACTTAGTTGTTAAACTCTCGTACAACTCGCAACAAAAAGTTACTTAAAAATTAGCTAGAACTAAACCAAGCCTGTGAATTAAAGTCTAACACTTACATGTCCGTCTAGTGGTTTTACGTAATTATGGAAACTAATGGAGCTAGTTTTATGAAATAACTATACAGTTTTCTTCTATACATGTTCAGGCAGACAATTTAACTGGAAAGGAAAAAATCACATGCGTGAAATGTTGTCTATGGCGGACTAATGTTATAAAATCCAATCGTATATTATAATCTATTTAATATTAATTTATTGCCGTCGCAGACTCCATAATTTATACCATACCCTGTAAACAAGGTGAAACAAACATAAACAAGGTTACAAAATTGTGAAAAATATCGTGGAAATAATAAATAATTTTAGTACTATTAGCTATACCTACTGAATAAGCTAATTACAAGACAATTCTATGAAACTCTATGAAATTATTCGTGAGCATACGTTATTTCTGTGTATGAAAGTGAAAATACTACTAACATGTAAATATAGAATCGGATATTCATCGCGCAAGAAAAGTTGAATGATCTTTTTAGTATTCAAAGCAAAAAGGAACCTACTTTTCTTTAGTGCCTTAACTCCGTACGTGTATAATTCAATAAAGTCTTGAGTGATCCTAACTCTAAGTACACTCAAGAAAAAAACTACGGTCACACGCATATTCCTTAGTAAAAGAATATCACATTGATTTTCCATGAATCCCAACTTGTGTTAGCGGCATAAAACTGCCTACTTGCACACTTTCGTCAAACGGTCAGTCCGATAACCTCACACCTCATTACACACTGACCCTACTCAATCCTATCGGAAACGACGCAATCAAAAATCGTTAAAAATACAAAGAGTTAACGATGTCATTAGGGTTCATTTCATGTATAAATCAGTGGGTTCTAAGCCGCGGTCGCACGCAATGCTGCGAGCTTAATAAATCTTGCAGTAACTAATAGCGCATTCATTAAAATTTCTTCCGACGTGCGTGCGATAACCCAGGAATACCTTGGCTGCCGAAAACTTCGACTTATCTCTCTCACGTAGTGGGTCGTTACGTTAAAATTATGGTTGTGGTTAAACACATGCTACGTTTACTCGAAAGTTCATGTTACGCCCGAATAACTTCTCGTTTACAGGAAGGGTTCCATTTGGAACGCAAAAACACTTCTGCTGCGTATAGCGTCAAGCCCAGATGGCCTTACTACGAGTACTTTGTTATTTGATCTTTGTATAGTGAGTTGTGCCGTGAGAATGTAAACTCTTTTGGTAACCGACGATTATAAGGGGGTTTTATTAATAATATCATGATAAAATCATCAGGTGGGACCTCCCACCTAAGGGGGGACCATCAGACTCGTACTGACTAAAATCTACGGCGATCCCTCTAAAAGCCTTTACGATCCAGGTTCAATTACAAGGTTACCTGATGAGACAGTCCCACGGAAGGAGGATGGTAGATCAGTTAAATTAATTCTCCGGGACTTCGTCGAACTACATTGCCTTGCCGCTTTTCTGGTGGTCGCAACTTTGTTGATTCAGGAGTTGCAGTCCTTTTGGAATAGTGCCATGGTATTTTTCAATTAATTAAATAATTTCAGCTATTTCTTTCTGATATCTCAAAATAAAAATATATATTAGGTACTTATTATTTTTAATTTACTGATTGAATTGATCTGCATGTTAAAAATCATTTCTGAAAGTGGTAAAAAACATTATGAAAAATTGATCTATAGAAATATATCCGCCATTAAAACAGAGATTGTAAGACAATAACTTTCAACCTACACGGGATGACGGGACTTTTGAACCCCAATCATTTTACAGGCAATTACGAACCCCCGTTAATTATAAATGGGGTCATGAATGAGGCAGCGCATATTTCCTTTCAAAGTTGGTTAAACTAATTACGAGATATGATTCATGAGCATTAAAACGAAATGAATGCATCGTAATTATATTACAGAGTATGAATTATTATTGTCAAAAATCTTTTGTGATTATATAAATGCTATTGGAAAAGTTTATTAAAGGCCTTTACCCACAAAAAGCGATCTGTTCCGGCGATCCGATCTGACGATGCGATCTGATCGTATGCGATCTGATCGTATGTGATCTGACGCCGGCAGTGAGAATGCACATATGGACATCCACAGGTTACAGAGATCGAGAGTATAGCTAGATCACAACCGGGTGGGATCTTGCTCTGGGGTTAAAACCTTTTTTTTCGTGGCAAAATCCTCCTACCTAGGAAGAGACGGGAAGGACAGTTAGATTTGTACTGACTAAAATCCACGGTGATCCTTCAATAGCCCTTTACGTTCCAGACAGACCCACGACCAGGGGTAAAAGCCGTAAGTTGTGTTCACAATCAATGCGATGAAATCCGTTGACTATTTTTGGCCAACGTTTTAATATTTAATTACTTTTGACATTTTATTTTTGTGTTCTCAATTGAAAAAATCCACAATACATTCGCAGACTCCTGACTATTTAGGTCAACACTCCGTATTTTTGAGAAAAAATAAAAGAATTACAGTAGTTTATATGTCTACAGAAAGATAGAACGCGTCCTCTCTTCACATCATTCACGTTTAACGACACCCACAGTACCAACTATATACTACCAACATTACATTTTAAACACTGCGACAAAACTCATTTCACATAACCTACAAAGCACAAACGCCGCCGTCCAAACAATGACATGCGAATAGCAATATACTAACGACACATTCTACTATGTCACTACACAATATGAGTGGAACGGAAATTAACAGACCGCATTGCATTCCATAATGCTTGTAATTACCGAAATAATACGTACCACGTCGGAATATTCATTTAACAGCAACATCAAAGAGAAATATTGTTCATTCGATCGAATGATACGTTTAATTATGCCCTTTAACTGCACCTACGGTTTGTGTAAGCGGAAAGGTATGGACTGATCTTTTTAATGTCAATAATCGAAAAGCTTTTGGTAAAGTATTTTTGATAAATTCCAAAATGAGCAACTCATTTTATAAGATCATTCATATTTGAGCGTGAATTTAATTAGAGCTTTTTAATTAAGATTTTGGAAAAGTTATTGTTCGAAATTCATCACCGCGTGCGACTTTTATAGTGCTCTGGGGTTACCAATCGTTGAAACCTTATAAGCGTGTGAAGGAACAAAGCAAATTTTAGTCAGTAAAGTTTGACAGTCTCTCCCCTTCCACTCAGGGACTCATTCCAACTTCCGACTCGGTTCCTAGAAAAAAATTGTATTATCTACAAGTAGTTGTTCCGGGTCTGGGCGTTTGTGTATGTGAGTTTAAATGTTTGTAACGTACCGCACCCGCGACACAGATGAAGTAACAAGAGTGGGGCAAAGTTTGAAAAAAAAACTTGCGGCATTCAGAATTTCTGCAAACTGATTAAGTGAGTACCATGACAACCAGCCATGGCCAGAATGATGTTGTAAACACAATCTAAGAAAAAAATTGTTACATCTTACTTCCTTAATTGTTATTCACAAAACACTCTCTCTATTAAGGAAAATCTGTTGTAGTCCCAGATTTTTTTATTAAATTTTTACAAGTTGAAGGCAAAAACAAATTAATAGCTACTGTTCTCGAAAGAAGTTTTTTGATGAAAAGATTTATACCTACTTGTATTTTTATTCGTATAATGTAGCATTTTTATCCGATTGCTTAGTTACGGATACAATCCTAAATCGGATTCAGACAGTACTGTAGGCAGAAGGGCACTTTCTTTTGTAGGTATCCACGTATTGGTCAGTAACAGATATAAAAAATAAATGATATGGGGAAGCCCACAGGCTGATACATAGCCTAGAGGATGATTTATGGGGTGGGTAGCTGCCTTGCGCCAGGCCTGGCGCACTTCGCGGTGCAGCACCGTCCACGGTGTGCCCGCGTTTGCTTGTAGTATGAAACTGCAAGCACACGCGAGCGCATCGTGGACGGGTTTCACAGTCGACTGCCGCCTGCCGCCCGTTTCGCACGCGCTTCGTAAATATTTTTTTAATACAGTTGCTCAAAAAGTGGCATATTGCAGGGACGTATAGCGTTCGGAAAGTGGGCTATTACACACTAGTGCGTTCTCTTTCCAAACTGTCAAAATAAGTCTATTAAAAAGAAAAACCAACCATGAAGTTTTTACTAAAGAGTTTTTGTGATTCATACAAAAACGTATATTTCTAAAAAGAAGCTAATTTATTTCAATGTCAGATGTAATGATTTAATTGAATGAGTTACGTTAGGTTTCATTTCATCTCATTTTCATTTCATATCAATACAAAAATCTACTGAAGACTAAGCTGTATGGGCGTTCCCTTTGCCTACCAAAATGGGTGAAGAAAAAAAAACTGCTTATATTCTACGGTTTTTTTTTTTTTTTTTTTTTTTTTTTTTTTTTTTTTTTTTTTTTTTTTTAGGGTGGCAAAATCATCAAATGAGTCCTCCCGCCCTGGGTGGGGCGGAAGGGACTGTCAGACTCTTACTGACTAAAATCCACCCGTGTTCCTTCGGATGCCCTTTACGTTCCGGGGCCACGGTATCCTGGATTAAGAAAAAATCCGCGACCCCGGCAGGCATTTGGCCCCATAAGGGGCCCCGTCGGTGACGCGTGAAACACGACACGCCACCGACCCGGGCTTGGTCCCTGGTCGGACGGCGAGCTTACCCATTACTCACCGTCCGCAAGCCCGCTCCGCTGCTGTGCCCTCTGCTAATCAGAGGGACACGCATTGGAGCTTCCACCCGACAGGCTATTTGCATACGGGCAAAGAAACCCCCTTAGGCACACAGTGCCTAAGGAAGAGTTTTTGCCCGCATCCCAGGGCGCACCGGCCCGAAAAACTGGTCTTCCCCCCGGACGTATCCGAGAGGGAACTCCAGTCCACGGACGCACGTGGAGGTTACCTGTCTTAGCACCCCTATATTCTACGGTTGGCGTAATTTTCCAGAAATTTACTGTGCGAGTTTAGTTTATTATGTTTTTATTATTTATTTAATTGCTTCATTTTTTCGCAACTGTATTAAAAATAGTCGTTTTGTACACGTGCGGAACCGTCATTGCAACTTGTTCCGACTGTCAACCCTCGCCATCGGCTGCGCCTTGGCTCGGGTAGACATTTGTCAGAACTCTTTGCAATGACAGCCTTTCCACACTTATAATGAAATATACTATTACTTTATTCTCTCGAGCTAAGATTTTACATTTGTTTGTTTTTGGGAAGGGACACTTCTATACGTAGTACTATTAAGTATTATGTGCTTGCGCTGCACCCTGGACAACAGCACGACAGGCTACCTCTAACTTTAGGAAGGCTGAGCAATTCTATTGGCGGTGGTAGACCTTACTAGGGCCGCCTGGCTCGCGATCACCATTCTGTCGGAGTTCAACACCAGTTTTGAGTGTGTTACGTCGATGCGCAGGAGTTCCAGTTCTTTTGGGGGTGACGTGTTGTTTCTCGCTCCATCTAAGGTCTTGCTTCTGGGCTAGATTGAGATCAAGAGAAAATAAATTAAAATAAATAGTAAAAAAAAACCTAAACACATAAACATAGCCCAAAAAGTGATGACGACATAGTATGGTATACCACCACAATCCACCATACCATCTATAATAAATCATCGGTTCGACAAACGTTAGGTTTGACAATGTTAATTACTTCCGGACCCATTACTCACCGATTAATTACGAAGTCGATTGATCGTTATAGCTAACGTGACATTTTCAAATGATGTACAGATACAAAACAATGATTTACTTACCTATGTTTACTTGTTTAGTGATAAACGCGTTTTATGATTTTGTGGTGCACGTGGGCCTTAATCACCTTATAGGCCCGGCCTATCAGCCATTGTTTACCTTGTTTTTAAGTTCGTATAATCTGTTTCCTTACAGATTTATTGCCTAGAGTTCTATGAAAAAGGTTCAAATTATTTTCTTTATTCCAACGTGACCTCAAAAACAAATAAAAGTAAGTGAAGTAAAAACGTTTTCCCAATGAATAACTAACGGCAGATGGCTATTCCATTGCCAAAAAACATCATAGCAAACTATTTTCCTCCCTCAACTCTTGAAACTGACTGTGGACAATAAAGTTTTTATGTAGTTTGTCCCGACCGCCATAAAAATATCAATTGTTACTGTAAATGTTTGGTGTGTTAGACCCCTTTAGAGATGATATATGTTTCTTTCAGGATGAAGTTACTACACTAGCTGCATAGGACTATTAACTTTATGACACAAGTTATTTAACAGACATACCAAAAACTGCCGCTTTTTCCATTGGACCCCAATGGAAAAAGGTTGGAGTTTTTGGGAAGAAACTACAGAACACCTGCTACGATCTTTACATACTACTTCGCATCGTCCACGTTTATTCATCTTCCCATACAAGCAAGCCGGATACGAGTGCTATGCAATAGACGTTTCTAAAAAATCGCACTAATAAGGCCAGTGAATATGCTGTATCCTTCAAGGGCGTCCCCTCCCAGTGTTGCTACTCACATCTGCCTTGTGACCCTTTAGTTAGCCTCCTTTCACCCATGATCTCAACATTCCCAAACTATCTAAGTTATTTAAATCAGATCACAAAGTACTAACTAATGTAAAATTACTTATAAGTGAAACTACACTTTATGTTTTTATTGACACATTGCTTGCATCTTTAACTTTAGGAATCTTGGGAATTCGATGTATTTGCTAATCTTGAGCTTAGCCCTCCTAAAGATCGAAAGACTAAAGTAAAATAATTGTTGACTTCTCCCACTCAACCACACGAAGACTATTTTCTTGTTAGTGTGAAAGAGAAATCCAGAATTAAACTCACTGGGGTCCCGGGACTGTCTTATCAGATAACCGTGACCCTGGAACGTAAAGGGCTATTGAAGGAACACCGTGGATTTTAGTCGGTACGAGTGTGTCAGTCCCTATCGCTCCACCCAGGGTGGGAGGACTAATTTTATGATTTTACCACTTTAAAAAAAGGTAATATATCACTGTTCCAGAAATAGCAAAACAAATTAGTTTACATTTTAAAAATTTACGACTTCTTTTGTTTTAAATCAGAAACTAAAACAAAGTATCATAACAAAACTCATTCCTATTTTCAGTAGCAGCCAAGAGTTAGAACAAATATTTTGCAGTATTTATTATAGTTAAAAAGTTCCGTGAAACCAATTCGTTCGAGAAAATAATGCTTTCATTTCAAACGGTCATCGGTTTTCCCTTTGATCGGGTTCTATCAATCCATAAATAACAAAATGACCAAAAGCACTCAGTTGATTGCTATAACGTTCTATTTCTGGAGCACCAATCGACTTATAATATTGTTAAAACAGACTGTTCAAGCAATTGCTTGACGAAGAAGTCAACAGTAATTTTCTTGAAAGTTCAGATCCAATTTTGTGGGCCTATTTCAGTTTTTAGGTATCAGTTTTTCGACCTTTCGTGAATAATTGAGCACTATTCTTCTATAATCCAATTAAGTGGGAGCACATAAACGGATAATTGCTACTTTTAGTTTTCATTAATGGACATATTTCGTGCTAATTGTTATAAATTTAAACAAAGTTTAAAGTAGAATGAGCTTTATTAAACACCCGTTAAAGCCCTCCATTACAGTAAAGTTAATATAAATCACTCAATCCATCTCAATCTAAATCACCATATTTTGATATGGAGCAAGAGATTTAAAAGATGATTTGCATGGGCAAATCATCTCTTAATAAACTTCTTCAATTAGCCCCAATTCATCACAATTTGTCTGCCAACATAACAATAACAAATGGACTCCATTTTGGGCATCAGCATGCAATAAACAGGCATCTCATTACTTTAAATGCGCATAAAACACCCACTATTATTTCAGCCATTATACTTTAAAGCAAAAATTCACGTGCGAACATTTTGCCGTCAGAACATTTTTTTTTTGTAACGAGGCTGGCTGTGGTGTCATACACACTGTCTGAATTTCCATATCTAAATGGGAAACGGCCCTATACAATCAATTCTGTTCTCACATTCCATTTCAAAAGTGCACCTGTGCTGAGAATAATGGATTGTTTATTTTTGGAATGCGTGGCCTGTAAAGCATGTTCACACTTGTGTCACGTAACTCCTATCGTGGCCATTACTAGTAAGTGGTTTTGTTTCTTGGAACAATACGCTCTCTTACCTTGTGTTATTTCTCTTGGTATAGGATCGTGGACTTTATGTGAGATAAGGGTGTGCAACGCACGGATTTTGCTGAACTAGAATTTATTTGTAGTACTTAGTCTGTGTAACGAAGTAGTACCTGAATAGTTTATTATATTCTTGCTATTTCTAAGACAATTAGACCCGCGTGGTGGATTGTAATAGCCCCGCAGTGGGAACATAATATGCTGAGGAGATCATAGTAAGTAATATTATTATGTAGTATTACGTAATGGCTATCAAATTCGTTCTATCTTTGGAAGCTATCGAACCAAAATCGTCAAATAGGATCTCTGGTACAATATTAGATTTACGATAGGTGAAGAGGTCTTGTCAATATTATTTGAAAGAAGAGACAATCTAATAATAAAGGATCTTATAAGGAGCTTTTTATATTCTGCCAACAAATTGAGTTCGTTTTTTTTCGTATTTTTTAACCCTTGAAAATAGTTACTATTAACGGCGATTCAAACACAACACCATTGAACCATGAAACAGATCTCACATCCTTATTTGTTTAAAATTCGTCGATTTCTAACGTTCATACACCCACCGACCGCGCGGATGTGCGGCGCTCACCGTATATAAGCGCTGAGATCCGCGCGGAGCAAAGCCGCAGACGACCGGCATCGTTTACGAATCGCCTAACCCGTCATGTGTGTTATCTTTTGAATAGGGCTCCACAGATTTATATTTATAAGAGCTCATTCACACTGGGTCCGTCATTCGACGATTCGTGATTTAAAACTGAATGTTTTTAAAGAGCAAACGTCATTTAAGACGTATCCGTCATTTTTCACGATTCCGTAATAGTGTGAACACGGGCAATTAAATGTATAGCCGCCCATACAAATCAAAATAACGATTCGTGTAAAAAGACGATTCGTCAAAAAACACGAATCGTCTTTGACGGTTTAGTGTGTATGAGCACTTATATTTATTTTCGTTTCTTTTACATTTTGTAATGTATAACTTACTATAGTGTTGGTTAATGCGACACTTAAGTCAGGTTAATTAATTAAAATGGTATAAATAAGTAGTGAGGAACTTAATTTTTTGTTCTCAGTTTATTACTTAAGTAAACCATGTCATAGAATTGGCTCAAGGATTTTACTTTTTTTTATTTATTTTAAAAAGGCATACAAATCAAGCAACCTTTTTTTTTTGCTTGGTTATATCATCAAATGAGTCCTCCCGCCTATGGTGGGGCGGGAGGTACTGTCAGACATGTACTGACTAAAATCCACGGTGATCCTTCAATAGCCCTTTACGTACCAGGGTCACAGTTACCAGGCGAGACAGTTCCGCGACCCCGGCAGGGTTTGGCCCTCTTAGGGGGCCCCTTCAGATTGCTGACAGCTCTTTGAGGCGCGCGTGGAACACAACGCGCCGTCGACCCGGGCATGGTTCGTCGTCGGGCGGCAAGTCACCCATAACTCACCGCCTGCGCCTACGGAAATCACGCAACCTTCAGTTGTTCATAATAAGTGTTCCGTTTATTTCCACTTTTAAATACATAAATATTCTATTACCTGATTTGAAAGGATTAAGTTCTTAAAATTCCTTTTTGTGACTTAATTTTCACCGGTGATCTTACGTGCTAAGCATTCCTGGTTGTCATCAAGTGGAACGTGTATTCTGAAGCCTTCCAGACCGAATTAATATAAATATTAACAGCCTATATAACTAATGCCTGTGGGGTTTTCAGAGGTTGGCTTGGCACACCCTCAGTATCCACACACGAAACATTAATTGAATCATTTCCGACGACGCTAATTTCTTCAAATCGTTACGTTATTAACCTATGTTATACAGTATACACCTTCATAATTACCAACTAAACTATAATAAATACATCTTAACGGTATATTAATAGAATGATCAAAACAATTAAGCGGAAATAATTCCATAATTATAACAAGGTGAAGCAATCTAGTTTACTATGCTAATCGCAAAGGGTAGCACATAATAAGCAATTATTACATAATCGTATATTACCTGCGCTGAGACAAATAGCTAGATGTATATTATATACATTAAACTATTATACACATTGCTGGTCTGTTTTGCTCAATTACCATGTTACTAAAGATGCTCAATGAACCTAGGTGTCCTTTGTCTATCAGCACATTATGCTCACGATTACAGGATTCAGTAATTCAGCTGTAGAATTCAAACTAGGTTATAATTATCGATTATATACTCATTGAACAGAATTTGGAGACGGATCTATAAATTTCTAATTCTAGTTTGGAAAATGATGAGGATTTATTGATGCATTAATACATGTATTTAGATATAAATATCTTCTTCTATATCTATACTTACAATAAATCTGTAGAGAGGTCAATTCTGTACATGAAATATATTTCCAAAATAACTATCAGGGGGTGATTAGGGATCGATACTGATGCCAAAAATGCAATCAGTAAAATTTTTGTCTGTCTGTCTGTCTACTACTATAACCGTTATAGTAACAAAAACTACTAGACGGATTTAAACGAAACTTGGTACAATTATTTTTCATACTCTTGAGCTGGCTATAGCATACTTTTCATCGCGCTACAACAATAGGAGCAGAGCAGTGAAGGGAAATCTTGGGAAAACGGGAGAAGTTAAGCCATTTTTTAAGCTTCCGTCGCGTGTGCAACCTTAATGGTTAAAGCTACACAGAAATCATTTATGACGGAATAATTTATCTTGGAAACTTTAACACCTGGTGCAGAACCGCAACAGACCAGCTATACTATAAGAGATACGAAAATGGTGCGATAGCAAACATTGTTCCACGTGATGAGCAGTCTCTGTTGACGTATAAAAATTGAAGATCTGGAACACCTGATGTGGAACACCGAGAGCCCAGCTACACTACTAACATATACCGGAATGACGTCTTAGCAAGAGTTGTTCAACCTGATGAGCATTATCTATTGATTTATAAAAATTGAAGATCTGGAACACCTAATGTGGAAATCAAAGCTATCACTAATTTCACTGTATAATTATAAAATAACATAAGCTGGGAGTACCTCCACGCAGTGAAGGCGGTAACAGTTTAGGACTGATTTTCGATGACGATGAATAATTATGATTAACAATTTTACTCTACTGGCCAAACTCCCATTAATTTTTTTACCGGGCTCTTGGAATTGAATTATCACACTTTTCAGATCTTCGATTTTGACGACCCCGCTGTCGCTGGCATAAGCAACAGGATCCGCGTACGAAGTCGCGGGCAGAAGCTAGTCTTCCATAATTATGATATCCAGTGAATCTTTTTTCAAGAATTATTTTTGTAAGAGATTATACTGACATGATTGGATATTTAAAAACTTTTAACTTAATTTGGAGTATGAGTAATTAAGTCTTCATGATGTAATAATTACTCGTACCTACTCATGTAATTAAGTTTCAAAAAATTTTTAAATTCTGTTTTTGCAGCTCTGAAGTTATTAAACGATAAGATCATTGAGAAAACTAATAAGTGACGTCACAATTTGATTTTGTTATACAAAATTGAAAGTTCAGTTTAGCGACAGGAAACACTCGTAAATAGTTATTGAGATTATTACTTTGAGACGTTACATGTGACAAACAAACGAGTCGAGTTAACCTTTTCATCATTTCAAAAATCATCCCTAATTTCAAGTATTTATTTAAGCCTTTAAGGTTTCAAACTCAGCCAGGCACATTACTTTGTGTAATTTATTTCATCACCACTGCTCTCAAAAATGGTGAAGGAAAACATCGTGAGAAACGGTCATGTCCTAGAACCAAAAATTCGAAAACATGTTACATCTGGCACCCGAACTGGACCCGCGTGGTGGTTCATGGCCCACTCCTTCTCACCGAGAGGATACCTGTGTCCCAGTAGTGGGACTGGGAATGTCATAGGCTGATGATGAATGATGATGATTTAATTTAATAATATCGCTTTTCCCTAAATACGTGACTCCACTATTCTCCATTACGTTATAGTTGCACTAACATGGCTGCGGTTACCCCTTTGGTCTTGAATTTCCAAAACATCGTGTCTACAGAGCGCCTACATTGTAAATTCAAAACATTCCTTAAATTTCAAATTCCGAGAATAACTGGTTTAGCAAGATAACTGGACAGTGAAACCCGCCCTGAAACTTACGCCAAGTATTTTCATTTATCTTAGTTTACTAAGTTAGTGTCTGTAAGCAAAAATGTTGAAGTATAAAAATGTGAGATCCGTTCGGTATTGAAGATAAAATATGAATAAATTGGTTTGGTTTTATCTTCATTTAGAATTATGAGAAAGTAAAACAATGGAGGAATTTATTACTTAGATCCCTCCTGACTTGTAAGTAGGTATTCCCAAAAACAAGAAATCTGAATACTGTAAGCCATAAAAGCTGAGTTAGTAAGTAAGTAGGGTACCAGTGGAAATAAGGTTTCACAACTAAATAATTTATTTCCGAAGTATTTTTGTTCTATAAATAGTTTAAAAGAATTAAAAGTGTCCAACCTCCTTGACTGTTCATTTAAAATTAATTTAAAGTGAATTGTCGAAAATTTGGTGAAACGAGAGCGCGATGTGAACGTTATGTAAATACTTGTCTTTATACCACATTTTTTTAATAATTTTATTTTGATCTTAGGTAGATACTTATGAATCCTAAGAACTAAAACATAGTTGCGTTTTCGATGTTAAAGATAAAACAAAGTAGGTATTTAAGTTACGTCTACACCGCACGTTTGTACTCATTTAACCTTTATACTTTACCACAAGCACCTTCTCAATTTTACATCATAACATCACCTGCCAGTCGATCACAGCTCAGTCAAAGTTCAGCAAACGATGAGCAACACAAAATCCAAAGCGTTATTCCCAGCTTGACATTACAGACTTCCCAGAGAATTCACTTGTTACCGACTTCAAAAAAAAAGGAGGTTATCAATTCGACCCGTATGTATGTAATATTATCAGAACTGCCCAGTTTTCATATATGTTAGTCTATATCAGCGTCTGAACAAATGTGCCAAATTTCATAAGTGTATGTATGTATGTATGTATGTATGTATGTATGTATGTATGTATGTATGTTTTTATGTTTGTGCACGCATATCTCCGGAACTACAAGTCCGATTTAAGTAATTCTTTTTTTGTTGTTCTAGGTATTGTTCAACTTAGGGTACACTGCAAGTTTCATCAAAATCGGTTCAGTAGTTTTAGAGATATGGATTTTTTTATATTGTGACGGATTACAAGATTAGTGCATACATGTAAGAAAATTTTGTATTTTACAAGAATTTGGGTTGAATATGTAATAAATAAACTAAAAAGGGTAAAATAAAAACTTTTTTTTAAAAAAGTACCGACTTCAAAACAAATACAAAAAAGTTTAAAATAACTTTTCTTTCGGAAGTCGGTGGCTTTGTTTTGTTGTGTCATTGACTATTGCCACCGACTTCCGAAAGAAAAGTATTTTAAACTTTTTTGTATTTGTTTTGAAGTCGGTACTTTTTTTAAAAAAAGTTTTTGTTACACAAGTACTGTTTCTATCCTAATTAGTTCATCAGATAATTTAGTTTGCGAGTCGCTCGTTACGCCAGCGAAGTGGACAGGCTAATGCAGCTTGAGCCTATAATCTAATTATTTGACGAGACAAATACAAATTAGTGACGTTGCGTACCTGCTTGGACTAGCTTGCTATTAAATTATTTGATTTTATGAGTATGAGCGCCATTTTGGAAGATGGCCGCCCTTTTTATTAGGGGAGTGAGATAATACTAAATTAGTACCTCCTTCATGATAGCAACGTCAATAATTTGTTTTTTTTTAATCGTGTAATATTCGAGTTAACTTTGTTACCATGATTTAAATTGCTATTTCGAGTGTCAGAGCAATTTATTATGTGACTGCACGAGTTATTTTGTCATTGTCATGCCTCCGCGTGTTCTATTTTCGAATGTAGCGCTTCGTTTAAGAATTCAGGTTGATAAAACAAAGAGCATCTCACCGAGAAAATTACGGAAGCTGTTTCTATTTTAAAAGCGTTTCCTGAATAATCGTTTCAATTTTCACGATGTTTTTCAACGATGGTTATTTTAACACGGTAGGCAAACGGTTACAAAATATAGGTTTATATCAATGTTTCGTTGTTGTCAACAGTATAGATAGATATTGCTTACAAAAAAGATCACCCTTTTAAACCATTCAAAAGAAATTCTGACATAATATTCGCATTATTTCGTGACAGCGTCACATAGTAATTTAATACAAAGCTATAATTTACAAGAAATTATATCAAGAGATAAATATAAGAACGTAGGGAGCCCCACCTTTATATCACGGTCCCAATGAAGCGAAATGTGTCTCATTTTTTGTGTACTAAATAAAAATATTTCACTGTCGTAAAACTGTCTTTGTAGGTATATTTGCGTTGTTTCTTTGTTGTGAGACAGGCGTTCTATTCATTAACTTGGTGTTCTTTTTAAGCCGTTCTGAGATTTTACAGGTGTACAAAAAGGGAGGTATGGTACGGTACTTCATCATGTTTTTCTCCATTTTCTTGTGAATTTTATTTTCTTTTTATATTTTTGAGGTCCATGACTTTCAAGCATACGAGTATTATTAAACGACTTCAAAAGGTGGACGTTCTTAATTCTTTCTTTTTTTATAAGAGAGAAAATGTTATAGAACTTTGTTTTTTCAAGTTCAAGATAAATGTATTTTATCAAATTAGTTTTGGAAAAGTTTTAGCTGTAATAGAATTGATTTGATGGAAAAACGGTTTGTTTGAATAAAACGTGGGATTGATTTTTAGAAATGACTTTAATCTTCCTTTTACCTGGAAATAATTACAGACTTTAAAAATCTTAATCTATAATTTATTTACAATCAATATCTAGTTAGTTACAACCTTAATTATTTTTATACACAAAGAAAAATTACTAATTCAAGTTATACATTCTGTGAACGCTTAGATACCTACATTTTTACAACCTATATCACATTTTCATTTTTTATGTCTAGTGTCATTACATTGTAGAGTCAGGGTGAAAAACAAACTGTTTGCCGTGAAATAAAAAAAAAATACTTATGCAAAAACAGCCACTTGAACATAGTTGGTTTACTTTTACTGGACAAGAAACTAAAAGTCTTTGAACAAAAGCGTTGAGTTAACGTTTTCAATTAATAAAAGGAGGTCACGGCAAACATCTGTCAATATCACCCCATATTAAAATAGGATTGATGCAGGAAAATACCCATACGAAGTAATCATTTATATACAACATAATTCAGTTTACACTTAAGTCCGAAAGATAATTCTATTGTTCAGAGTCAGTCACTAACTACTCATACTACTAACATTTTAAAATGATTTTATTTTGTATCTTAAAATCGTATTGTCAAGCGTTTTATGTACATTTAGATATGTTATTTGATGAGAATAAAATTACTGTGAGATTTGATGCAAAGAATATTAAGTATCTGACGCCTGCTATCCACACTTATTTATACTTTAATTTATTTACACAATATACTACAAAGTCAAAGTCGTAGTCTTCGTCTCAGTATAAAACAAATTACCTAACAATAGAAGCCGATGTTTGCAGCACAATTTCGAGTCTGAATAACTATTGATCAAATGTTAGAGGAGGCACTTTCGCCAAATTCAGTCTTCAATCTAATGTTTACACAAAAGAAAATCTGTTAAAGGTTAACGTCTCAAACGTTAAACTGTTGTTTCTATGAGATCCGGGGAGGGTCAACAAAAACCGTCTTTTAAGTCCGGATAACCCAAATCAGGCATGGCTCTTCTTGAACCGTTGCCTCTTGAGTTCTCGACTCGCATGCCTCTGCCTGCTCGACCTAAACTAGCGTACCTTGTATCCGCGAGCTTATCCCTTTGTGCTACCTCGTCGTAGTAACGAGCGTCGTTCAACCCTGCACTGTATTTCTGACTTAAGCTGTACTTATCTATCGTCGCATACTTTTGTACAGTAGCATATTGGCGAGCAGCTTCTGGTACACCATTTGTTTTGGCGCGATCAAACGGTCTTTCTTCGGGCGGTAGCGCACCATCTAATCTCGCTTTGAATTCTTTGTCTTTTCTTCGTCGTCTTTTGCATGCGCACAAAGCGACGGCAATAGCACATAGAAGAAGACCAACTCCAGCAGCTGCAGCCACGTAGGGCGGGGGTAGAGATATTCTGAAGGAACAATTTGAATCGTCTTCGTCGTAGCCTGAAGGACAGTGGGCACTGCCATCGCACCATAGAGCGATAGGTATGCAAGCGTTCAACTCCGGACAGCTAAACAAAAAAAGGAGGCAACTTTAGATAACTATCACCCCTCCATAAAATACATAATATAATCTACGGATTTAAAGACTTACCTATAACGACACTCTAGAGAAACAGGTGGAGGTATAGTGTTGGACTCAGGATCGTGTTCAAAAGACGGTTTCTTCATAAGCTCAATCCATTTGATTGAATAGTCAGCCTGTTCGTGTTGAAGAAAATCAATAACATAGCTTCGAGCGTGAGGTTTTAATGACGTCTCCAAAGTAGTCTGGGCTGATTTCCATCCTGGCGAATACAATTCTATGACATTAGTACTATCTGGACACACTTCTCTTAACTTTGAAGTGTCATGGGCTTCGTATATGTACAGTCGATTAGGAGTGCTACAGAAAGGCGATGACGATGTGACCTCATAACCAGGAACTTTGACATACAAATATCTCCCTTGAACAGGAGTTACTTCGTCACCCCCAGGTTCGATCAACCAAGGTCTATGGACACATGCAACTTCGGCTCTTACGCTTTCTGATATGACATGTCGGTCACCAACTATTTCTGGTGCTACAGGGATTTGTCTTTTGTCAAAGAGTCTTATTTCTCCACTACTGCCTCTTAGCCGTCTTTTCCCCCATCCTGTAGAACACACAGTTTCATCTCCCGGCCCAGTTGGAACAAATTTATATTCTCCTTCAAAAGCGAAATCATCATAATCTTCAGTAATATTCATCATAGTCACAGTAAAGTTGATTTCTACGACTGGGGCGGTTAATGTATGTACATTTAAAGGCTCAGATCTATTCGTACAAATGCAGTCTCTTTGTATAGGGACGCCTTCCCAAGGATATTCTGTTATAATAATTTGGGCGAGTCCTTCGCCTCCAATGGTTCTTTTCGCAGGCCTATCGCATTTCCAGCGACTCGTTCGTGAGTCTTTGTGCGTATTACAATATTTATTTCCAAAGTAAGTGCTCGTGAAGGTCAATTGTATTCTTTCTCCTTGTTTGGCTTCGAATCTGCAAGCATTACCATAATTTTAGTAGAAAATCTAATGTATCCTCAAGGATCTTATGAAGTTCTTAGAAAATTAAAAGTTTTACCTTAGTATGCAAGTTAGGTTTTGTGCGCCACCTCTTCCGTAGTAGAAGATTGCTCGAGGAGCTTGAAATCTACCAGAATATGTTTGAGCAGATTTGAAGACTCTGTCGCAAGCTGATTGTGAGTCTACCAATGGTTGTCCTTGTTCACTCACGTCGACAAACTCGTATCGCAGAACAAATGAGACTGGGTAGAGTGCTGATCCTTGACGAAGTTCCTGTAATGAAATACACAGCTAAGTAATGACCTAAATACTATAGGATAGCATTAGATATTTCTAATATTCAGTTACAAATGAATAGGTACGTTATCATCACAATTACAATGTGAAGTGTTCTTCTTAATGGCTTTGCCACACTTTATTCTATATACCATTAGTAAAATAGACGCTACCATTAGTTAGAAGTACCAACATTAATCAACCCTTAATGATCTATTCACATCAATGTTCAGTTTTCTATAAACGTTAAAACTTGTTTCAACTTTATAAGTAGTGTATCGCCAAGGTCGACTACACGGCAAAGCGAGACCGCGTGGTGTAGTAAAACTTCAAATATTTAGTTAGAAACTTGCTTCAGTCCTTCCTCTGTTGAATTTAATATTGAATAATAAAGCAGTTCTCAACTAGTGACTTTAACAACTTGCTTAAGACCAGGTTTCCTATATTAACTAGGGCGTCTTCTAGTTGCTGAGCAGCTGCATGGAATACTAATGGCAATGTTTAAGTTTTTGTAATTATGGTACGCCTTAACTGATTCTTTTGGTTGTTCGGAGACGAGTTGTGACGGTTTAATACGGGATAAGTTATTATTTAAAGAATTCATAATAAAGGTTACACACGACCAACGACCATTTATATCTAGACTTCTAATCACAGGCGACCGATGTCTGTCAACACATTAGGCAAAAAAGTCTTAAGGCGTGGTCTTATCTCAATATTCCCAAAAATTGGTTTCTTAGAACGTCGAGTATGACGTAATGTAATGAAAATAAGCAACGCGAAAAATACAGTAACAGAGAAGGGTATAAAGAAGAATTTAAACCGAACAGAATAATAAATAAGAGTTTGATATTCCCAATAAAAATTGGGAAGTTGTAGCACAAAAATAAACTTTGATGTCGAAGATCTCTGTATTTCCAGCGATAACAACAGTTTTTTTTTTAAGAATTTAGTAGGTTTTCCATTTTTTTAAAACTTTAACCAAACCATTATTTAATTTTATGTCTATATTTTAAATAATCTAAAGAAAAGCAGTAAAATAAATGCCCATTCGCAGCTTACGTCACATTTCAACACAAATATCATTTTTTCAATTTTCAATCTTATTGACGCTCCATAGTGGTGACAATAGTTTACGCGGTCATAAGCGATTAAAATCGTAGTCAGTCCGCGTCTTAAGTTCGTATTAGTTTCGACCACTCCTGTGAGTCCCCTCGTCGCACTGACCTTGAGTTAGCCAATCAGAACGCAGTATCCCGTCCCCTCGCTTACGTCGTACCTCAGCGACTTGGCAGAAAATTTTCGTTAGTCAGATCGTGCATGAGGCGTCTAGATATAAATGGTCGTTGCGCACGACTGTCAAACTGCTGATGTTTGACAGTCGTGCATGATCTCTAGTGCACGTACGTACGTAATAATTCAACGCAGTCGAGGTTGCGCGAGCACCCCATTTTATACTTTAATAGGCATGATACAAAAAAGGAAATGTGCGCAAGTTTTTTCCGCTTGATGAAAATGGATAAATTAGTCATATCCTGACGGAATTTGGCATGTCGTGGTATTTATTTGTTCTCTTCACTGTCAAAAGCGCTACAGACTTTGGTTAATAGAAAAATAATCATACAAGTATCAAGCTAATGCTGTTTTAGGTACCCGAACTGATCGAAAATCAAACACAAATGCTATCAAAGAGAAGTATATTCGCAAATTGCAAACTGAAATCAACTCTGACAAATAACGAATTTTAGTCCCTCATGTAGAACCAATGGAATTCGGTGCACAAATTACCGAGTACTGTGAAATGAAAATCAGACACCTATCAGCGCTTGCACTAAATTGTCATTAAACCAATTAATTTGGTTGACAAGTTCGATTCGCTTAAATGTATTACGGATGGCGTTTTCTACGAAATATGTGGTACTTTGAGAGGTGTGCCATAGGTGTGCAATAAAAGCCATATTATCAGTAATCAATTTAGAAAATTATAGAAAGAACTACATGATTCTCACTTGACTCGCGCTGACAGCTTTGTTGTCTCTAACTTTTCGCATTTCATAATAAGGAAGTAGTGTTTATCTTCTTTTAATAACCACGCCAGTCACTTGCGATAAGTCTTTACTGCCACTGTTTTGGGTGGTAAAATTATTAAACTAGTTCTAATGGGATGGAGTGGGACTATCAGAATCTACCGACTAAAAATCTATCCCGTTGATTCGGTTGCCCTTTGTTATTCAGAGTCAAGGTTCCGTTTTAAAGCGATTCTGCGAAAAACTTTAAAACGTAGGTATATCCAAATTAAACCACACCTCGAGACATAATGCAAAACATCGCAAGAAAATAAAACAGCCATAACGAGTGATGAGTCGCAATAAATCCGAGTTTTACAAACACTTTGGTACGTGTCTCATCCGGTGACACTCCTAACACTTCAAATAACGTGACAACACTAAAGCATTCTATCACTGTGAGAGTTGCGAACTAGCACGTTCTCCTTGCATTATTCACTATGGCAAATGCAACGGGAGTAGACGTGACTTATCTATCGTGGCCGCTATGAATGTTTCACGTGGCACAAAAGTTACATCTAGCAGTAGGAAATACAACTGAAAGGGCAGTGGAGAAGGACACAACTTTGAGTTACATATATATAGCTCTTTCCAATAATTTTTTTTTTAAATCGTACCACGCTACGAAAAGTTATGCGTGGTCACTTACATAAAAAAAAAAAACAAAAAAAAAAATACATGTCGAATTGAGAACCTCCTCTTTTCGTCGGTTAAAAAGGAAACAATAGGTAGTAACTGCTGTAATCCCCATGGATTGTTGCTCTGAATACCATAGTATTGGATCGATATCAGAATAATATAAGCGAACTGATATATGCGGCCTGATATAATGGAAAAATCATGTTTATGGGATTTATATTATTATCCTCTGATTCGTTGAGAGGGTCGTTTATGACAAGGAAGAGTATAATTTGGGTTTTTCTTTTATTCCCGTTTCGCTTATAAGTCTAAGTATATACGACAACGAAGAACATGAAGTATTTTTTTAGCATGGGCTTGTATTTTATTTCCTTAACGTTTTTAATATAAGCGCGGGCCACTCCTACGCTCGCTCGTATAATTTTCAACAAAGAAAGATGTTAACCCAAAAGATATTACAGGACTTTGGCTTTTAATCGTTGTAGTCATTAAGGTCATGAATACAAGCGACGTAATCCTAGCAACAAGATAATTTTGAGGCAAACATTTTTAGGAACCTTGAGTTGTTCATTTACTGTTGACTTTTCCTGTGATCGCTAGTTTATCAAAAATAAGACATGACTTTGTATTTTTTCTCTGTATCTTTAGTAAAAAAAATATACAAAAATACTGAGACTTTTCTCCTCCGAAGAAACAATCACACAACAAAAACATATAGCACTGTTTCTTCCATTGCAATCTCCCATACATATTCCAGAAGCCATTTCCTTGGTAATTCAGCCCGGAATATGCGAGAAAGACATAAAAATTTCGAAAGAAGCACTCACACTATTATCTCGCGATGCACGTGACGTATTTTAGCCGACTCCTTCTAAATTCATGACCGAGTCCGAGTGACTTCTATGCAATATGCTTGTGTTATATTTTGGTTAAAAATTTCTCGCTGCCTGTCACACGACGCTCTTTGCATACTGAAGTACCTACCGAAATGGATAGATAAATATTTGCTGCAGTAATTATGTGAGCTTTGTCAGTTTGCTGTTTGTCAGCTATTTGTTGCTTTAATTACCTACGTGTTAAATTATTTTTGTGCATTTTCCCAAATGGGTGTGGAATCGGGTCATAATAAAGCGACGAACTTTAAAAATACACATTTTTAGGGTTCCGTACGTCCGAATACAAAAACGGAACCCTTATAGGATCACTCGTGTGTCCGTCTGTCTGTCGCTTACAGTCAATTATCTCCGAATCTTCTAGACCGATTGGGTTGAAATTTGGTACACATATCAATTCCTGTGACCCAAGCACAGAGGTGTGACGTGAATAGATGAAATCTGTATGTGGGAGGTAATTTTTGGGGGGGAAGGGGAAAATGAAAAAAAAGGTTTTGAAAACTGCATCGTGTGACATATCATATGAAATGCCTTGTTGAGACAATCTTAAATATTTTTTTTTTGTAATTTTAAAATAAATAGTTTCCAAGTTATTCAAGAAAATAGACGAAATTTGACCATTCCCCTCCCCTCTTATCTCCGAAACTACTGAACCTAAAATTTTGAAAAAAATACAGTAATTAGTTTTCTACTTATAGATTATAGGAAAACCTATAAGAAGTCCATATCTGTATATGGGAGGTAATTTTTGGGGGGAAGGGGAAAATTAAAAAAAAATATTTGAAATCTGCATCGTGTGACATACCAAATGAAAGGCCTTGTTGAGACAATCTTAAATATATTTTTATTGTAATTTTAAAATAAATAGTTTCCAAATTATTCAAGAAAATAGACGAAATTTGACCATTCCCCCCCCCTTATCTCCGAAACTACTGAACCTAAAATTTTGAAAAAAATACAGAAATTAGTTTTCTACTTATAGATTATAGGATAACCTATAAGAAGTCCATATCTGTATATGGGAGGTAATTTTTGGGGGAGGAAGGGGAAAATTAAAAAAAAAATATTTGAAAACTGCATCGTGTGACATATCAAATGAAAGGTATTGCTAAGACAAACTTAAAAGTATTTTTTTTGTAATTTTAAAATAAATGGTTTCTAAGTTATTCAAAAAAAATAGACGAAGCTTGACCATTCCCCCCCCCCTTATCTCCGAAACTACTGAACCTAAAATTTTGAAAAAAATACAGGAATTAGTTTTCTACTTATAGATTATAGGATAACCTATAAGAAGTCCATATCTGTATATGGGAGGTAATTTTTGGGGGGGGGGAAGGGGAAAATATAAAAAAAAATATTTGAAAAGTGCATCGTGTGACATATCAAATGAAAGGTATTGTTGAGACAAACTTAAAAGTATTTTTTTTGTAATTTTAAAATAAATGGTTTCCAAGTTATTCAAAAAAAAATAGACGAAGCTTGACCATTCCCCCCCCCTTATCTCCGAAACTACTGAACCTAAAATTTTGAAAAAAATACAGGAATTAGTTTTCTACTTATAGATTATAGGATAACCTATAAGAAGTCCATATCTGTATATGGGAGGTAATTTTTGGGGGGGGAAGGGGAAACTATAAAAAAAAATATTTGAAAAGTGCATCGTGTGACATATCAAATGAAAGGTATTGTTGAGACAAACTTAAAAGTATTTTTTTTGTAATTTTAAAATAAATGGTTTCCAAGTTATTCAAAAAAAATAGACGAAGCTTGACCATTCCCCCCCCTTATCTCCGAAACTAATGAACCTAAAATTTTGAAAAAAATACAGGAATTAGTTTTCTACTTATAGATTATAGGATAACCTATAAGAAGTCCATATCTGTATATGGGAGGTAATTTTTGGGGGGGAAGGGGAAAATTTAAAAAAAAAAATTGAAAACTGCATCGTGTGACATATCAAATGAAAGGTCTTGTTGAGACAATCTTAAATATTTTTTTTTTGTAATTTTAAAATAAATAGTTTCCAAGTTATTCAAGAAAATAGACGAAATTTGATCATTCCCCCCCTTATCTCCGAAACTACTGAACCTATATTTTTTTTAATACAGAAATTAGTTTTCTACTTATAGATTATAGGAAAACCTATAAGAAGTCCATGATATTAAAATAACATGGTAAATCACTCAATATTGTGCGTACCAATTTGGGTCAGATTTAAAAAAAAACGTGATAGGCAACATCGTACGGAACCCTCTTCACGCGAGTCCAACTCGCACTTGGCCGGTTTTTTTTCAGAACGTGTGGGTTTTTTTTAAATTGGATTTAGCACGAGGGATTTCTAAAACAATTGAATTGTTTAAAGCAATAAAGAGGTTTTGATAACAATTTATTTGACTCAAACAATATGATGTGATTTTTATACTCGAAAAGAAAATACAAAGAACCACTTTTGTGAACTTAAATCGATTTTTTTATTTTAAAATGTGGCCAAAGATTTCACTAAAGCCTTTTCGTGGTACCTATTGTCTTCAGAAGATCCACTTTATGCGCAAAAATAGGGTCTTTTGTTAAAGCCTTTGACATTTCATTAATCATTCCATTAGACCACGAACAATTCGATCACCTTTTGACCTTTCATTTTCACCTTTGATATTTTCATCAAAAGATTGGGACGCACATATTATTATTAAAAGAGCATTATCATGATGATAAGGGCGTTTTCAGCCATTGTTCTTTAGATTAAAGTGAAATGCTTTTATTTTAGAAATGGAACGAGGGTTGCACATTCCCAAAATTTTTAAGAAATATGATTTTCATCAGATATATTCAGCACTATTAGTAAGATTAGCTCTACCGTTTAAATGCTCTGAAGTTTGGTTGTTATTGCATCGAAAGCAAAATTTGTTTGAGAACGACACCTGTTTAAAAAAATGATTTTAGAATAGAATACTTGTTAATGGATTTTACATAGATCAAGGACAAAGGTGAGTAGTCAGACAACAGGTACAGAGGCGTACTAAAATTTATTCTCACTCAAAGTTATCAATAATATTAGTTTGAAGTTTAAGCGTTTTTGTTAGCGTAAAAACCAAACGCATTTCCCCAACCAAAACTTCAGCTAGTCGAAAAGGTAGCGTGCATTCAAACCGCTAAGTGGCACGTGTAGATCAGACCTAATTATTTATCTACTTATTTACTTACTTGCAGTATAGTTAGCGCGTTCCCAGTAGTGATGTAGCTTTCAGACGGGGCACATGGTCGGGTCGCTCGAGTTGCATTCGAAAGGAGCGCGTGGTCGCAAAGTCGTGGGGATTCTTCGCGACAGAAAAGTCCTAGTCGAGACTTCTTGTCGCTCATGTCAAGCTGTTGGGAAAATAAGTTTATTAGGAAAGTTGGTGGGTAATAAAGAAATGGTAGGTATGGAGTAGCTGTGATTAGCATTATCAGGTAACATTAAAATACTTGAATTATTTCTATAAAAATAATGGTCACCTAAACTTATTTCCTACTAAAACATCATTCCCTAAAATATTTAGAGAATAACTTTTTAGAAGTTCACGTAGATTTAAGTCTTATTCTTTTAGTCCTAGGGCGTATAGCTGATTAAAATGGATATAGAAAATCTTCATTGTCCCCGATGAAAATTTCCGTCGAGACAAGTCTTTGCTCAGAAGATTTTTTCTGTCGTCTACAGAAAGGCCAATAAGTAATGAATATTTATTACTTATCTTTGTTCAAAATAAATGTTAGTGACATCCCGACTATTAAAAAACTCCCTCATAACTCTATGTAAATTGAAAGAAAACTAAAAAGGCCCTGAATAAATTATTTAGTTATTCAACTCAGCAACACTATTTACATAGTGTATCTGCGAGTGAACGGAAAAACTTTTCTGATTAAAGTGCCAACAAAAAATAAGTTGAACTAGAACCGCTTATCCATTCTTAATGCAAACTGAAGAATCTTGAACGAATGAATGAAACGAAACACCGCACTGCAGTTGGTGGAACTCGGTAAAAGTGCTCAGACACATTAAAGAAAATTAATGTTTGGCTGCCGCCGTCAAGTGGGGGTTGAGGTGGTTGGCAAAGTGAAATGGCACGAATAAAGGCACTGAGACTACCGCCCAATTCTATATCGCTTCGTACTTGTATCAGCGCGTTATTCTTGCGCAGTGCGAAAGTTTTACTCGTACATGCTAAACTTAATCCACATTTCATTACGATACACGTTGGCTCCCGACTTTTTACCATTTAAATTCATGTACTATAAAATTTTATACGAATGACCCGGTATTGTGATTCGGTATGCGATAACAATTTAAATATTTTATTTTTATTGCGCGAACGCCAAGAATTGTTTCCGATAAGTATGGAAGTTAGACAATAACACTTTTAAGTGGAGATTTACCGTGTTATTTGGAACATTAGACGACACATGGTGCGGTACTTCCCTTTTCTGCCTACGCGACTGCAAATCGTAATGACTTTTTAGAGATTTTTAGAAAGTTGAGAACTCTCGAAGTTCCAGAAAGCTTGGTTTGTTATTTTCTAATATTTTGGGTGCAGTTAACATGAATAGGGGGAATCCATCAAGATTGAAAGGCATATCAGTTACTAAAATCTAATCAGTCTGTAATATTATTCGATGAAAAAAAATACAGTAATATAAAAATGACGGTAGAGTTAGAGCAGTTACGGAGCGACTAGCTACTAAGCTGTGGATTGTCGCAAGAAATAAATATTTGTACAACCTGCAAGCAGTTGTTCAATGTCTGGTTATTTGTGTATGTGAGTTTAATTGTACCCATGATACAAAAGAAATTCATAATATGAAGCAACGTTTAAAAAAAGTGACGTTGTTCTAGAGAACATAATTACTTGGTCTACCTAGCGAAATATTTTACATTGTTGTATTAAATATTTTGCCATGAGCTCAAAGAGCTCAAGTAATATTTCATTATTTCTGTCACCTGTACCGATTTTAGATATAAAATAATAAATTACAGCTATTTATTAACGACTCGGTAAACTTGCAATTATCATTCAAAATGTTATATTTTCGACCTTGTCTCAAGAATAAATCTTATCCCTTTGCGCCCATTTACAAGATAAATAATTATTTTACTCATTAAGGGGAGCAAAATATCTCAGAAAATATTTAATTAGTGCGAAATAATTCAGCTTTATAATTTATTTTTGTCTTACAAAATAAGACTGATGTGAAAAATTTAATTATATTAAAAGCGTTCATCGGTATCAACAAAATTATTGTTTTTTAGGGTTTCGTACCTCAAGGGTAAAACCACAACCCTTATAGGATCACTTTGATGTCTGTCTGTCTGTCAAAAGACCCTTTTTCTCAAAAACATGTGGAAGTATCAAGCTAAAATTATTTCCAAAGACTCATGTGTACAATGCCTATGAGCAGAAAAAAAAAATCAAACGTCAAGTCAAAGAAATGAAAAGATACAGCCGTTTATGCTCTGTTTTGCCGCATATTTTGCTCGCGATGTTATCAAAATCTATAGGTAGGCTACCTGTTCTCCAAGAATCATGAATTTGGGCCAAAAGCAATAAGTTACTGTACAAATAAAGGAATAAGTTCGAAGTTTCGAAATTTATAACTACATCGATTTTGCAATAAACCTGGAATGGTAATAAAGCTCAAAAATACCTAACATTGATGAGCTGTTCCTATTAGTTGACCAATAACTTTGTGACAAATGTATAACTACCAACAACGGACCTTATAGAAGCAAGGGAAGTACATAATAGATGATCTTCTTAAATTTTTCAAAACGTTCCGCCATCATTATATTTTTCATAATAAAAAAGGTTCCTACCAGTTTACATGCCCTACAAAATCCACTAAAAGCAAACTTTATAGCAACACAATTTTTAATTCACCTGCTAAGATACTGTACAACGCAACGTCCCGTTGCATATAAAACGTGTTCTTTATTCTATGAACAATCGAACGGCCTCTACCTATTCCCACGTTAGTTAAAAAATATAGCATCGGATAAAATTGGACTGCATTCGGATTCTTTTATTTTCGTATTGTAAAGGAATTAAAAAATCAGGAGGCAATGATACGGATAAAATAATAATATAATAATAATAAATAAATTTATTCATAAACGTTTTTACAGAAATGGGTGTAAACGTAGCCACAGAAATGTAATATAGTTAAGTCTTATGTACTAGTAAAATAGTTCATAAATGAAAACAAGTGTATAACTTAAGAACATAGGTATAAGATATTTAACTAGGGAATGAAATTAAATGTAGCGACATAAAAGAAAATTGAATAAACATAGCCCCAATCTAAGAATTTCTTCTGCATCGTGGGTGCGTTTACAAACATTTAAACTCACATACACTAACTGCCAGAACCGAAACAACAACTTTTACGTCATACAAATATATGCTCCGTGCGAGAATCGAACCCGCGACACGATGGATCTAACTTCTCAGCTACTGCTGACGCCTTCCGACGTGTGATGAAAATGAAATACAGTGGCATATAATGAGATTTCGTTCAAGTGACTTATTTATTTTAATTTACTATCAAATCATTTATTTCAATTTAACTATAAAAGGTTTTCAATCATAGAAAACCAAAAAAAATCGAAGTCACAAGGCATAACAAGGCGTCAAAATAACAGTAGCCCAACACTAAACGTAGATTTCTATGGAGAAGAATGGGTTAAAAACATTTGAATTAACGCATTGAAGCTTAGAATAATGTAGTTTAAGCGATATTTGCATCAAGATAGTCTATTCACCGGGTCCTGGAATTGAAAAACGCAGCAATTATTCTACCTACCGTTTCACAAAAACAAACCATTTTTATGACGTCGTGTATTTACTTAACGAAAGGAAACTAAACCAGCTTCTTTACGGCACAAAGATTAATCTGCCCTGTAGCAGATAAGTCATACTGCTAGCTTGTATCAATCATGCCTTTGTGCTTTGTGAAAATAGAATTCTTGAGCGCTGTTATTTACCTATTGTTCGCTAGGGGTTTTAATCTTTGAAATAAAGGCTTGTATTCTACGTTAAGGTTTAATATTATTCATAATGTGGATTCAAACTAGATGTTGCTATGATCTTCGCGAGAAGTAAACGCTGGATAACTTGAAAATCGAAAGCGTGCGGTTGCGAAGACCTATGTCCAACTGTGGACTAGTTTAGGCTGATGATGATACTGAATAAGTTGTTCTATCATCGGAGTATCCACTTCTAATTTTATGACACATTATGAAAGTCAATTCTGAAAATAACGTTCAAATAATAGGCGCTCAAAATGTGCACCTTATCACAAGATTTTCGTATTTTATTTATAGCGTACTTGAAGTATTTACTGCGTTTATTGCGGGTCATGCTGCTATTTTTATAAAATCTTCACCTATCTTTAAGCGAATTTACATTTTTAATTATCACGAACTAGAGAGTTCCAACTATCAGGTGAACATTTGAGATCAACATGTTAACATGCAATTACTCATGAGGGACTGCATAAAATGTGTACTAAACAATTATTAGTCAATATTTGTTACAAATATTTACTAATAATCGTTACAACAATCTTTACGAGGTTATAAAGTTTCAAGCAAAAGTTGTCTAGAAAAAAATAACAATATCACCTTCCGATCCAAGTCAGCATCAGGGGCGGCTCCATCCCAGATCGTCAATTGCGATGAACAGTCCTTCTGTTGATCGAAACCAGCAGGCTCTGTTCCAGCTGAGTGGTACTTCACGAACGACACCCAAACTATCTCGTTGGCGCGACCCTAGAAATCGTAAATTGTTTTTAGTGCCAATTACAACCTTAGCTGTTTTGTTTCAAACACTGGGGGTGGTAAATCTAGGTTGCGAGACTGTCTAAACAGGATACCGTGTTCATATACACCCTGTTACTGCAATACGCTAAGGGTAATTGAAGTTAATGACAGGGCCCCCCTTGAGATCTCCTTTAGAGGGCCAAAGCCTGCCGGGGTCGCGGGACTTACCGAATCACCGTGACCCTGGAACGTAAAGGGCAATTGAAGGACATCATGGAGTGGATTTTATTCAGTACGTGTCTGACGTCCCTCGCGCTCTGCCCTGGGTCGGACTCATTTGATGAAATTACCACGCTAAAAAAAAACCTATAAAAAAACTAAATAACAAAAGTAATTTAGAATTAAACTCTTTTAGCATTCCAGTTAAACATTTGAGTATTCTGTATCTATCTTGAAATCAGTATCAAAGTACTCGACTCGCAAACATCCCTGCACTTCAACCAGTTGACAAACAAAACGGTTGCCCGTACCAAAATGTACATCACCGTATTACTCCGGTTTTGTTAACAAGAGTTCAGGATTCCCTTTATGTTTTGAAATTGAATCAGATCTGCTACCACAGACTGGTAGCCTAGTACTTTCTATCGATTCTACTGACTAATTCGCCCTACTTACTCGTATGTCCCTTCATCGAACTACTTAATACTTAAATGTCAAGAATTATTTATTTATATACCACATAAGTAAGGTCTATTTAATTATTTATAGTGAAACTATTGCGTGTCTTCAATACATTTATTTCCCTTAATTGAATACTAGATAGGCTTTAGTTATTAATATGTATACTAGCATTAAAGAAGTGTCAGTAGGTAACTTTTTAGTTTTATTACTACTATTATAAACTTGGATGACCTTTGTATAATATTATCGGCTTATCGACCAGGCTCCTGTGGTAGCGAACTAAGATAATCTGACCTTATATCCAAACTAAGTACTATGCGAACATGATAACCGAACAGCTGTGACGGTGCCATTGACGTCATGCACGCTTACTCAATAGTAAACAATAATCATTTAATATATGACAATAGTATATATAATTAGCAAGGCAATAATTATGGTATTTTTTTTTTCAAAGTATTTTTGTTATATGTAACTATGAAGTGACAGTTGACAAACGGAGGTCAGACGAGGTTTTCAAACACATCGTGTTCGCATAAAACACAAACCTAGTTATGGGTGGTTATATGGTCAGAAATTCTGATCTACCGTCAGCTACGTACGATACGGATAATTTGATCAACTGAAAATATATCTTTATCTTATTGAAGAAAACGTATTTTGTAGTAACAATTTTTATTTCCTTGTTTTTGATATGATAAATAAATATACGCTTCATTAGTTACCCCATTATAATAATATCTACTGGTTGATGAAACATAATATATTTATGTTTTGTACATTAATCGGACGAAATATAATATTGATGATTAATCGGCCTTACATCAATATAAATAAAGAGAATAACATAAACACTGAAACACAAATAAATATTAAATATAAACGAACTAAAACTCAATATTTTTGATGAAAGGCATTATAGACTATTGCACTTGTAGGATCGCTGGCGGTAGATACTGAAGGCTTCAAGTAGGTTCGGCGCTAATAAGACTCCGGAGTACTTTCTTACTTCTTGTTTATTATAATACTGCTGGTTTTCGGAATGAATGCCATAGAAAACTACCCCTTTTTTATAGAGAGCTCTGACCAATCAGAACCCTTAAAATTTGCACACGACCCTAATATTTTTTCCTTCAGCCAATCAGAGCAATCCATTTTTGCACACGGCACTAATGCGACTTTGTATGGGGAACCTTAATTTGGCAGTTTTCTATGGTAAACCTTCCCCTTTTGCTTTACAATTCATCTTATAGCCTAGGGGTTAACTTAGTCTATCTAATTACATAAAACCTTATAAAAACCTTAATTTTTAGAGCCAAAAAATGACAAAAAACCAATTTTGCATCAACCTACAGGCAGAGACACCAAGTGCCAAAAATTGGAATTACAATTATTTATCACTGTTTTTGAGGGTATTTGTAAAATTTACACTTTTTACGTCTACCTATCACTTTGCTTACTTTTTCGGGACAACACAGTTTCTCAACTTACTTGACGGTGTATGTAAAATGTGCATTTTTATGTTTACCCTACTATGGGTTTACTTTGTGGCATCAGCAGAGACACCAGGTGGGAAAAATAAAAAACAAAACAAATTATCAATATATTTGAAGGTACTTATAAAATGCACATTTCTACATTTACCCAATCCTTATTAAATATAATAACAATAGTTTTATTGCTCAAACTAGCCTAATCATTCTAATTACTACATATTTACATAGTTGCTTGATGCGATTATTATTCGTCGCTAACATTCTCCCCCACGGTGCGCAGCACATCATCCTCTTGAAGCGACGAAGCCGCGGGGACTAGCACGATGACCCGTCGTGTAGGTCGCCGAAGCACTCCGCCTGATGTCCTCACGTCCAGCACTCTGGTTCTCCCATCTGGCCCAGGGTACGCCTTGATAACTTCCCCTCGAGGCCATGAGTTTCTAGGTAGCGATGCGTCGACTATTAACACGATGTCTCCTTCCCTCGGGTCGGTTGTCTGCCTCCCTTTGATTGCCCTTGGCATCAAGAGCGGTAGGTACTCGTTGATCCATCTCTTCCAGAAGTGGTCAGCAAGCCTTTGGGTAGTTTTCCAGCTTGGCTTCCCAATCAACTCTGTGTCGTCGAATTCTCCCGGCGCCATTGCTCCACACGATCTTCCCAGTAGAAAGTGGTTTGGTGTCAGACTTTCTTCATCTTCTGGCTCCATACTGATTGGGGTTAGAGGTCTGGAGTTTACTATGTGTTCGACCTCAGTCATAAGAGTATGAAGTACTTCTTCAGGTGGGTTTCTCTCGTTGAGCACTGCCGCCAGCGCAGTCTTGACTGTTCGCACGAGTCTTTCCCAGGCGCCCCCCATGTTTGGGCTCCCCGGGGGAATAAATTTCCACTTGATGCCCCTTTCTTGCGCAGCCTCTTCTAGCTCCTTGCTTGCCCCAACGAAATTGGTTCCGTTGTCGCTGAATATGGTTTTTGGGGTTCCTCTTCTTGCTGCCATTCGTCGAAGTGCCATTATCATTGAGCTGGTACTGAGAGAGGGTACCAACTCCAAGTGAATGGCTCTGGTTGTAAGACAAGTGAATAGCGCCCCCCAGCGCTTCTCGACTCTTCTCCCTATAGTGACCTGCATCGGCCCAAAGTAATCAACGGCAGTGCAAGCGAACGGGAACTGATGATGTTGCAGTCTCTCGCTTGGTAGGTCTCCTGTCGGGGGCACTTCTGGCAAACTCTTCTTTGTCTTGCATCGCTGACAGCTGTGGGCAACCGCCTTTAAGGTCGCTCTTAAACTTAGAATCCAATATTTCTGACGTAGCTCGTTCATTACTGTGGCAGTGTTCCCGTGAAGAAACTTCTCGTGATAGTGTTGTATAATGAAACGCGTGATTTTCTGTTTCCCATCTAGTATGATAGGATTCATTTTTCTTCTTTCTTCGCCTTGAAACTTCATTGTTCTGCTTCTTAATTTAATGATATCGGCGTCATTTAGGTAGACGTCGATTTTCTTAAGCCGACTTGCGTTTTCCAAGGGCTTCTTTTCCTTTAAATTCCTTATATCTGACTTGAAACTGTCATTCTGACTTATTTTCATTAATATTTCTTCTGCTTTTCTTAAGTGTTCGTCTTCTAGCGGCAGGTACAACCTCTTCTTCTCTTTGCTGACTGGTAGTTTGGCGATTTGTGTCTTCTTCTTCTGGGATCTTCTATGGGGTCTCCAGGGCTCTTCCTTCTGACGGACGGCGGCGTTGGTTGCTTTACGGGTCTTCTTCAATAAGAGGCATGCGAAAGCAACCACTCTGGCCGTCACGCGCAGCAGTCGCTCCCAGCTCGAGAACCTCTCCAGGTTGAGTAAGACCTCCTCAGTCTTTATCGCCGTCACTCTTTGCTTGTTCTTTTCTTCCAACATAGTACCCTCTGGTTTAAAGTCTTTGTTTGGCCACTCTTCTTCTGGTTGACGGAGAAATGACGGCCCTTGAAACCACCTTGCGTTGTAATCGAATTCAGTCGGTGTTCCCCTCGTGGCGTCGTCTGCTGGGTTTTCTTTAGTAGGTACCCATCTCCAGTCTTCGGGCCTGGTCTGCTCCTCGATCTCTGCCAATCGGTTGGCCACAAAGGTTTTAAACCTTCTTGGTTCTGCCTTGATCCACTGAAGTACTGTGCTGGAGTCCGTCCAGTAGGTGCGGGCTGTTGCCTCAAGTTCCATCTCCTTTTCTATTGTGGTTGCCAGCCTGGTGCCAAGCAAGGCTGCTTGTAGTTCTAGCCTTGGAATTGACACTGGTTTTGTTGGTGTCACTCTTGCTTTGCCGGCGATCATGGAGATGTGAATCTTATCGCCAGGTTCAACCGTCCTCCAGTAGACTACCGCTGCGTATGCTTCTTCACTTGCGTCGGTGAATGTGTGCAGTTGCCCTTTTCTACTGCGGGGTGAAAAGCATCTTGGTATCCGAAGTCTCATCAGCGCCGACACCTCTTCTAGGTACTTCAACCAGGTCTCTTTCTGGTTTTCATTGATTATTTCATCCCAGCCAATTTTTGTACGCCAAATGTCTTGAATTAATTTCTTTCCTTGTATTAAGACTGGCGTCGCGAAGCCCATAGGATCAAAGGTTGACATTACGGCGCTTGTAACTTCTCTCTTCGTCGGAGTTCTTCTTCCTTCTAGTAGGTCTTGCGATGTATTGCGCAGACCAACATTGAACGCTAGCGCGTCCTCCTTCACCAGCCATCTTAGCCCCAGTGTCTTCTCTTCTTTCGTCAGTTGTAGGGAGTCTTCTTTATTAGTATCTTCTACTTCTGACAGAACCTTCGCGTCGTTGCTGGCCCAGCCTTTCAAATGGAAGCTTGCCACTGCGTGAATTTCCTTTACTTCTTTTGATATCTTCTTTGCTTCAGCTGTAGTTGTAAAACTCTGAAGATAGTCATCCATGTAATGATTTCTTTCTATTGCTTTCACCGCTTCAGGATGAGTCTTCTTAAAGTCTTCTGCGTTCTTATTCATCACATATATTGCTGTTGCCGGTGATGATGCTGCTCCGAAGATGATTGAAGACATTCGAAACTCTTCAGGCTTGCCCGTTCTTTGACTTCCACGCCACAGGAATCGGAGGCTATCTCGGTCGCTTTCTCTTACTTTGATTCGAAGAAACATATCTTGGATATCAGCCATGACAGCCACTGGCCCTTCCCTGAAGCGCAGCAACACGCCGAACAATGATTGCAACAAGTCTGGCCCCGATAACAAGGCGTCATTGAGGCTCTTTCCTTCATACTTGGCAGCTGCGTCGAAGACTATTCTTGGCTTCTTCTTGACTGGGTGCACGACGGCAAAGTGTGGTAAGTAAAATAATCTTCTTTTATTCGCAGTTTCTGTAACCTTCTCTGCGTATCCCTTTTCAATCAAGCTTTGGATCTGCTTCTCATAGGACTCTTTGATTTCTTCATCTTGATCCAACTTCTTTTCAATATTGACTAGGCGACGGAGTGCTTGTCTGTAGTTGTTGGGTAGGGTCTCGTCTTCTTTCTTCCACAAGAGCCCTGTCTCGAATCGACCGCTGGCTAGTCTCTTCGTAGTCTTCTCGAGGGTTTCTAGTGCTCTTCTATCGCTGTCATTAGTTGGCAAGCGATTCTGGACCCCAAGCGATTCTAACTGGAAGTGCTCTCTTACTAACTCTTCTAAATTCTGCTCTTCGACTGTAGACTTGCCATGGTGAATGAAGTTTACAATGGCATTCGTCCCTGATTCACATCCATGCAGCACCCACCCGAGGCTAGTGAGAGAAGCCACGGGATCGGCTGGCTTGCCTTTCTTCAGTCTTCTTGTAACTATGAGTCCCCAGTTGTCTTGACCAATCAACAGCTTAGGTCTTTCTGTGACGTAGAGAAGTTGCTCCTCAATTGCCTTCAGATGCTGACAATTCTTCACCGTGTTCTTGCTTATACTTTGCTCTGAAAGCTTCAGGTCGTCGATGGTTCTTGCTATGATTGGCCTCTTGTCTCTTCTATGAGCCCCTTTTATCTTCAACTGGATCTTCTGTGAACTATCTTTCTTTATAACTTTTCCGCCGACTGTTTCGATTGCGAGAGTTTCTTTATTTCCTTCGGCTCCGATCTTCTTGGCTATTGATGCGTCCAAGAGTGTGACTGTTGAGCCTTCATCTAGCAGCGCCAGCACGCGAGCGTGGCCTTTCGGTCCGTAGAGATCCACTGGAATCATCTTCAAATAAATTTTCTCTTCCCCTTTGCTGTTGTGGATCGAGGCGACTGTCCCTTCTGATGCGCTTTCCTTGTCTTCTTTCTTTTCTGCTGACTCTGGTGGTTTTTCAGAGTGCAGGATAGTATGATGCCATCTTCCACACTTCTTGCAGACTGGAGCTTTGCAGTTGATTCTTGAGTGCTTGAACCGAAGACACTTGAAGCATAGTCTAGCCTTCTTGATAATGCCCCATTTTTCATCTATGTTGGCTTCTTTAAACTTCTTGCATTCTATCACAAAATGCTCTTCTTCACAGATTGGACATGACTTCTTATTTTTCTCTTGAGACACTTCTTGCACTGTATGTACAGGTTTTCTTGACCCTTTCTTTTGCTCCGAAAACACTTCAGGTGGAGCAAAGTCCCCGCACATGTCGCTTTCTATTTCTAGAAACGCTTCGATGAGTAGCAACTCTTGAATTTCTTCCTCCCTTCTGGTTCTATGGTAGGCGAACCATCGGAATTTCATTGATGGTGGCATCTTGTCTACTATGGCCTTCAATGTTTCAGGAGAACTGAGGTACTGCGACTTCTTCAATGCCTTGATGGTTTGGACGGCGTTCTTCACTCTGCTTGCGAACACACATATGTCGCTTGGGTTCTCGCCCACCTTTGGCAGGTTCTTCATCTTCTCTAGTTCTGCCAGTGCCAATGCCCCAGGTCTTCCGAATCTGGCTTCTAATCCCCTGAGTACTTCGCGTGGATCTTCAGCTGTAAACAGTAGGCTCTGGACGGCTTCTCTGGCTGCACCTTGAATTGCTCTTCTGAGGCGCGCTAAGTTCTGTGCGTCGCTGAAGGAGGCAGCCCCGTCTTCATATGATCTCTTGAATGGCAACCATTCTTCACAGGACCCGCTGAAGTGAGGGAGCTCGAAGTGCTTCGGCGTTGCGACGTCACGTGACTTCTCTGACAGCTTGACGATGACTTGGGCTAACTCGTGGATGTCACTCTTCTTTTCTTCAGTTGGCCTACTATCATTGCTAGGCTTGACCCCAGATTGGATGAACCACCTCTCGACTTCTTGAGTTTGCTCGTACATCTCTTCTCCGGCACCATCTTCTTCTTCTGACTCTGCTGTTGCTAGTTCTAGTTCAGCCTGAGCCACTCTTGATCGCGCTTCTGCCAATTCCAATTCCCTTAGTGCCACTGTTAACTTTGCTTGCGCTTCTGCTCTCTTCCTATGCGACGAGCGGACGGACTGCGTGTCTATTTCGCGGGTCGGCTTCTTAGGGCGAGGCTGCTGCAGACTCCCATCTATTGACGTCGGTACACTTCCTTCATCTCGACGTAACTTCACAGCAACACTTCTATCTGGGTTCTGCCGCGTAGTGTTGTGGCTTTCTTCTCGGCGTGCGGGATCAGACGCTTCAACTTCCTCTTCCACGGTGCTGGCTAGGGGCGCGGTGCGAGTCGCTCCCCCCGATGCTGATTCCCTCCCGGCAGTATTCTGCTGACGAATGGACGACTGGTGGGCTCGTACGCTAGGCGGCGGCGATCTTCTAGTGAGCGTTGACCGACTTGTAATTGACGCGCTCGTAGTCGCCTCGCTTGTAGATTCACTTGGCGTGCTTGCACTCCCGTCGACCGACGAAGTACTTTCTCCCGTAGCCTTGGACTGCACTGATCCTGATCTTGTAGAAGGCATCTTCAGTTTTCTTGAACCCGATCCGGCTTCTCGAAGGACCACTATAGACTATTGCACTTGTAGGATCGCTGGCGGTAGATACTGAAGGCTTCAAGTAGGTTCGGCGCTAATAAGACTCCGGAGTACTTTCTTACTTCTTGTTTATTATAATACTGCTGGTTTTCGGAATGAATGCCATAGAAAACTACCCCTTTTTTATAGAGAGCTCTGACCAATCAGAACCCTTAAAATTTGCACACGACCCTAATATTTTTTCCTTCAGCCAATCAGAGCAATCCATTTTTGCACACGGCACTAATGCGACTTTGTATGGGGAACCTTAATTTGGCAGTTTTCTATGGTAAACCTTCCCCTTTTGCTTTACAATTCATCTTATAGCCTAGGGGTTAACTTAGTCTATCTAATTACATAAAACCTTATAAAAACCTTAATTTTTAGAGCCAAAAAATGACAAAAAACCAATTTTGCATCAACCTACAGGCAGAGACACCAAGTGCCAAAAATTGGAATTACAATTATTTATCACTGTTTTTGAGGGTATTTGTAAAATTTACACTTTTTACGTCTACCTATCACTTTGCTTACTTTTTCGGGACAACACAGTTTCTCAACTTACTTGACGGTGTATGTAAAATGTGCATTTTTATGTTTACCCTACTATGGGTTTACTTTGTGGCATCAGCAGAGACACCAGGTGGGAAAAATAAAAAACAAAACAAATTATCAATATATTTGAAGGTACTTATAAAATGCACATTTCTACATTTACCCAATCCTTATTAAATATAATAACAATAGTTTTATTGCTCAAACTAGCCTAATCATTCTAATTACTACATATTTACATAGTTGCTTGATGCGATTATTATTCGTCGCTAACAGGCATTTTAGAATAGTTTTCCGGGTGGATTTAGGTTAGTTTCGCATCGAATGTTTCATGAAATGTTGTAAAATTGAGTTTTCCGGGGTTTTAGCAATAACGTATATAAATTCATCATGGCATCTCCCTCTATTTGCGCCAATGTTTTTGAAACAACATTGGTGTTAATATTCACTAACTAAATGCAGGTCAGACAATATTGCCTGGATTAGTAGTTGAATAGAAATAATGAAGATAGGTCTATTACTAGGCCCTGCCCAGTTTCGCACAAGCTCATTATTGTGTTGATCTATCACTGGATTTTCTGATACCTAACTTTCTTACGCATAATCATTGTTTTGGCAATAACGAACGCAGTAAAAAAACTAATTATTATATTTATTTAGTGCAGGCGTTTCGAAGATATGCGAGTCAGACAGACTAGATACCATGTTATAATAAAATGAAATACAGATAGCAGACTGATTCTATGGAAAAGAGAAGGCTAGCCTTTTATTTTGATGATTTAATTCAGTCTGTTTTATTATCCAGATTAATATACATGAAACAATCCCGCATTCCATTCCAAGAATATAATATATATTCAGTCTACATCTCTGTATACAAAAATACCTTTGTCTAGCTGCACGAAAGAGCTAGAGCCATTTTATTTTCCAAAAATACAGCAAGCGCAAAACAGAATATCTCAGTCAAAATTTACCTGAAAATAGTAGACGCAAGAGGTATTTGGTGGCAGCGAATGCCTCGGATTCCTCAATACTCCACTAGTTTTGTCTGAGGACCGGAGCACAAAACGACAGCGACCATCCGAACGCACGTACGAATGTGAATCCTTCTCCACATACAACACCTGCACACGAAAACATATATTTACTTGATAGTTCTACGCTGTACCAACGAGTTCGCTTTGTATTGGACGCAATACAATCAGCTTTTCACTGCACAAATAGTATAGATTTAACTTAGCAATCGTTCAGCCTCAATTGGTATTGTTACAATTTATAAGATGCGAGTCTTTATCATTCAAAATGGAGTTTTGTTTTCGTTCGAAGTTTATTTTCTGAAGCGATGACTTCTGTTTTCATAATATCATCATTTCTTAAGATTTTATTGTGAATTCTCAGTAACTTATAAGTATTCTTTTGTTGACAGACATATTCATGACGATATGATATTCCAAATAAGTTTTTACTTCGTAAACCATTATTAAATAACATACAATCTAAATATAGAACTTGAGAATAACATTTTATAACATTTTCCCAGCCTTTCCCACACACAAATCTCAGACAATTTCCCAACCATACGCATAGCAAAGCACAAAATAAATTCAGATCTGTCGTCTCCAATACTCGAACATAATATCTACAATCGGAAAACCTCACCTGTACTTCCAATTCGAATCCGGGCAGGTAGCTCAACGGTACCGGGTGAAAAGGATTATCGTACGGGGATGTATGAAACTCCAGTAGCATATTGGGTCCTCTGCTGACTATATCTGGGACCGCATCTCCGCCACAAAGACGCACCAATACGGGCGAGTCGCGAGTGGGTCCGTCCCAAACTGTGAGGTAATCTTGCACAACATTGCACTGGTCCCAAATCCTAGAAGATTGATGGATTAGTCAAGTTTGACAAGTTAAGGTTTTAGAGTAGATTGAAATCTTGAGTGTTGTTCGGTGATCATTTTGGAGTAGTGTTGTGTATTAGGATCACGGATTAGGATGGATGATTATTACACAAACTTTTTACTGTGATAAACAGTATGTAGATGATGTTAAATATTCGAACCTGTAAATTCACATCTATCACTGTATGACAGGTTTGAATTTGTTTATTTTGCACAAAAAATCTGTCAAGCAAATTTCAGCCTTAAAATCCAAAACCAAAAAAAAAGCTGACATTATAATCAATAAATTTCAACCAAAATGACGAAGCATAATCTCCTGAGATATTCAATAAATCCATTGGAGAAACAAAAGTCTAATTTGCCCGTCTTCGTTCGCACTTCGACGCTTCTCAAATCAAGCGTAAATAACGTTCCACAAAATAGCTGACGGCTAGAATTTGTCAACATTATTAGGGTAACAAATGAAGGTTTAATTTCAAGGAGTAAGACAGTGCGTTAACTAATAACTTTGCTGGACAGTAGTCGGTTCATTAATCTGTATTACAGTTGTAATTATGATTATCATCTGACATGAGTAATGGTGTGTTACGTAGGTTCTGTTCCATTATAAGGGTTTTCTGAAATTGGAGTTTGAGTGTACGTTTTGTTGGTTAGCGGTTGTAGTAAACTGTGTAACATACTACACTACATACTATATTACACAAGTGATGTTATCTCCAGTAAGTTAAATATTTTACGTCTGTTTAAAAAAACAGGCAGTACTGTAAACTGTAACCGTACACAATTAACAGCGTTCTTAGTACAATATTTATGGTAAAAATAATGTCAAGAAAGGAAAATCTATGTTAAGATTAGATCTAGTATGTATGTAATCTAACCCTCTTATTTTTAAATTATTTCTATTTAAGATATAAATATTTTAGAACTTTCTTTACACCGTGTGCAAGCTTAAATACAAGAAATAACTCGGTTCGATTTAAATTTTCCTTCATGAAGACAAACATTAATTTCCAAAACTCACAAAGATTATAATATGAAAGTATTACGAACACAGCAGTTCCATCAACTAACAAAACTTAACACTAACGCTACTAGGGACACAGAAGTTTTATGTGTACTCACTTTAAGACGCGCTGACTCCTATCGTACTTCACTATTTGGTCTTTGATATGTATTTTGTGACTATTCGTCTGCCTTACTGCTAGTAAAACATGTTTATCTGCCGGTATCTGCAAAACAACACATCAAAGTAAATCCAACTCTGTCCACAAGCTGCCAAAGTACACTTTTGTCTACCAGAAAAACTTCTAACCCTTACGCATCCGACATTTATTATGTACGTTTCCAGGTGTAACTGTTACGCAGTTTGGTGTGAATTTTATATTAAATATTAACACAAAGAGCCACACAAAGGCCACATTACATATCTCTTGCTTACGATTTATTTTCTAAACAAAACAGACACCTTTTTAATTGCTTTGTTCTCTGGTTTTAACTTTTGTGTTACACCTTTTATTTTTGGATATAATAATGGTTATAATGATGACGTTTACGTATCGCTTTATTTTCATTTCTTTTGATTTTGATATAGGCAATATAATAGTATTATTTTATGTTTTTTGTACAACGTCGCTTTTGAAAGGTTGTAATTTTAAAAATAATTTAGGTTGAATTTAATACGGTGCGTTATCTTTACTTAGGTATTACACAACAAATGAGGCCTGTTTCCAGCTGTGCGGAACATTATTGTGTAAGTATTACAAAACTCTGTATGTTAATGCCGTTATTCTATTTTGAGTAATAGTACATTGAATTATTATTTTCAACAATACACACAGAATAAGAGTTACTAAAACAGCGTTAACTACGTTATGTTTGCTCTTAAACTTACTAAAATGAAGATACAATGTGAACATAAACCCAACACTGTAAGTGAAGTTTAAACAAATAAATACGTAGAAGCATAATATCAATACAAAGAGAAAGAACACGTAAACATTCCAATTTCAAACTCCTCGACAACCGTAACCAATCACATCACTGGCTCGTATCCGAACGCAAGAATACACAAACACAAAAAGATAAATCCCATTTCTCGTTGCTTACCTTAGTGTGTTCAATGCGGTATGTACAAGTTGCGTTGCGGGGATAAACGCCAGGAAAGTTCGGTGACTGGATACGACACGCTCTGAGGTCACAGTCACTCAGTATTCTGTCGCAGTAGGTCCCAGGTACCCTCTCTCCTCTCCACGCGCCGACAGTAGCATTACCGTATCGTAATCTCGCTTCACTTCGCCTTAAAAACTTGTAAGCCAGCTTGAAGTCGAAATTGTAGCCCACGCCCTGTGACAGAAATTGTTCTGATAAATTCGTGTAGGTGTAAACTTTCTTCAGAAAGGAATGTTTAATTGAGTTTTACGTTGCTCCTTTGTTTTAAATGTAATGAAAAATTATTCATCAGAGTAAATAACCGTCAATAAGATTTGTTTCATTTATAGAACATTGAGTAAAATTAATTAATTACCTAAGTATTATTTGCCAACACAACTTTCTGAAGGGCCACTCAAAAATATAACGGAAAGTAATTTAAAATTTCCAACTTCTGTCTTATTGAGAAACAGTCATTAATCAATTAAAACAGGCAAATTCTATTTCGGAACATTCGTTCTAAAAGGAAAATATCAGTTAGAGATAAAAGGCGAAGCGCATTTACAAAATTTAGGGAGCCATCCGAAATGTATTAAATGGTTCCGAAACGAAATTCCCGTTATTAAATTAAGGAATTAAGGCGGTACCCAATAACATTATTGTAATAGGGAGGTATCCTTATCCTGCGGTCCCGGGAGGGTGTCCGTAATCGTCGCCTAATTAATTGATCGAAAGTTCAACCCTTAGTGCACATAATACGGCTGCTAACAAGAGATAAAGGGAAGGCAGCGAGCCGTTAAAAGCGGGGCGATGTGAAATATTAGTCAAGTCACAGGCGAAAACGTGTAGTTAGTTACACCACGTCAGTAGAACACAAAGGGATGCTTAGTAAGTGACTCTTAATGAAGATAAATACTGTTGTTCATTTATACGGATTAACTTTGCTGAGAGCAAAAACTCTAATTAAACATGTCAGTTTGTTGTGTTAACAAATTGTATGTTAAACCTTATCCCTACGTGTTCCCTTTCTAAATGTACCTATACGTACGTGTATGAGATTTTTTACGCTGGTTTTAAAATTCTTCGCACGGAAGAGGCTCTACTTTTTACGCTCATTTTTAATCAACGTCAACGTAAATGCGACAGAGATAAAATGTCAAATCTTAATGAGAACCAGCGTACTTTGTAACTTGTGAAAAAGCTGTAATAAGCAAGGATTGTCGTTGTCCAGACTAATTACCTAAATTATATCTGTTTTTATTTGTTGTAACAAATAGACATCTAGGGATTACTTTAGATGTGTTTTAGTTGCCTAGAATTCAAGTACGTCGCGCACTATGGGATTTTGGATCATGTGAGAACATAAAATTGAAGATGAACATTTAGACATATTACCCTGTAATAGCGTAAAGGTATTTTATAATGTCTAATTGTATACCTATGCAGTAAAGTTTAACTAACTTCCATAAAACAATTCCTGTAATAGAGAAATAACGTCGTATCGGGTTTGATTCCCAGGTCGAGGAAATTATTGGATTTTTCCATTAAGAGTTCCTTGGTAGCCACAGAAACTGTATTTGAGCCCGGCTGATGGTATTAGGCTGGCCTCATTACATGCGCGGTGACCTGATCTTTGATACCGGCCGTAATGTACCATTCGCAGCGCGCAACTAGCTGGTTGCAAACGCATTGTTTTCTTCGTACTGACCGCACGAAAATTCGCAGTGTAACACGTTACATTACACCTTATAACGCTGGTAAGCACTAGCCTTAAAACTTCGAACTCACCTGTTGACTCAGCCTGTCCAATCTCAGCGTCATATTAATAGAATCTGACTCAGAGAAGTACACCGTGTATCCCCACGCTGACCCGCACCATTGTCCAGTGGGAGGCGACGGGGAACGCTCCACAATCGTCATGTGGCCATCAGGACAGCCGTCTGAGGTAAACGACACGAACTTCCCGACCGTGAACGTATCGAATGTGAGCTGTGAACAAGGGTTTTGATTATTATAATATCTGAATTTACGCCTCATACCTTTCTTTATCTTTACTTTGAAACTACAAGGATTAATCATCTGAAACTGAGCACTACGACTAAATAAGAGCCTACACAGAAGCACACAAAACGTCTCCAACACCATAATATCAGTCTAGCTTTTTGGAGTGCAGCTATTTTTGACTCAAAAGGGGATGGTCTACAACAATCTATCGAGCACACAGAGTCAATCCTACTGGGGAATTGTCTCTGAATGGCACTTGATCTCTCATAATCTATAAACGGATGGCATGATGAGAATAGAAAAAAAAAATGTCGTTTCGATTAAGTCCGAGTCTAGTGTAGAAAACGGGCTTTGTCACTGTAGCAGTCAGTCCTAAAATTTTGCATATAAGTTGTCACACGTTACAGGAGAACTACAATCTTATCACCCAATCCGCAGCTTTGGGCGTTTCTAACAGCTTATCATAAGATTAGTTAATGGTTTGAACTAAAAATCTCTCGATGTATTATGAGAACTTATGAATTTAGAACAAATAGGAAGTAGGGTTTACTCGAAAACGACCCGTATTTTCGCTGACGGAATAAGAGAGTTGTTCCCCAGAAACGGACATAGGGTACCTTCATCCCAAAAAAAGTTACTTTTGCCAAGTAAAACAACAATAATAGAGGGCGCCCCGAATCACCGAATTGATTGTCAAATTCGAAATTAGAGCGAGACCACGGGCAAAAGCTAGTATATTTTTAATGAATAGAATATAGTGCTCTACCCGCAGTGAGATGGCAACAGTAGTCAGAGACCCACACTGAGGAACTTTCCGACAATGCGAGCCCAAGACTGAACGGTTATTGTTAGATCTGCGCAGGCGTACGAAGGGCGTGCCTTTTGTATGGTCTATTTTGAATGTCTAGGTACTATTACGGGAACGTCTGCGCTAGAAATATTTTACGATGCGTTCGTTTTTTTGGTAGTAATAATGATCAATTGAATCCTCCCGGTTGAAGCAGGAAGGACTCTTAGACCCATACTGATTAAAAGTCCACCATTTTCTTTCAGATGCCCTTTGCATTCTAGAGCCACGGTAGCCTACTTAGACAGACCCTGACAGGTTTACGATAATTGTGTTCTAAAGATCATATTTTTAAAGACAGGAGAATATACAACAATAGTGTTTATTGATTTTTTTGGAAATGAAACGTCGAAGTAATTCCCCACAGACCTACACCAGATGCTCTACTTTTTCTTACGTGTCGATGACAATCTATATTGACTCGGCCCTCGGCCTAGAATTGGGCCACGAGTTTAGAGGTCTCAGAATAATGGTCTACTATCGAAATGAAAAGTACTCTTTGCCATTTCTTGCGTTTATTATATTTAAGGGTGGACGACATTATGTTATCTAAATAAATAAAAATGAATCGCTCAATGTGTTGCTAAGCGCAACACTCGAAACGGCTGAACCGATAAAATCGAACCCGGAACTTCATAGTCAGTAGTCTTACATGCGATTACTAAACCAACAAGGCAATTAGTTTTAAACAAGACACAATCTAGGAAATGCACGATTACTAACCCAGTAAGTAGGTAATTCACACAAGTATAGCTTACAATATGCTGTTATTTTATTATTCTTGCATAATTTAAACTAATTTATATTCATTAGTTAATTTATTCAGATTTGATCTTTAGTAAGTATATGAATCATGTTCCTAAGTGATGTTGAAAGGTTTTAATAAAACATTAAATACATCTAGGAAATAAAATAAAGATCGAACTAATGATTGCCAACGAACAAATGAACAAGAATTTAAACCCTCACAAGAATAAGACAGTAATTTCTATGAAGCGTATATTTTTAATGAGCTCGTTTGTCGATTCGATTCCTTTTCAATTTCACCCCTAAATATAGATGATGCGTGCGTTCCATTCATACAGAAGGAAAAGGAGTAGAATTGCGTAATTTATTTCAGGAATGGTTGCGCAATATGTTCCTCGCCCTCACATAAATTCGGGCATAATAATGAATCGATTTTAATGCTTATGATAACTGGATGGAGCTACGAGTATATTTGAATTTATTATTTGAACATGTTCAAACGGAATGAGTGAGGGACAAGACAGCGCCCAGCGTCCATCTCACGACCCAGCCGATTTCTGGCCATCGTAGGTGCTGGCATGCGGATGGCGAGTAATGGGTGACTTGCCGATTGATCATGAACCATGCACCTGTAGTTTAAATTTTTGTGAATCGATGGCAATCAAAAAGGATGATAGATAGATGATATTTTCTTCCTTGGTATAGCAATAGCATTTGTAAGTTCTCGAACTGTATAGATATCAGAGCATGACATTCTTTGTTTGTAGAACAGCACTACCTTTAAGGATTTCCTCTGGATTAGTTCTTCCTAGACTACATTTACACTTGATCTGAAATTAATTAATTAATTACATCAGAATCTTGTTATAAATCTAATAAGACCTCGTGCTTCTCAGGAACTTCTAGAATTCTGGATAGAGTTTTGTAAATAATAAAGCTACCTTAATCATGTCCAACGCGGTTTTACATACGTTTTGACAAGTTTTGAGCGTTAATTATAATTTTGTGACTCAGAATTGTTTTGTTTATGATAAGGTACTGGTTAAATCGTGCTCACTACGCTCCATATCGAACTTTTTTTAAAGGAAGATGGAGGTAATTTCGTGAAAAATAGTTCAGACTGCTTCTCACAACCTAAAAATAATATAAAAAAAGAGAAAAAAAAGAGCTCAACCACAGACATCGTTACACAAGGATTTTTATACGACTATCTGTTGTCAACGCGGTTTCACAAGATTGTAACTCGAAAATTTATCACGGGTATTTAATACCGGGAAACACGGTGTCTTAGGTTTTATTCCAGACCTGTCGTTGAGCTTTTCATCAAGATCTGTATAACCGTTTTCATGTCATTGAGTAACAAATATCCAAAATTTTGCATTTATAATTTTCATAGGAATAATAAATTAATATTACTAAGTAAGTACTGAGTTCTATGTTTTTAGTTATCCTGTGTTGTATTTTGTGTGTACATAAATAGTAAAATAAATAAATAAATAAATAAATAAGTTCCTCCGTGCCTCGGAAAGCACGTAAAGCCGTTGGTCCCGGCTGTCGTTTGTAGATCTTTGACAGTCGTTACTGTTAGTCAGAACCTCTAAAGTCTGACAACCAGTCTTACCATGGGGTGTCGTATTACCCAGTTACTGGGTTGTGGAGGTCCGACAGGCAGTCGCTCCATGTAAAATACTGATATCCATCTGCATCTGGTTTGACTGGAAGCCGACCCCAATATAGTTGGGAAAAGGCTAGGCACATCATCATCTGCCTAGCCTTTTCCCAACTATATTGGGGTCGGCTATGAAAATTATATAGTCCTATGAAATTATACATTACTATATTATATTTAGTCCTATGAACATTATTTAATCTTACTTCATCAGTAAGATTAGATAATATCGGAGTAATAGGTACCAACTCGATTTTGTAACGTAGCACCCCTAACAAAAACCTTATCCGACGATTTCACAATCCCACCACTTTTCCGTCAATACCACATCAAAATTCAACCCCACCCGTCTACTAAAATACAATCTTCCTATTTCAGATTACAATCACATACTAGTTCAGGCCGATCCGTTTGACGGGGGTCCGTTTTAGAGGTCGGATCACGTCCGCATTTCTAAATACCTGTATAATGTCGCCATAGTTTCCTCCTGTGGCGGTGAAGTTTAGATGGCAGACGAAAGGGAGGTGGTCCTCTCGAGGCCTCCGGACCTCTAATTCGTATGTGCGGCCAACGTCTCCCATGTATGTCCTGTTGCATGCTGTAACAAAAGAAAATTGGATTTAGGGGGCAGTTTCGTTATTAGATTTGTGGTTATTTGAAGATGTTGTCTTGTCATATGATTCGTTTATCTATCCTAGTAATATGCTGGGGAAAGTATGTGGGGAATGGGTAATCTTTGAAACTTCACAAATTCCGAATTCCCAATGTGTTTTAATTTTCATATTATTCATAATGTCATCGATTTTAATATGATATGTATATGATTTTAATATCTGAATAACGTATTATTATTAGTTTCGAAATTTTAGTTTACGGCCTTCATTTTACAGTTGAAAATTCAATGAAGTCGCAAATTCAGGCATTAATTTATTTTTATGATATCTAGTATAAGTGAAAACAGGGTTTGACATCATTAAAAGTTGTGACCTTATACATAAAACATTAGCCGACGTACAATAAAAACTTTTAAACGTCTGTTGAACACTTCTTGTCTAAAAAAATGTCAGATTATGACGTTGAAATAAGGTTCATTTTGCAGTCACACTTTTTTAGACAAGTGTTCAACAGATGTTTAAGTTTTTGTAGTAAGGCTGTTATTTTTTACGATTCAATTATAAAGAACATGAACTTTTCACTTAATAAATAGAGTAAGCAAAATCAAATTCTAAATAAAACTGTCAGAACATGAACGTTGTCATTACTTACAAACAACAGTAACAATAAAACACATGTTTAAGTTTGCGTTACTTTTGGCACGGGACAAACAAAGGCAGTTTCTTCCAGATATCATTGTTTGGCATTCCGTGAAGTGAAAGAGATTGTAGACATACGAGTAGAGTATTCTGTACTAGGATGCAACGCTAAAAATACTACTTTTAATTTAACTGTATGATACGTATAATTAGACTTTTTTATCATGGTAAAAACAATCAAATGATCTGATGAAATGATGTCCTCCTATCCAGGGCGGGGCGGGCGTGACTATCAGACTTGTACTGGCTAAAATCCACGGTGATCCTTCAATAGACTTTTACGTTCCAGGGTCATTGTTACAAAAAGTCTCGCGACCCCGTGTGGCACCACGACCCCGGCAAGCACGTATTATTAAACTTAACTTTCTGTTACCCAGTTGTCCGTCGCGTAGAAATATACAATCATTATGTTCTACATAGCAGCGTACTGCGACGCTGATTGTACTACGTTACTTTTACTCACAATTTTCGCTAGCGTTAATTCATAATTTGACAATTAATACCCCACACGACGCTCCATCTATTTTCATTATGAACATTATTGTAATTTTCCCTGGGGAACTACTTTTTTCGGAATGAAAGGAAAAGAAAATTATTATTATTACACCTGAAAACGTATAATGCTAAACGGGATAATCGGTTCAGTGATTTAGGTGCGAAATGGTAGCGGAAAAACTTACCATTATTTTATCAAAACAATATTTGTTAGAATTCAAGTATCTTAATGTGGCTTGCGAGGTTATTGACATGTGGGACGTGAATACAGCAGTCATTGTGCCGATATTCATGTCTGCCAATGACTGAATTGCCAAGAGCCTCGAACAACCAACAATGGCCGGACCCTGTTCCCGATGCTGGTGGACTACTATTTTTTTTTATATTTTTAAATGTTTCTTTTTTCGTAAAAAATTGAACGTATAAATAAAAAAACTATTTGTACGGATTAAGACAAAACCGAGTCACCCGATTACCACACTACTTTTTACACACTTGCGTAACTTTCAGATTTCCTCTTATAAACTCATTTCAAAAGTACTTTAAAAAAAAAACAAAATCACAAGCCGAGTGAATCTGGAACAGTGATCTGATTATAAAGTCAGCTCAGCCAAAGGCTTTGATTAACTTCGATCCACTATCAAAAGAGAACGCCTTTGAAATTAAAAACATTGATGTTGAATTTTTTAAGAGAATTTCATTACCGTGTTTTCGACTGCTCTGAATTCTATAAATAATAAAACATACACTCGTTTTTCGAATTAATCTGTGTGACGGGGTTGTTGTTGGAATTTTTATGTAATTCCTACCTTAATTTTGATGTAGATGGTTTAAAAAGGCGATTTTCACATGACATCGTTAGTCACAGTTACGTTTGATTATCACAAAATTATAAATAATTATGTATAACTAATATTTGTCCACGGCTTCACCCGTAACACGCAAATGAATTAAAAGCTACTGAACCGATTCTCAAATTGTTGTTTTCCGTATAGTAGCTCTATTTTAGCGATTAACCTACGCAATACTTTATGTTCCAATTGCAACTGATCAAGACAGTGCGTGTCGCTATAGTTATTTATTAGCAAAAACATTTCAATAAGACGTACAACAAGTGAAACAAGAAATTGCTGCTCGAAGCTTTAAATATCAACAATAATTAACCATCAAAGTTAATGCTCTGGCTGCCAAATTAACGGGTTCTGGAAGTATCATTTACACAATACTGAGAAGGAATGCCGTTCCAAATCTTATAAAATGGTTTGCCATAGAATAGTGAGAATAGTCATTGGATAACTCTACCTGTTTTGAAGCCAAAATTGTCAGACATAGCTCAGATAGACAAACAGCTAAATGCCCATGGCAGATTACTATGCTCAGCGGGCTACAGAAAAAAAACAGACGTACGTTACGAATTAGGCTTCAACCGTCTTACCACAAAAAAGTTAAACATCTGTTGAACACTTGTCTAAAAAAACTGTCAACGTTAAAACGGCATTTCACTTGATATAAGGGTCGTTTTGCAGTTACGCTTTTTTAGACAAGGTGTTCAACAAATGTTTAACTTTCTTGTGATAAGACGGCAAATGTTTCGACGACACGATTGACGCAGTGACTGAGCATTCGACATCTGCGCAGCGGGTCGCTGGTTCGATTCTCGCACGGAACAATTATTTGTATTACCTACAACTGGTTCCGGGTTTGGGTATTTGTGTATATGCGTTTCTATGTTTCGCATCCGCGACCCAAAAAAAATGGTGTCAGTTCCAATACAAGTGGTATATAATATAATATAGATGTATATTAATAAACGCATAACACACAACACTCACAAATGCCTTTGAGAACTGTTTCGACACCACATCGTAACTGTCATACCCACTCGACATATTAATCGTTATTGTGTCTGTATTGCGCAGTTATAATTGATGTTTGTCTGTCATAGCGCATACAACAGAATCGTCATAGTATACACAACATGTATTACAATTATGCAGGTCAATATTTACTGTGACATTGGTGGATATTGGTTCGATTTGTATGAATATATCGCTCCGTATATTGATCTCACTGCATATTCAGCTTTTGTTTTATTTTTTGCTGAAAAACTTAAATATTAGTTCATAATGAATTCTAAAGTACTTTTTTGAAGTCAAAAAATCGCACTAAGCTTCTGAGAGTAAAACAATAATGTTAATGTCAAGTATTCCATAATATTGAAAGCATTTTCTTGATGAACAGTCACCCAGAAAACTTCGAAAAATGAAATCCTAAATTAGTCAGGATGCCAAATTAGTATTAGTTATTGAGACTTATCATTCAAACACAACACGCATGTAATAATTCATACTAACATCCCATTTCTATAGTCACGGAAATCCCAAACAGCAATACGTTATGTCCTAAATTTATGCATGTCATTATAAAATACACCGCTGTACCTGTACTATTGTTAATCCTTTCAGAATAAAAATAGGGAAATGAGAAGGAAAACGGTCGTGAATAAAGCGACCCTCACAATGGACTGCGGCCATATTTTACGATCTTTTTAAAAAAACGCGCCTTTTGTCTCCACTGACAGCGCATTACATAGCATAAGACAAGTGTACACTTCGGGCCAGAATCATTGTTCCCATTAATGTTCCCGCTTTTGTTTTCGGACAAACGCGAAATATCAAAACAATGCTACCACTTAATTACGTAAAATGATATCGCCCAATTCGTTAGGTTCATTTCTTGTAATATAACTTAGATTTGAAGTTTTGATTGTTATGTAACTTTTAAGTGAAAGAAGAGCTTGAAAACGGTGAAGTTTTTTAGTTTCTACTGTGGGCTTACTCATTAATTTTGATGGCATGGTTCGTTTATGTCCCGGGTCGACGGCGCGTTGTGTTCCACGCGCGCCTCAAAGAGCGTCAGCACGATGACGGGGCCCCGCCCAAGAGGGCCAAAGTCTGCCGGGGTCGCGGGACTTATCTCATTACCGTGACCCCGGAACACAAAGGGCTATTGAAGGACACCGTGGATTTTAGTCAGTACAAGTCTGACAGTCCCTCCCGCCCTGCCCGGGGTGGGAGGACTCATTTGATGATTTTACCACGCAAAAAAAAAAAAAATGGTTCGTTTATGTGTTTAAACGATATGTTGGATTTTGTGTAAAAAATCGTGGGTTTATTGTTGATAAGCCTCAAATATAAATAAGTGTTCCATCTATAGACTTGTAGGCTATTTTATGTGAGACAGACTGAAATAAATAAAACAAGCGCACTCTCTTACCGAAGCATTCCCCTACAATCCAAGACTCGATTTTGAGCATTACATTTGAAGTCGTTGTTACAATTTCTATCATTACAAGTTGCACAAGTAACAGTCTTATTTCAATTCAAAATCGAAACCTAAATTGTTACATCACAGGCGAATGCTCCCAGCGGGCAGCCTTCAGGCATATCAATGGTGACAAGAAAAATGTTCAAACAAAAAGTGATACCTATATACTACTCAACCTTAAGTTACAAAAAAAAAATTTTACCGCATAGTCAAAGTTAATAAAAAAGACTAAATTATGGCCAGTCCCCAGGACATAATTTATATTGAATTACAGAACAAATTTAAGTAGAAGGAAAAATATTATGTTAGCTCTTCTGAATTACTGAGTAAACTGAGCCGAGTTATTTAACGTTTTAGTAATCATAAAAGATTAATGTAAGACAAACTGGGTTTATTTATCGTTTCTCGTGTTACCAAAATGAAACTAGCAAATATCATTATTATACTTTATTATTCGGCTCTTGTTGACGAGTAAATAGTTTAGTGGCAAATCGTAATTTTTTGACACACGTAAATTCAGTACATTGATTGCCGAAAGGATATTTTTTTGTGGTGGAAAATCTTCAAATTACTTCTACCGCTTTGGGTGAAGAGAATATCGGACACTTTTTTTTTAATAAAACTCAATAGTACAGATCCAGGATTGCGGTTCAACATAAGGCCTTTGGTACACAACGCGGCGCAATTGTACGATACCTTACGACTTTGGGATTCCTTGAATCGTGGTTGTATACGAACTTCTAGTGATTTTTATTGCGATATCGCCTGGATACCAAAGTCGCAAGATATCTGAGATTTGCGTCCCTTCGTGTACGATGGTACTAAGGCACATAAACAAAGGCATGATAACCTGTTTATGAAAGAATAGGATCGTGATATGTATTATTGTTTCAGTGAGACCTTATAACAATCAGCTTTGAACATTTCAGGTGATATGTCGGTGATAACTGTGTCGTACTGTGTATTCAATTCACACCCCATCATGGACTGACAAACTAAACAACTAAGTTTTTAGGAAAATTTCTTCGCTATCCACTGGAATTCAATAAATAATTTATTTATATCTTGAAAATATTTCAAACAAGTTGGAGATCTCTTCATCACTAAGCGTTTACAGATTCATCTCATTATATTTCTAGCCCAATAGTAGTACATAAAAGCCTAAAATAACTAGCAAGAAACTGTCCTAAATATACGAGTACTAGGAGCGAATGACGCGATAGGAAGTGTTTGCTTAGCGAACATAATTGAGACATTTTAGTGAGAACGCAGTTAGTAGTCGGTAAAGTTTTCTCAGAATGGGAACGAAATTGTTCTTCCGAAAGTTAGTCGGAGACGGTTGTCGGATAGGCACTAGAGCGTTCGCGATTGCCGAGTGATAGGTAGGTATAGGAGGTAATGGGAAGTAAATGTTTGCTTACTAAGTGAGACTTCTTTTTATATGTTATCAAAGAAATCGAAAGCTTTTTGGAAAAGCTTTTTAGTAACTCAGTAGGCACTTGGCAAATATCACCACAGAACAGTTTCTAAAATCGAATCGGTTCAGTTGCCTCTCGATTTTGATATTGACATTTTAATTTTGATGGCTAGACCATAGAAAAAATGAGAAGAAAAGAGGCTCGAGCACTATTTTACGCTTGCAGATTTATGTATTTTGTACGGAAAATGAAAAAAAAAACACTTGTAGTGTACGAACAAGGAACTAACTGTATCCAATAAATTTACATTAAAGTTCCCGTTTCTTTTATTTTATAAAAACGTGAACATGTATGAATGTGCTCTAAACTGTTAAATTGCGTAAATTAATAGAATAAGAGCCATAATATGCTTTAAAATCACTGTTTTACGCTTTAGTAACTACGTTCTATTTTTTGATCTACTAGTATAGCCAGTAATACAACTAAACCAACAGACACGTGTGTAAAACCGTATGAACGAACGTCGGTATCCGGTATCCGGTAATTATGTACAAACTGCACGTGTAACGTAAACATGCTGCAGAGTAAATAATTAAACTATGAAACGTGCCTCATTGCCTTCATCACAGATAAAGCTAACGTTTATCCATAAAATCTGGACTAAATAAATTGCATACATTATGGAATAATACATTTCGATGTCCTTGTGACTAATTTTAGGGATAATGGAATTTGTAATTTTGTCGGAATTTCAGGTTATTCTTAAATACTTATTAGGAGAATAGGTTCAATCAATCAATCAATCAATCTGTTACAAATTCTGTTTAAAATTATTCTACAATACTTTTTAAAGTGACCTCTCTCTCTACGAATACGAATGTCTTGAGGAAAGCTTGTGTATAAATGATTGTGGAGCCGGATTCTGTGAAGAACGAAAGTTACGTCTTAGATGAAGAATAAAAGAGAAGTATATGTAAGAGAAAGACACCCCAAAGAAATTGAGCTATGGGCTGAAAAATGAAAATAATCATTATGGAGGACATGCCGGTTTCCTGACGCTGTTTTCTTTCACCGTGTTGAGAGCATTGGTTATGATACGATGAAGAACCTACGACCCACAACTTGTGAGACGATGCCGATACCACTGAGCCACCAGTACCCTTAGCACGAGTTTTCAATATTTTACTTTACAGCGTCTTTTCAGTATTTACAGCGTTTTTTGTATGAAAAAATGGAACAACGCCTCTTGTGTGCGAAGAAGGAACTAATTTTTTCGTTGAAAATTATCAATTTGAAATTGTCAAAGTTTCAGTTTACTTTACGTCTCAAATACTGAAAACTCGTGCTAAGGGTACAGTTCTGACTTACTGCTTAAACGTTTACGGCTTACTGGTTTTTGCACTATGGAATCTAATGACAATTAAGAATTCACTTTGTTTACGTAATCTAGTATCCAATGTAGTCTATTGCTACGATTAACACAAATGTAAACAGAAACAATGTTTGTTTATTATTACTCCCGTACTGCCAACATAAAGGCAGTAATACAAGCTCCAAACAGGTCGTACAACACAACAGTGCAAAACAAATAGCGAGTAAACTTCATCATTAGAAACCTCGTGTTGCCAACGTAACAAAGATTGACACAGCGATGTAGGCAACAAACAGGCTTGTTAAGACTGCATTACTGCAGGAGCCCGATCCACCGCTAATTATGTACCAGCTGTGTGTGGTACACGTTTGTGGAGAGGATAATTATTATTTTGATGGTGTACGTGCATCAATTTTGAGAGAGATGAATGTTGTTTGCTTTGTTTTACAGCAGCTACTTATCCTGTCTCTATGTAGGTATTTGCAATAAGCGATCCAGCAATTGATTGCCGGTATTGTAGGCCCATGACTTTTTTTATCGTGATAAAATCAACAAATGAGTCTTCATCCAGGGCAGAGCGGGAGGGACTGTCAGATTGTACTGACTAAAATCCACGGTTTCCTTTAATAGCCCTTTACGTTCCGGAGTCATGGTAATTCGTTAGCCCCGCGACCCCGGAAGCCCATGACCTTAATTCGCGGTGTCGCTGGTAGTTGCATAGTGGTTGTGACATGGCTGCGAATCAAAATGGCGGCAAATGTGGTCCGTGAAGATTCTTGTATTTAATTTCAATATAGAATAGGCACCCGTTGTGTGTTGACGTTGTGTGGTTGTGGTACGTACAAAACCGCCTTTATAATTAGCTTTTTTTAAACATAATTTTATATTAATTTCTACTCTAGCAACTATAACCTCATACTTTTTGCTATAGCTATGCAAGTTGTTATGCTATGTTCAAAAATTCGTCCTGCGTACTGTGCATACTGTACTGTGTACTCTAATGCACAGTAAGAGAAAACACACAGTTCATGTTTGCCGTTCCGTTCTGATCGCCTGCCACAATATACGGTTGGAATGACATAATCACTATGCATAGTAAATGAGTTGGAATTCGCAGTGTAAATTAACGTTATCTGTGTTCGGTAGTTTAGTATTGTAGATCTGTTTATTTAGAGCTTTTCTCATTAACAGGTTGATTTGATTTCATTAGGTAGAAAAAAGTGCCTTTATAATGGATACCGCGATCTTCAAACTCACATGAGTATTAAAGGAACAGGGTGGGGTAAAGTTAGTATAAGCACCTTCGAACGCAAGGCGACGAAAGCCTCTATGGCGATTCACACACGACACCGCGCACCGCCGCGGCAGCCAGTGATGGTAAAGCGGATTTCGTAGCGGTGGCCCGCGCGGTAAGGTAGTTTTCGCGCCTGACCGCGCGGTTGGATTTATCACGATTTTGACCAGTTTGATCACAGACACTGGCAAGAATGGCCGCTGAAGTGATATCAGCAATCTGGCTTTTATGGCGTAGAAAGAAAAAAATAAGAAGATATTGGGTTCATCCATTTTTAAGAAGCAGAACTCTAAATGGGACATTCATCACGTCCTGCACCCATAATGAACCGCGCGGTTATGCGGCGCCCCGTGTGTGAGGCGCCTCACCGCACAGCCGGCAGCGCGTAGGGGCAGTGGCGGTGAACTTACCGCTCCACCGCGCGGCCGGGTGGTGTACGTGTGTTAGGTATCTACGGATTTCTTAGATTCCAATGCGACGTGAGATCCGCTTCGTCACCTACCGCGGCGGTGGACGGTGACGTGTGTGAATCGCCATACCTTATGATTTTGGCATCTATTGACACGTGCCTGTGTACGAACCTCTGTCAATTTTTGTTGCGATAGTCGCTTGGATATTAAAGTCTTGCATCGTCTTGTGTAGGAAGGGGTTGAGTCTGTCCCACCAGGGCGGGTGGAGTCATTCGGTGATTTTACACCCACAAATAAAAAAGGCTCTATTTAAATATGGAAATCGAACAGTCGCTTTAGCACTCGCGAGATATGGTATCAGTCTTTGTAACTTACACTGCTTTCTTTTGATGACGTAGTCTCCCTACTCGTCAAAACTCGGTAGTTCAAAAAAAAAGAAAAAACCGGCCAAGTGCGAGTTGGACTCGCGTGAAGAGGGTTCCGTACGATGTTCCCTATCACGTTTTTTTTTTAAATCTGACCCAAATTGGTACGCACAATATTGAGTGATTTACCATATTATTTTAATATCATGGACTTCTTATAGGTTTTCCTATAATCTATTAGTAGAAAACTAATTAAAAAAAAAAATAGGTTCAGTAGCTTCGGAGATAAGGGGGGGAATGGTCAAATTTCGTCTATTTTCTTGAATAACTTGGAAACTATTTATTTTAAAATTACAATAAAAATATATTTAAGATTGTCTCAACGAGACCTTTCATTTGGTATGTCACACGATGCAGATTTCAAATGTTTTTTTTTTAATTTTCCCCTTCCCCCCCAAAAATTACCTCCCATATACAGATATGGACTTCTTATAGGTTTTCCTATAATCTATAAGTAAAAAACTAATTACTGTATTTTTTTCAAAATTTTAGGTTCAGTAGTTTCGGAGATAAGAGGGGAGGGGGAATGGTCAAATTTCGTCTATTTTCTTGAATAACTTGGAAACTATTTATTTTAAAATTACAAAAAATATATATTTAAGATTGTCTCAACAAGACATTTTATTTGATATGTCACACGATGCAGTTTTCAAAACTTTTATTTCATTTTCCCCTTCCCCCCCAAAAATTACCTCCCACATACAGATTTCATCTATTCACGTCACACCTCTGTGCTTGGGTTACAAGAATTGATATGTGTACCAAATTTCAACCCAATCGGTTTAGTAGAATCGGAGATAATTGACTGTAAGCGACAGACAGACGGACACACGAGTGATCCTATAAGGGTTCCGTTTTTGTATTCGGACGTACGGAACCCTAAAAAAACTCATTGCAAGACATGACGAACTCAGATTTTGAAAACCATGGTTACCTATCATAAGATCGAAAAATGTTTGACCGAATTTCATTTGACCTAAAACTTTTCAACTATTATCGTTTGGATTTTTTTTACTTCATCGAAGTCACGTTTGCCACTGTTTCAGTTAACCTATTATTTATTCGTTTTTTTTCGTTACTCCAACACTTCATTTGGCCGAAAAACTTTTTACCGATGTTACACTTACTGGAAATGACGGTTGTTCGAAGTATTATGTTTCCAAACATTCATTATACCACTGTTTAAATTGCCATATTTTCATTTCACCAAACACCTAGAAAGTGCACACTAATTATTGCTGTTACATTTTTAGCAGGCGCCATTGAAATGTAGGTAGACAATACAAAACAATTGTATCCCTAGGGTATTGTATTATCATTAATGACATTTGCTGTTAATTACATAGTTGGACTATAAAGGTGAAACCGCACTAGGCGGAACTGCACTGCAGCGGAACTGCGTGACACGACGCTTTTCTTTGCCACGCAGTTCGGTTGCAGTGTAGTTCCGTTGCCGCTTAGTGCGTGATGTCTCGTATAATTTCATATAAAGAATATTTTGACGCATCTTGTCGCGCAGTTCCGCTGCAGTGCAGTTCCGCCTAGTGCGGTTTCACCTTTAGGGGTGTTCTGGCTAGCACGTGTGTCCGAAGCTTTTTGCGGATTCTGTGTGATTCTTGATACTCTTTTGTTATTGTGTTGTTCTTGTGTTTGTAAAAAGGTTTGTATTGTGATACACTTGCATACAGCATAAAAACAGATATGCAACATGCAAACAAGCACCACAAAAACATGCAAGCAAGCATGCAGCGTGCAAGTAAGCATGCAGCATGCAAGCAAGCATGCAACATGCAGCATGCAGCATGCAAGCAAGCATGCAACATGCAGCAAGCACGCAGCATGCAACATTCATCAAACACGCAGCATTCAAGCAAGCATGCAACATGCAACAAGCATTGTTTCTGTCATGGCTCCGGCGCTGCGGGGTTTTGGGTGGCCCCGCGCGAGCTTATCGTCGCAGATGATTTGAACGCTCACCACCGCAGCTTCGGTTTACTGGCCGGCTAAGCCGGCCAGCCTCAGCCGCGGCGGCGGCCGTTCCAACCACCTGCTCCTCAGCTCGCGGGCCACCCCACCCCTCCGCGCCTACGCGATTTTAAATTACACTCTAGGGGTAGGGCAGACAAGACTACGTAAAGTCGGTTTTGCAGCATTTCGTTTCCGCCACAAAGTTTTGTAGCACAATATATTGAATTTTTATGACAGTAATTTAATTTTTCGGTAAAATGTTATTTCGGTATGGTGAAAATATGGCAAATAAATCATTTGGCAATTGAAAAAAGTTTAAAAGAGGCTTCGGTCAATAGTAAAAACTTATTTTGTTAATCGGCGGAACATACTTCGGTAAAATAATAATTATGGCTAGTGATACTTCGATGAACTGAAAATATGTCAAATAATGCATATAGCAAAAGAGATGTCGGTCAATAGTTTTCGGTGTAATGAAATTCGAACAAACAAAATTCGGTAAATTGATCGGTTCCCGAAAACCATACATTCTATTTACCAAACTTATGTATGCGGAACCAAAGTTGACTCGTACTTCGTAATTCACAATAATATACCAAAGTTGCCTGAGTAAGCTATAATAAGACTGCATTACCAAATGAGCGCACGCGTTTCACTAATTAGTTATGTGTAAACTTGGATCGTCGAGGGATTTCGCGATGTACGTAATTAATCTTTCAACGCTTTCCCACTTTAATTTTATTATTTTTTCGTAGAAATTGTTCATAATTTTACTATTGCTAAGCACTTTTGGTGATGACCGTATTAACATGATAGTATACTGTACAAATCGGGTGATGTAATAGATGAAAACAAATATAAATAAAGACATAAATACCGTGCTTTTGCTACAACGCTTGACGAAGCTACGCTCTTGCTACGACAAAGCTACGCTCTTGCTACGACGTAGCTCGTAAGTGCTACGAGGCGACGATTCGTAGCAAACAACACATGATCAAGTTTAGAACTGTGTTGTTTTCGAGTTTCAAATACATAATTTAATAAAAAAGGATTTGAAGGTTTTTGGCACTATCATCGATCGCCCGTCATTTGTTTTTTTTTTTTTTCAAAGCCGCGGTGCACAAAGAAAGTTATATATTTTTTGGGCGAATGATAGATAGGGCCACCCATACAAAAATCATCAAACCCTTTTTGGCAATTTTGTGTTCTGTAATAATTTATGTGCAAACTCGTATCTGTGTCACGTTAACATTTGCGGTGTGGTTAATTATTCTTTCACCACCATTTCGGTATAGCGATGTTTCAATGTGTAATTATTTAATCGTTTCACTGTGTAAATGTGTTTCATTTATACAAGCTATGGAGGCATTATGAATTTTGATTACAAAGTTAATGTAACGCACTTTAAATTTATTATTGAGTAAAAAAACTCTAAACTCTTTCTCAAAGAAGCACACTTACACACCGTCACTTTGCAGGCTCGCTGTCTCATACAAACTCACACACACACATCAACCCAAGTACTTTACTCCGCCGGCGTCTTCAAGTATTTTTACAAAATGTTTAGTTTTCAGGTTCACGACCCAGCTTGCGTCACTGATCCAGATTCTTGAGTACTCCTCCCTACCTCAGTGATCGGATGTTTTCACAATTTGTCCCCATTTGCCGGCCACCTATTTCAGCTCTATCGGTGAAACGTTTCAAACAGGGATTGGCAATTTCGGGTCGGAGTCGTATTTGAAAACTCACTTTGCTTCAGCACTTTAGAACTGGTGTGAATTGCTAGTCTGCTCTCATTATTGCTTTGTCCTCATTGACATTGCTATCACGTACATAGTTACATTAAACAGCAAGTTTTTGAATGGTGGGTTGAGATGAGATCAGTATCATAAACTGCAATGGGCTGTGTACACTTTCAAACATTCATTAATATGCCTATTTTGTCAAACTGGCAAACAGTAGGAAAACAAAAAGGGGCCCTTCATTTTTCGACTGTTATCTCTTTCAACTATTTGAACCCAATCCTTTAAGGGCGCATAACCAGAAAGTTGGCAACGTCGCAAACAGCTGTCAAATATTTACAAGTTTAAATTAATTTGGTAAATTTACTGTATCAAAATAAGAAATATAGCTCTGTAGTGCACTAAAACATTGATTACGGAATGCAATAATTAATATCGTAACATCGAATATATAGTTTTAGATGTAAAAAAACCGGCCAAGTGCGAGTTGGACTCGCCCATGAAGGGTTCCGTAGCAGCAACATGGATTAGAGATATAATTATATTGAGATTAGTAAGTAATATACACAAACAATAAAAATAACTTTGTTTTTCATAGTATTTGTATGAATGGCAAAGTTATATTTGCGGTTTTGGAAAATGTACTATATCTCAAAAACTGCTAACTGTATCTCATCCAAACCAATTTTCGTTGGTAGTTTTGGTTGAGGTCTACATTATATATATTTTTTAGTTTTATCATTCTCTTATTTTAGAAGTTACGGGGGGGGGGGACACACTTTTTACCAATTTGGAAGTGTCTCTCGCGCAAACTGTTCAGTTTAGAAAAAAATGATGTTAAAAACCTCAATATCATTTTTAAAGATCTATTCATAGATACCCCACACGTATGGGTTTGGTGAAAAAAATTTTTTTGAGTTTCAATTCTAAGTATGGGGGGCACCCCCAAAATTTGTTATGTTTTGATTTTTGTGTGAAAATCCTAATGCGGTTCACATAATACATCTTTCTACCAAGTTTCAACAGGATAGCTCTTATACTTTCGACAAAAAGTGGCTGTGACATACACGGACAGACAGACAGACAGACATGACGAATCTATAAGGGTTCCGTTTTTGCCATTTGGCTACGGAACCCTAAAAAGTATTTGGAAACCTTCCAAATGCTTTTTTAAACCTGAAACGGTTACAACATCAAATTCAGTATTTTAATTGCATTCCTATAGTGTGTTTTAGTGCCTATGTTTTAGTGCACTACAGAGCCATATTTCTTATTTCTATACAGTATCATTGCTAAATTAATTAAAACTTGTTAATATTTGACAACTATTTGCGACGTTGCCAACTTTCAGAATATGCGCTCTTAAGTAGAAGTTAAGCTCTCTGCACATGATATCATCAAAGAATTTATGTTTGATGGACCAAAGTTTCTTCTATTTGTTTGTTTAATTTGGTAAAAAATATAGGTATTATAAAAAATGTATTAAAGCAAGAGAAGAGAGCAGTGGTGGCCCAGTGGTATTGGCCTCGACTTACGAGTTGTAGGTCGTGGGTTCGAACCCAGTCAGGCGCATTACTTTGTGTAATTTATTTCAACACCACTGCTCTCAAAACGGTGAAGGAAAACATCGTGAGGAATCCGGCATGTCCTAGAACCAAAAATTCGAAGATATGTGACATCTACCAATCCGCACTGGGCCCGCGTGGTAGATTACGGCCCACTCCCTCTTACAGAGAGGATCCCTGTGTCCCAGCAGTGGGAACATTTAAAGGCTGATGATGATTAAAGCAAATAAGGCTAGCTTATCATGATTTGCAGGCCCGGTATATTTTTTTTTCCTTCCTCTTTTTGATGAAAATACTAATAAGGATAATTATAATTTTAAGCTCTTGGCCGACGAATTTTACCGGTATCATCTACCTTTACTCAATGCGGCGTATTTTTACAAAATGTTTTTAAAACCCATCTTCCCGTTTTTTATTGCACCTGACCTAATTTCAGTTTGTGTAAATATTTTTTGTACCCATGGCTTTCATGAAGAGTATATTATTAAAAAAAGCGAATTGATTTTGCTTTAAACCTCCGTAGTTTGACCTATTTACATTTTAAATTTTGCTGTAAAAACAACAACATATATTTTTCAATTTGCGCGAATGGATGTGATTTTTTTTTTGTGGTTTTTGATTCTTGGATTGATGGGCAAATTAAGAGTGTTTTTGAATTAATGGTGATAAAGGCAGAACGACACTTACATTTTGTTCTGTGCTGCGATACACATACATCAAAAAAGTTTGTGGTCACTAGCTTAAAGCAGTTTACTTTTTTTTTAATTTTGTGGAAAATCAATTGAACTCTTTGATTGTTTTATGTTTTTTATCTATATTTTTAAAATAAATAATCTTAAAAAAAGAATACCGTAAGAAAAAAGATTTAGATTTTTCAACGTGATAGTAAAATATTTGATGTGTACTCCTTTCGCCTCATCCATGATCATAAATCTAGTTATACAAGCACTCTGCCGGTGTCGTATAGTTAACAGTCTTTTTTATGTTTTGACATCACTACCTACTACCTAGACCTTCCCAAGTATATCAGGATTAGCTTTCCGTCTAATGGAGTTGTAACAGACGACCTTATAAAGGTCGCCGGAAGACGCTGGATGCAGGTCGCTTCCAACCGCTACATGTGGAGATCTAAAGGGGAGGCCTATGTTCAGCAGTGGACGTCCTATGGCTGAGATGATGATGATATGGAGTTGAATACCAATACTTTATATGTGGTGTCTACCTTTCAGACTGATTCTGACTTCAGAATCTAGATCCTAGGTCTCAGAATAACAGACGTGCTTAGAGTATTCATTTATATCTAATCAGATATTAGTGTTCCATCAGACGTGGTTATTTTCAAAGGTTACAGATAGCAGCCGAGTGCAACTGCTTTACGAGTTTCCCGAATAACGAAGGGAAATCTTCAAACTACTACAGAAATATCTTTTTACCATAGATTAAGAAGTATAGTAAATTGTAAGTTGCAAGAATGGTTTTTGTTAAAACGTTAATTATTGTAAATAAATATCAACCCTTGCCGCTGTTTTTACTCCGCCTCTATCAAGTTTTAAGTTTACGGAACATTTTTTAATATTTCGGTTCAATACACCTAACTCGGATGATAAAGGTAGATGATAACGGTACTCAGTAAAGGAATTTCTTGTCACAAAATAGACGCCATCTTAGATAAGAGTCAACGTCTAATGTCGTCGACTATTTGAAGCATTCTATCCAAGTATCCAGTAAGACTGCAGTCTGTGGAGCGAAATAAAGCTTCGTAAGACTTTAAAGCGCTGACACAGAAAGGTAAAATATTTGGGAATAACGCTAGATACCGTTCATGATAGTTCGCGGTGTTGAACCCAGGTTTAAGAAGGAATTTAGGATTTTATAGAGAACGTTGGAATGAAGTTGTTTTGTTTCCTGTATTTTCAGAAGAAAAAGGTGTTTCTGCTGTAATAATTGTATCGAGATACTTTTGTGAGGGAAAATTTTAACATTTTCCACCGAACAACTTTTAAATCTTTACTAATATTATAAAGTTGAATAGTTTTTTTGGTTGAACGCGCTAATCTTAAAAACAACTAACTTGAACTTGGTTTGAATTGAAAAAAAATTTTTTTTGGGTAGCACTTTATCGAGTAACGCTATAATAGGCCATCAATATAAGCGGCGGGAACAGCGGTATCCAAATTTGATACGTCCACAGACGCGAGTTTTTTGACACGTATCAAATTTTGATATTTCCACAGACGAAGGGGCTGCGATCAATAGGAGCAGAACAGTGGGTTATATTGAAGGTAACAGCTAGTGTGTACATAACCGTTTATTTACCATGTTTATTATCACTCTATCTCTTACTACTCAGAATCCGATTGTCGGACCGCGTGCTGCGGAACACCGAAGTGCTGCGCAGGGCCAATGTGGCATTGAGTCTTATCTCATGCGGCGACAACTTCGGTGGTGCGGACATGTGTCACATGTTTAGCGAACTTGAGGAGGGCAAGCATAAGCATGGCGGACTACTCCTCAGATATAAAGATTTGCGGTTGAAATGTGACTTAGAACCGTCTCGGTGGGAGCAGCAAGCCGCCCAAAGGATAGAGTGGAGGTCTTTGGTTAAAAACAAAGTCCGAAATTTCGAATTACAGCGGCACGTTGAGCTTGATGCAAAGCGTGACCAATTGAAAGCCCGACCACCTGCGGCGATCAGTTATAATTACATCGATGGTGTGCTCACATGCTCGCATTATGCGCGGATCTTTTCAAAAAAAATTGGATACATAAGCCACATGCGAGCACACGAACGGCAACTACAACGGAGCTGAAGCAATCGCCCTGGCCGAAATCGGTCGGTTCGCATCATCATCATCATCTATTACTACTCACAACACCCTACAACTCTTACTATAGTACTCGTAAGTATCCCAATGGAAGTTCTATAGCTAGTATTAGTTACCAGATTAGTTAACTTTAACTCTAAAATAAAATATTATTTTTAACATAATTTTGTATAAAAGAGACGGCATATAAACTGCAACAAGGTTACTATGGGCTTGCAAACAAAATAAAACTGACAAATGTTCGGTGAGAAAAAAATGGCTAATATCCTTAGAAAATATTAATGCGAACATCGTGAAAATTTAAATAGGAACCACTCAAAGACTGAGGCGGACAATAAACCTTCTTTAATTATAGAGACCGCCTGAAAACGAGCTTTCCCTTTTATCGTACCCACGTAGGTGGCCATTAAGCCAAAATATAGCTACAATTAACAAAAAAACCTGCGTTTAATAAGGTGTTAAGTTTGCCGTGGCGGTGTTTACAAAATGGACTGACATTAGTCACGGAACCCACGTCGAGATACGACCGTGTGTGTTTAATTTGCTAGAATATTCATAGAAACAATCATCGTGCTTGCTATAATGGGGCTGCGTTTAGTCAATGTTTTTTTTTAATAAATTATTTAACGATTGTTCGTTGTGGCTACGTATTGAATGTTTACGAGGAAACACAAAGAACTAGTCGAAAGCAATTTTATTGTTACTTAGACAATGATTTGATGACACCTTGAGTATTTTATCTATAGTTCCAACAACTATAGACAGATAGCCTAGAGTACTAAATGATAAACCGAAACGTTCTGTAGTCTTCAATAGATTTTAAACTTTATGCTCTAGAGTATAAAGGTGAAATCTCGCATAGCAAAATTTAGAATGGTTTGTTAACCGATATCGACTCTACTTGGTAAACTTAAAGAGGATGGTTTTTGTCTATAACATCTTACTCTCCAATACCTATTCTTGAAACGAATCCCCAAAAGACTAACTTCAAATTCACCGCATTGAAATCGCAACTCTATTGTCTCAGTACAATTTCTATACCACTCGCTCAATAAAAATGTAATTCCTAACTTCGTTCCACGGTCTGCATCAGACTGATGCACTAACTCCCCTGAGAGAAGAACTGAGCAAACTCATTGTAATCTACTTCTTTCAATTCCCTTTGTGAGTACATCTTCAGTTCTTTTGTGTAAGACAATTATCGTTGCAGACATTTTCTGAGCAAAAACGTATTTTACGAGCGCGGAATTAGAGCCGTTTTGGTAAACTACGCGAGCCAGTATAAGGCATGCTTTTCTAGATGTATGCCCCCATTTTAGAATTTTTTGTATGAAATTATATAATAAATCACATATTTACCTGCACCGTACGCGCAGCATTTCGGAAAATGCAATCATACATAATATAATATTCCACAACTGTCACACAACGCCATCTAGTCCCAAGCTAAGCAGAGCTTGTTTTATGGGTACTGGACAACTGATAAACATACTTTTATGTATATCTTAAATACATAAATATTATAGACTAGCTGACCGGGCAAACTTCGTACCGCCTCACCTTTTAACCCTTCCCTGGACTTCCAGAAATAATTCAAGACCAAAATTAGCCAAATCGGTCCAGCCGTTCTCGAGTTTTAGCGAGACTTACGAACAGCAATTGATTTTTATATATAAGACTAGCTGGCCCGGCAAACTTCGTACCGCCTCACCTTTTAAACCTTCCCTGGACTTCCAGAAGTAATTCAAGACCAAAATCAGCCAAATCGGTCCAGCCGTTCTCGAGTTTTAGCGAGACTAACGAACAGCAATTGATTTTTATATATAAGAATAAAGAATAAATTACACCCAGACACAAAACAAATGATCATGCTCATCACACAAACATTTGTCCTGGGTGGGAATCGAACCCACGACCTCCGGCATAGCAGTCAGGGTCACTAACCACTAGACCAACAGGCCTGTCACACCTGCATACATAAATAAACTGACTCCCTTTTCCTATGAAGATATGCAAAAACTACAGAGCGCCACCTGCTACAATCCTTACATACTCTTTTCGCCACATCCACATTCATTCATCTGGTCGTACACGCACGCCGATTGCGAGTACTACGCACCCGACTTTTCTGAAGCACTTCACCAATATGGTCCGTGTTCTTCCTAGAGCGTCCCCAAAATGGTGCATGCCCAATATACCGAAGAGAACATTTTATAAGATCCACTTCTAAAAGCTTATTCGGCTCGTATAGACGGCGATTATTACCACTAATGTTCTGTGGTTTAGATTCGTCTTTGTTCTGTTGCGCACTTCGTTTTCATGAAACGAAAACTGCACGGCTTAAGGTTCTGCCAAACAGTGAGCTTGGCGGGACGCGACGCTAGCGTGACGCTTACTTACTATGAAAATCTAATTTTAAGTCGTTATACAAAACACGCCACGTTAGAGCCAACCTTGAGTGGGACGAATTATATACAGCATGGAATTTTGTAATGCCACCTGGAGGGAAAGTACTCTTAATACTGCAGATGGAAAATTTCCTCAAAGGAAACATTCCTTTATTTTTGAATAGAAAGCAAACTGCATTCAAAGATTTTCGAAAATTCTCTTCTCCCACACCCGGGAATCGAACCGGCTAAAATCTAAAAAAAATATACCCTGTACTTTTATTGCATCAATCGTTAGGGTCAAAAAGGATGAAATCTCTGTAACAAACATGATAAATTAAATGAAAGGAAAACCAGGAAATCTTAAATTAATTTAATTATTTACAAAAAATGGTAAACTAACTAATTAGTTGCTCGAAATAGGCTCCATTCTCTTGGAATCTTTGAATGCAGTTTGCTTTCTATTCAAAAATAAAGGAATGTTTCCTTCGAGTAAAATTTTCCATCTGCAGTATTAAGAGTACTTTCCCTCCAGGTGGCATTACAAAATTCTACCCTGTATATTATATTTTCATAGTTAGTAAGCACGTCAAGAATTCATCATGCTAGCGTCGCGCCCGTTTGGCAAAGCCTTTAAGCCTCCTGCAGACACACGCGATTAATCGCGCTGCGACAACGAGCCAAGCTAATTTCCACTCTACCAATACTGCGAATGGACCGCGACATGTCGCCCCGCGCGATTAATCGCGTGTGTCTGCAGGAGGCTTTAGAGATTTACGAAGCAACTGATACAAAGGTTATTTTATTCGAAATAACGTTAATTAATTAGTGTGGTTTATAAGTGATCTAATAATTACTATTTGCTGTGTGATAATCTTATTTACTATTTGCTGCATAAATAAATGTTTTATTCGAATAACAGTCTCAATTGCCAATAAAAAGAACAGCTGGTCAAAAACAGCCACTTAAAAAATGTTGCTAACATAATTGCGATAAAATTCGTAAAGTAGAATATTCTATTCAATTGCTCAAGCAATAGAGCAGATAATTGATAAAGAACAATTTGCGACATTGTTAAATAACAACATTGATAAAAGTGGCTGTTTTAGACCCGCAGTTATTACTTTCATTCAGCTAATGATTGAAAGCATTGTACAGCGCTTTAATAATAAAGAAACTGCCAGGAAAGGAGACCCCTCAAGGACGTACGGTGACCTATAAGCGATGCCCTTCGGAAAGGGTCAGGTGCTTCATAACTTCTGACCGCTGACGCTTTATATTAGGTATATGTTGGAGAGAAGCGATAAAGCGGCTTTATGGATCATGAGCCGTTGTTCTACTTTGACGCGTTAAAGTGTCCTGGTCAACTTAAATAAAGGAAGAAACATAGTTTTGAGCATTTTATGTAGGTAATCTTCTTCTGTCATTCTTGATTATTGCGTGTTCATCTTTCCAGCAGTCATCTCCATTTTTGTCATTTCATTCATACAGAGTCCATCCAGCCTTTATTTGTATTTTTTTACTCTAAAGCCGGATTTACATTAAGCCGGATTTACATTACGAAACTAGTTGCATGACATTAGTTTTATGACCTTCATTTGACCAGTAAATTCACGTGTAAACGTTCAGTTTTACAATGCATGCATTACTTTCGTGACACTGAAGTAATTTCGTGCTATGCGCATATTTTTTGTAAAATTAATGTCATGCAACTAGTTTCGTAATGTAAATTCGGCTTTATAGCTATCATACACAGTCATACTAAAACCTAGGGTTTTAGTATGACTGTGTATGATAGCTGCATTGTCATGATATATTAAATAAAATAATTATGTTTCGTATGTCATTATGATATGAATGAAAAAGGAGTAAATGATACTCTGACGTCTGACAGGGGAGAATGGAAGAAAAGAACGTGTTGCGCCGACCCCAAGTAAAATGGGATAAGGGCAGGAAGATGATGATGTCATTATGATTGTATTGTGTAGTATCGACTACGAAATACCATCATAATGAAAAATGAAACATAATTATTTCAATAAGTCATTAATTATTAAAAGCTGATTAAAATAATAAAAAAAAACATTTACAATGATCCAATATAAAAACACTACTTCCTTATTGTACTGCAAAGTGCCACAACTTTATAATCCTAACAAATAAACATCCACAGCCTTTATCATCAACTTCCAAAACAAACCACTACCAACAAAATAATGCAGAAGCGATACACTAACCCGTCTACCGAACGGAACGATTACGTATATCCATAAACATGTTGTATAATATGTTTTGGCGGAGTCCCCGCATAACTCCCCGGGATGAATATTACATAAAAGGCAAAAGGGAGCCAAGTCTGTCCATCGCTGACACAGCCACTCCACTGCCATTCGACGAAGCATTCGAGGCTAGGAAACCTGCGATTTTAATCACGGATGAAGATACTCGATAAAACTCTGGAGGATGTAATTGAATGGATTTAATTATTATAAAATGGCCAATTATCAGATCACTGTATTATGTGCGTTTACGATTTTAAATAAAATTTACTATTAACGATAATTTATCTAATTCTCGTGGTGAAATGAAATAAGAAAGAAAAATCATTTATTTGGCGCAAAGTGACCACGATAGACACACAACATTTAAAATAAACACACAAAATCTAATACAGGAAAAAAATCAAGGTATGTCTTAAGGATTAAAACCATTTATGGAAAATCAACTATTTAGTAAAAAAAAAACTGGCATTGAAAACTCCAATATCTATGCATTTAGACGCAGAAGCCAAACTGAAACATGTCGATGTTTTCGCATCTTTACAAAGTCGCTTATTGTAAGGCCCTCAATCCTTAGCCTTCCTTTACTACCTTTTCTTTTGTGACAGATGTCAGCAAACCGAGAAGGGGAGACATTAAAAATGCGTTTGAATGACCTAAAATGAGTTTCGAAAGATTTATTCGCGCGCCTTTTTGTAAGAAAGAGTTCCGCTTCTTTCACTTCACATATTACTTATTTGATATTTCAATGCTTCAAATATTTGAAGATTTTCAAAAGGCACCTTGTATATTGAAATTATATCTTGGGAAACGGGTTATCTGTCTGCAGTGACATTAAAATTAATACTAACTTTTTGTACTATTTAAGCAAGAATGTGATGGCGGTAAAGTGTCGAGTAAAAGCGCCGATCTCAAATAAATCGGGCTAAGGGCAGAAGAATTGGATCCACGTGGTGGATTATGACCCACTGCCCCTCATAGAGAAGAGGCCTATGGCCCTGTAGTGGGAACGTTAATAGGCTGATGATGATGATGAAACTAATGAATAGGTAAGTAAATAATTAAAATTTCTTCCCGAAAATTGAGAATATTTTAGCGAAGTACACTAGTCACAGATTAGGTAATAGTTACCCTTTATACCAAAATAAAATGTTCTGAGTACTGAGACCGAAAACTTCACTGCCAGAAGTACTGATAAAACTGATGCCTGATAGATGACACCATTAAAGCATATAAACCACATCACACAGAAAACATGATGTTATAAATACTTACGCGTACAAGACTTGGGCTCGTCGCTCTTATCTCCACAATCGTCCTCTCCGTTACAATACTTGTCCAAAGATATACACTGTCCAGTATCGCACAAAAGTTCGCTCAAGCGACAAGGTGTCGCCACACCAACGTTCCTTGGAAACTTCACTTTTTTCACAGGCACTATACTAATATCCGACGTCTCTATACTATCCTCGTTCACAAATTCCTCATTTAAGTCCTGAGGACTGCACAGTTTTAGCGATAGTAACACTATTATGAACAGAAATGTTCTATTGCTGGTCACATCTAGCGAATTCTTTGGGTGACACATTTTCAAGTCACCGTTCGGTCCGCACTTTTGTCACAACATGTTGTACGGGGGAACACTGCACTGAGTTAGTACCTGTAACAAAAATAACTTAAATTAACATAATTAGACAATAGAGTTCTTAGTTTCGGGACACGGACACATCTCTATGAGAGAGTTTGTTTTTTTTATCATAGTAAAATCATGAAATGATTCCCCCCGCCTAGGGCGGGACGGGAGGGACTGTTAGCTCGTACTGACTAAAATCCACGGTGATCCTTTAGTAGCCCTTTACGTTCCAGGGTCGCAGTTACCTGATGAGATAGTACCACGACCCATGAGAGAGAGTGTTGCTTGCAACATGCGCGCGGGCTTTAGTGCGGGTTAGAAAATGTCGTAATTATGCTGATTTTTTTTTTTATGTACAAATATTAGTTGTTCTTTCTAGCAATGTTATGGCAACAGTCTTTCAAGATAAGAAAATTATAGGGACGTTCCCTATAATTTCTGGAAACACTATCTCTGTGTTAATTATCATTTTGTTTTCTAAAGACAATAAAAGACTAGAATAAACTAAGAAGCAAATGAATAACTTACAAAACCATTAAGCATGTGCGCGCTTAATTCAGTTTTTTTTTATATAATAATATTATCATACTTTCTCTTATCAGATAGTTTATTTAACCTTCGTTCCTATTTAAAATCATTGTTTTATTTTTATATTTTGTATTAAGTCCGTTTGCATGGTATTATACTATTTAGTTAAAAAGGGAAACCTATTATTAGCCTTACTAAGCTGTTTTATGTTCATCTGTAATGCATTATATGTATCGCCGTTGGTTTTCTAAATAAATAAAATAAAAATAAAATAAACGAATTAATAATACGTAACGTAAAATATTAAAAAGTAGTTTTAAATTTCCACCTAGGTACATGACCTGAAAACCTAGTACAAGCCCTCTACATTCTCACTGTTGCAAGTTATTCCGAACGTTTACCTCAAGCTTTACCTGGAAGTCATTAAAATAATAGTAGGATTTATGCTAATCAATACGACGACGGTACAAACTTTTACGTAACCTGTTACTTGTAGCGACTCAGTCGGTTTGCGTTTACGCAATCATAATTCCAGCAATTTACAAAGGGTGTAAGCGAAGCATGAGCTAAAATACTTATTGTGGAAGTTTATTATTAAATGTAGGTTTTGTTTAAGGCTTTAGCTATTTAGACAGACTAGGTACCTAAGTATGTGTAAGGCTTACACTGAAAATGTTTCAAATATCCGTGAAACACTTCCTCGCGACCTACATAAAGGAAACCTTGTGTGACATAAGATGTACGCCCCATTTCGGCTTATTCTTACGTCAAAGGCGTACCTACCTACCATTTAATGGTGATAAAGATTTTTTTTAAGTTAGCATCTCTTTGAAACCAAACTGATGAGTGTTTAAGCTTATACTACGTATAACTTAAATATTACGAGTACATGAGTTTTCCATGAACAAATGTGCATTATTTACTTAATTAAATGGTTTTTATCTTTACCATATTACGCAATAACCCCATCATTGAATACTCCATAAAACCGCAAATTAATCATTTAAAATTAAATTGATTTACAAACCGAATCTTACCCAATTTAATTATTAATTTAAGCTTCGATATAAAGATATTAAAAATTAATTGAGTGCTTATTAACATACGGATGGTACTGAAGTGAATTACTTGTACGGAATCATTCATTAAAATATTAATTATGAATTCATCTGGATTGGACTTGTAACGACATTTAATTAAAGTAGATTATGTTCTTATAATACAGTAGAAAATTATATTATTGGTCATTGTTTTCTCTCAGGGATTTCTCGGAGTCTTATAGTCATAACTTGTGAATCGCGAATAATTAATACACGTTTACTTCTGCAGAATCGTTTAGGGTGTATTTTTAACCGATTTCAAAAAAGGAGGAGGTTCTCAAATCGACGCGACGGTATGTTTTTGTGTTTGTTACACGATTACTCCGCCAATTGTGGACCGATTTTCAAAATTATTTTTTTGTTCGAAAGGAGATACTTCTGAAGTGGTCCCATAATCACCAAGTTAGGATCTGACCAGGATTGGATCCTGGAGAGATCGAGGGCAACCCTCAAATTTTAATTTATGTACTTGCGTATGGAAATCATCATCTCATGTAGCTGAGCTGATGATGGAAAGTACAACTTCTTAACAATAAGGTGTAGGCATCGACTGATTTAATAATTATTATGTTTGTGATCGCATATCCCCGGAACTGCAAGTCCGATTTAAGTAATTCTTTTTTTGTTGTAATAGCTATCGTTCAACTTAGGGAGTACTGCAAGTTTTATGAAAATCGGTTCCGTAGTTTTTGAGATAGGGAATTTTATTAGCTTATTGTGTATACGTACATGAGCGATGTTATAACCTGTGCTACGAATTACAATTTCTTGTTTTTTTTTTTAAACTTTGCCCCACATAGGAATTTCTCCTTTGTCATGGGTGCGTTTACAAACATATAAACTCACATACACAAACAAAATATAAATTCTAGCGTACATGTAAGAAAATGATGTATTTGACAAGAATTTAGGTTGAATGTTGTTCTTACGTACATTACTGTTCGTAACTTCAAATGCGTAATTTATTTAGAAAAATCGAAAATTCAGGTAATGTTTGTTAAGAAAAAAGTTTTGTAATAATACTTAGAATTCGATTTCGTAAAAAAAAGTTTTTAAAAAATGCAACTTTGACCTTCAATATCTCGAGAACCCGTGGAGTCCCAGGTATGGTCTAAAGGAAAAAAAAATGATTCAAATAATGGGTAGAATATGTGGCTTTCGGCTTCGTCAAGTGTCTTCTTACACCCTGTATGTGAGTTATTATGTTTGTCCACTAGCAAATTCTCCTGTGTTGTGGATGCACAACACAGGAGAATTTGCTAGTGGACTAGGAATTTCTCCTGTGTCGGGGGTGCTTCGTGTCGTGGGTGGGTGGCAGGCGTCTGCGTGCAACGTTTTTAATAAAAAAAAAAAAATAACAGGTGTAATAAGGCTGCGTAGTGTTTAATATTCATACAGAAATCCTACATGTCTTTTTCTTATCCTAGTGAATAAATAATACTATTTATGTCCCATTTAAATCTCACGATACATTTTTTTGCTAGATTCAAGCTAACAAGTGTCAAATAAATATTGACATCCAACGAGACATGTAGGCCCGAAAAAAATACTCAATATTCACGCGACGTCCTTGAAATTATATTTTGTCTGGAAACTTTTGGTACTTACTGGAACTTTTTACTCCTCATATTTTTATACACGATACCTGAGCCCTTATCACGAGTTTTCACTATTTTACTTTACAGCGTCTTTCCAGTATTTACAGCGTTTCTGTATGGAAAAATGGAACAGCGCCTCTGGTGTACGAAGAAGGAACAAATAAAGGAAAAAATTAGTTCCTTCTGCGCAGCCTTAGATAATACAGAACATTAAGTACTTGTATGTTTTCTCTCTAACGTTCTCCGTTCGTCCGCACGTTCGGGCGGACGTGGTGAAAACATGTATACTATGTGTTGCGGTGAGCCCATCGTGTCCGCGCGGTCCAGCGGTTTACCTGTAGTAGGTGTCAACGGATTGTATAGAAGTCAACTTGGTGGACACATCATCAAAAACTTTACCCTACGATGCGACCACAACAAGAATTAAACGGTGTTGGCGCCATATTGTGATGTCATGCAGGCTTTTCTAAAACTTGCATGCTCTCTGAACATGATAATAACAATCATGAATACTAGCAAAAATAATTTGGACTATGTATTTTTTGCTAACAATAAGGGCTCATGCCCACGAGACGGTTTTAACATGACCCGGTTTTTTGAGCCGGCTCTAGCGCCGGCGTCGTGTGGTTAGCTTCATAGAGTTTCATACACGACTAACGACCGCCCGTAGACCCGGTTTGACGCCGGGCTTAGCTCCGGCGCAAAACCGTCTCGTGTGCATGAGCGCTAATAATAAAGTTGACAGATGGAGGTCATGGGCTTTCACTCTTATGATCAGAAAAAGAAGAATGACACTGTGATCTTTGATTCGGTAACAATTCTTCCGCACTAATAGGTGCGTCCCCACAGAGCGCGCAGCCTCGCGAAGCATTTTCCGCGCGAAGCAACTCGGTTGGTGTGGACGTGTCTCGGGCGAAGCAAGTGACAGCGCTGCCGCGGTCGAGCGACCAAGCGCCCGAACAATGCAGTGTCGGATTTTGTTTTGCTCGCGTATATTGTTTCGTGTCTCGGTCGAAAAACAATAGATGGTCCACACAGAGTGAGCAGCCTCGCTTGTCAGTTTCCTCGCGCGAAAAATGCCTCGCGAGGCTGCGCGCTCTGTGTGGACGCACCTAATGAAAAATTTCGGATGAGAATCGCCTTAGGGTCACCGAGACGCGGCGATACTGGAAATGTGTATCTTTTCGTGTAGTAAATAAAGTTAGATTTTGAGTCACTCTATTGAAATTTATGCGTCTCGGTATGAATTGACCCTAAAACTTACGAGTACAATGCGTGAACAAAAACCTATATTGCGTTAACAATATGTGAACAAAATACGTTTTTATATATGTACCTACTCTATAATTATTATAAAACGACTATGTTTTGGTTTTCAATCCACTGATTCGAATATAATTCAAACCTTAATTTGGCCCTTGATGTCAACGAGTACATGATAGGTTTTGGTACGATTCACGCACACTATGACGCTTTGGAGCAAAGGGTTTATATATTGCGAATAGTCCGATTTGTGTTTGTTATTTTGATCGGGTGAAAGATAAAAGAGTGTAATTTACTGAAAAAGGTGCTTTAGAACTATAATCCTTTTGTGAGCTCTATTAATTTAGATAAAAATTAGATTGAATATCGTAAAAAACAGAAAACAAGTAACTATTTATTTAAAAAAAAAACAACTCGTCGTGGATGCTATATTACACATGACAGTTTACTTGCATACATTCCAAGTTCAGTTTTTATAGGATTACTTGTAATTCGACGTATATCCGGGGCTGAAAAAATACCTAAAATTCAAATAAATCAGAAACTATTGTATTGGCCATGCATATGGGGGGTTTTATAAATTGTTGCATTTGGGCTCCTCTGTCAGCTCCTAATGGATATACCTACGTCGAATAACAAGTAACCCTGTATAGTTGTTGCGGATCTAAAACCGCCACTAAAAAATCATGTGTTCTCAAATAGCTGCCATAAATATCATATGCAAAATTATCCACAAACAGACGCGGGGCGGAGAGGTATTGATCACAAAATAATCTCATTAATGCACCATTCAAAAATAAACTTTAAGCGCTACCCCTGTATTATCATAATCCGACAGTAAAATACTTGGAACCAATCCGATTACAAACACACACTTTTATTTAATCCTATTAAGTATATCTCCACTCGTAAATTTTGTACTTAATCCCGAAGTGCATGCTCATGATGAATAATCATGTCACATGTAGCTTCGCTCTTGTAGTAACTATAGCATTTTCTAATCCTTAAGAAGTTTTTGAATGAAAAAGGGAGGAAGGGGGTAGTATTGAATACCGAAACAAAAAACTTTAAATAAAATCAAAGAAATTTTAAAAATAAAATCATGTATTTTCTGAGCTTTCTACCACATAAGAAGCTCATACCTAAATAAAAGCCTCCGCAAGGGTCGATCTTCAAGGTTAAACGGCACTTGTATAGGTCCGAGGATCAGCGACTATCCATTACATACTAAATTTTCTCCGTGCCTCGGAAACATATTAGGCTGTTGTCCTGAGCTTTCATTTTGTTCATCTTTGACAGACATTACTGATAGTTAGTAAGGCCGAAAGCTTTGTAAGCTATTGCATAGCTTTTATCGCAGGCTATGAGCGCGGCGGGGCGTGGCGACCGAATCAAAAAATTTCCAAAAACAGGGAAAAAACCTGACACCACGCATCGTCTAACATCGTTTCAGTTCGGGAGAGTTCGGCAATCATTAAAATATCCGTCATAAAAACAATTTACTTTTTCTTATATTCTAAACGGCCAGCTACAAAAGAAGTTTTCGCAATGAAACCTACTAGTAGTAGTAGTACTAGTAGTGCACCACAAACATTTTAAATAAATTAAATTCTCGTTAAATATACGCGGTAGGCGATTTTATTATTTTAAAATAAAAAGTTATGCAATAGCTTCACCGCGGCAGTCTCCGAGTGCCACATGTATTTTTTATAGGTGGTAAAATCATCAAATGAGTCCTCCGAGCCTGTGTGGAGCGGAAGGCACTGTCAGACTTACTGACTCAAAGTTACCCTCCTTCAGTTTTCATTTACATTCCAGGATCATGATGAACTTTTAAGAAGGTCTAGCGCCCGAAATCCTGATACCTAGTTTTACGAAGAGGTAGCAGATTACTCAGTACGATTGGGTTGTATAGATCAGAGAACTGTTACTCCATGTAATACACTGCTATTTAGCTGCATCTTTTAGACTGAAAGCCGACCGTTCCAAAGCTGGGAAAAGGCGAAATAAATTATGAATCTAAAGATACTACTCGCCTTCGTACATAACTTACTCTTATGTGAAATGTTATTTAAATTATCTGTGTACAATAAACAGAATACTTCCAATTAACCACTAAACCCACTTAAAACATCTCTATAAAATAATCTACCTTCAAAATACTCATAAATTCCGTACATAACTAATCCCAAAGTGCATATAACAAAATCATAAATCAGTTTCCATATACATTTCTTTATCTAGGCATGATCTAGCACTTACAGGTGCGCGTAGTAATTTATGTTCTCCGCACATGTTGAAAAGGGTGGCTGAATGTATTGCCCTACTTACTGGAGGTCGATTTTGCTTCACACTTACTGAGCTCATATACGTTTGTGTTGTGCGATTTGTCCTTTGTTTTTGCTTTGGTTGGTAAGACGGAATTTCTTATTACGTGTTTATGTTTATTGTAAATTGCTTTTTATTTCCTAAAACCAAGCTATAATAAAATGAACTTAATTTTTGTGGTGATTATTAAATGCGTATAAAACGACCTTTGATATAAAAGTGTTGTAAATAGCTGTCAGAGACGCATACTTAAGCCCCGAAATGCAAGGGGCAGCCATGGAGTTTCTTGCCGGTTCTTTTCCATTGTAACGACCAACCCGAACCGTGCCAATCTTTTTTTCGACATTTTATAAGTGCCCGTTGAGGCCCATGTCACATAAAATATTTTGATTTTACAACCGAAGGAACAGAGTGGATGTTTAGTTGGTAAGAATATGGTAGTTCCTTCCGTTCCATTATATAGGAATCATTTGATTATTTTACTACACAAAACTACACTATACTAAAAGTTTCTAGCATAGAGCTAAATTAGTACCACAAGCAAGAGACATAATTATTACTTGGAACAGAAACACAACTAATAAGTCAGATTTATCACTCCTAGTATTTGAAGTTCTCTTAATAAAGACTAGACAAATATCTAATGAACTAATATAAGTTCATTACTGTTCATAAATTAAGCAAGAGATGGTACAAAAAGCCTTTGTCTCAAGATTACAAGGGCTCGAATTTCTTTATAGCTTGTTCATTTCCTTCTTCAAGACTTTTTCTTTTTATTACAGGACACTTAAATGTCTTCCTTTCTTTGTATAGGTATTCTATCTCTTTGTAGTATTCTCGATAATAGAATTTATCTTTGACAAGGATTCTGTGTTGATAGTTTTATTTAGTTCCTCATAATTTGAGATGTATTATAAATTCATTAAGAATTCTATATTATTATTATTGCAAATGTCAGTTCCAATGTCATTTAAGATTTTTTTTTTTCATTTATTTCAACTTATGTAAAGAGCAAATTAAATGTGCACTATATTCAAAGCAAAAATCTGATAAATTTAAATATCCTATCGCAATAAAAATAAAACTATTTCAAATATTCAGTAACAAATAGCACAAAATATATAGCCAAACTACGGAGCCACACTCGTATTACGCAATTGAAAATTCCGTACAAACTGTTTCAATAATATAGACTTTAATTATAGCTCAGAATTAACGATAATACAAGTACATATAAACCTTTAAATAATGCACGAAGCTAAACCCGTTTAATTAAACGGAGTTTGTAATTATAATAGGGGTTCTGCTCAATGAATTTGACGTAAAAACAATGCTACGGAGGCCCAATAAAATGAAGTAGCAAAGACATACAAGAGAAACAGCTGTATTGCAATTAGTATTCTGGTTGATATGTTGAACGTGGGTCTCTAAGGACGTCCAGTAATATACGTACATAATTATGTTAATAATTTATAGAATAGTAAAAAAATAGCAGTCCCAAATATTTATGGTTGCAAAAATCGAAACAGAAAACGAAAATTGTTTTTAACCGACTTCTAAAAAAGGAGGAGGCCCTATTTTTCTGTCTAATCGTGGATAGACTCTCAATCTTTTTTATTCGAATGCCCTAATTTGGTCCGATTGCCACCAAGTGAGGTTCTGATGATAGAATCCCAGGGTAACTATCAATTTTTTATGTATATTTCCCGATTATTTGGTATTGCATACCCAATATTAAAAATCACAGTTAATATTTCTCATATTTACCTGTACTTTAATAATAATTTAAAGTATTGCCCACATTTAAACATTCAACCTTTACGTCTTCTTCTCTTTGTATGTAAAAATCAATTGCTGTTCGTTAGTTTCGCTAAAACTCGAGAACGGCTGGACCGATTTGGCTAATTCTGGTTTTAAAATATTTTTGGAAGTCGAGGGAAGATTTAAAAGGTGAGTAAATAAGATAACAAAATAATCTGAGGCGATACAAAGTTTGCCGTGTCAGCTAGTATAAAATAAATATCCTCTTAGGATCGCCTTCTATTCTAACTGAATAATATCGTTTTACATAAAGATATTGCTGAGATGATCCAAAACCCAATAACTGAGGAGAACCCATAAAGTCGCGTTTTCAGGCTTCTATCTGTAACTACTATACTTTATGATAACGGACACTAAATACCAATATTTTAAGGCTAACCTGGAGAGGTCTTGAAGTATAACTAAGAATGGTCATAATGCTAATGCTGTGTGAGTTCTAACTGCTAAGACATAGAACTGTTTTCGGTGTAAGCAAGTAGCATGTGATCCACCACTCGGGCGCCGTATTAGTGGGATGTAATATATCTCCGAGTTATTGTTTCTTGTACACTGCGTTTTCTTCATGATGATTTTACTCACAGTTTTGATAACATCATATTACGAGTATACTAAGCCTTTTCCCAAATATGGTGAGGTCAATTTTCAGTGTAACTAAATGCAGCTGAACACAGAATTTTTAGATGAGAGAACATTATCATCTGTCTAGCCTTTTCCCGACAATTTTGAGGTCAGCATTCAGTCTAACTGGATGCAGCTGAATTCTAGTATTTTACATGGTGCTACTACATATCCGACCTTCATAACCCCTCTGGTTAATGCGATACTCCTTAAACACACACGATCACGAAAGGTGGAGGAGGGAAGAGAGGTCTTTGCCTTGCAGTGGAACAACATTGGCTCGTAATAATAATAACAATGCTGGGGTCACACTAACAGGAAATAGCGTTAATTATCGCGATGATAAGAACACTTAGATATTGTGATAATTAAGGAAATTGTGTGGCCCCATGCAAGTGCTTGTTAGTTCAACCTTCGAAAATAAAAGTCATCCATACACAACAGCCACTGCAGCTCAACCTCGCAGTACAATCGATCCACCCAAATAAGCCGCAGGCCCCATCTAGTTCTGTTTGCATTAATAACCCTGCAATGTGCACGACTAGGCGTTTCGGGAGCCACCACAACAGTGACGTTGCAATGCAAATGAACGTAAAAGCGAATTTGTGTTCCCCAATGCAGAGCGCTTATAAAGGGTTTAAATTTGCAATTCTATTATAAAAGCGTTGCAGATAATACGTTGAAATGTAAAACCGATTGGATGGCATTGCGTGGTCAAGTATGTACGAGTATGTGTATGGGTAGATAACGTTTGAACTGTGAGTTTGGACATGGCACCGTATTTACACACCCCATTGATGGTTTAATGTTGCCGTGGGGTCATTTCATACTGTCATCATTTGTGACATTTAATTTGGACTAATTAATCCCTTTGTTAAGGGTTGATATATGGTGTAATGTTTAATTTTTTAATATATTTTAATAATTGGGAAGACTCTTTTATGGTTATTAAAATTACATGAGCTTTTCTTAGAATTTTTTTTCTTTGTGAAATTATACATATAAATGTAATATGCTGGTCAAATACATTTACGTACTAACTATATATTACTTACGTATTAGTAGCATGCTAATAAGTAAATGTTTAAAATCATTCAGAAATAATTTCCCAAAACGTTACAATCGCAAAAAAGGTACAAATTCTCGTGATGATCCTCTTCAGACAAGATAATTTGCGGGACAGTGACAAATTAATGAGTAAATAAACCGCTGATAACGATCAGTAACAAAAACTGTTGGTAAGAAAGCTCAGCTTAAGGACCCGTCCTGACAAATGAAGGCTACGGAAAAAAATAATTGCGCAATTTAAATGCCACCTCACTAAGCTCGACAAATTGACTCTTCCAGACGTTTTTGTTTAAACTTGCATTATTCTTGTTGGAACTATTATATTGTGTAAGGATAGCAATCTGTTTGCTGTGGTTAGGGTTTTAAGATTTAAAATATAATATTTTGTTTGCGGTAATGCACTCTTCGTTCGAGTTCAGGGTTTTCAAAGGTAAGTACCTACTGCTATATTTCACTATGAAGTGCATATTATTTATACATTCTGGTAACATAGCGTACAAAGTGGTAGCGTGGGAAAATGGTATGGAAATAATTAATCAATTAACTAATTAATTTGACGACGCGGTTGGCGCAGTGGCTGAGCGACCGACTGCTGTACAGCGTGTCGCGTGTTCGATCCCCGCACAGAACAAATATTTGTATAATCTGCAAGTAGTTGTTCAGGGTCTGGGTGTTTGTGTATTATGTGAGTTTCTATGTTTGTAAACGCACCCATGATACAGGAAGAAATTCCTAGTGTGTGCCCCACACTTTAAAAAAATATACAATACATATATCGATAACATCATAACTGACGGCACAACGTTCATGTCCATACATCTTATTTGGATCTAAAAGCACGCTGCAGCATGCTTGCTGGTTGCGAGTACGTTATGTTTTTTTCTATACCACAAAGGTACCTACCACCTTAGCCTACAGAAACCTGCAACACCAAAGGTATCGCTTGCGTGTTGCCGACCTTGCAACTTTTTCACGCTCTTTTTGAGGGTTTCTTCTAACGTACCTACCTTCCTACTTTCTTTTTTTTAAGAAAGTAGGAAGGTGAATTTTTATATCCGAGAGAGGCTTTTAGATCCAAATAAGATGTATGGACGAGAACGAAGCGAAAAGGCAATACAAAACAGGTGGCGTTCTGTAGTATCTGTCAAACGCCATGATGCCACCAAAGCTTTTTTTTTTCTTGGTAAAATCATCAAATGAGTCCTCCCAGCCCCGGGCAGGGCGGGAGGGACTGTCAGACTTGTACTGACTAAAATCCACGGTGTCCTTCGGTAGCCCTTTTGCGTACCGGAGTCGCGGTATACGCATGTCCCGCGACCATGCCACCAAAGCTGGAGTTTTTGAACTTCTGCCATACAGTTTCTACGCTACAAAATTAAAAATAGATTGATTAGAGAGATATTTAACATACAATTTATCGCGATACGGTTTAATCACAACTTTATATGGATCGATAAGATCAGAACTACTAACCGTTACCAGTTTAAAGTCATAAGTAGAACACTTACGACTAGGTCAAATAAGGTACATAATAATATAGGCTAATGTAATTACGTCCACAAACGAACACCCTGTAACGTGACGTGCTTAAAGTACTTAAAAAACTGCAATAGCGTGGTCACGTACAATATAACAGGACGATTATGAAATCGTTTCTTGAACTGGTGGAAACTTTTTCAAATAATATTTATTCAAATACTTATGGCCAACGTTACTTAAATGCTTGGAAGTACCTACTAATGGAAAGCTTCAAGAATGACTGGGTTAAAAGTTTTAAGGTCCCTACTTAGACCCGGGTCGACGGCGCGTTGTGTTCCACGCGCGCCTCAAAGAGCGTCAGCAAGATGACGGGGCCCCCCTCTAGAGGGCCAAGCCTGCCGGGGTCGCGGGACTTATACCATTACCATGACCCTGGAACGTAAAGGGCTAATGAAGGACACCGTGGATTTTAGTCAGTACAAGTCTGACAGTCCCTCCCGCCCTGCCCTGGGTGGGAGGACTCATTTGATGATTTTACCACGCTGAAAAAAAAACACTTAGAAAAAGAAAGACAAAAGCGACTATACATACACGCCTCGACTGGTTAATTACTATACATACAAAACAGAATTATTACTCACAATTAAATTCCATTTATAAATCCGTCCTGATAAAAATAAAATGAACCCAATGATACTACAAAGACAGCTCATAATCGATAACTAATAAAGCAAGGTCTAATTTTCTAAATGCAAACAACATTCCTCTTTGTCATCGAGTCTCCGTCGGCCACTTCAATTAGGTCGACCGGCCAGCCCCAGGCTACACTGCGCTGGCGAACTATTTTATTAATTTGCATAAATTCAAATATTCAGTAACAGATTGGGTGAGCAACTTGGTTTAGCTATGGAACATTAAAATTGCTTTTTCCTTAGGGTGAATTCTTTCTCATGGAGAGGAGGTTCCAGAAGTGGGATCATTTTAAGCTTAAGTTGTACTTGCGTTGAGCTCGTAGCTAAATAATAACGGGTGCTATTTAAGGCGACTTTTATTTAATAGCATTTATTGTCCATTAAAAAACTTAATAAATCAGCAACAAATCAAATATACTGATTGATCAGCTAAATATACAAAAAATATGGCCAATCCAAGGCGTAGTCAGAGCTCCGTATTTCTGCCTGCAAGGTTAAAAGGAACCTAACCTTGCTTATTACTGCAACCAATAACAAAATGTGTTACCAACTGTCACTTAAAAATACAGTGTTACTTAAAACATAAGGAGTGACAAGCAGGGGTCCAAAGTACCCTCAGTTGTCGTAAGTTAGGTCTAAGAGAACCGTCCGCCCTCAGCATAGTAATCCGATCTAGTTGAATTATTTCTGCTGTGTGATTGTAGGGCTCTCATACACACTGTTGGATTTTGAGCCTACGGCACAGCTACTAGAGTTGAAATTCCAATGGCACGATAACATTTAGGCATTCATTTTAGGTGTCGGTTAGTATTAGTGGAAAACGGGCATAAGCCATGAGTACACACATCAGTACTTAGAACCTCCACAACTAACCACAACTTTAAAGTAGGATTTATTTGAGACTTCAGATTTAGTTTACATGAACATTTGTTACTTAAAGTGGGTAGCTTGCATGATTTGTAGCTTTGAGAAGGCAAATGAATTTAATGAATCTTTGAATTAGTAGTTAAATAACCTTTTGACCTTGCTCTTTCGAACACACGAGAATAAAACTTTATAGTCTTTCAAAAAGAAGATCTTTTAGTGAATTATTTTGCAGGCACTTGGTTCTAAAAGGCCCCGTTAGCTTTATGAGAGTTTTTGAGGCGCGCCTGGAACACGATACGACGGCGACGTCGAGGCTTGATCCAACGGTAAGCTACCAATTACTTGCCGTCCGCAAGCTCGCGCTTATGGTGCGTGGCCAGAAATTCTCGCTATGCCCGCTCAGCGTCCTAATGGTGTTCTGCGGGTCGTGTGCATAAGGAAGACGATTTTGTCTTTATCTACTAATTCGTAGAAGGAGTTAACTACTTCCCATGCCCCCTTTGCTTCGCACCATGTGCCAAGGGAGGACGCGAGAGGTCGCCGTTGCCTATCGCCAGGAGGACATAACGGTGCTCTTTCTAAGCGGGGCAGACTTCAACCGCATGCTCCACTGTGTCCTCCGGGAGGACCATAAAATGGTCCCCGTTCGTATCGTGCTCCCAAATATGACACAGGCAGGATCTTCTCGACATAACCGTGTCCGGTGAGGACATGTGTCAGGCTGCATAGCTGAAGAGACTTCCAGCCATTCCTGATCTTGTATTCCGATTCAATCTGGATTCAATACAAAACAATTTCGACGCCTCTTGTAATTCTTCACCGAACGCTAAAAGATCCTTGTAGTCAAATAAAATCAACTGCTAGCAAAATCTCACCAAGATCACCTTACTTCATTTCAGTATTTCCAACATCTTATTCAGAAAACCAATAACCGATCTATTCAGAGCAAAACTGCAGGAGTCACGACATAAACTGCACTTCTCAAACTATTTTATCAATTTTCATAAATCCAGTGTCCCAGTAACAGATTGGGGAAGAGGGAACTATGAATTAGTAAGGTACCGCCCGTTTGTGGCCGACGAAAAACTACCAAACTTTTTTGGCTCGAACTCAGAAGCTGCTGGGTGGTAAAAAAGTACTGGCCAAGAGGAAATGGTTCATGTGTTACGTATAGATAGATCTTAAATGAAAGAATAATACGAGTACAAACCACCTATAAAGTATTTCTTGTAAAAATACTTGTAGGTACGCGTGGACACCAGTGATTGAAAAATTGATTCTATCATTTTAGGCTTTATTAATTTTAGGTGTGTTAGTTATATTTCTTTTGCTTTTCTTTTACACTAAACTTACCTTCATGTATTGCAAGGCCCTTGTTTATAAACGATGCTTCATAAATTTCTACGAATTTCTGTCTTTTATCGCATACACTAGTTTACGGGACAATTATGCAAAATTATGGATCTGTACCTAACCTAAACAGGGACGAGGGGGAAAATGGGAAATTACATCCTACTAATATTATAAACGTGAAAGTTTGTTTGGATGGATGTATGTTTGTTCCTCTTTCACGCAAAAACTACTGAATGGATTTGGTTGAAATTCGGTACATAGATAGTTTATAACCTGGATTAACACATAGGATAGTTTTTATCCCTATTTTATGTTCCTACGGGATGATTTTTGAGTTGTAGCGGGTGAAACCGCTGGCAACAGCTAGTGTGACATATTTGCTTGATACTTATATTGTTTAAATTAGACACAGTCCAGTCTTATTACTTCAAAATCGATTCCTATATTGATAATAATTTACATCTAGTACTTTTCTCTCAACCCTTACACAATCAATAATCACATACCTAGCAATATGCCGTAAGTAGCATGACCATTCGAACAGTTAATCCCAAATAATTACGTATTCTATTTCCCATTAAGATAATTGATAACATAAAGCGCATAACCAACACAGGTTAACGAGTACCTAGAATTTCTCGTTAGGTAAACATACGGTAGTTATGTGTAACGAGTGGTACAGAGGCAACAATGAGATAGATGCTGCAATGAGGTTGAGAATAGGTTTCATAATTGAAATGTACGTGGCCTGTGCATATTTATTTAGACCAAGAACTGTCGGAATAAGAAAAAGAAGACTATAGAGACGGGTTTATGCCATGGAAATATTTGGGCATTGCAACGACCGAAAAATGTCCATAAACGCCAAATACCTAAATACCTTTCGCCTCGGCTTTTTTCCAACTAAGTTTCTGCTTATTTTTTACTAAACAAAGTTTTTGGTTTTATACCCAGTAACCGGGTATTTATTTGGGTATTAATTCATTTTTGCCCAATATATCAAGTTTCTGCCCATTTTCTTCATAAATGTTCGACCCATCTTAATGGATATTTCAACCGATATTTGATCTTACCCAGAGCTATAGAGCTGGTTCCTGTGGAGGTCAGATAGGCAGTCACAATACTGACTTAAAGACTGGAAGCCGACTGCAATAAAGTTAGTATTGATTTTTAAAGAAGTACACGATTTTAAATCATTCCAAAACTTCAGTTTTCAGCCCCAAAACAACAGTTTATCACACTCGTTTCATTGCAGACAGCAATTAAATTCAAAATCAACCTTCAGTTCGTGACAACAGTAGGTAACTATATATAAATTTGCGTGACAGCCGTCGAGTAAGCAACGGTAATGAGCATATGCGACACACAAACATGTCGCCTAGCAACATAACTCATGCCATAACGTATGGCAGCCCATAAACTGACACAGCTGATGTAGGTGCACCTTCCGCGTCACAATCCAACTCAATCCTAAGGGCTCGTTGCCACAGAGCATCTGTATTTACAGGATCAGTCGCTACTGAAGGTGATGCTCGTACTGCATTCACAGTACCGTTTTTTACCCGACTGCGCGACGCAAAGGAGGGTAATGTGTTTATCAGTCTATGTATGTATGTATGTATGTATGTATGTTTGTTTCTATGTGGCGTTCTAGAGACCAAATGCGTAGGCCGATTTTGATCATTCTTACGTCAATCGATTCGTCTTAACCTTGCGAGTGTCACTAAAGCCATGACAGCAATGAAAATTCACCACAGCGACAACCAGACGCCATATTGTCAAAATGAAAAAAACAAAAGTCGATGAACTATGTCAAGTGGGGTGTCGTTAAATAGGTATTTTAAAATCATCTTTGGGTTTCTTTTACCATTTTTCATTTTAAATAATAGTTTAGGATATATAACGATTTAAAGTTGTTTGACAAAACAATCATTCACGCTAATTTTCTTACTTATTGATTTAAGTTTTTATTTCAAGTATAAACGAAATACAGACAAAAAAAAAACAGTGAACAATTAATCGTAACTAAAAAGTATAAAATAAAAAAAAATAATTTAATGAAAAATAAAAAACCCGACTGCGTAAAAACTAATTTAAAAAAATACGTGAAAAAATCAACTTAAATAAAAACTAAAAATAAAGAAACAAGCCCAACACAACAGCAGGAAGAAGCAGAACAGAACGACTCACAGTCGGGGCCCCTTTTTTTTTTTTTTATCGTGGTAAAATCATCAAATGAGTCCTCCCACCCCGGGCAGGGCGGGAGGGACTGTCAGACTTGTACTGACTAAAATCCACGGTGTCCTTCGATAGCCCTTTATGTTCCGGGGTCACGGTAATGAGATAAGTCCCGCGACCCCGGCAGGCTTTGGCCCTCTAGAGAGGGGGCCCCGTCATCTTGCTGACGCTCTTTGAGGCGCGCGTGGAACACAACGCGCCGTCGACCCGGGCATGGTCCATGGTCGGGCAGCGAGTTGCCCTTTACTCGCCGCCCGCATGCCCGCGCCTACGGTGGCCGGAGATCGTCTTGCGACGTCCGTCGCCGTGGGCGTCCACCACTGCGGTTGGGGCGGAGGGAGGACACTGTCCTCTCTCTCACGCGGCCCGCCTCCTCCTTCGCGAGCATTACTGCTTCGCAGAAGGAGGCGACTGCTTCCCACTCCGTCTCGCCCCGCAGCATGGCCGCAACCAATGCCGGGCGCGAGAGGTCTCCGCCTATCGCCGCCGTGAGGACACGTCGGTGCTCTGCCCAAGGGGGGCAGTCTTGCACCGTATGCTCTACTGTGTCCTCCGGGCGATCTTCGCAGTGGTGACACCCAGGCGTTTCCTCCTTTCTCCTTAGACACAGGTACCTCCCGAAACTTCCGTGGCCGGTGAGGACCTGCGTCATGCGGTAGGTCAGGACGCCGTGACTCCTATCCAGCCACTCCTCAAAGAGGGGTCTTACCGCCGCGATTGCGGCGTGCCCGGCCGTCGGTTGCGACAATCGTCCCCTCCATACTGCCCTGAGATCGCGCCGGACCTCTTCCCGCCGCGCCTCGACTTGTCGGGGCAGCGGGAATTCTCCCCGGCGCTGCGCCTCCACGCGCCACTCATAGACGCGCTGGAGGGCAGTCGCCTCCAGATCCCAGGGCAAGTCGGGGCCCCTTGGAAAGATTTGATTGGTAAAATTAGAATGGGCCCCGACTGTGAGTCGTTCTGTTCTGCTTCTTCCTGCTGTTCTGTTGGGCTTGTTTCTTTCTTTTTAGTTTTTATTTAAGTTGATTTTTTCACGTATTTTTTAAAATTAGTTTTTACGCAGTCGGGTTTTTTGTTTTTCATTAAATTATTTTTTTTATTTCGATCCGTTATGTTGTCTTGTGTGTGAACTCGCTTATAAACCAACATACGTCTTCGCCGAATAAAAGCGTATCATCATCATCATCATCATCATCATCACCGGATCAGTATTTTTAACAGTAAAAATACTGATCCGTTAAAATTAAAAGCAGTAATCCGTAATAGGCATGTTAACGACAGACGCAAGTAAAAACTGGACTTGGTTGTGACCTATTGGCAATTTTAAAAGCGTCATCTTCGTCAATTTTGGATTACGGGACAAAAGCAAAAGTACGTGTCAAATATTTTTTGATAAAATCTAACTGACGACCTAATTATATTTTTTACGTGAACTCCCTCACACGTGGTCGCCGAATTAAAACGAATACGGTAAAGTGGTACTGTAAAACGGACTTCTGTGTATACGAACACTAAGTGATAGTTCCCCGTCTCTCTCAACTTCGTAATTAATTATATCCTCTTATACGATCTTACTTCAACTTTGTGGGGCAAACCATTCCTGTTTATTAATGCTGGTCATTATTCAACAGCAGCCGCAGATGAGGCAAAGCGAACGAACATTCTTGAAATATATTCATTTTGTCTCGTTAAAAGTAAGTTGAGTTGGAAACTTGACTTTATGATAGTTGTCGTTTGTATTTTAATTCTTCAATCTGGGTTGGAAGTGTGTCTTTAGTGTTTTATAGTTTTAAGTTATATTCAGGACTAATTCATGTAGTCAGTGGCTTGAAACTATGTGGTTGCTAGGCAAGCGTATTTCACCGTCGAGCACATCTTGCTGTAATCATCAGGCGAGTTAGTGGTCGAACACTAGCTTATCGATAAACAATAATAAAACCGGCCAAGTGCGAGTTGGACTCGCGTGAAGAGTGTTCCGTACGATGTTACGCACAATATTGAGTGATTTACCGTGTTATTTTAATATCATGAACTTCATATAAGTTTTTCTATAATCTATAAGTAGAAAACTAACTTCTGTATTTTTTTCAAAATTTTAGGTTCTGTAGTTTCGGAGATAAGAGGGGGGGGGGGGTGGTCAATGTTCATCTATTTTCTTGAATATCTTGGAAACTATTTATTTTTAAATTACAAAAAAATACATTTAAGACCTTCTCAATAAGATCTTTCATTTAATATGTGACACGATGCAGTTTTCAATTATTATTTTTTTAATTTTCCCCTTCCCCCCAAAAAATTACCTCCCATATACAGATTTCATCTATTCACGTCACACCTCTGTGCTTGGGTCACAGGAATTCATATGTGTACCTTTCAACTTAATCGGTCTAGTAGATTCGGAGATAATTGACTGTAAGCGACAGACAGACGGACACACGAGTGATCCTTTAAGGGTTCCGTTTTTTTATTCGGACGTACGGAACCCTAAAAACTAATTGGATTGTGGAGGTAATATAGGTAGTTGTTCCATGCAAGATATTGGTATCCAACTGCATCCGTTTATACTGAAAGCCGACCTTAACATAACCTGAAAAAGCCAAATGATAATAAAATAAAAATATCCAGGTTACTGAATGGGTTACAACTCGGATCGATTAATTTTACAACTGATTGATTTATTGCAATGATGTTAAAAATTAACGAGAACGTTTTAAACCACACGTTTTAATTAATTACTGTGATGACTCGAAAAGTCATGTCAAAATGGGCAGATATTATTTATATTAGTATTTTATCACTTATAGTATTACTATATGGGAAATAGACGCGAGTAGGTAGGTTTACGATTCGGAAAACTACAAAAAAAGATGTTATGTTTTCAAAATAGGTTTCAATTTTGTGAAAATTAAAAGCTTTATCAACAAGAAAATTATATCTACCTGGCACAAACTCAATAAAAAATGCCATTACCTTTGTGCATAATTCCCCAACAAAACATCATTAAATAAACTGAATTCATATACCTACGTCCGTAATCTACGAACGCCGACGTATATTGAACCAGTGTCCATATAATTTTATTACTTATAAGTGGGTAGTACAATAAAAGCTGGTTGTTCGTTGCACGGCCCGCGAGCACAGTTGTATGCGGCCTGCATACTAAGCAGCGTGAAATGCGACTTCGTATATTATTTACTTAATAATTTACTAGCGTACTGATTAATAATTTCAAAATGAATACAATCGAGCTGAGTTTTTTTTTTTTTTTTTTAGGGTGGCAAAATCATCAAATGAGTCCTCCCGCCCTGGGTGGGGCGGGAGGGACTGTCAGACTCTTACTGACTAAAATCCACCCGTGTTCCGTCGGATGCCCTTTACGTTCCGGGGCCACGGTATCCTGGATTAAGAAAAATCCGCGACCCCGGCAGGCATTTGGCCCCATAAGGGCCCCGTCGGTGACGCGTGAAACACGACGCGCCACCGACCCGGGCTTGGTACCTGGTCGGACGGCGAGCTTACCCATTACTCACCGTCCGCAAGCCCGCTCCGCCGCTGTGCCCTCTGCTGTTCAGAGGGACACGCGTTGGAGCGTCCACCCGACAGGCTATTTGCATACGGGCAAAGAAACCCCTTAGGCACACAGTGCCAAGGAGAGTTTTTGCTCGCATCCCAGGGCGCACCGGCCCGAAAAACTGGTCTTCCCCCCGGACGTATCCGAGAGGGAACTCCAGTCCACGGGCGCACGTGGAGGTTTCCTGTCTTAGCACCCCAATCGAGCTGAGTTGGTCTTTATTTGGTTATTTAATTATTTAATGAAACGAATTGTGGTGCGGTTCAAAGTTTGCCGTAATTTTGAGTAATTCATGTGAGAGTGTATCTGTATACTGATAATTTATTGTATTCTATGTCATCATCATCATCATCAGCCCGTATTCGTCCACTGCTGGACATAGGCCTCTCCCAATGTGCGCCACTGAGCCCTGTCTTGAGCTTTCCCCATCCAGTCTCTGCCGGCCGCCTTTCGTAGGTCGTCACTCCACCTGGCCGGCGGGCGTCCCACACTACGCTTGCCGAGTCGCGGTCTCCACTCAAGGACACGTCTACCCCAGCGGTTATCTGTCCTGCGAGAGATGTGGCCAGCCCACTGCCACTTCAGCTTACTTATTCTTTCTGCTATGTCAGCAACTTTGGTACTCTGACGGATTACTTCGTTTCGGATTTTATCCATCAAAGTTACTCCGAGCATAGCTCGTTCCATAGCTCGCTGAGCGACTTTAAATTGGTGGACTCACTGTGAGTCCATGATTCGGCACCGTAGGTCATTACTGGTAGGACGCACGCATTGAAGACTTTAGTCTTTAGGCACTGTGGTATGGACGACGAGAAGACCTGACGGAGCTTACCGAATGCTGCCCAACCCAACCGAATCCTTCTGTTGGCTTCTCTCTCAAAGTTGTTTCTACCCAACCGGACCGTCTGTCCAAGGTAGACGTATTCTATATATAACTGCCTAATTATAATTGCAATAACATAGTTAATTGGAATAACCTATGTACTCGAATTGATTTAATCGTAATTGAGAAACAGATCATCATCATTGCCTTGAACCAATCAATGACCGAATTTGCCAAACCAAGTCTGCAGCTGTCGAAGAAAACAGATCGGGGTTTATTTTAAGGGCGGTTGAGATTTGGATTAAGATACAATATTAATTTTATTTTATTGACGCGTCACTCAGCTTGAAAGATACGGTAGTGTTTTGCCCCATGCCAAACGGTTAACAAATTGAATAAAAAGTGTATTAACAATCCTACTTTTCCTTAAAAAGGAAAAAAATAAACTATGATTAAAATACTAACCATAAGCGACATTTCAGATATATTTTTTTCAGATAAATCGACGCCTCAGTTAGTTCCAAATCACGTCTATAAATATGTCAAAATTAAATGTTTGAGATAATTTTAATCGAAATCAATTTTAATCAAAATTAATTTTAATCAAAATCAATTTTAATCAATATTAATTTCAATCAAAATCAATTTTAATCAAAATCAATAGAACAAGCAGCAAAATACGATATTCCGTGCACGTTTGAAGTTATACGAGTATAACGTTCTGATTGCATCGTCCAACATAGTGTCAATTTATCAAGGAAGCCTTCGATTTTAATTGGTGTCTCTCTCCAATCTGTCTGCTAGATTATAACTGTACCTACCAGACTATTTCAAAGCGAGCTTCTTTGATAAAATGTTAAGGCTTGAGATAATAGTAACAACATGTAGGTTTAATTCGTTTTTCTGGAAAGGATTCAAAAGCCAAATACATACAAGTTTTATTTCATGTAACTTGATTTTTTTATATTTTTTTTCCGCACGGAGATCGAACCCTCGACACGCATTTCCTGCGAAGCAGAAGCACTGCGCTAACCATGCCGTCGTGCAGTATTGTTGAATTATAATAATATCTCAACAAATAGTTCAAAAAAATAATGAAACATTAAATAATTACAAACGGAGAAGAAATTTATGCTCATAATTAACACAAAGAGGATTAGAAGTACAAAGTACTACTCATTATTTAAGAACAAATATCGCTTGTGGCGTATGAAAAGCTAAATCTTAAACACTCGTTCACACAATCGAAAATTACACATCCAATCCCAACTCAATACAGATTAAAGATAACCTAATCTCTTAATAACGAACTAAAATCTCTTCTAATTAAAATTAAGGCAAACGAAATCAATACACCCCCAACATTAAACGTTCGGCCCCCAATACATAATTAGGCAGTTCACAATAACACTTTACGGGGTCCCCAAAAGTTTCTTCGTTTAGATTTTCCCCCGATAGTATCGTATGCAAATTTCCTAAATGCCTCTACGCTTCGTCGGGCGAACTACCGTCTGCATTCTGTTAAATCCCTGATGTAGGCCAATCTCTGTACAAATAAAGTTTCTCATTGAAAATGGCAGCGGAGGAATGAATGGATTTTGTATCAGTCAGTTGGGAAAATAAAATTTGTTTCATGAATAAATGGGGAGAGGGAAGGGATTTAGATTGGGCTAATTATGAGCAGGGTTGCTGAAATGTCTGTGAAATTTTTCAACACATAATTTATTTGACTGATTGAAATTTACAGTTTACTGGGACCCCAAAACCACTAGATTCTTTCTATCCACTTTCATAATGTTTACATAATCGATTGCATTCAGACCTCTGAAGTAAGACAAAATGTCAGGTTGCAGTTAACTGTAATAAAAAAGACGCTCAAAAAAATTCTTCGCCAGATCCTTCGATGACTGTTTCTTACTTGGTTTTACCGTGTGGTAAAATGTACCTACGGTTCTTTTGCAAATGAGTCTTCCCGCCCAGAGTGGAGCGCAAGGTGTATCTTTCGCTCCACTCTGGGCGGGAAGACTCGCTTATGGTGGGTATGACCCACCATAAGCTTGTATTCTTACAGACATTCAAATACAATTAGGTCCACATTCGCGTAAATATACATATCCATGGTAACGACTTCTCGACTTTGTCAATTTGACGAATTCAAACGATTTATTGTCAAAATGGGTCATGATTCAACTTTGTCGATTGTACTTTCAAACTCGTACTGACTAAAATCCATGGTATTCCTTAAATAGTATTTTACGTTCCAGGGTCAAGGATACCTAATACGACAGTCCTGCAACCCTGAAATATACGGTCATTTGCAATTTTCACTTTACTGATCAAGAACACAGTAAAGTGTAACTTAGCTACATTTTTCTGATAATACCTAAATGCTTCCACATTTGTCTGCACTCAGTAAACTCCCTGATGTAGGCCAATCTCTGTACAAATAAAGTTTCTCATTGGAAATAGCAGCATTCCTATACAATGGATTCTGTATCAGCCAGTTGAGTAAATAATTTGTTTTGTAATTGAAAAGTTGAGATTGAATGGGGAGAAAAGGATTGTTTGGATTATATCTAATTGGAAGTCGCTGTCGTCTTTGAGACTTGGGTAGGGTGGTTTTGTTAATTCAGCTTGTTATATAATAAGTAAGCATTACTTTTTCTTTGTTGTTTCCAAAAAATGTAAGTACCTAAGTCTTATTCTAAGCTTGGCACATCGCGCATGTTTTGAAAGGGAAGGACGAGTGTCCCTACCGAAAATGTAGCATAAACATCGTTATAAAATAACATTTCAGTCACAGACATTGCGATTTTTTGTGTCTCAAACATGAGAGTAAATGCTAAATGAAGATAATGTCATGTAATCGTTCTGCTAATAAACCTATTTAGGTACCTTGTAACTTATTAATAAAAGCCAACACTATATTATAGGTACTGTGATATACATACATACAAAGAGATCATTTCAGCCAACGGTGCCATTTATAGAGAAAAGCCATGCTCAATTGCGATCATTGGCAGGTCATTGACCCATGTCCCATAAGCTTACGTCGGCCAAGCATTACATTAATATCTTTTGACTTACTGGTAATAGTGTCCATATAATATAATAGCTAGAGGTTTGACATAGCTTTTTTTTATTTGAGATTGGTTTGCGCTTGACTCTAGTCTAAGTCAAAGGTGCCAGAGACAATGCCTTCGATGGAGCTTATCAGTCAGACACTGACTTAAAAAAACTCATCGGTTGCTTAACAAACATTTCCGTCACGTTCCAGGGCCGCAGTCAGTATCCTTTTTAATCCAGAAAACCTGTGGTTTCTGCCTGTGCCATGGGATAAAAAGGTGAGGCTGTATTTTTATTTATATTATGTCAAAGGTTAGACAATCTCTGTCATATAAAAGATATGTAGACAATTTATATAAAAATAATCTAATCTTCTAATAGATAAAAATCAATGCCACTTTTCGTTGTAATGTTATAACTCAAGAACAGGCTCACCTATCCAAACCAAATGTTGAGGCTTTGTTCGAACTATTTAGTAGATGCTTTATGTGAAGTTTGCACAAAATCGGACGAGCGGTTCTTAATATACCCGTGAGAAGCTGGGACGGGCCAATAGTTATTCATAAATATGACATGTTAAAATAATAACAGGAATACAATATTCTTATCTAAGATTAATTGATGACATAAATATGAAATTCTTTGAATGAGTTTGAAGTATACTTAAGATTAACAGTAAAGTACCTATTTAATTGATTATGTATAGCGATGCATCCGATACCGATACGAATACCGATATATCGGCGATACTTCGGGTTAGCCGATATATCGGTATCGGCGATATTTTCATGACCGATTCAACGATACTTTTTAATTTAAAAATGTGGTGTAAACGAGCGTGTTGTCTGGTCTATTTCATTGCAAACGAGCCACGAACTATGCCCGGGGAAACCCTTGCCACACAGACTTGCGAAATCGCCTTTCTCCAAATCAAAATTTAGGATTACTTTGTTTTTTTAACCAAAATCTTATTGATGTTAATTTTAATTGCTAAAATGTATAATTTAGAATATATATAATTTAAAATTAATAGATTTAAAAAAATCTAAAAACCCACTTTTTAAATTTCCTAAAAATAAGAAAATAACCCTACGGGGCTGAGAGAGAGGCCACTCAAAACGTGGGGGCGTATATTATTTAAGGGATTATTTATGGGATATATTTACATGACGTGTATAGATCGTGGGTGTAACTTGCAAAGATACGCCCCCACGTTTTGAGTGGCCCCTCTCTCAGCCCCGTAGGGTTATTTTCTTATTTTTAGGAAATTTAAAAACGTGGGATTTTAGATTTTTTTAAATCTATTAATTATTTTATTATTTTTATCTTTGTTCATCGGGTTTGAAGCTACCCTGAAAATCTCAGCCTGCTTATCGGGAAGTGCCTCAAAGACTGTCCGCCATCTTGGACGTCCGCCATATTGGATTTAAGTCCCGTGACTATTTTTTTCGTACTTCTGACAGCAAACCCTTTCATTTGATATCCATATCATAGGGGTGCTTTTCAAATAGCCTGTCTGCCATATTGGACGTCCGCCATATTGGATTTAAGTCCCGTGACTATTTTTTTCGTATTCCTGACAGCAAACCCTTTCATTTGATACCCATATCATGGGGGTGGATTTCAAACAGCCAGTCCGCCATCTTGGGGAGGCCGCCATATTGGATTTGTTATGAAGTTTCTTAGCTAATCATGTATTGTCATCAGAACTCAGAACGTGTGCAAAATTTCAGCCTGCTAGATTATCGGGAAGTGCCTCAAAATTGAGTTGCAAAAGTCCAACCGAAACGACAAACAAACAAGAAAAGTGAGTGTATAAAAACGTGGGAAAAACGTGGGAAAAATCTGACTTGTGATTTATTTTATTTTAATTTTTTTTTTAATTCACAATAAGCGTATCGGTATCGGTATCGGTATCGCCGATATTTTTATAAGAGTATCGGTATCGGTATCGTATCGGCGAAAAGGCGTATCGATGCATCCCTAATTATGTAGATTTGGCATGTAATTTTGTAAGACTATTTCTTGCCCGCGAGTCGAAAATTATCCCAGAGAACATAATAATATAATATCGGGATATCAGGGGGCACGGTAGTGCCCCCAGCCAAGTAGAGCATATACCACGGCCGTACCATCCGTCTATTCATCCTTGCAAGATTTCATATATATAATCTTAGTAAGAAGTAGTTAGATGGCAACATTCCGAAATGAACAAAACATTTTGAATTCAACACAGCCAATACCAGGTTGCATACACAAGTGTTTTGAAAATGTATCTACAGTTTAATTAACAACGAAAGCAATTACCCGTATAGTGCTTAATTTGCAAACATATTCGCATAGTGTAACTACCCAGATGTGTTTACAAGACGCTCGCAACCGTAACACGGCAATTCCATTTGTGAACGATCCAATGACAATATTTTGTGACGTAACATAAAACGTAAACAGCATGATGGGGAGCTATCAGCTGCTTTTGGCGTGTCTTGGGTTTGATTCGAATTATTATTATTTGTAAGGCCACAGCAGAATAGGGTGGGTGAATGTGAGATTAAATGTTTGAAAACCCACCCATGATACAGGAAAAATTCATAGCAAGTTTTTGCTGGTCTGGGAATTAAGCACTTAAGCATGCGATTTTCAATGATTGTAAACTCAAAAAAGTTCTTAAAAAAAAACAAATGTACAACGAGCATAGATATCCACATTAATCAACAAACTCTTCGTAACAGTAAAAATTTAAATGAATGTAGATTTTCCCTTGCAAATTTCATTTAAGTTCCCTGTCACTGAGACCGTTTGCCCTCACATTTTCTCCCTAACGAAGTGTTCCTCTAAGTTGTTATTCCCAATTCTCTACGGCATGTTAGGCAAAGTAGGAAGGTACCTTTTCAAATCATTTTTTTGCTCCGAATTTACTCCGCTGTATATTTTAAATCAGTGTGTTTAAGTGACCCGTGTAAGAAAACCTTTTTATTTCGCAGACCGTACATAATTTGTCTCGTAAAGTATTTTTTAGAAAACTTTTGGGAAAATATTGTGAAAAGCTACATATTAGGCAAATGGGATCGTGGTAAAGTAAACAGTTTTTTTTTTTACCTTTACTGCTATTTCACTAGGTAAGCCTCAATGCACAATAACAAACTAGCAGCTGTAACGACCGATCAAAACAATTACAAAAAATCCGATTAAGGCCGAAAAACATCCCAGATACAAAACATCCAAGGTATTTTCCATCAAACTCCTATAATATTGTATAAAATTAATGACCCTTCCGACTGTCCTAACTTTATTATAATCTCTTCGGTGCGCAATCGTGCAACCAACCACATGATCCAAATTACGCGAGCGACGGAGAAAAATAGATCGACATTTTTCATCAGAAAACTTTGGTTAGCAACTTCCCGAGGCAGCCAGTCTTCTTTATTAAGCTCGATAAAAGATATAGTATACATCTAATACCTACGGGTTCCGATGTATAAGTACCTCCTACCTACGGAACCCAGGAAGTGCGATAGCAGAATAATAGGCGTAGGTACCGCCTATAAAGATAACGTCGTTCCGTTTCGGTTACTTCGCTGACCGACGCAGCGTCGCGTTGACATTATTCTTTACTTCCAAAGAAAGATAAAACGAAAAAATATTCGGGAGTAATCCCATAGGGCAGTATATTTTCCTTATTTCGAATATCATTTTACGTCAACTCAATTCGACAGCATGCAAAAATGTTGAAAAAAGAACCCTCTCTGAAACTTATACGAATTAATGTTGTGGGAATAAGTTACATGAGAATAATTTTCTCGGAAAATTATGAATTGCTGAAGGGCGCTTTATCAATGCCTGAGTAATATATCGCTTCTCGTCTTATATTTTCTAAAAGAAAAACAACTTCGTCATGAATTTAGGATCACGGAGTTTTTCTTGTTGGATACAGATATTTTATGATATATAACGGCACTTTGGGTAATAAGAAAGAATGTGGTTGTTGTCATGAATTGTAATAAATAGACATGAAATAATTAATTATCAATATTAATTTAACCGAACTGAAGCAAATATTAAGCTGTTCAAGGGCTCTATTTGTTATGGAAACTTAACATAAAAACATGGCCACATATCATGCTCTTTATGGTTATTATCCCCGTATTCGTGACTTCAAAACACTCCCGACTCCGACCACGATAAACAAATAACCTCCCCCGTGTGAACACTTTCCGGTCAGTTAAAATATTTGAAATAAATAGTCAGTATAGAAGCGATTACGACTATTACCCAACAAACAACTTATAAAGAAATATGCGCAACATGAGAAAAACATGAACCCCACAACAAACAGAATATGTCGGTCACGCTTCACTTGTTCTCAGCAGTATTGTATTTTGTCGGCCATCATTGTGTTTTCGAGCGTTTTGTTTCCTTACGAAACGGCAGTTAGGAATATTTATTGGATGAACTTGTGGCGTGATGTCGCTTTTTAGCCAATTGTAGCCATTTTTGTATGTACCCAATGGAGTTAGATATGTGGGGTAATAAAAGTTTCGATGGCAGTTCCAATTCAGTTGTACAATCACTTCGCTATTTTTATATCTTGTTACCACTTGAAACGACTGTTCAAAAATGTATGTTGGAGGACGCGGTTTATCACTCACGTATTTTATTGGAACTAACTTTGTGATCGTATTACGGGCTATAGTTTCTCCATCTGAAATGCTAAACCGTAATGGATTAACATAATTATTTAAAGAGAAGAACGTATGTGCTTTTATACGACTTTCGAGGGGCCCATTAAGACATGGTTTTATGTTCGTCACTTAAATCAGATTAGAATAAAAATAATATTATCATAGTGATGAGTTTTCTAGATTAGTGTTTGAAGAAATAAAAGTCAAATCTAAGTGCCACATTGAAAAATTCCGTCACCTACTTACTCTCAATTATTTTGTATGTTCATACATTGTAAAAAAAATCACCCCCTAAAAATATTTCATGCTCAAAAAAAAAACAGTTAAAACGCAACGCCAATCATTATACGAGTAATTCCGTTTAATCCAATTAAATCTGTGAGAGCTGCCATCAGAAAGTCTTATTAAAGTTTTACAACCCATCTTATGACGGACAGGACTTATGCAAATGAGTGAAGGGTGTACGAACGGCTGTGTATCCTGGATTAAAGGGGTCCGTTCGAGCCGGTCTGTTTTTACAGCGCCACATGGTGTCGAGGGCTTTTAAACAAAACAAGCAAGCGAGGGGGCGGGGGATAAGTAGCACAACGGCCACATCTACATTTTTGGGTCTCTGTAGACTATGTAACTACTAGCCAGGCTGCGGTCCCCGCACTTGCTCCAAGGGATTAGCTAGAAAGCTTATTGATGAGACCAATCCAGGTGCGATTACGCGGTCGTCAACATTAAAGTGGGTTTGATAAATTATTCAATGTTTTGATAGGAATGTTATAAATCATTTATAAACATCAAAAATAACATATTTTGGTATTTACTTGAACAAACACGTCTTTATGGGGTATTTTTTGCAAAAGATGAGTCCTTATAAAATATTAATCTACGAGATATTTTCTAGATAACGTTAAGGCGGTCTTTTGATATCAAATAGGAAGCAAAACCTTTATAAAAAACACGCAATATATTTTCTCTCGTCGTCCGTATCTGACCCAGACGGTTATCTAAGTTCTTGCAGCGTCCGTGAGATATTTCCCAGCGAAACACCACGCCCTTGGTAAAAGTATATCGTTTCTAATCTTTCCTTGCTTTCACGGCTTTGTTTTAGAAAAACCTCCCTTGGGCACCTCATCGCTCCCTCCACCATCTCGCTAGCTTCAGAGTACATTATCAATGTCAATACAGTAAAATGGGCGAGCCATTTTACGAAAACATTTTGCTATATCGCGTGTATCCTTAAAATGAGGAGCCGTGTGGGAACCATTACGTAGAGATTTCTGTCCCACAAACAGCCCATAATATGGGTATCGTTACGTAACCCACTCACAATGTATTTTTTTCGAAACACGATTTATCGGATATGGCACTAAGGCTTATTTTTCAGCAGAACAAAGGTGACACCCATGTTGGATGGAATTATCTATTGTGGCGCATTAGTTCTGGGTCTGTATCAAAAGGTCGACACAAAATACCTTGTTTTATTTGTGTGACACGAATATAGCCGATTTGTTAAACGGTTAGTGTTATAAATAGAGTATGAAATAGTTTGAATTATTATATTTGGAATTTCATGTTATCGGTTGTAATTAATATAAATGGTTCGGATAACGCGCGTCCGCTTTTCCTTGTAGTCGTTTTATCTTCGTATTTCTGTTTACTCCGAGCAATGTGTTGTAACAGTACCATGGCAATAACAGTACATTTAATTCCCATCAAGCTCATGTATACGGAGACTTAATTCAAGTCCATTTCACTGCTCGGCAATTCGAATAAAATTAGTGCAAACAATTTAGTCTGAGACGTCATTGGGTACAGCACAGGCGCATGATTGTTTCGTCTAATGCTGTTATTTCCGTCTGAATACCAACACAGACGGCTACTTACAGTTAGCGTAATCCTGTTTAATCCTGTACAAAGTAAGTGCTCCTAATACGGACACTATTTCACGTAGATAATTGCTTGGCGAACGAACCGGGTCGCCAGATTAAGGCTGGGTGCGACAACACAGCGCGAACACTCCTTTTAATACATGGATTTACTTTCATAATGTTATTTGTTCAGCATTTTTAATAATAATGTAGGATGAACTGAATATGTTGGTTTTAGTAAAACTGGAATGGCGAAAAGGATTTCGTTGCCGCTACGGCGGAGCTGTAGTTATAGTTAAGGACCCACTCGAAATGACATAAAACGTGTTTTAAATATTAAAGAATTCATAAACCTTATTTAGTAATAATACAATTACATTGAATATAAATAAAGAGCATATAGCTGAGAAAATAAGCTTACAACAAAAGCATTCAATACCTAAATAAGTAATTAAAAAATATGTTGAGAACAAACAACCATTCAAGCAAACAATAGCTCATCATACCCATTTAATTCATATTTCTAACCGCTCGCAACAGTTGGCGTAATAAAACTCTATACCAATTTAAATTTAAAAAGAGGGTAACTCCTATTCATAGTCATGCAAAACAGTCTCAAAGTAATCACTTCAATTAATCCCTTATTGAATAAAAAAATCAATACGAAATATTTAGAGCAAAGACTATTCATGTTCGAATTTAAAATTTGAATTAAGTTTTCACTCGCTCCTCCCAATTCATACCGTTTGATTACTGTTTTGATTACAAAGGGCGTCCATTCGAACCCCGAGGGTTCCGTACACGGTCAGTTGATCGATAACCATCGCCCTGGGGTTCCTTTCCACGGTTTTTTGTGTATTTATGATCAAAGCTGATTTAAGTGGTATGAAAATTTATTGTGTTCATGCTTACTGGCATCTTTGCTTGAAGATATTCCGGTCTCGTTTGGGTCCACTTTATTTATGTGTTTTTATCTGTGTAGGTACTTCTGAGTATTTATGTAATGATGAGGGTTTCAGGAGAGATGACGTGGCTATGTTTAGGGGAGTACGGGTGCTTGACCGCTTGACAACCCACTTCAAATTATGCATTGAGTTTTTATTTCTCTGAATATTTTTCTTTTGGGTATATTTGTTTATTTTTAGGGGCATATCTCTTTAGAAATTCCAGGGTATATTATTTTGAACTCATAATTGAAACAAACAGGAAAATAAAGCTATCTAAACCATCGTCTCAGACTTAAAACTGCATAACGACATGACCTAAATAGACCAGGACCACCATAAAATGTAATTTAATATTTTAATGCTGGCAACTTCATTATCTTTTTGAAAAGTCCTGCATTATTCATAACAAGCAACATTTACGTAAATAATAATAATAAGTGTTTTAAAAATGTTTTTGTATTATTTTTAACGTTGGTTCTGAATGTAATAGAACATTCTGGGCCTGGTCGTAAAGACCAGCCAGTGCTTTAATTACTCGGTACCTAAATAGCGGGGTTACTTTTATTTTTCAAAATAGCTGCCACTCTACAGAGGTGTTTTAAAAGGACACCACTGTTTTAAAAGCTCGTATAAAACTAGATTTGTACTATCTGTGGACATTATGTGAGAATTTAGTGAGCAGTTGGATATAAAAAGTAATTACAAAACCCATTTAAAATTGTTACTAATTTTCTGTTTATGATATCGGAAAGTACAATCTTAATTTTAAATATGTTATAAGCATACATTTTGGATGGATACATATAATATGACACTTATTTTCTTCATTTCACTATATATTAAGAATCTATCTAAAAAACTCTTTCATGCTACAAACTACTGAATGATTTAGATAAAATTTGATATACAGATAGTTTACATCCTGGATTATCATATAGGATAGTTATTATCCCAATTGTAGTGGAGTGAAGCAGCAACAGCTAGTGTTATATTAGTTTGACGTATTGAACAGGATTAGGGCCCGCTCAATGGCCGAAATTAAGACGAAAATTTAAGTTTGAAAATAAAACACAAATATTAGTTTTCTTCACCCCATCTCTACATTGACTACAATAAATTGTGCCTCATTTTCCATTCTCCGCATAATTTTCAAAAAGGGGTACCAATAGTAGGATATTTTACGTCTACATGTAATACTGAAACGTCTTTTTTCTCACAAAGCATAAACATTTTTTTACACTGTAAGTAGGTTAAATTCAGCCAGTTTGCCCCCGTTTACCTTAATCTTATAGAGATAACTTCAAACAAATTCTTTGCCAAATAAGCAGTATAAAAATAAACTAGTAATTTATCACGTAAAGTTCTACCCACACAAATTGTTGAAGTAAGCCAAAGGAAATAGGTCTACGAAAGTGTGCGTAGGCGGGACAAACTTATGATCAATATGTCCCCTTTTCAATATAAATAATGACATGAGTTCAATAAAACACGAATAATGCTGAAAAGGTTAAATGGACCTATTTGTGGGCGAAGGGTTTTAGGCTTAGGGACCCAAATATTATGATTGCTTTTTCTAAGTTGTCTAGAAGAAGCTTTACAAACACTTATGAGGTCAGGATTTCTAAAAAAGAAGTTATAATGCCGGAATAGTTTAAGTATGTTCATAACTTCATTCACCTTTTTATAAATGAATAATGTTGTTATTGTTGATTGTTCACTTCTCCGCATTTAGACTCTAAAACGGTCTGTTTTACGTAAGGTGGGATGGTCGACTACGTGAGCCAATCCAGCTCCTTCCAGCAGGCGTAGCATGGTTCCGTAGAAAGGGGTTTTGTCGACGGAAGAATAGGTAGACAAAATGACAGAACGTAGAAATATTTTTGGCGTTTTAAGCATGGTAATGAAAAAAATATAGAAAATAAACGTTCTATTCTTCATTAGTGTACAAATGGTGTCATATTTCTGCAAAAAACATTCAATTTGTATAAATATAACGAAGAAATAGCTTTGTCTACTCTTGGTAGAATAGAGATAGAATCGCCATGCTACGCGTGCAGAAGCTCAAAAGTCTCCTGAGGCGTTTACAGGCTTCTTGGAGAGCGCTCATTGAAAAATGTAAATACCTATGGTAAGAATCAACATTTTGAAACAACTGATCGCCTGTGAATTTCTTTAGATTAACGCAGTGGCTAAGCAATCGACTGATGCGCAGCGTGTCGCGGGTTTCATCGCCGCATGGAACAAATATTTGTATGATCTGCAAGTAGTTGTTCCGGATCTGGGTGTTTGTTTATATGAGTTTCTAAGTTTGTAAACGCACCCACGATACAGGAAAAAAATCCAAGAGTGGGACAACGTTTTTTTTCTAAAAAAAAGAGATATCGCACTGGCATTAGTCGACTTATCACGTGACCAGAGGACTTGCCTATTTCTAGGCCAAAGAATCAGCATTGCGATACAACGTGGCATAGTATTCTGGTCACTGTTCCTTGTCGAGAGCGTTATGGACGTATTTTTGACGTTCTTTGAATGTTTGTCCCCTTTTTTATAATTTTTAATTTTTCTAATTAATTTTTTATTTATTTGTTTGTATTATAGAAGTAATATTAACAATTGCTTTGATGCAGTTCCTAGGGCTGTATGTGCCACTACCACCACGTTCGAATGATCACTGTCGATCAATGGGATGTGGTGCTTATCAGACATCTACCTCTAGTGTCAGCACAACGCCAAACAAAGGTGATTGTGTTATCTTCAAGGGCATACTCAACCAAGATCCGACACGAAAAAAAATGTAGAACGACCAACAACATTTAAATATTTTTACCGAGATTCCTGTAAAATAGCACAACGTCAATAAATACGAAGCTTTCAACTTAAATAATGAAACCGTTGAACAAAACCGTTTCATGGAAACCATTTACTCTATTGTGGCAATAGCTTATGCAGTAATACCTGGAAACCGTGTGTACGGCCACTAGCGGAAATAAGCATATAAGTGAATACACATTGAAACGTAATCTCCCTTAGTACTATCAATTTACATAGTGTATGGAATCCTGCGGAATAAACGAAAGGTGAATAAAAACGCATTTAAAACGAAAATACAAAGTTTTCTAGTCGTACATAATATATTGGGTAAAACAGTGGCGTCAATTTTTTTGAGAAAAATAATTTAAAGTTTCGGAGACTTTAAAGAGTGTCGAACAAATATTTTTAATTATATTCTGATACACTTACCTCAGGCGTGAAAACTCAACTAAAATAAATCTTTGATGCAATCTTAAAGCAGTCACATTACACAGCACATTATTTTTGAGTTGTTTTGATCATTCCCGTAAAATTACTATACAATTGCTTTGTATATCAGTCACTAAATTCCGTCAATGTCTAGATTGACCCATTGGATTCCGACGGTGACATTACCGAAATCTGGTCCAAATGTTTGTTTGATAGCTGTTACTGTCGTCATGTTGACCTACTGACTCCGAGATCGATGTCCCTAGCTATCTAACATAGAATTCAGTTATGTTCGCTAATAATTGAATTCATAGAGGTGACGGAAGGAGTGCGGTATTAGGGGTCAGTTGCAACCACAGGGTTAGGGAGTGAAATTTTATATTTAGGAGCATATCTCATGTCTCTTTTGCAGCATGATTCTCTTAACCCAGAATGACAGTATCAGAAGTTATATCGAAAGAGGAAAAACGAACGGGTGTTGTTCCGACTACGGCTATACACACCAAAAGAAATATACAGCCACACATTCATCATCATCAGCCGGAAGACATCCACTGCTAAACATTGGCCTCCCCCTTAGTCCGCCCCGCCAAACGACAATTCGTCACTTGCATCCAGTCACACAAAATTTTGAAATAGTTTTATTTATTTTTGTCAAAGCCTTAAATAACTGTCTAAAATTGACCATTCAGTACAAAGAGAGAAAAACAATAATTTGCTTGTAAGTCTATGCAAATAATTGTTTACTTTTTAGGGTATGTCCAATTTTATTTGTCAGTTGTCTAGAAAAGGCGTAGGTACATGGGCAGCCTGCATTGATGACCATAAATACAAACCCAAGAGCTGATAGTTGTCAAAATACATGAATATTTTCGTTAAAAAAAATTAAGATATCTATGGTGTTCGCTTCACACCGTATCCCGTGTTCCCATAAGCACTAAAGAGTAAATATATATATATATCCGTAGGAATGGATGGACTCTTTTTCTTTTCTTTTGCGGAAACCGCACATGAATAAGACTTATAAGTGCTTAAAAGTCTAGACGCTGAATGTGTGGTTGGGGTGACAACCACAATTGGCGCGCATTAACTATTTCTTTTTATATTTTCGCTACTCGGGGAGCCGCTAATAGCATGACAACTCTTAATACATTACTTAGTCTTAGTTCTTTGATAATAACAGAAGGGGAGTTGATGGATCACGTTTATGATCCAAATAGTTTTATCACTGCATCAAATTGGAATCAATTTTTTTATTGAGCATATTTGTATGTCCCAATTCCCTATGTTCTTCTTCCCGTTTAACTAGCTATCTGGCTAGGTACTATGTTAAATTAAAATTCTACATGAATCTGTGTTTCAAAATGACTGTAGCTATATTTATTTCAATTAATATAAAAAACCCGCAACCTCATGCATGCAACGCTTTTCATGCATGAGGTTGAAAAAAAAGGTTTCTACTACTACTATCACATCTACAAGTCGCCGATATGTCGCTAACATTCTGTTCCAAGTCTTCATCACTTAGTCGCGCCGTGGCGTCCAACTTTAATACATGGCTGGTAGGTCTGACATCGAGTACATTGACCTGCTTAACTGACATCCGACGTCCACTATCTAGGACGTAATAAAGACATTGATGTATAGACATGGTAAGACACTTGTCGTGAATTTCGCTTGAATGTTCCTTACTTTATTTTCTTTCCTCGTATTATTTCGTTCTTTTTTTTTTATTGTATAGCCATACGGGTCGAATTTCATGGTTGCCTGGGTCAGGCCGTTCATAGGTGAGTATTCATTACATTTTTTTTTTCGGAAAGCCGTTGATCACGGCTGTCTTTTGTAGATCTTTTAGAGCCTATGCACACCACGTTTTTTAAACGCGTTGTCGACGCGCGTTCCTAAAACGCGACAGCACGCTTTTCTCAAACAGAGCAGTTTGTTATCGCGATACAAAGCGTCAAACGCGCGTTCGCATCGCGTCTGTATCGCTACAAACGCGCGTCAACGGCGCGTTTAATAAACGTGGTGTGCATAGGCTCTTAGAGTCGTCAAAAGTAGTCAGGGGCCCGAAAATCTTCTATGTAAAATACTGGTAGCTGTATATCATCTCGTTGGATTGTGAGCCGCACAGAACATAGTTGGGAAAAGGCTAGGCTGACGAAGATACGTTATTGTCGTTATTGCATTTAAAAAAGAAACGTGATTATTTTGTTCATAAAATAGTGGCAATTGTCGCTTGCCAGTATTCCAGAGAACATCTCATCAATACGAGTAGATATCTTACAGGCGCCGATCTCACTATCAAAACTCCATTTTTAGGAAAATAAATTCATATTGAAGAGAAAGAGCTTTCCCTTTACTGCCGATAGAAAAATTTATGGTCATACATAGCCCGACCGTCACGGTCAAGTAAAAGACGTACTTATGTATATAGCTATAGAAATCATAACTCCTAACGCCCGAATATGAGTTTCCTTCTTCAGCGAAAAATCTATTTCATTCAAGGTCGAGAAGCATTGTCGTACAGCCTTCAGCTTACAAAACCGCTTACCTCAGGCATTTTCGCTACATAATGTACTGCGTATTCGGTAGGTAATTTTACTTGTTTAGGTATATTTGCAAAAAGCCTTATCTTGTAAACTTTCGGTAGAATAATCTCTTTTGTTGCCAGCATTCGAATATAAACTGGAGCCCTAGTTTAACGTACAGACGTAAAATAAAATACAGGATGGGTAAAATCTTTTCTGCATTGTTATTCCGTAAAGGGAATATTATCTCGGTGCCAAATTACTTGGTGATTAAATTAAAAGAGGGTCATCAAAAATCTTAATGGGATAGTTTGTTCTCTTTATAACATGACTGTTGGAGCTCAATTATCCGGCGTAATGTTGAGGCATAACCGGCGTAATGTTGAGGCGACCAATTGGTCGGTTTTCAATTGTCAAAAGAATTGTTAAAAAAATGGCCACAGTTTGAGATTTATGTTAGTAAACGTAAGTACATGGTACATTTTTTGACACTTTGAAATTAAAAGAAATTAAAAGGCAAATTAAAAAAAATTATATTAAATTCGATGACGCGTGGCGCAATCTATTGTCATAATAAAAGTTAAAAAAAAAATCTAACCGACTTCTAAAAAAACAACTACGAAAAAGGGTAAAATAACCTACCAAAAAACTTTTCTTTCGGAAGTCGGTGGCTTTGCTTTTATATTTCATTGACTTTTTTGCCACCGACTTCCGAAAGAAAAGTTTTTTGGTAGGTTATTTTACCCTTTTTCGTGGTTGTTTTTTTAGAAGTCGGTTAGATTTTTTTTAAAAACTTTTTTATTTTATCCTTTTCAGTTTAAATATTCAACCCAAATTCTTGTCAAATACATAATTTTCTTACATATGCACTAGAATTTTACTATCCGTAGCACCGGTTATAACATCGCTCATGTCCCCAATAAGCAAGAACACCAAAATAAATGTTTTTTTTATGGGACCAAATGGCAGGTATACTGCATCGTACAATAACCCATATGGGTGCAAAGTTCTCATCAGTATAAATGAATTAAGTCCAAATACAAGATACCTGCTATAAACCGTTGAGGAGTTCCCTGAACTGTTCTTCGTCTTCATCATCAGAACCCTAATGACAGTTACAAACCATCTAGGTGTAAAGTTCTCATCAATATAAATGAATTAAGTCCAAACACAAGGTAGCTACTGTAAACCGTTGAGGAATTCCCTGAACTGTCCTTCGTCTTCGTCATCAGACCCCTAATAACAGTTACAACTCATCTAGGTGTAAAGTTCTTATCAAAACAAATTAATCAAGCTCAAACACAAGATAGCTGCTGTGAATCGTTGAGGAGTTCCCTCGACTGTCTCTCGGCTCCATCATCAGATATACTCCAGACCTTTATTAAATTGTAGTGCTTTGAAATACTTAATGATAAAAATAATTTACTAAGTCAGTCGATGCCTACTCCTTACTGTTAAGGAGTTGTACCTTCCATCATCAGCTCAGCTACATGAGATGATGGTTACCATACGCAAGTCCTTAAATTACTTGATAATATTTGCGAAAAACGGTGCGTCGGCCTATAAAATTTGAGGGTTTCCCTCGATTTCTCCTGGATCCAATCATCAGATATTGAAATGGTGACAATGGGACCACACGGGAAGCACCAGCTTTCAAACAAAAAAGAATCATGAAAATCGGTTCACCCAGTCGCAAGTTATGAGGTAACAAACATAAAAAAAAAATACAGTCGAATTGATAACCTCCTCCTTTTTTGAAGTCGGTTAAAAATAAAATATGTTGTTTCTCTCGGGAACTGTACCTTTTTCCGGGATGAGACATACCCTAAGTCACTTTTTTACAATTTACAGCGTATTTGCAAAATAGGAGAATCGGTTCATTGGTTTAGGATTTAACAAGAAGCACTAACTTTCACATTCACAGTATTCGGCAGAACTATGGCCGTTATAACAGTCATGTTCATCACGCTTGCAATAATTGGTAATTTGTATTCAGACATGGATGGCTGCGATCATTGCATGGGGATTATGTTGCCTTGGGAAAGCATGACGTGTCGCGTCATTTCAGACATTTTGTCTAATGTGGTGAACATTAATAAATGGATACTACATAAAAATATTTCTCGATGTTAACTTTTTGATTTACAATTTGGGGCGCTTTCGGAGTAACAAGTGGCACGTGTTACCAGAGAGTGACCATAAAAATCTGTTTTGATAACTTTAGTATTTTTTGGTAAATACTACTAAGGTCGTATTTATTAATTTTCATTTACGTAAAAAATAATAATCAACTGTGACAATAAAAGAAGTTTCGGCACCTTTCAGTGGTTTTTATTATTTTTTTGTGTCGCATCGTTCTTATATTTTTGATGTTTTATTAAGCTATTGCATAGCTTTTATGCGGGCTCTGAGCGCGGCGTGGCGCGGCGACTGAATCAAAAAAAAATCCAAAAACCTAACGAAAATACCTGACACCACGCATCGTCTAACATCGTTTTAGTTCGGGAGACTTCGGCAATTATAAAAATATCCGTCATAAAAACAATTTACTTTTAAATTACTTACTGATTCTAAACGGCCAGCTACACTATAACTAAATTTTCCTACAATGAAGAAGTTCTTTATTACAGTAGTGCACCACAAAGATTTTTAATAAATTATTTCTCGTTAAATATACGTGGTAGGCGATAATATTCTTTAAAAAAAATGTTATGCAATAGCTTCACCGTGGCAGTCTCCATGTGCCACATGTACATATTTTTTTTTTCTTGCATGTTGGTTTTCTATTGAGTACGGTCATCTAATAAAGTTAAATCACGTAAAATGACCAGTAACAAAAATCTACGCAACAATTCGGAATTTAAACCAATAAAATCGCACATCTATTTCCAAGCGTAACTTTTTTCATACGCATTATAACCATAACATAAAGCCATTTTGGCTATAATCACAATATCTGTATGCAAATCTCAATGGACATGAAACCATTTCGCGTGTTTTAATTGCGTAACGGATGGTCGTCCGCACTCATAACCGGGGGAAAATTATATCTTTATTAATAACTGACCCCGTTTTCCTATACCGGTAATTTTATTAGAGATCGTTCGCTTTTTTTCTTTTTGTGGAAAAATATTTTTCAGTCTGGCAACTCTGTCGAATGACTTATAAGCATGTATACGTGTACATATATAGTCTGATTTGTTATTTGAGTTAGAAATTTAGTTATAGCTATCTTTATTCCACTTATATAAATACTTTTTTTATGAAATAAAAGGGATAAATGCCCCGTTATCCAGTTGTTTAAATAATAAAAGCTATTATTTCAATTCAAACCTATTTAAACTGCTAAATAAAATCACATCACCATAAATACTTTCTAATTGTTACCTATTACGCGTACGCAAGAGGATATCATAAACGGAATCAAGTATTAAAACTAGTGGTCGTCTGCTGGTCGTATTCCAGCCTTAATTTTATTCAATTCTTGAAAAAAAAATTGTATTCTGCAATAATTTCAATTAATTTTCAACCATGCCAAGTTACTCGGACTGAGGAGCATCAATTCTCCTTCGTCCGTGTAATTTTCGTAAAAGGGATACAATTTTTTTGCTTTACGTTATTTTTCATTTTAGACGTTATTCTGATCCCCACTTTATTCAAATCAATTACAAAGATTAGCTTGAAAAGACAACTCTTGGAACCGTTTGAAACCTCTAGAAAATCAAATCCTTCCGTAACCTATATTCTTCGAATCGTTCGAAACAAATCTTTGACGTTCAACTTATTGGTTTCCAGTTCCCTGTAACAAGTACCTTAGTATGTCTCGTACCTTATAAAAGACATTTTCAAAAGAGGAACTACGGACTCAATTCAATTTTCTCGATTGAGGGAGCAGTACTCGTAGTGCGAGGTGACATTCGAAGAGTACAATGATCGCATTCTTCGAAGCGTAACACATAAAAGGTGCTTCTACCTGACCACGACATTGGCTTGGATGCTTCGACGATTTTCACTGTGAAATCTTATCATATTTCCTAGATTCCTGTGGAGGTGTTCATTGGATGGAATTTTCTGTAGGAACGGTAGTAGAACTCAAATTAATTTGTATTTTATTATACTTATTAATAAATTCTAAGTTCTTTGCGAAGCAGTGGGATTATGTAGGATAGTAGTAACAGCTCTTTTTATAAACCACAGATCACGATGCGAGAAAAGAATAGGTACTATAAAACGAAACTATTCCCGATTTCCTGCAGCAGTACCTAACCTATGTCAATTAAGTATTTACTCAAAAATACTAAAACTAGAGTAAAATATGTCCAACGAGGTGGACAGACGACCTTGTAAAGGTCGCCGGAAGACGCTGGATGCAGGTCGCTTCCAACCGGTATATGTGGAGATCTAAAGGGGAGGCCTATGTTCAGCAGTGGACGTCCTATGGCTGAGATGATGATGATGATGAGAGTAAAATAATGCTAGAAATAAAAAACCAGGTCTAATTCCCTTTCCAATTCCCGCAAGTGTCTACAAATAGGTACAAAAAAGGAGGCTTTTATACCCAATCTAGAAGTTTTTCTTTAATCGCACGATTTGTGGTTTTTGTGCCTTTTGATACAATTACATTGGTATGTTGAAGGCACGAGTTTTTGCTGTACCTATCCTTTGCGGTCAGAAATACTTGTTTCAAATTGATTTTGTAGGTTCAAACGCGTAAAAAGGTTATAATGGGAGTAAGGTCTAGAAATAAATTGGATTAGAAGTTTGTTACGTGTTTAGTAGAAAGCTGAATTGGTTTTGGGTAACCTTTTTTGTTGGGTATTTTTTATTATATATTATTTCAACGTAATGCAGAAAACAATGTAACACAAAACCCGTTCGGAAACTAGTAATGTATTTATTGTTTCAAAATACCTTTCTATACACAAGAGAAAAAATATTTAAAACCGTGACTGGCCTGTTGGTCTAGTGGTTAGTGACCCTGACCGCTATGCCGGAGGTCGTGGGTTCGATTCCCACTCAGGATAAATGTTTGTGTGATGAGCACGATCATTTTTTCTGTGTCTGGGTGTAATTTATCTATAATATGTATGTAGTTAGAAATATATAAGTATGTTTATCAGTTGTCTAGTACCCATAACACAAGCTCTGCTTAGCTTGGGACTAGTTGGCGTTGTGTGATAGTTGTGGAATATTATATTATTTATTCTTGTTGTTGATACTTTGTAAACACCGATGAAAAATATTTTTAAAATAAATTCTAAACCTTAAAATAAAACTACACTGTTAATCCTCAGTAACCTAAACCAACACAAAACCTGCAAAGCTAACCTTTTAAAACGCTGTTAAAATATTATCCAACTACACAAGTCAAGCAAAAAATATAATTTAATCCGGACCAGAATACTCAACGAAAGCGCAACTATCATTGCAAAACGAGCCATTTTTATTTAAAATCTCGTTTCGAGCCTCTATTGACTCAAGGACAGTAAAATAAGCGTCCAGCGAACAGAGTAATATAGGATAGGCCACTTCGCAAACAGGGACCGTTCGAATAAATCTACTGAAGCTAAAATACTTTAATTTTTTTTATTTTTAATGAAATGCGCTTTTCGGCTTGAATTTCAAATTTATTATTTGAAAGTTTTAGTTTAAATTCTTGAGTGGAAGTTGGCAGAAATTTATTTGAGGGGAAATAATGACAAATGCTAATTTAATTGCATTAGCGCATGCAAGAAAGTTATAATGATCTTTAAGCACGTTGCATTCTTTATTAAAATTTCAAAAAAAATACCGAATGCTTTTTCTTTTTTTCCTTTAGATTTCAACAGTGAACCCATTTTAGTCAAGTTTTTTTTTGTATTTTGTTTGACTTTATGTTTTATATTTAAATATTCATATTAGACATTTTTTTTATATTCATTCATATACGGGAGAAGCGTTTTTATTTCATAGTTGTAGCACTTTGTGCAACATTTTAGATACAGTCAATCAGCGCACTGTCATTAAAAAAATCACCCTTTCTGCTACGTCATAAAGGCGGCTGTCAATATTAAATTGTTACTAGAAATGTACAACTAACTGATTGCGTTCCTGCAATAAATATAAATATTTAACATCAACATAGAATAGTAATTAATGTTGGTAATTAAATGCAAATAGTGACTAGACGTTTTTATCATTATTGCATACATAATCTAAATACACACAGTTTGTGTACACAGCATATATTAGAAAGATGTGATTTCATTTTAGAGTATCATTCACCAATTGACGTGGCTGAAAGCGATTTTCTACTGCTTCAAATGCCTCATGGAATTTTTTTATATTATATCATAATCATCCTGGCCGATTTCGGCCACAGCGACTTGAATCTGCCTATCGTGGACATCGCTGGTGTGCCCTCAGGTAACTGATATAGCCATTTTTTGCCGTGAAAATGAGTCCACATTTACGGCAAGTCAGCACCCCTCTGATGTAATTATATTGGAACATAGAAAGATTATCATAATCTTATTTCTTTTATTTTATTATTAATTTTACATGTAGTAATTCCGGGTTGGGTTGCTTGTGTATGTAAGTTAAAATGTCTGTAAGTGCACTCGCGTTATGAGGAGAAATTAATACCGCCTTACCACAAAAAGATAAACATCTGCTGAACGCTTGTCTAAAAAAGTGTAATTGCAAAACGACTTTTATATCAACGTGAAATGTCGTTTTGGCGTTGACAGTTCTTTTAGACAAGTGTTCAACAGATGTTTATCTTTCTTGTGGTTAGACGGATAGTGTTTATTTACAACAAAACAAAAATAATTGCCTAATAAAATGCAGTGGAATTACTACATCGGAAAGATACATTTTAGGGCGAGAGAGAGCTTACCCAGAATAAGCCTGGTTCACTCTATCTATGAAGTGATAAGAGTTGAATGCATTCAGAAATACGGACGCAGGCAGAGAGTTGCGCTCCTTTGCTGTTCGCATTATAAAAGACGTTCGGAAACGCTTAGTTTGAATTAATGGAATATAGTGGACAGTAACACACAACAGAAGCCATTGACACCACCTAGTCGTCTATATTTCATCCTTGAGTGACCACACCTTTCATAGACATGCACTGTAGATAGATTATTACATTCACTTGGTTGCCCTTGTCATTATTAAGGAATTAATATGCAAGTTAATAGTGCAGTCCATTGCAGTGCATTACAATCCCATAATTGCCTCCTTTGATATCACATAATCATAACTACCAACAGTTCACAGTTCATTTACTACCATAGAAGCTTGTGAGGATAGATGGATGAATTTATGTTACTCTCTAAAACTCATCATCATCTGCCTAGCCTTTTCCCAACTATATTGAGGTCGGCTTCCAGTCGAACCAGATGCAGCTGAATATCAGTATTTTACATGGAGCGACTGCCTATCGAACCTCCACAACCCAGCAACTGGGTAATACGATACCTCATGGTAAGACTGGTTGTCACACTTTTGGAGCTTCTGACTTATAGTAACGACTGTCAAAGATCTACAAATGACAGCCGGGACTTTACGTACTTTCCGAGGAACCGATAAAACTCGCTATGACAGAATGGTCACCCATCCACAGACCAACCTCGACAAGCGCGGCTTAAACCGGAAGATCAGCCTGTGCGGCTGTAATTATTTAGCCACGAGATCCTGTTTCTCTCTAAAACTGCTGAACGAATTTTTTTCTTTACCTTTTCCCTACACTAGAAATTGATTCCGCATTGTGGTTGTGTTTTAGTGATGTTGCGAATGTTCGATTTTTGACATTCGCGAATGCGAATGCGGATGCGAATATCCACATCCAATATTCGCGAATGCGAACGCGAATATTCAGTTTAAAATCAATCACGTTTGATAAAAACCCTTTTAAATGATCGAACTTCATAACTTAATTTTAAATTGCATTTTTACACCTTTCTTTACTTCCTGTCTGTAACGAAAATGGAAAAAGTATGTAAGAATAGCTCTAAGAGGGTGAGTCAGTCGGATGCGAATGTTCTAAAATCTGCGAATATAATTATGCGGACGCGAATGCAAATATTCGCAACATCTCTAGTGTGTTTACAAAAATTTGAACTCACACATAAACAGTCAGACCCGGAATAACTACTTTTAGATCATACAAAATATTTTTTCCGTGTGGTAATGAAACCTTTAACACGCGACGCAGCAGTCGATTGCTCGACCACTGCGTCAACCCTTATTTTCCCCAGCAATGGAAAGACATAGCCGCACATAAAATTAATGAGCAATTAAGAAAAGTTACTAGATTTACACAAAAAGTAGGTATAATACAGTTATTATTATAGGTAAGTGTATTTTCGTGTGTACCAATATTTATTTATTTATTTTGGTTTGTGATTTCGACGAAGTGCGAAGTTAATAAGAATGTGACTGGGGGCTATGTAACTGGTATTGTAGCGGAATTATTACAAATAGAGATGTGCCTACTATAACTGGCTAACTTGTCGGCTACAAAAAAAAACCATTTTGAACATTATTGGATCTAACGATATTGTCAATCTCGTTCAATATACAAGTGAACCATTCGCATTAAAAGCACTATTGTACCTACTGCCCTCATTAACTGCTCTAGCAGTTAGCCAGTGATAACATAAACGGACTGCTTTAGCATTTAGCCAGTGATCAACATACATTTATTTATTTATTTAAAATTATGTAAATAACACCTTAACAGCTATAGCGCCAAAGCAATGTTACTACCAAACTTTATATTTGGTAGTATTAATAATGTGTAATATATAACAAACACACACACACACAATTAAAATGCCCATAAGACATACTATTCAAAATCCCGTTCAAATATTCAAAATATCATTAAAATCATTCAAAATACAATAAAAATTAATTATACAATTCAAATGTCAATAAATAATTTAAAAAATTATATAAATAACAATTGATAAATACCTAATTAAAAACAAAAATACCAATTAACATACAATAGAAAATAAATAAAAAATCCAATTTATATTTCATAATTTACATGGTCTCAATTTTTGTAGTCTATTTTTATATGGTCTATTAACATACACATACCGCTCAAGCCATCAGTGTATGCCTAGCGACTGCGTCAAGCATTCTGACCGCCGAAGCAGTTCGACTGCTCGAGTAGTTCTGTGTTTGTGTATACGTAGAAGACTTTAGGTTGCTAAGCAGTCGCAGTAAGAAGCAGTCCATAATATTATGTTGACTTCTTTAAGCATTCCGTGTGTGGTTGGCCTATCATAATATAAACGAATTATTATTATAGGTAAGTGTATTTTCGTGTGGTCCAATAACTATTTATTTTGATTTGTGATTTCGACGAAGTGTGATACTAATTAAATAATGGGACTGGAGGCTATGTTACTAGTATTATAAATTAGATTACAAACTATTATTTAGGGATATTCAACATTTGGTATGAGCTAGTTAACATATTGTGATAATAATGTTACTGATTGGGTATATGTTATAATATCACACCATTGTATAAAAGTAGGTTCTTTTAACCTAACAAATACTCCTAATAATAATTATGCGTTGCTGAAGAGTTTGTCCCGCCACTTATTTCCAGTTAAAACATTAGGAAGTGACTAAGAGTGGGCTGCTCTCAAAATGGTGAAGGAAAACATCGTGAGGAAACCGGTATGTCCTAGAACAAAAAATTCGAAGACATGTGACATCCACCAATCCGCTCTAGGGCCTCGTAGTGGATTATGGCCCACTCACTCTCACAGAGAGGAGGCCTGTGTCCCAGCAGTTGGAACATTTATAGGCTGATGATGATGATGAAGAGTGGGCGCTTAGAAGAACTCTCTTTCGGCGTTCAAAAATTGTTTTTTATAAATAAGACTGATAATTAATAGCCTTTTAAAAAAAAAAAAACAATTTTTGATGATTTTGAAAGAGAAAAGCTGCTTCTTTGGCCTAGTGGTCGTAAGTACGGCAGCTGAGCTAGATGTTGTAAGTTGTATTCCTAGATTGGGCAGTGTTATTGGGTTTTTCCTTCAAGATTTTGTCAATAGCAGTTTCCCTGACTTCTGAAGTGGATGAAGTTTAGATTTGTGCCTAGTTGATGGCAATAGGCTATTAGGGTTGTATTAAGTCTGCCGGAGTAGCGGGACTGTCTCATCAGGTAACCGTGACCCTAGAACGCAAAGGGCTATTGAAGGATCAAGGTGGATTTTAGTAAGTACAAGTCTGACAGTCCCTCCCATCCCGCTCTGGGCGGGAAGACTCATTTGATGATTTTACCACGATAATAAAAAGGTTAGTTTTATTTACACCTCTGTCTTACCTTCCAGTATGTACACGCGTGATGTTAAGTTACCAGTAAATCTATTTAAAAAAGAAACATTGGATATTCACTGAAATTTTCACGGAAATGAAGTTAACCCTACCTACGTGAAAACGAACTCACTATGAAAATGTTCACGAATTATTTACGTGACAAACTTTTTTCCCAGTTTCAAACATTTTCAGCTCCGACTCCCCGAGGAGCAGGTGACATGACAATCCGTTGAACTAGTTTCATTTTTCAAAACGTTGATTATGAAAAATATTTAGATATAACCCACACAGTTCGACTTTCATATTTTTCTGTTGTGACAAAAATTTTGTAAAACTGGTTTTACAATATTAGTTCGAAACATTTTTTGCCGACACTGAGTGACAGTACGAAATTGTATAAAACTTCGTCAGACCTATCAAAGTTGTCATAAAACTGCGTAAAATACAATTCATCGGGGCAACATAGGACGGGGACACACCGGCGCGGGCTATGACATTTTCCGTCCACAATAGAGTTACGCTCGCCGCGTCAAACAATGAACCCAGTCAATCGCGGTATCGCTGGTAGTGCAAACAACACCGTTGGGCGTAACAACGGGGAATTGTTGCAAGTGTATACGGGACTTAAAGGTAGGTTTTGGTTGCGTCTATTGTGTACCGGGATGAAGTTTCGTATCGATCCCGTCGATCTTCTGTCTCCGTTATGATGACGGTACGTAACATACCTATCTAATATTTGAGAGTCAGTATTTTGCGCGACTGTTCAAGCGTGCGTGTTGATAGAAGTAGACAACCTTCGCCATCGAGGATCAAAGAGCGTTTTTCTGTGTGAATCTTTGCCATTTCTGCAACATGATGAGTTGAAGAGTGTCCTTCAGAAATTGCTAAGTCATGTTTATTAAAACGTTTGAAGATAATTTTATTTTACGCACAGCTAAAGGATGGAATTCCCTGACAGAGTCGTGTTTCCTTAAAATTACAACTTTGGGGTCTTTAAGGCAAAAGTGAATATTATGTTACTTCTAGGCCAGGGTGTTTCAACGTCGACCACTTCAATGCTTACACCCGGCGTTATGGTGATCAAAGGCCAGCCTATCTTAAAAAAAGGGTTGAATTTCGCAATTGAGTGGTAGAGTAAGTTATGCTAGAGGACCAAAGCCTGCCGGGGTCCCAGGACTGTCTTATCAGGTAACCGTGACCCTGGAACGTAAAGGACTATTGAAGGATCACCGTGGATGTTAGTCAGTACAAAAAGAGATGGGAAGACTTATTTAACGATTTTACCACGCTAAAAAAGGCAAGTAATGCAGAAATGTGCAAGTTTTTGTTGACTGCCAAGAGTTTCGGGGAATACGGGTTTTAATAAATGAGCCTACTGAAAATTAAGCTTAGTATTTTCTTGATATTTCTTTGTATTGACAGGACAATTAATAATTTTCGTGCCAAAAGTACCAACAAATTTTAAAATCTTTAAAAAATTATCACAAAAATCATACACCTAACCAACCATTTAGAATTTCAAGCTTCATAGTCATACCCTCCGACATAACTCTTAACAGAGTTCAGCCACCGTGAAAGAACAAAGGTGAAGCTGTAAAAGTACGTATTCCTCCATTTTATAAACTTAGTTGAAGTTCGTAAAACATTCTTGGGCTTTGGTATTTCAAAAGTATTTCTCTACGTCAGTTATAGACATAGTGTTGTACTGAACTGGTATTTTGTACTGAACGGGTATTGATTCTTCAAAGGATTAACTCGTAACGGGTTGTCTGCAATCTATTACGTTAAATTGCTTTGTTGTTTAAAACTACTTTCTCTTTGTATTAATGCTTGATTGCTAGTTGGACAGTTGCGATGTTCTCAAGATACTTGTTCTTTAATCGATCGGATAATAGTTAGTTTGTTTATAGGAAAACAGTGATTAGTTTGTGTCCGTTTGTAGACTGTAAATTGCTCTCTAAATTATATGTGTAGGTATATATTTATCATGTAATTCTTTTCGAATTGTCGAAATTTCGGTTTTATCGAATTGCCGTAAAATTATACCGACTTAAAGTTTCGTGATTTTTAGAAGCGTATCTTCATCTATTTTGGTTTACGTAACAAAAAAAGACGAGTCAACCATTTCCTATATTCTATATTTCAGACTATTTTTTTATAAATAAAATTATGTACATAATTATGTATACTCATATAGTGAAAATCTAATACTTTCGCGTAAGTAATTGATAAATCGGTAACCGGGAAAGACAGTGTGCTAACCAACATATTTTGTTTGATATTTTTTGGCGACACACGAGGAAAATGTTCCTACACACGGCTAGACATCAAGCTATGGAAAACCAGAATAAGTGGATCGTTGAATCTGTGGAAAGATCATTGAAAGCGAGTCCAAGATAAACTGGTTTTGTATAGCTTCATATGTAGCCGTTTGTAAGAGTAAGTCTTGTGCTAGAGGGTCGTCAGATTTGCATAGCAATCAGACATACCTTATGTTAGAATTGATACGTGAAAGAATATATTGGAAATTCATGGTGACGATTGCGCCAATGAATGTGAATTTCACCAACTTTTCTTGTGTTGGACTTAGGGCGGTTGTATTATGTAATATTAGCGGATAAGCTTTAAGTAGATATTTTCAGCCAATGACTCAGTTCAAGGCAAGCGATAGGCCCCATTAAGATGCTGATAAACTTGAGCATTCACTTGTAATGAGCATTCTTGTGAATTTTACATTACGGAAAAACAAACGAGAGCATTTTAGTGACCATTCTATCGAGCGTTCTAGCGAGTTTCTGGCCGAGACAACTGTCAGGTCTGATATCTTTATGAAGAAAAGAAAAAAAATTGACGACCATCGAGAGCGTTCGTTGTAAAGATCGTGGAAATGATCGTAGGGGTTTTTTGCTCTATGTTGGTTGTTCAGTTTGACAAAATTAAAAACGGCGAATGATCGATTTTCTGTTACAAGTAAATACACAAGTCTATAAGCACCTTTAGACATTGATAGCTATAATCCTTATTATAAATCCAACTTCCGAACTAATAATTTTGATGTTAGTTTGTTTTCACGCCTAAACTACTGAACCAATGATCCTATTTTGCATAAACATCGTCAGGTGTACATATACGAGTTTCCCAAAAGAAAGTTCTTTTCCCGAGAAAAATAACAATAACTAATAGTTAAGTTGGCGTATTTATCAGCCCAATTATAATTTTAACTTTTCATAATTATATTTTTACTTGTAACTCTGTAGATACAAAAATAATAAAACCTCTATTTTAAACAATAACTAAAGAAAATAGATCGGCCTAGTGGTACACGTGTGCGAAGGGCATTAGAAAAAACCAGTTTGTGGTTGATAATCGGTTTTTGCCGCAAGAACTTAAATTAATATCGCGACGTCTTTTACAAAAATGACTTACCAAATACGATATCAGTCTTGTTTTTCATTAAATAAATTAAACTAAATGTTTCACTCTAATAATTTTTCTGATTCAATATGAATCCTTACGAATCGGCTTAAAAAACCCTGTCTTAATAATTTCAAAAAACAAAATTAATGATGCGATTATACTTGGTCGTTACACCGAATTCATTTGATTGTGGAATTCGGACAAATGACCACTTTGGACGGCATCGAGTAAACCCATCTTCTGGCAGTAGTTTTGCTTCTGACAATGTAGTTCGTCTTCATTCTAACGCGTACGCAAATGTATCAAGTGCTCGAATGCGAGTAAAAGCTCTTGAGCACCTGAATACGGACTAAGTGTAATTGCGCTACAAAGTAGGTAGTATAAGCTTTGGTAGTCCTTCTAATTTATTCACATAAAACAAGAGAACGCTACGTACATTTTCAGTAACTTTAACAAAAACAAAAGAGAAACAACAAAATGGAACACACACACATGCAACTTAAAGTGCATAGCTACAGAAGGTTACAGAGGTGAAATTAAATAAAAAGTGCTTAGTAAAATACTAATTGTTCCCTGCGACTTTATTTGCTTGGAACTTTGGTTTCGTTTCTACCCCTAGGAACCTACTATACAAACAAGCTTTTTAATTTTCGTACTGGAATATCTGTTATAAGCTAGGGAACTATAATTATAGGTCTCTCCAAGGTTACAATGTAGTCGTGTGGTACTTTCATTTTTTTTTTGTCAGGCCAAGATGTGGTAGTACATAATTATAAGATGATATAACTAGACGTGGTCATTAAAACTCCCCTTTTGGTATCTGTATATTACCACTGAGACACTGCAAGCCAAAACTAGTGTAGGAGAGAGTCCTGCTAAACGAGGAATACGGAGACTGTACGGCCCCTTGCTTTTGAACACTCTAGTATATGCCCTGGTTCGCAGAGTCTTAGAATAATTGCCAAACAGTGATCATACCCGTTGCACTCTGCACAACGAACTCCCTTACTGTGTTGCTGATACTTTTAGCTAATATCAGGGGGCACTGCAGTGCCCCCGCCAAAGTCGAGCGCAAAGCAAACACTGCCGTACCATCCTTTACTGGAACCATTTCGCCGCATTTTCAGGCCCCTATTTGAGAACCTCTGGATAGGACCAGAACGCAGTAATTTTCGTCATCCAGTAAGCTATAATCACATACTTAAAACCCAAAATTTCAAGTCTGTAGGTCATTCAGTTCCGAAGTTAAGCGAAAGCAAAGTTTTGCATTTACGACACTCACTTACTCACTCATGATCATCAAAATAGAACTATTTATTAATTGCCGTAAACTCAGAGAGCTGAAATTTGGTACAGAGTTAGGGTTTAATGGCCACATAAAAGGAAAACTATAAAAACTAGGATAATCGAAGATCCGGAGTACCTGATGGTGACCTTGATTAGAAAACACAAGAGCCAACCAAACTATTAGAGATCGACATATACCGCCTTTAAAAAAAATATTCAACTTCGTGGGCCGCTACATTAGACGTCAAAAAAAAAAGGTCAAAAAAATGTTTTTCCACGTTTCTACAAAAAGAAGTGAAATCCCACCAGGGATTATTATTATAGTAAATGTTGTGTGACATGGCCGTTGGTTAGTGGGTACAAGTCAGGATTGGTGCAATGGTGTCATGGAGCACCTGGTTTTGTACCGTTGTTTACCCTTCAACGGCCAAGTCTCACAACATTTACTATAATAATAAAGAAATCGCACCTTAGACTTGGCACGACTTTGCCTATTTTCATTACTTTTCAGAGATAAATAAGCAGCTCTATCGAGACTTTGGCTAGTTTTTTATAGAATGTTTTTGGTGGGATTTTTATTACGGCAAAGAGTTTTTTGGAATGTAAAGAAATAGGGAGGTGATGAATGAAATGTGCATCTCGCCCTGTATTTCTATGTCCATCTCATTTTGTGTCACTGCAGGCTATAAGTCATTACACTAGACACTTACGCACGGGAGACCACTGACGCAGATTTCCTACCGCAACATGACCGTGATAAGATATCTAGATTATATAAACCCCAGAGCGACGTCTGGGAGGATCTTTTATCCGAATGGCAAAATAGGTGGGATAATTCTATCAAGGGGCGGCACCTCCACCAGTTCTTCCCATCCGTTCGTGAGCGGCTGGCTAGGACGTGGTTGGAGGTGGATCACTGTGTTGCCCAATTTCTCACGGGACATGGTAACTTTAAAAGTAAATTGTTTTCCTTTAAGCTTGTTCCCTCGCCTTTTTGTCAATGTTCGTCACCTGACTGTGAATATGAACAATCAGCACATCATATTCTTTGGGAGTGTATTCTTTGGCAGAACGAACGCAATATTATGTTGGCTACTGTTCAGACTACATCTGGAGTCATTTATTATACAGACCTTGTGGAAACTCGAACTAACTTCCGTGCGTTCAAGCGTTTTTGCCATACCTATTATTGGAATCAAATATAGCAGCTCACAATTTAGGACCCATTAATATTAGTAGTAATTTTTACCCGTGGTGCAAGGCAACTGGGCTTCTCCCAGTTGTAATGTCCCTTTGTGCCTATTGGCCTTGCTTTGTTCTGTCTCCTGCTTGCATGGAGGGAAGTGGAAACATATTTTTCCTACTCCTCCACTATTATTTTCTGATTAATTTCGTGCAGGATCCAAGACAGGTAAATTCATTCTCCGGGACACGTCGAGCTCGGCGCTTTTCTGGTGGTTGCCACTGTTGATTCTGGCTCTCAGGAGTTGCAGTGGTTTGGGAATAGTGTGGCGGGTTTGTCCCAAAAAAAAAAAACAAAAGCAATCGCAGGTAGATTTACCATGCTCGTGACGTTGTCTCTGATTTTGATATCAGTTATATTTTTCTGGTAACCTATAATAATCAGTTCTCTTATTTACTAGCTCAACCTCAAGACTGCTTGCTTGATTGATACCACAGCATATTACATCAAAAAGGTATATTGAAGATTCAGACTACGAGTTACAAAGTTTAAGAACCATGTCGATGACTCTAGTTCTTTGACGAACATCCTTGTTCCGGAATTAGTCGCGAAAAGAAACTCGGAGCATAGCTCTTTTCATTGTTCGTTGGGTGACTCTTCATCATCAGCCTATAAAATGTTCCCACTGTTGGGACACAGGCATCCTCTCTGTGAGAGGGAGTGGGCCATAATTCACCACGCGGGCCCAGTGCGGGTTGGTAGATGTCACATGTCTTCGAATTTATGGTTCTAGGACATGCCGGTTTCCTCACGATGTTTTCCTTCACCGTTTTGAGAGCAGGGATGATGAAATAAATTGCACAATGTAATGTGCCTGGCTGGGATCGAACCCACGACTTACTACTTGTAAGTCGATGCCGATACCACTTCGCCACCACTGCTCTACAATGCTGGGTGATTCTTAGTCTCTCTAAATTTTTGTATTAGATGGCTGATATAATTTTGGCGACTACAATATTCCATCGTTAAATACAGTTCGAAAGATACTTGAGCTTGATAGTCTAATTCTCTTCCTGCAGTATTACTGCTCCTTACTGATACAATTCTTGCTTCATGGCACAAGCTCTCTCTTCTTTTCAGCCGAATCCCGTCCACTGCTTCACGTAAGCCTCCCCTAAAGAACGCCATCCATCCCGGTCTTAGGCAGTACGCATCCATCCACTGCCAGCCACCATCTTCAAATCATAAATCCACTATGCCAAAGGGCATACCATACTACATTTACCCATACGCGATCCTAAATATCATAAAATACAGAATAAAATTATAAAATATAAATGCGATTGGTCAAGTAAGCCACAATTGGTATACTGAAGATTTACAACGACGCCGAAGCCAGCCCAAAAGTTGTGGCGGAATGGCCTGGACACGCATGGCTAAGGTTGATCCAAAGTACATTAAGGATGGAGGATATCTTTAGTACATTAAGGTCAAAATGAATGACTGCCCCTGAAGTCATCATCATAAGTACCAGCCTTGTCACTCACTCCTGAAGACAGGTTTTCCTGCTTCTCTGGTCAGAGGTCAAAGTTCAATTCTCATCCAATGTTCTGCATGTTCACAACTATAGAGCCTGATTCTAACAAAAGATTTTACAAATTCTTGTAGGTAGGAACCGAAGGCAAGAAAAAATGCTACCGATAACACAGTTGTGAGAGCGCCGTTCCCAAAAGTTTTTTAAAAGCTAAGTACCAAATTCAGTATTTAGTAGCTATTCGAATTTCAAAAGATATTTCTTAGTTAAATTTTGATATTTAAAATTTTGTGAAGCTTTTTTATTTTTAGTCCGTTTATTGCCCGTGGTACTATCGAGCAATATTATTATTTGTATGACGATGAATAGTTATTCTTCAGTTATAAGCCGCAAATTTTATTTTCAATTAAAATGCTACCTACAAAGGGTTTAAAATTACATTATGAAATTATTTGTGAAAGGATTGACCTTTCACAAATCATTATTTAAAACTTGTAATTAAAAATTACAATTGATTAACTCGAACTATAATTATGTATTGAATTCATGTATTTAACAAAATATATTTAATTTAAGACGAATGCTTTTTTTTTTTTTTTTTTTTAGCGTGGTAAAATCATCAAATGAGTCCTCCCACCCCGGGCAGGGCGGGAGGGACTGTCAGACTTGTACTGACTAAAATCCACGGTGTCCTTCAATAGCCTTTTATGTTCCGGGGTCACGGTAATGAGATAAGTCCCGCGACCCCGGCAGGCTTTGGCCCTCTTGGGCGGGGCCCCGTCATCGTGCTGACGCTCTTTGAGGCGCGCGTGGAACACAACGCGCCGTCGACCCGGGCATGGTCCATGGTCGGGCGGCGAGTTGCCCTTTACTCGCCGCCCGCATGCCCGCGCCTACGGTGGCCGGAGATCGTCTTGCGACGTCCGACGCCGTGGGCGTCTACCATTAAGACGAATGCTAAGATTTAATTTGTTTAAATACGCGCGCCAATAATTTTTCTTCTTTTCTCCGTCAATCCTTTCAGTCTCTTTTAAAAGCCTCTTAACAGAACACATTTATTTCACAAACAAAGTTTAGTAAATAAACATTACAAGTACAACAAAGAACAAAAGTACGGAACAAAGTAAAAACAAGAATGGAAAGGGATGCTGGGAGATGAAAAGTGTTTATATTATTTACCTTACATTTGTATTTGTGGAGGCAGAAATACAAACTCCATTCCGGCACTCTGGGTACAATTGTCTGATATTAATTACGTTACACCAACACTAGCGTCACATGGGTTACAATAATACGCCAAAATTGGCTTCCTCGCGATTATTTATTAATACACAACATCGAATCCCGCTGCGGCCACCTTACATCCCACTCAATCTACCGCAACACGACTAAACTGTCCCAATTTGTAAGCTATCATTTCAACAAATTAATGTTCAAAAATTACATAGTGCTGCCTTAATAACCGTCTCTTTTGAGGACAAAGGGTGTCCCTTCAGCATACTGTCTCCGCTTTTTACGAGTGAATGTTACAAAGAGTCGCTTTTATTCACATGTAACAAAAAAATAACAAAACGCCACGAATCGTCGCCGGTTCTATTGTCCGATGATGTGGGTAGGGGGTAGATGCGAGCGCGTGTGCTACGGCGTAGGCGCGTCGTAGTGCCGCTACGGCCGGCTCGCCACTGGCGGGGGCTACGCGAGCCCGGACCGCTCACCTACACATACACAGCGAGCTCACGAACCTATCGGCACAGGGCGGCTCACGCACACACCTGCGCCTCTTACAAGAGGGCCGCGAGAGGAAGCGGGAAAGTAACATTTTTGGGCTTGTAAATGATGTACACACTAATGGTGATTTACTCACACACGGGAAACCCAACGCACAACTTCTCTCATGCCCATACACATAGAAGCGATTTAAACTTGTAATCCCTAACGATAATTTGTATTCAACGGATTTGGTTTATACTAAAACCGAAATAAGAAAGTTTGATTTTAATCAATCTGTCGGTCTGTCGAATAATAATTATAAGTTACGTATAGTTTTCGGTCTGATACCCAATTCTCGTATGAATGAAGTAATCAGAAATACTGAATACATACTTAATCAAGAACTCTCTATAATTTTCATTACTACAGCTCAATCGCATATCAGAACTCGACATTAAATCGATATAGCTTATTCGATATGCATAAAGACTGACACGTAATTGGAAGCAATTCATACTGCAGTTTAATCCTTCCATATAACTGACAAGTCTGAAAGCTTACAGGGAGTTTTCTCATTTTTATTGTACGTTTTTAATGAATGTATAGTTAGGAAAAGATGTGACTACATCCTCATTCAAGAAGTATTTATCTGTACTCATAAATATTTAAAAAAAACACGAAAAGTTTGATGTAAAGCCTGGCCGTATCTGGGTCAATGCACCCAAGAAAAATTACAAAACGTATTGGCAACGGTTACGAAGAAAACAAACAGTAAATGAACACAACAAATCGTGACCTGTGTTTTCATAACATGATGGACTTAAAAAAAGAACGGTTCATTTAGCACGGTTTTAGCAAATTTAAAAACTAACATGAAATTGAATGGGCATGCGGATTAAGGCGAATCGTGTTCCAGCTGTCAGCAATAATGGTGGGGCCCCTTTAGAGGGCTAAAGCCTGCCGGGTTCGCGGGACTAAAGAGCTACCGTGACCCCGGAACGTAAAGAGCTATTGAAGTACAACGTAGATTTTAGTAAGTACACGTCTGACAGTCCCTCCTGCCCTGCCCTGGGTGGGAGGACTCATTCGATGATTTTACGACGTAATAAAAAAAACCATGAAATTGAACAAGTTGTGTCCCACTGCGCCAAATAGCCATTGCTCTGCTCGGTTACTACAAAATCTGAATGAACTGGAAATCTGAACGACGCCGACGAAGGAACGCAAGACTTTCCCGTCTCTATTGGTTCTGTATAATTAAACAGCACAAAACGAGATGAGAACTTTCTTAATAATGTTTTGGCAATCCAGTTGAAGGTTTCAACGGATGATTGAAGAGAAAATTTGTTTAAGATTCACTTCAACGTAACAGCTACTCAGTCACCCCTCGAAGTGCTACAGTAGATACTGTATTGTGAAAGTTTTCCGAACGAAAATTTACGTAGGTATAAAGTTGAGTGAAAAGTTTTGAATGAAGATGTCGCAATTAATTTTCGATAAAATTAAACTCGTTAACGTCTGAAAATTACAGTCTTTGAACGGATACTAATTGAAATGTAGGAAAGTTTTTTCATTAAAGCCTGCTGTGTATCTGTGACGCGCCGGTTTTCGGTAAAGTGTGTCGTTAAGGCTTTATTAAGGGTTCTGCAATATTTCCTCTTAACGCTGCAAAGTTCCATTGTTCATGGGACTTTTCAATGACCGTTGCAATGCGAAGAGTTTTGGAATTCAGAGAATATAGTAATGAAAGACGGGTGTTTCTATAATTTTTTTTTTTAATTTTCGCGTTGAATTTTTGCGAGCTACCCCTGATGACTTCATGAAATTGCTAGACTGAAATAAAGTGAACTGAGCATTAAAAAGATTTGTATGTACCTAAATATAAATGTTGTTTTATTAATTTTATAAATATTTATTTGAAGTTAGCTATTAATATGTTGCATCAACTATGTTTTGTTTCTACATCACTCTAAAATAGAATAATAGAAAAAGGTAACTAACCCCATCTTTGTACATTTGGTTTTACGTGGGCATAAATATATTGTGTTCATCATCGATCATCTCAGCCATAGGACGTCCACTGCTGAACATAGGCCTCCCCTTTAGATCTCCACATATACCGGTTGTAAGCGACCTGCATCCAGCGTCTTCCGGCGACCTTTATTTTTTTGTTAGTAATTCAATAAATAATTGCGTTTTAGAGCCCAAAAATAAATTACACACTAGGTACTTCGTTCTAGCTTTTATAACAATATTATAGAACACAAGAGCAGTGGTGACCCAGTGGTATCAGCCCCTAATTACGAGTTGTAGGTCGTGGGTTCGAACCCAGCCTGGCGCATTACTTTGTGTAATTTATTTCATCACCACTGCTTTCAAAACCGCGTGGTGGATTATGGCCCACTCCCTCTCACAGAGAGGAGGCCTGTGTCCCAACAGTGGGAACATTAAAGGCTGATGATGATGATGATGATGATAGAACACAAAACAATTGAATTCAATTCTTGTCGGTTTTCTCACTTTAATCTTACGGTAAGTAGGTACCTACAATTGTAATCATTTCAAGTTAACATTCATAACAGACTACATTTTTCCAAACATCAAAATAATACCGCAAAGACCCGAAAAAAAAACAGCATTATGGATTGATTTTTCCGCTCCGCCCGTCAACATCACTGGCAAAAAGGTTCACTGCATTGCGTAGAGCCTACGGAAAACAATTTGTTGCTACTTATATATTGTTACCAAAAGTAACAGAAACGTTACCAACATAACAGATGGTATTTTTGGAACCCGACCCTTTCGTGGAATATGCAATGCGATTTAATAATGTACTGTTCCTTGAATCCAATCAGTGCTTCCTGTGAACTGTGTTATTTGTTGCTATGCAAAATTGTATTATACTAGTTATGTTGACCCTGATTGCGAATGATGATCACATTTCAGTTAAGAATAGAATGACTTTGGCCTCATATTGTGCACACATTTGTAATACTAAAACGCTCTTAAATAAACAATCATAAGAAAATAAATCATCTTCTGCACAAAGTATTTGCTCATCGTGCCGACGACAATTACATTAGGGCCACACTAACGGTAAATACCGTTAATTATCGAGTTAACGGGAAATGCCGTTAGTGTGGCACTACTATTAGACCACGACGCCGAATGGCAATTCGACACTTGTATCTGTAGGTTGCCCGCGACTCTCACGATGTCATCGGTCCACCTAGTGGGAGGCCTGCCTACGCTGCGTCTATAATATTAACTGGGATTAATTATAGCAGTAACCAAGGAGAATAATTAATCGGTCATTAATTACATTTGAAGGTGATCGTAGGTTATTCCAAAGCGTAGGTAGATGTCAAATTCTCGCGGTATGAATCAAAGGAATCTACGACACCTAGATGAAATGTCGAAGAAGTCATCGTTAAAAGCTTGTAATAAGGTTGACTATTGTCAAAACATCGCGAAGTTGATATTCCCCAGCAGACAAAAGTCAGGCATCTTATTGTACACCTACATGTTGGTGTTGCCCTTTTAATTCTTGAACCTATGAATAGGTACACTAAAAATAGCTTTCAACTTTTAAGGGATGTTTTAAGCCTTCATTTAGATAGAATACTCTTTACATACTATACAAATTACAGTCATTTAAAAAATCTTTTAAATAGGCTGTTGGTTTTATCGCCGAAAGCGATCTTTTCAAGGCAACCTTTTTTTTCACTTTTGTTTAATAGAACATTTCCCTCACTAGGAATTTCTCCTGTATTGTGGGTACGTTTACAAACATAGAAACTCACATACACAAACACCCAGACCCCCAGACTTGCAGATCATATAAATATTTGTTCCGTGCGGTCATGGAATCGCTCAGTCGTTAAAATACTAGAAAGAGAGAAACGATAACTTAGGTCATAACATTGCGTTGCAAACGAAACTACTAAGCATTATACCCACATGTACACCTTTATGTCACCCTTTTCTAATTTTGGATAAAGCGAAAGTAGCTGTCAACCTAAAAGGCTCTTGTTTCTTTTTGTGTGATAAGTCCATCGCACTATTTTAGATGCGCTTTAGCTCCTGAAAACCACAATCAATAATGGCAGATCAAACAACATAGAGGTAATGACGCTTGATGAAGTTCTGAAGAACGAATATAACTGTCTTGAATCCCGCAGACAAATTAACCAGAAAAGAGTTTAACAGTTTTCTATCAGTCAGCCTTCTTACTAGTCTTATATCGACACTATTGCAGACCAGTCATTATGAATTAACTGAAGTTATTTAAGTGGGTGTTTCTGAGCAGATAAAACGATTTACTCTCATCCTTATGTGTTTTGGTGGCACCGTCCCGCTGATTTCAGTTTAAAAACATTACATTTTATTTACATTTTTTTTAATGTGGTAATTGGGTCATCAAATGAGTTCCTCCGCCCTGGATGGAGCGGAAGGAACCGTCAGGCTGTTGGTGACTAAAACTCTAACCTGTTCTTTCGGTAGCTCTTTGTTTTCCAGGAGCACGGTATGTTGCTTAGGCCCACGACTCCGGTAGACGTTTAGCCCATGCCATCAATTTGTTGACAGCTCCTTGAAGCACGCATGGAACACTACATGTCGTTGACCCTAGCCTGATCCTTGATCAAACGGTGATCTATCCATTATTAGCCGCTTGCCAAGCCCTTCATTTATTTACTGAGAAATGGTTTGACTTTGTTTATTCTTCTTCTACACAGCAGTATTTTTTTTACTTAGTAATTTAATCATCCAATGAGTCCTCCCACCCAGGGCAGGACAGAAGAGACTGTCAGACTTGTACTGACAAAAATCCACGGTGTCCTTCAATAACCCTTTACGCTCCGGGGCCATGGTTAACTGATTAGACAGTCCCGCGATCCCGGCAGGCACACAGCACTACATAAAGTGCATTATATTACTAAACATCACGTCGAACACTTCTAAAATAAAACAAAGTGCCCATTGAAAAGGAGTCAATTTTATCTAAAACACCAATACTTTCGGCAGACAATTCGACGGTCAATTCTCTTGAAAGGCTGCAATAAAAGTGCATGGTGGTTTGGCCGCTCAACCATTCACCATTTTGGAGCAGTATTAGCCGGCGATCATTCTTTCGGCATTGCACTTACACCATTCGGGTTACATAGACTTAGGAACAAATAGATGCGACTCGAAGACCATAGATATAGAAGTAGGTCAGAGATAAAATGTTCAGTTAATGTAAGTTACTTATTACTTTAGTCGATCTTAAATGGCATAAATACCCATGTTTTAAAATAAAATCAATTATTATTAATAATCGTCATTCATTTGAAATTCAGCTGTTGAAACGGCTCGTTTGGCGCAGTGGCTAAGCGTTTCACAGCTGTGTTGAGTGATAAGGAGTCAATTCTCGCAAAAAACAAATGTTATTATAGCGGGAAACGAACCCGTAATACGTAGCGCAGCAGTCAATCGCTGGACCAATGCGACAAACGTACCGTCGAAGGGAAGAAATAATTAACAGGTTGTATTTTTTTTAACGATCCCCAATCTGCTTCAAATTCTAACTTGTTTTAAATTCGATATTCCAATTTTAAAGATGAAGATGGAAAATGGCTTGGAACAGCCCTAATAGTAGATCAAAGGAAGAAACGGCAGGTGAAACCGCGGAGCGCAGTCAGTCATAATAATGCATACAAATATAGCATAATTACTGCCGAACTTTGTTCCCTCATCTAGGACACAGACCCACTCTCTGTGAGAAAGAGAGAGTGGGCGTAATCCAGTCCCTAATTCATAATTAAATAGAATAATTATTAGTACTATCTAGAACACCTTTAACATGATAACTACATACTCGAATAAGTACCTTATACGACCAATTAAGTCTTAGATTATACTATGCCTATTAATCTAAGTGAGAAGCACGTGATCAAGGTAATCTGCTCACAGAATAGTCCGTTATTATAATTGGGCCTACCCACGTTCTATACTGAATTATTAGAAGCTTACGTTGTAGAATATTATTACGACAAAATTTTGGTTGTGTCTGGCATGGTACGCACATAAAAAAAAGTTTGTGATCACCAGCATAAGCTGATATTCTTTTTAAATTAGATGCGTCCACACAGGGCGAACAGCCTCGCTATGCATTTGCCGCGCGAAGCAGCTCGTTTAGTGTGGACGTGTCTCGGCTGAGGAAAGCGACCCAGCGCCCAGTGTCGGCTTTTGTTTTGCTCGCGAATATTGTGTCGTGCCTCTGTCAAGAAACAATAGGCGCGTCCACAAAGAGCAAGCAGAGCAAATGCCTCGCGAGGCTGTTCGCTCTGTGTGGACGCACCTTGAACTGCTTTAATGTTTTATATCCTAATTACACCTACATTTTTAAATAAAAAATCTAAAAAGAATAATAAATGATAATTTAATCTATTTTTAAACTTTTTTATAAACTTTTTAAACTTTTTTTATACTTTTAAACTTTTTTTATATTTTTAGTGGGACCATACTATTTGATGGACGGTATTTTTTTTTATTTTGGGTTTTGCGAGTTAGTCACGAGCTTTTGCACTCGTGACTAAATAATATTAACAACTGTACAGCTATGCAATTCTCTACATGAATTTCATCGCTGGAATTTACGATGTGCTCTACGACGAAGCAGCTTTGAGATCGTCCAATCGTGCAGCGCGAGCGGTCAGCGCTAGTATCGCTGTCTGTGGCTTAGTGAATGGCAAACTTTAGTTCCAACGTAGAGTTAGCGCTGCAAGACTACGGGTCTACGATCTGCAAGGTAAAGCTACGCTGAACGGTGCAAACCTAAGTCCGTGGGCCATTCATCCATAAACAAGAATCGTCTACTCTCCAAAGGACTGGTGATAAAATGTCAATGCCCCGTTGTCATTTGTAAATCTATGAAAGTGTAAGACAGATACCAAGTCTTATCAAGGGGTATCGTATTGGGAAGCGGGATTGTTTATCAGGTAACGTGATCCTGGGACCCGGAATCCCTGGAACTATTGAAGAATAGAACTTGGAAGGAACACCGTGAATTTTAGTCAGTACGAGTCTGACGGTCCCTTCCCCTCCACCTTGGGCGGGAGGACTCATTTGATGATTTTACCATGATTGAAAGTGGTATAGAAAACGTATACAATCCTAATCTCTACAAAGTTAGAGTGAATAGGTTTTTTTTTGGGTATGCTCGCTCCACTGTCGAATTTTTCTCTGTCAATTAGATCATAGGTATTATAATGGAGAATATAATACAATATTTCTTCCATTTATTAGAACAACTACATTACAGAGATAAACAGTAGCCAACAGAGTATTACATGACTAATGAGGTTTATAACTTTTAGAAGCTGTAATGAGCATGAAATACTGAAACTAACAGTCAAAAGTTTTATTTCAGAGAGTTTGAGATAGGCGGTAGATAGTATTGGCATCAAATGTTTTCATGAAGCAACTATTACATCATCATTTGCCTAACCTTTTCCCAAACAATATGATAAAGTTGTCTTCCAGTCAAACCGGCTGCACAGACATCCAATAAAAAATAGATAGATTTTCTATAAATACTTGATGTTCCGCTGATTCTCTCATTGTGTTTTTCACCGATATAAAACTATTCAACGATAATGTAGGCAACTTTTTAAGAAATAAATCACAATGATGTGAATTTAACCGCCTAGAAAAATAAATCTGTATATAGCCGAAAAAACTTACCAAGCGAAACATCAAATGAGAATCCATCAAAATACAAATACCAACATTCATCCCTTATACCTCCAAAATACCTAACAAAAAAAAAGAACGAAATAGATAAACATAACCCAAAATCGCGCAACGTTTTTCGCAACCCTTCATTCATTTCACGACAGCTTCGCGTGTGAAGTACACACGAAATTACGCTCTGTTTTCCTCAACAAAAAACAAGCAATTCCTTGTCGTGTAAACGCGCCCTAAGGCTAAACTACTACATGAAAAGGCTCGCCGTAGAAAAGGCAAGACCGCGATAGCCAGGACCTTTGGAGAGCCGGCTTAAGATATTGCAGCTATTGGAAAGCCCTTTGAGACCTCCTGCTAGCGGAAATTTAATTTAATCGCATTTTCTTCTTTGCTAAACGACCTCTTTATACCATGGCATACGGGTTTCGTCTTTTAGAATATTCTACGTTCAAAATTAGAAGGATTATCGGACCGTGGTTAGCTTTTGTTAACATGATTTTTAAAAGCGATTTCAGAACGTTGAGTACGGAGTGGGTAATACAGAAACTGGTGCTTTTTAAAGAAAATTACTATTCATAGAACGTGCTTGCTTTAGTTACCTAATAACATAATCCGTGTTTATTTGCTGGAACACACTGACCTATATGTTTTGTGTTGCTTTGAATAATTTACTCAGAATGAGTATTTCTCCAGAGTACAGTTACAGGAAATCTGCTATTAGATGCGGTATGTTTTACAAAATATAAAAAAAACAACATGAGCTTACATTTTGTTTTTACTAAAATTCAGTCTTGAATCTTTGTCAAACATAAAGCTTTTTTGTAGAAAGATAAATTCAATTGCAAGCGGGATTCGAACCTGCAACCTTCTGATTCAGTACACCAGACGCTTTTACAAAAACTGCTGCTTTTGCAAAAGCTGATGCAATTATGTTCACTAATTCTTAACGTCTAGGCAAACGTTTCTCATGATTTCCCCTTACACTGTTAAGATTTAATAAAATTTGCTGCGAGTGGGTCTCGAACCTGCGTTTTTGGATTAGTACTCTAGACGCTTAACCAAATAAACTATCGCAGGGTCAAAAGTAAGGCCGAATCTTGCATTCCATTGTTAAACGTCTTTGTTTGCAGGTTCGAGACCATCTCGTAGTCAATTTTTTGTTTCCGAGAAAATCTTTACGATTCGCGACGTAGGCGTTATTGCGTTATGAATATTTATATTTAGTAAGGATGATGTTGATGCTTTACCGTTCCTAAAAGCAGTATCCATCAATGTTATAAAAGAACAAAAGAAAAACTTTAATATTACTTCGACTCTAACAGAAAAACGCCTTTGAAGCCAACCCTAAAGCCGACGTCTAGAAACTTCCAATAATCAATATTTAAAGTTTTAAACCTCGAAATAGTCGTGCTAACGTAAATCTCGACACTTCAGTCCGGGAGCTACGAAAGGCTATAAGCAATTATCGTAAAAGGGAACTCTTTGGAAAATACCCGGTCTATTATTGTGCCTATTGTGTCCTTTCATAGGTCAATTGCTTCAACGGAGTGGATTAAGGCTGAATTGAACTTATCTCGGTGTCGTTAGTGTATGTTATTATACGTGTGTACTTCTTATAATTGACTGGAGTACATACTTAGCTAATTTGTAAAAGAAGCTTTACCATCTTGTGAATAATATAGATATTCGTTTGTTTTTCATTAGGACTGAACAAGAGGCCTTTGTTTAGCAATGGAAAGGCACAAGCTAACAGTATCAATAAAATCTGAATAATTTTATTCCCTAACTACAACGGCGTAACTTGAAACCTCGCTTGTTTTTCCCATTGGCTTTAAAAAAAATCTTATGTTACGCGGGTTATGTACTTTTTTATGCTTTTTTATAAATCTTTAAGAATTATGTAAGTATCAGCCCAGTGTTTGCACCAGCCCCAAGATTATTGCTCAACTCATCAATCCAGTAATGGGTTAACCCACCGGGACTAAGGGAAGCACGATGAATTTGTTGCGACGCGACGCCGCGTCCGCGCCCGAGCTACAGAGCGCTCAGTTCTTTATCTGCCACGCCGCGCCGCACCGCCCACCCATGTTGCACCTTATGGCTCGAAACAATTACGGTACCACACCGCATCGTGTATCCTCGCTCTAATGAATGAAAATATTAACAGTAAATGTTGCCGTGAGAAATCAAGGGGTCTAATCTCTAAACACGAAACCCGTGGTTTCGGCCTTAATTACGGGCGTTTTGACAACGAGCCCGAACTAGGAATGAATGACATTACTTTTTGACGGACAGCTACTTATAGTCCGCGAAACCACTCACGAACTTTTTTTTATCGTGGTAAAACATCATGAGTCCTCCCAACCAGGGCAGAGCGGGATCTGTCAGACTCGTACTGACTAAAATCCACGGTCTCTTTCAATAGCTCTATACGTCCCAGGGTATCATTCATGACCTGCGGAAAATGCATGGTACTACATTTTTTAATGCAATTTGACGTAATGACATAGGAACTAGCGCCGCCTAACTTCAGTCGTACCGTGGTCATTTGAATTTGACGTTAGTTACGTTCGTACGTCCATATCCGTGTCTTCGTTTACGGACTTGAAAAGTAGAGACCGGTCTCAGGGCCGGTTGCAAGTTCAAATTAAATAAGATCATAAAATGTCATGGCTGTTGCACTACAATTGAAACTACGAACTTCATCTTAAATTGAAAACGAAAATCCTCTCAAAACATATTAGCTCCCTAGACAACAGTAAATCTTCAATAAAGGATCTCATTGAAAACATTTTGGCGTCTAACAGATACCTAGTTAAGAGGTAACAAACGATTTTATTCGCAGTACTAAACAAAGCATTCTCTACTTATTGTTAAAAGCTGTGTATTTCATTGTTCTTTGTCTCATTTACATCGGTTTTAATCGAAGACTGTATCGTTGAAGTGAACTTGTAATTCTATTGACTGGCCAAATCACTGATTTCGAATATTTGCTTTGAAATTCGAATTTGTTCGGTGCTGTTAGTTTTATAGGGTCGAAAATTACTAGAGTGGAGACCACTAGCAAGCGCAGCGTAGAACGTCCACCAACAAAATGGACAGACGACCTTATAAAGGTCGCCGGAAGACGTTGGATGCAGGTCGCTTCCAACCGGTATATGTGGAAATATAAAGGGGAGGCCTATGTTCAGTAGTGGACATCCTATGGCTGAGATGATGATGATGTTAGTTTTATGAGAAACCAAAAGTTTTATAAAATTTTTCTTTTTTGAATGGGCTTGTTGTTTTTGTTTGAGTTAATTTCTTTGGTATATTTAAAAAAGTAATAATGTAAAAAGTGACTGCCCTTTAGCGGATATCGAAACGTAAATGCTTTGTAGTATTTAACTGATTTCTACTTTATACTACAAATTATACAGTTGAAAATCAATGAAAGACAAAGAATTTTCGTTTATCATGTGTCACTTATTATTACATAAGAAAATTTTCTGATTTTTTAATCTTTATCTCAATTAATTTGGCATCAGCGCAGCTGTCTTCTATAAGTTTTCAGTTCTCCAGTCGTCTTCCTTTCTTACCATATCTTCTCTTCATAAGGTTATTTATCGTGTCTATCGTCTTCCTTTAGTGTACTTATACCACCTTAGGTTTATATTAAAATTGATTTAGACTAACTTACGCATTTAACTTTGCATGCATTGCTTTTACGATGAAGCTAAGACGATTATAAATTCATACCATGATACCGCTTGTCCGCGCGGTTGAGCGGTAAGCCGCCGTAATGACAACGTTTGTCCGCGCGGTTGAACGCTGCCTCTTCACGCGACTCACTGTCACAGAACTGAATTACCTAATTGAATTCATAGCTAATTTACTCTCAGCGAGTCAATAATTAATAAACTGAAGCATTATGTTAACAGTTTCAACAAAATCCTTTGTGCATTACAAAATAGTTCAGTCGCAATAATTCACACTTTTATTAGCCATACATATTTAATTCACGCATTTACTATTCAACAGTGGCTATTACGCTAATTTAAGGCTAATTAATACAACATGTTCATTTAATAGTGTAGCTTAATTAGCTCCTGATAATTACCCTATCAATCATAGTAAAAGTACAGGCTATTGGGATTACGGTATTGGCTTAAATATAGGCAGCTTTAGAGCCATCAATTAATATCTTTTAATATATTTAACGCACCCAACATTTTCATCAGCATAGAGACTTTCAAAGAAATAATTACTTTTTCTGGTACAAAAAGCAAAATTATGTCACTTGGGAATAGTGCCCTCGTAAAATCAGGTTTAGCTAGGCACGTAGTTGTCATGTGTTGCCAAGTCAAAGTCCCAGAGGCATAACAAAGGAGAGGCAACGTATGCAAGTACATAGCTTATTCGAAAATGCTTGTTCCTATATTACTAAGCCATATTCAATTCTGCGTCATTGGTATTTTACTTGGTATTTTACTAGCTGCGCGTGGGTTCCTGGATTCGATTTTTGGATTGGGCAAAAAGTGCTACTGGGTTTTTCTGCTAAAATTTCTCAGTCCGGAGTTCAGAAGTTGGCGGTATAATACCCCCGTGTCTTGGAAAGTCTAAACTCTCTCTCCGGTCGTGTTGCATTGCCGTCTCGTCGGATTATGAGAGTAAAGGAACAGAGACTGCACCTGGGTTTGCGCACATACTTCGACGTCCCCGGGGAATAAACCGGTAATCGAATTTCGTAAAATCAAATTTTACAGGAAAAATGATATAGTGTTTTTGGGGTATATCTCTTCAACAAAAGGTAATAATGAAAACATTTTTATATGTCGTAAAAGCTAATTTTTGCCCGAAAAGTTTATAGTATTAGGTATAACTATTAACTATACACATAATTAGTTATTCACCAAAATACATATTACCGAAAATGGTTTCATACTATTTTTAGGGTATTGATATCTTACCATCCTGACTTAACAATATTATTCCAGTAATGTTTACTTACCGAATTATTCTTGTAAATTTCTTAAAAATCATAGGCATAATATTGCTTTACTGGATTATTAAACGTGTTTTTTCGTTATAGAGAGAAATTGTAACGTTCAGTTACCGACTTCTTATAGTAAAATTTTAAATAACCATAAAAGGGTAAAGTAGTGTAACCCGTATTTTATAGAAAAATTTTGGTAGCCATATTATTGTAATCATTGAAAACCGATTATGTAAAATAAATTTGTCGTCGGTATCTCCGAGGAATAATTAAATGAAACTCATGTTTTTTTTAAAATTATAATGTTTATTGGGAACAAAGTTCTCATAGAGATCACAAATTACAATCAGTAAAAGTATAACAAAAGTAGCCAAACTAAAAAAAATAATAACTAATCGGTATTGTAACTGACAATACCGATTAGTTATTAATTTTTCAGCAGTGCAGTTTTTGGAGCAGTGGTGGCTCAGTGGTATCGGCCTCGACTTACGATTAGTAGGTCGTGGGTTCGAACCCCGTCAGGCGCATAACTTTGTGTAATTTATTTCAACACCACTGCTCTCAAAACGGTGAAGGAAAACATCGTGAGGAAACCGGCATGTCCTAGAACCAAAAATTCGAAGACATGTGACATCTACCAATCCGCACTGGGCCCGCGTGGTAGATTACGGCCCACTCCCTCTCACAGAGAGGAGGCTTGTGTCCCAGCAGTGGGAACATTTATAGGCTGATGATGATGATGATTAATTTTTCATCATCAGTATCATCGCGATCATCACTATTTTCTACATAAATTAAGGATTCATAAAATGCATGGTAATATACCGTGAAATCGCTCCACTATTGCACAAAGTGCACCCCAGTGTGGTTCCGGACAGTAGAATAGGCCACCCCATCTCTTCCTGTGGTTGTCGTAGAAGGCGACTAAGGGTTGTAAGCCAGAATGTGAGGTAACACCATCTGCCTCACCTGCCCTAGCTCTGGCAACCGGTACATGGCGGTATAACCATGTCGTATGCTGAAATGCCTTGAAATGCTTAAGTTTAACTTTAACTTTTAACTTTAGTGGGCAGCAGCACCAAGCGGAAGAATTTCAGCATCTGCGGTCACCAATCCACCTGCCAAGCGTGGTGACTACGGCAAATCCCCCAAACATGAAGCGCAACAATGATTTGAGGCCCCCAGTTCCCGGTAGCTGCACTATGCCTGGCCATGGTACAGGCCACGGTAACGGTGCGGCGGGGGGTGCTAAGAATCCCCGGGCGACGGCAGGTCTTGCTCTTGCTCTATTTGTCTTGCTCTATTTCCATTTCCGAGAAGGACACCAATAATCCCAAGGTGGCGTCGGGTTTATGGTCCACAAATCACTCAGGAGCACCATTCTGGAATGTGGCTGTGTATCGGCAAGGGTGGCATACCTTATACTGAGGATATTAGATAGGTACTCCCTAAAGATCATACAAGTGTATGCTCCAACGTCCGCATACCCTGACGACAAAGTCGAGGCCATGTACGAAGACATAGTTATTCTACACTGTTGTTATGGGTGACTTCAACGCAAAAGTGGGAGTACAAGGGAGTGGCGAGTCGAGAGTAGATCCATTCGGCTATGGGAGCAGAAATCACAGGGAGCGAATGCTGGTAAACTTCCTCGAGGCTCAGGGGCTTTTTCTGATGAACTCTTTTTTCCAGAAGAAGCCTCAAAGGAAGTGGACCTGGCGAAGTCCCGATAACGTGACAAGAAACGAGATCGACTTCGTTGTGTCTGATAGGCGCCATATATTCAGAAATGTGTCTGTGATCAACAGGGTCAATATCGGAAGTGATCATCGACTAGTTAGAGGCACTCTGAATATAAATATAAAAATAGAAACAGCGCGCTTGACAAGGTCAACTGTCAGACCAACGCTGCCTCAGGTCGAAACTGGTCGTGAAAACTTACAGTTGGAACTACAGAACTGATTTGCCATGTTGGAAACTACTGAGGATATAAATGATGACACCGGAGGCCTGGTACGTGTCATCCGCGAGGTGTGCTTCAAATATTTTCGACCAAAAAGTCAAGGACACAAGTCGGTACTTACCAGCGAGACTCTGGAATTGATGAGGAAACGACGAGAATAAGTAGTTGTCCGAGAGCTATTCTAATCTCACCCACATCAATGTCGGGAAGCTCGTCTGTGAGATGGCGTGAAAGTCTGGCCCGTGGATCATCCATGGCTTGGGCCTGAGGTGGACAGGTTTTTTGGGCATATAAAACACATAACTGTTACAGTGCGTTACCGAAAATGTCTACCACAAAATTTACGATAATAAACCTGTAATCGCGTTAGCCAGAAATTTAGCTGAAATATTTTACAGTAATATTACTTTACAGAATTTAATTTGTAATAACGTATTCCGTTATTTTTCTAGTAAATAAAAAATGAAAAAAATCCAAAGAACAAAAGTGTTATAAGGAAATCCGTTGGAAATTATCGCAGAAAAAATTTGAAAAAAATTGCATAAGTGTATCCCGACCCATAGATACCGTAAATGGTATAACAGTAAAAAGTCAGTAATAGTATAATACAGGTTTATTCCTTGGGGGCGTCGACTTGTGTACTTGATATGTCTCGCGCAGATGGCTGATCTCCGCTGAGATTGGTTGTTCCAGCCGAAATTACATAAAGTAAAATGCTTTATGATCATAAGTCGGGTCACCACCAGATTCTAACTTAAAAAAAAAAACAATATAAAATTTACCACGTTTATTTGCAGAAATATGCATATAATTTCCAGAACTATATATCTACTAGAAATATCAACTTCATAAACACCAACTTAAATGCAAAAAACACATAACATCTTTCCCTTTACTAGAACACGACTCAAAATCAATACTTAAAGAAAACTCACTACATTTATTTGCAAAAAACAAGTATGCATAATATTTCCCAGACTCAAACAGTCTAGTACAAATAGATTAAAGGCTCTTAAATACTCCCGTTCAAAGTTATCGGTTGGCTAACTGCAGCGAAACTTGCTCGCCAGTGTTTCTTGCGAAACATAATAAATCTTTCTTACTGTCATTGATATTTAGCTCGTGCGAGGGATTCGCGCCACAATGGAAGGAGCCTTCAATAAATCATTTAGAAGTATTCTGTTTGCTTACATAAGTACGGTATATTATGTTCCCGATTGCTGCAGACAGGTTTAATCAGTGGGATATTATGTATTATATAAAATGTTTGTTTTGTTATTGTTTTATCTAATGTAATTGGCTGGCGATTACGAGTTTATTTTACTATCCGTACGACGTCGTGGTAGCTCCATGAGAAAAAGGCAAAGTGATCGGTCCGCTTTTCACCACGGACGTGGGTAACTGTGAAAAGTGGAAGGAGTAAAGAGATCTTGGCCCAGCAATGGAATACCAAGGGCTTGTACATATTTTTTATTTAGAAAAATAATATTTAAAAATGTTAATTGTATGTAAGAAAAAAATTAATAAAAGAATCTGTTAGTGTGGTCACGAATCCAGCATAATTCATTAAAGAAATGAACAAAAGCCAAATAGTTTAATTTTATGATAATCTTATATCTAATATTTTGGTTACCCATCATACCTAAATATACCTAGTTAACAACTAATTCGAAATTCATTTATGTTTATAGTTTAAAATGACAAATAAGACTGGAGACTAATCTGTATTTTTTTACAAAATACTGCAAATTGCGACTTCTTTTTCTATTTTTGCCGAATCTAATTGCCAATAAGTTTTTGCTGAACGCCAATAGATTAATTCATCAGCTCTACAAATTACTCATTAAAAGAATAAGTCTCAGCATTCTTAAAAGTCACCTTGTCTGAATTAAATTGATTGCTAATTTCAGTACATCAAACAGAATATAAATCTAGCAAATTCGAAGCTTCAGTTACACTATTAACTTGTCGCAATACACAGTCCATATAATATCGAAATGCCTCAATTAATTCAAGCATACTCTGATAACTACATTAATTGAAATACCTTCACAATGAACTTCTAGCGATTTAATTAAGAACGCAATCTAATTTACTTGGGAATGAATTACAGCATTATTTTGTACAGTATTTTTAATCAATTTACCTTCTTGCTTGAATGACTTTTTATGATGTATTTGAACTTTTACCTTTAATTTTCGTTTTTGTGTAGTTGTAGGACTTGACAAAGAGAAAAAAATTAGGTAGATAAACCCAATAATTTTTTGAATTCAAATCCTTGTCAAGACAACTAGATTCAAAATCGAAAAGAACCCCACAATTATCCCAACATAATTAAATCTTTCGAACTCCTATCATTTATTTTTCCTTATTATATTAATCTCGATCAACCGCCAGATTATTCTAAAAAATTGAGCACACAAATCCGAACAGTACAATAAACGGCCGAAGAAGAAAAAGTGGAAAAAGAAAAATCAGCGTAAAGAAAAAAGAATCTTCAAACTTTTTTTATAACATCGGGTGTAGTCATTGGTAGAAAATGAAAAGGACACCCCGTTACGATTTCCATTAACAGGGGCTAGAAATGCCGAAGGCCCGGGGGCTCCAATAAATCAATCTGCGAGGAGACAGACCTCTCCGAAATCTCTCTCAGAATATACAGTATTAAATTTTGCTGGCAACATGAGTGTGCTTCTAAGCTTGAAATGTGAACGGGATACGCTTGCATGGCGTTCGGACAATACGTGTACCAGAAGTGTGTTAGACACACAATCCGGGCAGCAAGCTGTTTGCAATATTTGTTGGCTCACATAGTAACCGAGCGGTCTGATGCTAGTATCGGTATTTGATGAATGTTGCAGTGTCAAAGAATAATATTGTTTGTAAAGACTGTCACTTTTGGAGAGTTGCTTTTACCTGCACCTACCTGTTCCATTAGTCTAGAATCTAGTCACCGCCATCGTGTTAGTTAGGTTAGTAGATATAATACCCAGGCATTGGCTAAGAGGCTACCGCGTTGGTAAATTGAATCTTAATCTATCAAAGTAATATCGCCAAGACCAGCGTTTGATGACTATGTCTATGCTGCCCTTTTTTTTTTTTTATCGTGGTAAAATCATCAAATGAATTAACTTTCAGTTGCTGGTAAAGAAATTTATAAATTCTTCATCAATTTCTTTGTCCCAGCTTATGAGACCACGTGAGGTCTCTCTTTTTTTTTCAGCGTGGTGAAATCATCAAATGAGTCCTCCCACCCCGGGCAGGGCGGGAGGGACTGTCAGACTTGTACTGACTAAAATCCACGGTGTCCTTCAATAGCCCTTTATATTCCGGGGTCACGGTAATGAGATAAGTCCCGCGACCCCGGCAGGCTTCGGCCCTCTAGAGGGGGGCCCCGTCATCTTGCTGACGCTCTTTGAGGCGCGCGTGGAACACAACGCGCCGTCGACCCGGGCATGGTCCATGGTCGGGCAGCGAGTTGCCCTTTACTCGCCGCCCGCATGCCCGCGCCTACGGTGGCCGGAGATCGTCTTGCGACGTCCGTCGCCGTGGGTGTCCACCACTGCGGGTGGGGCGGAGGGAGGACACTGTCCTCTCCCTCACGCGGCCCGCCTCCTCCTTCGCGAGCATGACTGCTTCGCAGAAGGAGGCGACCGCTTCCCACTCCGTCTCGCCCCGCAGCATGGCCGCAACCAATGCCGGGCGCGAGAGGTCTCCGCCTATCGCCGCCGTGAGGACACGTCGATGCTCTGCCCAAGCTGGGCAGTCTTGCACCGTATGCTCTACTGTGTCCTCCGGGCGATCTTCGCAGTGGTGACACCCAGGCGTTTCCTCCTTTTTCCTTAGACACAGGTACCTCCCGAAACTTCCGTGTCCGGTAAGGACCTGCGTCATGCGGTAGGTCAGGACGCCGTGACTCCTATCCAGCCACTCCTCAAAGAGGGGTCTTACCGCCGCGATTGCGGCGTGCCCGATGTCTATGCTGCCCTTGGAAAATTACTTTAACTAATTGAGGATCTACTTGTTTCATTAATAAGTACGTGACATAAAAGCCTTCAAATGACATCCACACTACTATTGTTTCAATTAATTATTATTATTTTACTTTTAATTTTAGTACAGTTTTTAATAGTGTCTATTTGTAGGTTTAATCCATTTTAATTTTAATTAATTACAGACATTATGAATTAATTATTTAATTGACCAAAAAATATATTTTGTAGTGGGAAAACAACAAAACAAAAAGTTTTTTTGACATACAAAAGTCAACTTACGTTATTTTTTCCTCTGTGTTTCGTCATCATCTTACTGCACTTATTATTGTACTAGCTTTCTTAAGAATTAAGAATCAGTAAAACTATTCAAGGATACGACTTCGAATAGCAAATATTGACAGACAGGACAGGACATACAGGCTGTCCCGGGAAGTGTGGAACAAATTGAACAGGGCATGGGGGAGGTCATTTACAATATTTTTACCTCTCAGACATACATTTCTATTTTATACGGTTCAAAAGTTATGACCACTTCTCGTGTTCAGATACCTATTACTCAGTTCGCAGTTTATCCGTATTGGTTTTATAATTTAGCATCAACAGCAGATGTTTTTACACCAGTCGGCTACAGATATAATTTGGATGTACCTAAATCACGCGCATGCGCAATTTTGATAGTTAGGCCGGCTGAAATAGAGCTTACTGTTTTTGCTCTTTACATTAGCAAGCATTAGCAGCATTAGTGGTGACACTGACCTTATTTCCATAATTACAATGCGTTGCAAAGTAATAACACCATTTTGTTATTATGAAGCTGTTTTAAAATGTTGGTGTACAAGAAAGTGTAATATTATGATATATTTTATCGTTATATTACCATGGAGTATTGAAACTTTATAATTCAACTTTTGAAAGTATTTACAATGAAATGACTGAAAACCCTAGAGTCGAACGGTCGAAGTTTATATATCTTTTGAAAAATAAATAGTAAATGTTTGTGAAACTTTCAAAGCTTTTTGCTCTCATATTCATTTTAAAAGACATCAAAAGTCAATGGTCACATTTAAATATACCGCCTCAAATCTATCCACAGAATTCAGTCTTTCATTTAAATGAAATACTGAAAAGAAAAACGTAACTACAAAAAAATACAAGAACAAAAAATATGTTTCAAGAAAAATATCAAAAAGTTCCCGATAATAATTTATTTGAAATAAAAACATTTCATTCGTATCTCTTCAAGTCGGTTCGCGATAAAACATTATAGCAAACAGTTTCGACGTAACAACAGAAACATCTTCAAAATTTTAAACAAGGCCGATTCTTATTCACAAAGACTCCGCTATAAAAGTGACTCCCCAAGTAATTCTACACTGTATCAATCACGTTGCAGTAGTAAAATCCGACGTAAAACTTACTTTAGATACAAGTACGGGAGGTACAAGCCACAAAATAGTAAAGTAACTGGGTTACAGTAATAATACCAAAAACTATAAAAACAATTAAACTTATAATATTTATAGGTTCTGGCAGAGAAGAACCTATATAATATTCAATATTTAACTAGTTATGTTCAAGTTATTCATTATCGTCATCAAAAATAATCCATATTCTGTGACTATTATTTAAATTTTCTTATTATAAAAACACTTTACACGACCTGGCAATCGAAATCGAATAATGAATCTCATTCACAGCAGTCGCTACCACTAGACTGATGAAACATTTCACACTTCTTCATTATCACTGTTTTGCCAAGAAATAAATACACCATACATTCGAACAGAAGCGACGATAATTATACTTTCCCACTAACTCTGCCTTATTCAAAGCCAATGACGCTGCATACGTACTAATCCGTGTTGTGAACTGTACCTAGTTCTCTGAATTTGCTTCCGAATCACGTAGGTAGACACTTGCAGCCCTGTTCGACCAATCACCGACATGTTTGAGACGAGAATACGTTAAGGAATCCTTGATATTAAACTTTTAAGTGCTACGATTTTTATTTGTATTTGTAGGTCATGAAAATCGATGGGGAGCTATTGGAGTGGAAGTAAGAGCTATGTTTTAAAGAAAGGTCGGTACGATCATTTGTGGGGTTTCAGAATGCATTAACGCTTAAGATCTGCTTTGTGGTTTGAATGCCCTAATGTTTATAGAATTGATACAATAGAAAGATAATATATTGTTTGATAGTATTTTAGCGTTCACGCTGACAGTCAAAAATATAAATCTAATTGACTTTATTATGAGCAATCATACCTAATAATCTGTAGAATACAATACACTAATGCAAATGAAGTCTCTACACGTGTCTATATAGGTAAGCATTTTCTTCTTTAATCTTTATCCATCCAAATGCTGACTGTAGGTCATTTCCAAATCAGATTTTTGCAGTACTATGTCAAAGCTATCTATTTATCAACGGGCCAATTTAAAGAGATCGTCACTCCATCTATTCGACTGTCTTCTCACATTCCTCTTTCCCATCCCTGATCTCTCAACTCTACTCCAACATTTTCCTCCCGATCTCATATCAGAAGTCTATGGCATCTAATAAAATTTATTAAAGATAGGTTATCCAATAAAATACCATAAAACGTACATCGTTTAAACTAAAGGGACTGCTAACCTAATATTAAAGCTCATGTATATCGTTTTCATAGTTTTACGTCGTAACTAAAACCCAGTTTTACGTTCAATCTGACCATAGAATACTAAACAAAATGGGCGGAGGTGAACATCTAAAGGTGCTGATAGACTTAAGCATTCATTTGTAACAGGACGTCGAGCATTCGCCATTTTTCACTGAACAACGAACAGAGAGCCAAACATTGTTACGAACATTTCACATCTTTCTAGCGAACGCTTTAGTCGAAAGTCGTCAATTTTTCTTCGCGAAGATGTCATATTTGACAGTCGGCTCGGCAAAAAGCTCGCAGAATGCTCTGTATAATGCTGACTAAAACGTTCCCGTTTGTTTTTCTGTAACGTAACATTCGCAAGGATGCTCGTTACAGGTGAATGCTGATGTTTATCAGCACCTCTACACATTCGGTTTAGTAATTCATTGTAGTGTACTAGTCTAGATTTGGGATTAAAATCACACCTTTGACAAAGCTTTGTTTTATTGTTTAGTGCTACGATTGTGTTTGTTTTAATGTCTGGGATCCTTTTGTCGTAATAAAATCTAAGCATAATGATTCGATTAAGTCTGATACACGTTTCCTTGAACTAATGGTTGCTAGCGGGGATTCTGTGAGAAGAGTGCGCGTTGTTCAACACGTTCTACGAAAAATAGACAAAGAATATTTCATTTTTTCCCCGACTGTATATTTTATATTCGATTATTATGTATATTATTATTATGTATATTCAGTTGGATACCTACTTTCTTACTTAGAATAATGTCGAAGCAAGGTTGCTTTCAAAGAATCACACCAGCTAAGTGTATTTATTGATTGAAGGTTCAAATTCCAGTCACTCGTTGCATTCAAAAGCTTTCTCCTTTCCCGAGAACGGTTGAAGTAGAAGTGAGTAACTAGAATTTAGTTATTATACTAACATTCTCACAAGCAAAATTAATTAAGGATCTAAATCTTACTACAATAAATTAAGTATTAATAATTAGTAGTAATTAAGTCGGTACCTTAAGTAAGTACGTACTATAAAAATAATTTCATTAAGTGATATTAATAGGTACTTACTAGTAATTAAGTAGGTACCTAAATCTTACTACTATCATAAATGCGAAAGTTCGTAGGGATGGGTGGATGTTTGTTACTTTTTCGCAAAAAAAAATGGTGAACAGATAGCTTAAAACATTGGATTAACACGTTATGGCGTTCCCATAGGATAATTAACGAACTTTACGCGTCTATCGTCGCGGGCATAAGCTAGTAGCTAATAATTATTAGTAGACATCTAAAACTTGCCGTATTTTAAGCGACTATAGTTTAAGCTAATGACAACTGAGACTTACATCGGCTTTAAAGCTAAGGTAAGCAAAACAAGACTTAAGCTTGCTAATCAATCAATCTACCCTTAGTTATTGAGCCACGATCGCCACAAACTTCCTTTAAACTATATACAAAATTAAAATATAACAATTCCCTTGAAATCTGTTTAGAATTTGTTGAGAACACAAGGGAAGCGATTCTCGCATTTCATGCTTGCCAGTTCTAGAACAAAATCTATTAAACTTCTGCCACACTGTTGCTGCCAGCTATTGTGTTATGAAGTAACATGATTGCTTGTCAAACGATTTTCGTACTTATTACTATGTAGTATTAAGAGATGGAGCCGTCAAAGTGTCAGGAACATTGACGACATGTCTACAAAGGCGACTTTTGAAACCACAGATTTTTTGCAGGCATCCTTTGAGAGATTTTGTAAGATCCTTTAAAATTTTTGGTCACCCTTTTCACTCTTCGAATCCACATCCAATGCCTGCCTATTGGCAGAAGGTTCGTTTTAAAAGAACTAAAATTATGGGTCTACGAATCTATTTATTGCAAAGTTTAATTATAAACAATATCTATTTGTTTTTGTACTTGTATAAGTTGACGCATAATTTTGCCCCTTTCCCTCATTTTTATACTGAAAAATTGCAAGGGCCTTTTCTGACTTGCAAGAGATACCCATTTTGATCTCAATTGAAATGCTCGTTTTATTTGTTGCCTACGGTATATTTTTTGCAAAGTAATTCCGAATACAAAGTGTCTTAGAAGAAAGCGTCACGAGAATCAAAAGATGGCTACCAAAGCGCCCAAACAGATGTGAACAAAGATGAAAAAAGTTTTAGAAATTGGGAATGGAAGATGATTACAGTACATGAATGGAGTTGCGCGTTATTATCAAGTCGCCTTTGTACTGATTCCGAATGTTTCCCTTTAAGAACTTCCACCAAGTTTATGGCTTAGCAAAAAAAAAAAGTTTAATTCACATAGAATCTTATAATTCTTTATTGTTCTTGCTTTTGTTATTCAAACGACTATAATCTCGGTATTTTATGTAGTTTATTGTGAAAGCGGTTTACTAAGTTCGCCTGTCTTTTGTTTATTTGGGTTTATTGTTGTGTAATTTGCTTTTATTTTTATTGTGGCCTCAAAGCAGAAGTTCTTAAATTAAAGTTTGGATAAAGCTATGCTAAAAGAGTATTTATGTAATCCCGCGCATACTTTTCAAACGATTAAAGATTTTGTTTATCAGCGTTCTAAATTCAAGCTACCTGTCATTATTAATCTCTCATTTATTTTGACGTACAACTATTTTGAGAAGGAGTCCAATAAAAACTTTTTTCTTTATGTTAGACGCCTTGCAAAACTTGTCTATGCAATGACAGAACTGCTCTACAGAAATTAAATTCACAAACAACGAGTGTGATAAATCGCTATATCAGATTAAAATAATCATAGTAACCATTAGTAATACTACTACCATAACCCATCTGATATCATACGCATATAAAAACTTCATGACTTTTCCTTGGCACATATTCAATACCTACAATTTTCCCTATTTTATTTACTACATCACATTATCATAACACTGAATATCATGAAAATGACACTTGTAACAGAAATGACATCTCTCATTTCCTTGTTTATTTCCCCGTACGTTACGTTGAAATAAGTTCGGTTGACAACCGTATTCTTTGATGACGTATTTATTTATAAATGATACTTTAAGGGCGCTTATTCTGAAAGTTGGCAACGTCGCAAATAGTTGTCAAATATTAACAAGTTTTAATTAAATTAGCAATGTTACTGAATGGAAATAAGAAATATCGCTCTGTAGTGCACTACAAAATTGATTGAGGAATGCAATAACTAATATCGTGACACGGAATTTATGGTTTTAGATGTAAAAAATGAATTTGGAAACTTTCGAAATGGCTTTTTTTCACCTGAAACGGTTACAACATCAAATTCAGTGTTTTAATTGCATTCCTATATCATTGTTTTAGTGCACTACAGAGCCATATTTCTTATTTTCATACAGTAAAATTGCCAAATTAATTAATACTTGTAAATATATGACAGCTATTTGCGACGTTGTCAACTTTCAGAATATGCGCTCTTAAGAATGTACGAAAGAAGGTATAAATATCCAACTTCAAATGCCTGCGAAACATGTTGTTTCCGCAGACTTAGGTACCTAGGTAGGTAGGTATGTATGCAGTGGCGGATTTACAAATTTGCCGCTAGTAGGCTATTCAATTTTTGCCGCCCCTACTGACTTTTGAAATTCAATACTTTAGTTTAGTTCACAATCATATTAATTACATTTATTCAGAAATTGCAACTTTATGATTTGTGTTCTATCGTCCTCGTTACATCGGCTTTTTCCCGTCATTATAAGATGAGTATGATAGTATGATTGTGAACTAGGTGATATGTGTCAGTTACTACTTAGATTATTTTTTAACCGACGAAAAAAAAAGGAGGAGGTTCTCAATTCAACATGTATATTTTTTATGTATATAATAACGCATAACTTTTCCTAGCGTGGTCCGATTTAAAAATTCTTTTTTTATTAGAAACAGTATAACTCAAAGTTGGTCCCATTTAAATTTCAAAAGTAAAGTCGTCCTCTAAGGGTAAAAAAAGGAATTTATTTTCAATTTTCCTACAGAATTTTCAGTTGTGAGTCGATTCTGTTGAAATAAAGTTAACATTATGTAGTTCTGAGGACAATACTATATAGCAGAAATCTGGAGAAGATAAAATGATGTCGTCCCTATCATCAGATCAACTCCAGATCCTGGTTATGTTGTGAAGTCAGTTCCAAGAGGTACTCAACAGTTAACACAAGCTATTTCGCGTTTGGGCTCATTTCACTCATCTTGATGACAACTTTAGACTTTATCATTGGTATCCAGGGTCTGAAGCTGGAAACAAAAGGCAAGGGCAAGAGGTCCTAAACAATTAACAGCATCTTTATCGTGTTTGGGCTCATTTCACTAGTCTTGATGAGAACTTTAGATCTAGCTGGGGTATAATATTGTCATTGAGGGTTTGAGGATGGAGACGGAAGGCAGTAGCAAGAAATCCTCAACAGTTAACAGCAACTATATTGTATTTAGGCTTATTTCATTCATCATGATGAGAACTTTAGACATAGCTGGGATTTGACAGTCGTCGACAATCTGAGAGTGCAGACTTCAGTTCCAAGAGGTCCTTAACTGTTAATGCAGTAGTTACTGTGACGGTTACGTCGACAATGATAAAAGTGAAAACGGGTTTTTCATGTGTAAAAAACTCTAAGCATGGTATTAAACTTAAAAGCTAAAAATAAAAGCTTTTTAACAAAAAAAATTAAACCGACGAAACATCGAACTTAAAAGCATAAAATAAATTTTGAGGCGGTGCCAAAGAAACAATGAACGAAGATCAACCTATTCTTCATTCCAAATAATCAATTTACATGTTTGTTTGGCGCCGCCTCAAAATTTATTTTATGCTTTTCAGTTCGATGATTGGTAGGTTTATTTTTTGTTAAAAAGCTTTTATGCAACCCGCTATGTAGTGACGAGTATACTGTCGACCTAAAAACAGCAGCATGTACTAACCATAAGGTGGGGAAAGGCATGCCTTAAAAATACCTACACCATATATGAACACAGCTTACACAAAATAATGTGTAGTCGGTAAACGTAAGTTGTTTTTGTTAAATATTTTCTATTACACTTACTGTTTAAAACAATACGAACAATTTCTATTAAGGCGCTGACAATAGCTAATGTCACCTCTCGCTCGCACGTTTCGACATTTTGAAAGATATAAAATCACTGATCCCATTTTTGAAAAATCGCAATCAACTATGTTTTGTGCAATCACATTGCACAGTTTAGTAAAAAAAAAAATATTTTAATCAATACAAGTTTACCTACTCAAAAATTTGCTTAAGTGCTAAAACTAGTAAAGCAAATTTTTGAGTAGGTAAACTTGTATCGATTAAAATGTTTTTTTTTACTAAACTGTGCAATGTGATTGCTCAAAACATAGTTGATTGCGATTTTTCAAAAATGGGATCAGTGATTTTTAACCGACTTCAAAAAAGGAGGAGGTTATCAATTCGACTGTTTTTTTTTTTTTTTTTTATATTTGTTACCTCATAACTTGCGACTGGGTGAACCGATTTTCATGATTCTTTTTTTATTTGAAAGCTGGTGCTTCCCGTGTGGTCCCATTGTCACCATTTCAATATCTGATGATTGGATCCTGGAGAAATCGAGGGAAACCCTCAAATTTTATAGGCCCACATATCGTTTTTCGCAAATATTATGAAGTAATTTAAGGACTTGCGTATGGTAACCATCATATCATGTAGCTGAGCTGATGATGGAAGGTACAACTCCTTAACAGTAAGGAGTAGGCGTCGACTGATTTAGTAAATTATTTTTTTTTCATTAAGTATATCAAAGCACTACAATTTAATAAAAGTCTGGAATATATCTGATGATGGAGCCGAGAGACAGTCGAGGGAACTCTTCAACGATTCACAGTAGCTACCTTGTGTTTGAGCTTGATTAATTTGTATTGATAAGAACTTTACACCTATATGAGTTGTAACTTTTATTAGGGGTCTGATGACGAAAACGAAGGACAGTTCAGGGAATTCCTCAACGGTTTATAGTAGCTACCTTGTGTTTGGACTTAATTCATTTATATTGATGAGAACTTTACACCTAGATGGGTTGTAACTGTCATTAGGGTTCTGATGATGAAGACGAAGAACAGTTCAGGGAACTCCTCAACGGTTTACAGCAGCTATCTTGTATTTGGACTTAATTCATTTATACTAATGACCCATATGGGTTATTGTTCGATGCAGTATACCTGCCATTTGGTCCCATAAAAAAGTCATTTATTTTGGTGTTCTTGCTTATTGTGTACATGGGCGATGTTATAACCGGTGTTAAGGATAATAAAATTCTAGTGCATAAGTAAGAAAATTATGTTTTTGACAAGAATTTCGGTTGAATATTTAAACTAAAAAGGGTAAAATAAAAAAGATTTTTTTAAAAAAAGTAACCGACTTCTAAAAAAAACAAACACTAAAAAGGGTAAAATAACCTACCAAAAAACTTTTTTTTCGGAAGTCGGTGGCAAAAAAAATCAATGAAATAAAAAAGCAAAGCCACCGACTTCCGAAAAAAAAGTTTTTTGGTAGGTTATTTTACCCTTTTTAGTGTTTGTTTTTTTTAGAAGTCGGTTACATTTTTTTAAAAAATCTTTTATATCTTTCAAAATGTCGAAACGTGCGAGCGAGAGGTACATTAGCTCTTGTCATCGCCTTAAATAACATGTTAACAATCCGGTTAATGGTGACAATGAGATCAAATAAGTTTTACATTATCTTTTATCGCAAAATCATGAATTATATCGTTTTTTTTATTTTTTTGGGCTAAATTTGCCGCCCCTCTAAATCTGCCGCCCTAGGCTCCAGCCTACTTAGCCTATTGGTAAATCCGCCACTGTATGTATGACTTTGGAACTTTGAATAGAAATCTCACGGCAATAATGCTAAATAAAAGAAAAATAATTATTATTAACTAGTGACTGTACAGAAACATAAAATCCAATCGTTTATTCCCGTCCAGTAACACCCCTTACTCTCACACTGTTATGCTATTGTCAAACAGACAGGCGAAGCGAAACGAAGCGTTTTTGTTTGTAATGTATGGAATTGTTTGAAGCCTGTCACATAGACTATCGGACCGCTTTCACTTTTCTATATGACAGGATTCGGATCGCATTCGCTTCGCCTGTCTGTTTAACAATAGCTTTACTGTTTGGGAAAACTATTCGTTTTCTTGGATAGGTACATGAAAGTATAATAACCGATAGAGAAAATTAATAACACACTTAATAATAATAAGAATATAATATTAAGTTAAAGGTACCTAAGCTTGAAATCTAGGAAATGTTTTACCTGTTTAAGAAATAAAAACATAAAAAGGTAGGTAGATATTATCTCATTTTAATTGTACCAGATAAAATATGTAACTTGGCCAAGTAACGGTAAAGAAAGTAATGGAATATAAAACCATACTTTTCAAATACCAGTAAATGAAAAACACAAGTAAATTGAACGGTACAATTTTATGAAGATCCAATATCTGGAGTAAAAACAACAACCGAAAATATTGGTTCGAATTCAAATACCTGTTTCCGAGAAAGCTCGAAATTCGAAATTTATACAACTGCATATTTTAAGAATTTTTTAATAAAATTTACTACCTCTTGACCGTGGCTTCGCTCGCTTTATCCGTCAAAATTTTCGAGTGAGCGTGACAGACACGTAGTTTTTATTGAAATAAATCGGAATTACAAATATTGCCCTTTTATAGGTTTTAAAATCTTTTAAATGAGTGCACCTGAACTTTCAGACTTGATCGACTAAAAACCACCCTGTTTCAGGTTCCCTTTACATCTGTATTGCCCTTTTAAGAGAGTACTACGGTCCCGGCAGACGGTCGACCTTATCAGTTTGCTGACAGCTCTTTGAAGCGATCGCGGAACATAGACGTCGCTGTCGGCAAGGACATGCTTATTCTCTATAAGTAATCTCATGGCTGGATTCTACGATGTGCTCTACGACGAGACAGCTTTGAGATCGTCGTGCCGCTGTCAGTATCTTATTGAATGGCAAACTTTAGTCCCAGCAGGACGATCTCCGGCCACCGTAGGCGCGGGCATGCGGGCGGCGAGTAATGGGCGACTCGCTGTCTGATCATGAACCATGCTCGGTTCGACGGCGCGTTGTGTTCCACGAGCGCCTCAAAGAGTGCCCACCGGGGTTGCGGGACTAACGAGCTACCGTGACCCCGGAACGTAAAGGGCTATTGAAGGACATCGTGGATTTTAGTCAGTACAAGTCTGACAGTCCCTCCTGCCCTGCCATGGGTGGGAGGACTCATTTGATTATTTAACCACGCTAAAAAAAAGCGTGGCGTGAGCGCTGCGGCCGCGCAGTCACAAGGCTGTGTTTATAGAGAATAGAACTGCTGGTCCTTGATTGGACGGCGAACTACCTGTTACTTGCCCTCCGAAGATTACCCCTTATATCCAAACTTACGATTAAACAGCCTCTTTTACCTCTTCATTAGTATAGAGTATCTCAAGATTGTCAAGACAGTATTAAATAATGAAGCAGACTCGTTTTAATCGTATTTACCTCGACATGATTACTTGGTTTGAATATTCATAAAATCCCGATAACATTCTTCGGGAGCGTTCCCAGTTTAAACGAATTAGGACGACGTAGAAGCATTGAAATTAACTTACAAAATTACATTACCTGCGTACTTTTAAATTGAAGGTAACTTTTCGTAGAAGATTTTTGTTGCTAAGTTTAGAATTAGGTTAAACGTATCTAGTTTAAATTTGTAGTACCTACCTAGCACTCTAAAATTTGGCTGGGCGTGGTCGTGGCCAACCAAAAAGAAGATAGCGGGAAACTTTAGATGACTTCCTGACTTTTTTGACGCTAATTCAAGAATTAGTGGAAGGAATGGCGGTAGCCCTTGAGCAAAAGTGGGACAGAAAAGGACAGAAAAAAACGTTTTTCTTCATCAGTTACGATCAGTGGCCTGAAGAAGTGCGGCGCTGATAGGCATGGTATACTGTCCAATACTTTCCGAAACTTCACTGTTCCTTATTCGTGGACCTCTAATCGAAGTATCTCACGATAAGTAATTGCAGACAGTTCCTAATGCCAGTGGGCTATAATTTTCTTTGTGTTTTTTTTTTACATTTAAATTTTCAAAAATAAATCTCATCACAATCATAGGTAACAGAAATGAATAGTGAATACCTTATCTAAATAATCATAGCTTATATAAAATCCCCAATACGTTTAATACTTATTACTACATAATAACTACTAATAAATCAATTAACATAAAACAATCCACCATAAACCATACTAATTAATTACAATAATCACGCAGTCATAACTAGAACAAAGGTTTTTACAAACTCGCCCCCTTCAGTCATATTACCTCAACCGAACCGAGTAATTGAATGTTCCGAGCAGTTTTTACTCATTTAAAACTGTACGCCACAATTACCTCTATTAATTTACGCGGTGAGGTGGGCGCGATAAAAGCAAGCTTAATAATATTGGGGTGAGAAATGCTAGGGGCAAAGTGGGGGTGAAAGGAGGTGAGCTGTCAAATTTCGTGCAGTAAAGCTCCAGAAATGGTCTTCCGCCCTACTCGCTCGGACAGGTACTGGTAGTGGCATAACTTTTGTTGTCCTACTTGTGGTATTTAGGGCAGGGAAACGGAAAACGGTTTATTTTCGAAACGTTTTAAAAAAAGTGTTAGGTTACTTTAAACCTTGCACGCAGAAATAGGAGCCCCGCGAAGCGGGGCTCCGTCGAGCATTCATGGTAGGTGGTAATATTACTAGGTACATCAGAGTTAGATTACATACCAGGAAGAAAAAAAAATTAGACCAAATAAGTTTTATGTCTTTTGAGTGGTATACAAAACGATTTTATATTCATTGATTGTTATGATTATAGAAATTAGTCATTATAAAATTATGTCAATCGTTTATTATATTAAGAGATCGTTATATCAAATAAAATTATATAACCAGTTGTTATCTCTTGTAAATATTAGAGATTTTGTAGTTATATCATATATTACTTACCCGACAAAACTACGTGGAGCCGGTTTTGCAGCAATTCGTTTCTGTCACTGACTTTGTAGAAAGAGAAACAAAATTCCGATTTTCAATATTCCGAAAAAATCTATTTATTCGGAATACTGAAAATCGGAATTTCGTTTTTCGGAATGAGAACTCATCGAGCATTACATTTTTTTTCGAATATGTGAAAATCGGAAAACGAAGAAATCGGATATACGACTTTCGGTTAAATAATTTTCGTGATTCTTAATAATAGATATTGTAATTTTTAAGTATTATGATATTCGGAGTTTTGAAAATCGGGCGCGGAGGCGGGCGCGGAGGTGGGCGCGGAGGCGGGCGTGGAGGCAGGCGCGAAAGCGGGCGTGGAAGCTAGCGCTAGGCGGGCGTGGAGTCGGGCGCGGAAGCGGGCGTGGAGGCGGGCGCGGAGGCAAGCGCGGAGGCGAGCGCGGAAGCGGGCGCGGAGGCGGGCGCGGAAGCGGGCGCGGAGGCGGGCGCGAACTTTACTTACTTTGCGAAAATCCGCGACATTAAATGCTATGAAAAATATCTAGTGCGATGGGACTGAATCCTGCATCAAAGCCTGGTTTTCTGTCGCGGAATTAAAACCATCACCACGTAACATAGTGTCAAAAATAAAATTCCTTTTATTTTTGACCATGAATTTTAACATTTTTGTTACAGAATTAATCAATATCAAATCCTCAAAATGAGTTCCATTACATACTGTTAAAACTAAATAAATAATGAATATAAATAAACAAAATTGTTAAAGTATTCCGTGTATCGATATCAATTGTCAAATTCAATAAGTAGCGAGGTGCTTTCGAGAATGCTCTATTCACTCTATTGAAATAAATCAATCCAAAATAAACTCTCTCTTCATCAAAAATCAACCTTATAAACTGAATTGTTCTATTAAATATTAGTAAATTGAAACAAAATTAGATTTTTATTAGTAAACAGTGAAAATCGTACTCAGCGATGATACGAAATACTTCCATTTTCAATTTTTTTTCTCCTACTATCATTTTTGCACTCTAAAACGGAACGATACCGCATAGCTAGGGAAATATGAATTTGTCGCGAGACTAGCAACTCGACGCGATATAAGAACGCGACTGGGATCGAAACTCTCTCAACGCAAGTTGCACAACCCCAAACAATACGCAAGAGAGAAGCGCATCGAACATAATGATGTAACGAAAGGAATACATGCGGACCGTGCGGTACTCAATTTAACGAATCAAGTTCTTTTCTATCGCCGCACCCCGGGCGCGACTACGTCTTGTGGTATAACCGGTAAGTATTTTGAGGCCTTTCAAAACGTTACCATTTCGTTTTCGTTCCGAACAAAATGAGGTGCTTCTTCTTCCTGCCCTTATCCCATTCTACTTGGGGTCGGCGCAACACGTTTTCTTCTTCTATTCTCCCCCATCAGACGTCACAGTATCATTTACTCCTTTTTCTTTCATATCATTCCTTAGACAATCCATCCATCTTTTCTTTGGCCTTCCTCTTCCTCTCCATCCATCAACATTCATACTCATCACTTTTTTAGTCACATGGGTGTCATCCCTCCTCATCACATGTCCATGCCAAGATAGACGATTCCCTTTCATTTTTTCTGTAACAGGCGCCACTTTCAAACTTCCCCTTATAAACTCATTCCTTACTTTATCCATTCTTGTCACTCCACACATCCATCTCAACATCCTTATTTCCGCTACATGCAATCGTTTCTCATCCATCTTTTTCACAGCCCAGCATTCCGATCCATACAATACGACAGGTCTAATCACGGATTTGTATATTTTCCCCTTTAACTTGAGGGGCATCCGTGGGTCGTAAGTTGTTCCGGTGACCTGTCGCCATTTCATCCATCCCGAGTTGATCCGGTGTGTTATGTCCCGGTCTAAATGATGTGCAAAGAACGTATAAAAAAGGTTATTTTGAAAAACGTTTCCGAGCCCTGATTTAGGGGTTAAAATGTAAAGATATTGATACTAATTTATGTGATAAATTGTGATGTATAACCAAAAGGAGTTACGTAAACAATAACAACAGTGTAATGAAACAAAAACAAAATATTGAATTCACACTGCATATTTAAAACATCACACAACAATGAAACATTTTCAACTAAAACCTTGCACGAAAACTACAAACCGAACCTCTACAAAATCACCCCTGAAAAGGACAAATTATACTTAGTACTCGACATTACATCTTCTCAACAACGAAACGTTGGACAAATAACCCGAAATCACCATTGTACGCGATTATACCGAATGCATTCCGGCAGACAGCGGGCATTGGCGTTCGCTTTATCTTTACCATACACTGTCTGATAAGGAGCTTACCAGGCGAACTTAATAAGAGTTGACGTGACCATCCGACCAAATGATAATACACCTTTTGTTCTTCAAAACACGGTTTAATTTAGATTAGCGGCAGCTTTTGGACGGGTCACTGGGTAGAGCAGTTTATGCATGATTGTTAGCTTTTTGGGTATAAAGTGCACAATAGGTGTGCTACAAATGTTGTGTTTGTGTCCTTTTGCTGGTGGATGCATATTAAAAAAGGATTTGTGAATGTATTGTTTAGTATGACAGTATAAAGGGTCAAATTAAATTAAATGGGGAAACTTTTACGATAAATGTTTTGTTTTTTTTTAACTCATTGCTCTATAGCTGATTACGGGGTCGCTGACTGCAGATAGTTGTGTAAGTAACACGTTACTTCGAAAGGTTCAGTTTTAAAAGAATCAATCAGATATGACTGAGACTGTGCCGCTGTGACATGGAAACGAAACACACAAATAACAGTTGTGACAGATGAAATCCAGAGTTCTGCAGGCAAGAACACTAAATGAAATCATGGCTAATCGCTAAACTGAATCACGAACTAATTAGTCCAAAGCCTGAAATTTGGGGCAGCAGCATTGGATTTAGCAGCGCCCAGCCAGTTGCATTAGCTAATCCGTCGGTCAGCGCGAGGCTCTGTAAGCCAATCAGACGTGCCTACGTTACCGCACGCCGCTTCTGATTGGCTGACCGACCCGATTACCTAGTGCCATTTTCCGAAGCGCTGTCAACACGTTCCTATAGGCTAATAATGATTCATATCGAAGCGGCTCTTCGGAATTAACGAAACTGCGTCTATCATTCTAATGACGGAACTGCGTCAACAGGATTTGATGCAGAAATTAGGGCGATGCTTATTGGAACAATATCTTAGCAAAACCTTTATCCAAATCTGTATTTATTATTGGCGTCTCTTGCAGAGCTATCGTCAGTTCGTGCTTTAGGGCTGTTTTATGAAAAAGCAAGTTGTCGGTACAACAGGTTGGTATGGATCCGTATTTTGTTCGGGGCAGACAAATTATAAAAGTTTTACCTGGTCCGGTCGCACCTTACCAATTTGCTCCTTTATGAATGCACCCTTACCCATAATACGAAGAAGTAATTATGGGTTCAAATAATTGTAAAGGTAATTTATATTTATATTCTAACCGAGACATTCCAAGTCAAGGTGACCCCGATAGCCAAGCGAAGAACATGAAGGCTAGACGGGCTCTTCTATCTAAAGTCTTGGAGTGTCTTGGCGAAAGCATCATTGAAATATGACTCTGAGTTAATAAACCCAAAAAATATAAGGAATATATTTGAAAGCTACTACAAGTAACCAAATCTGGCTGAACTAAACACAAAATAACAAAACTATGTAACAGTGTTACCAACCCATCTGTTTCCACTCCCATCCAACAACATAAAAAATCGTGCACAGTTTCCAACAAACAAGTTTAATCATATTACTCCACCATCAGTTATAAATAACACCGATAACATCAACCTTCGCTTCTAAACAATATAGTAAATAAGAGCGTTCGTAGTACGGGCCAATTTGTGCAGTATCCATTCGCTCAGACTAATTTACAGCAGATATTAAAACCGCGGGCCGCTTCACACGTGTCCCGTCATAAATTGTAGGAGAACGTTCCACACTGGAATTGGGCGGTGGAACAATGTTGAATCTGCCTCATTTGGGGGCGCAATTTTCTCATTATTAATAGAGATTGGGAGGTGAAGTAATGGTTAATGAATTTGTTTTACAACGTATTTCTTTTTTGGCGATAAATTGGCCCAGATGTTGCACGTCCTGTTTAGCAAATGTGGATACTACAACATAGCATCTTAAAACATCAGGCCAGTTACTTTACAACGGAATATTGATATCAATTGAATTACTATTGTGACTGCTATGTGCCACAAGCCAAAAGGACAATAACAGGCATTCACTACACCACTTTTCATATACTAATAACAGAAATATTAGTACCTACTCGTTAATCCCCAATAACAAAATTCATCCTTAATAAAAGATATAAACTGCCCCAGAAAATCAAATTAGGTCAACTCCCAACGAAAAAACAAATAGAAAAAATATAAGCCTACCTAAAAATTGAAATATCTAACCTTCGCGACTTAATTAAAAACCTGTGGATAAATGCAATGAAAACAAATCATAAACTTTTGACACTAATACAGGTATACAACAACAACCTTTTATTCAATCTAACTTTCTGAACGAAGTAGGGGCAGGTTATGTGGTATTATTTCCTCATTAATGTGTCTCTGGAAGTTTTGGGGTTGGATTAAAAACTCCCTTGGGAGCTCACTGCTTGCAGGGTACCAGTTCTGTAGGCGGTAAATTCATAGTTATTGTGAATTATTATTTTAAGCACTAAATTATAGAATCTCACAGTTTTTAACGTGGTAAAATCATCAAATGAGTCCTCCCACCCAGGGCAGGGCAGGAGGGACTGTCAGACTTGTACTCAGTTCCGGGGTCACGGTAGCTCATTAGTCCCGTAACTCCGGCAAAATCTTACACAGTTGGCAGCATACAAATGCTTTTTTTTAACCTATGTTGTCCCACTGCTGGGCAAAGGTCTCCCCCATAACCTTCCAATCTGTCCTGTGTGCGGCTTTCTCCGGCCAATCTGTCATGAAGGTGTCTAGATCGTCACGCCAGCATTTCCTAGGCCTCCCTCGGCAACGACGACGCCCGTCCGGCACCCACTCTATAGGTAACGACCCTAGCCCATCGATCCCACTTCAACCTGGCAGTCTTGTTGCTGATGTTTAATAAACAGACAGATATTTTCCCAATCGAATATGAACCGTCAAGTTTTCTAATAAAGTTGAAAATGTTTTAATGAAAGACTAAACTGGGGTTTAAAAAGTTTAAAATACAAAACCTATATTGACCCACTACTGGTCGAAGGTCATTTCTTCCAGGTGCTCTTTTTCCGTGTCACCTCAAACCCTCACTTGCAGTACAAGTTTACTTTGTCTCGCACTGTTCAACTCCCGCCATCTATTGTGGGGAGATAATTACTATCCAGTGTTCATAGTACACAAAAAAAAAATAGATTTTTATAGTAGATTTTAAATACAATGCTTGAACCAATTTGCTTTGTGTTTATCAAAACAATCCTTAGGTATTGTCCTGGCTTCACCTTGAAAAGCCAATGTAAAAAAATACACCTTTAATATCAGCACTAGGTACATTCGTAGACAACAATGCAATCGAATTTCATCTTGACAAATGATATTGAATGCTGGATTTATTTCGTAAATAAAGCTTTATTTCTTTTAACGACGCGATATATCCAATAACATTTTATAAATAGAGCATTATTATGCTATTAAGTATAACGGTAAGATAAATATTTTGCTTTTACCATCTTTTTACCATCCATGATATTTAATTACAAAGTGGTAAGGTATAATTATGTTTGTAAGCTAGAAAATATTGTCATAGGAATTAATAAAATGTTAAATTAGTTTTTTTAATTTATATACTTTTAAATCAATGCTAATAGGAAATTAATCATAAAAAATATATGTATAGCAGAGCAACAAATCGTGATTCAGATTTCTTCAAATTTTGCTTGCTGTAAGATTAATTTTGTCGATTCTGTTTAATATTGTGTCCCTGCAAGATATAAAGTAACCTAATACGAAGGATCGGCCGATCTTGACAAAATATTATTTTAGTATTGATTTAGCAAAATGTTTCAATAATTTAAACCCATGTTTTCTCTTTTTCCTTTCAAACAATGTCAATTCTCCTACATAAAAAGTACTAGTAATGCATAAAGTGAATGCAGCATCGCTTGAAAAAACCTACCCAAAAGGTCGTTTGTATAGTATATATCGCGGAAAGTACAATTTTATTTAGAAGTAGTATTATTTTATGTCTGAAGAGATGTTACTTGAAACACTTGAATTTAAATCGGAATTTTCTGTGAGAACAAAGTAACTCTGAATTTCGGATTTGGGTACATGATGTCCAAATTCCGACCAATTGTTTAGCTTGATTGTGCCACTCTATTTAGCTTCATAGACTCACCATTGTAAAATACGCTTGCATAGTCAGTGAACCCTCGCGTGATATGTTTGAAGTTTTATTTTTTTCAATAAAAATTGTACCTTTGACCAATCTACGCTTTGAAACAGCGAATAAAAGCGATCATGGCTTTTGATGCAAAATCAAACGTAGATTGTGAAATTGATGCTGGAATTGCTTTCGCGCTATTGTGTACTGTGTATTAGTAATTGTCAGATTTTTGAGTTCATTCAAAGAGTAAAATATTCTAGTTACATTTTGAAGCTTGTAAATATTATTCCTCAAGGCTGATTTAAATCAAACGGAGAGAATTTACGCGAAAATTCAAAGGTATTTTCTCATTAATTTAAATATTGTTTGAAGCTTGGAATTACCCTAATTTAATTCAATTAAAACAATAACATTTCTCTTTCTAATTTATTTCCATTTACAAATTGTTTAAATTGAACGTCGTAGTCTCGTTCAAACTTTCATCCCAATTCGCCCACGTGGGTCTATTTGACCCGTTTGACATTAATTTAAGAGCCTCAACTCCGAAAAATAACACCAGATAATTTATTTAAATACACATAATTGATTTATTTAAATTCAAAAATATGTTAACCTTAAAATTTAAACAAGAGTCAAACAACTGAATTATTTTTTAGGTAATTATAAATTTTTCAACTGTATTCTTCTTTAAATTCTAAATTTTACCCGTGAAATAAACTAATAATTACAGTGACAGTCACCAAAAGGCCAACAACCCTGGTAGTTAAAGATTTCATTTTGAATTACAATCTCATGTTCAAAGAAAACTTCCACAACTAAAAAAACAATAACAGGGACATTTCCTAGAAACCCAGGAAATTAGTAAGAAGTTTCCGTGCGTCACAGTTGCGTGGCACACGGAGAGCACGTACCGTTCAGATTAGTTGGTGTAGCTAACAACCGAGTAACTTTCACAATTAATACCAACCGACCGCAGTGGGGTTGAGTCTACTGCGAATCTACGACTGATGCGATTAGACGAGCGATTCATAGTTGGAAAAAAAAAGAATCTACGAGGACCTTAATACGAAAAAAAATCTGTTTATCACTTAACATTAAAACGTTAGATTTGTAACTTATTATTGTGGAAGTAAAAGGTGAAAAACATGAAGTAATATATAAATCATCTCAAAAGCGTTTTCATTTTAGAGGCAATGAGAAGATTTTTGCACATGCAACATACAAGGCCTTAGATACAAGTACCTATTTAGTATCATTAAAAAATGACACTAAATAGGTAGATTGATATCTAATTCTAGATCCAAATCGTAGGAAACGAGAAAACTTGTAAATGCAATCAAAAAAAACAAGCTACCATCTACAATAAAATTAATATAAATCAATGGCATTGGGGCACAGCATCGGGAGAATGTCAGCTACCAATCGACGACTAAGTGGTACGGTTGCACGTAGGACTAAACGCAGGATAAAGGGGAGATAAGAAGAAACGGGGCGAGAAACTATTACAATAGTAGAGAAATAAATTTGTGATACGTCTTGTACATTATTTCCCTGGAGACTATTAGTTACGACATGGTTGGTGGCGGGAGCGTGCGGTCTATATGTGAGTGCTAAAGTTTTGAAGTGTATGTTTTCTGTATAATGTCACTGCATACAAAAATGGACTTTATCTTTATAAACAGTACAGCTACTTTTAATTATAAATTTTAATGGACATTCAATGTCTGTCTCTTTCTCGTTTCTTTGTTTCTTCGCAGTTTAATAACAGGTATTTCTCGCAAAATTTTTACTTTATTGAATAAAGACTCATAAGTTGTTGTCAATAAATACGAGGGGCTGCTAAGTGCCTACACATACCATGTAATCTCAAAGTGACTGACAAGTCGCACGACTCAATCGTTCGTGTGCACAAATCCCCCCAAATCGATTACCTACCTACATGTCAGAAATAAAGTTTTGTAGGTATCACCCTTACGTGAAGCGATTATCGGATCTGAGACCACTGTAATCCATTAGGGTAGTTTATATAGTACTTAAATATTTAAATCCTTTTGTAATGAGAGCTTAACCGGGAGTTCGGACTGTTCATTATGTATCCCAACTTTAATTGAAGGGAAAAAAATGTATTTAAAGAAAATTATTGGTGAAAGTCAGATTCAACTTTTACTATTTGGGGAAGATTTACTGAGGTAAATATTTCTTAATCGATATTCTTCAAAGCAATTTAAACTAGTGTCTACCCAATCTAAAGTTTGATTTAACAATGAAAAAGAATTTCACATCAGATAATGATCTCTCCCATTTAAATGTGTTTACTTAATCGCGAAGAACGAAGTACATTGCTGGAAAAATCTAACTAAAGATCATAAAGTTATCATTCTTTGACCTTGAACTGGCTTAACGTTTCAATATAATAAAAGCTCAGATCATACTCAGCGCTTAGAACATTATTTTATCAAGCTAATTCACAAAAAAGCAACAAAAACATTAAAAACAAAACTAATCACAACATAAACACCAACACCTAAAGAATTACTTACAAAAGCATACACATACAAGACAACTTCAGCAAAATCCGCCAGGTGTTCAGTCTCACACACACGTAACAAAAAGCTTACAATAAGTACAATAACCGAACTTTTCTCATCAACAGTGTTTGAAGCTGTACTTAGTACTACGCATGAATGGGCCGAGAATATGAGCGTAAGTAGTCTATGGACGATTAGAGGCCGTTAAGTCATTCTTATCATTGGCACGTGATTTTTGGCGGAACATTTATCGGGGAAGTTTTGTTTTTGAAGATTGTAGGTACGAAGTTAAGAATAGATTTTAACTTTCCATGAAAAACAAACGTTCTGAGTCTTTACGAGATGTATTTTCATATTTAATATTCATCTGTTGTTCTGTTATTAAACATTTTTGCGGTAAGGACGTAAAACCTTCATTTTTTGTGTGATGTATAAAATGTTACATTTTATTTCTACTTTAAAATGCGATTGATTTTGTAGAATGTAATAAAAGCCTCAAAATAAATACAATATGAGCGTAAGTAGTCTATGGACGATTAGAGGCCGTTAAGTTATTCTTATTATTAGCACGTTATTTTTGGCGGAACATTGATCAGGGAAGTTCGGTTTCTTCTACTTCTTCATATTGTTAATATCACTCATGTTTTTTTTTGTTATTGTAGTCGCTTTTTAAAATCTAGGGTTGATAGCGACCACAGTTATGGTGACGCTTGACCCAAAAAGTTTACCGCGTTACTATTCATGTCGGGATAACATGCTAGAGAAATTCGTTTATAAATACAAACTTGAGGAATTATTGTAATGTGATTTTTCGATGTTACTTAAATTCGAAGGAATTACAGAATCAGGAATCTTTTTTAAGAGATTCCATTATAAACGAATGGTTTGAATACTGTTCTTCCAGGTATCTTTATCTAGGGCAATTTGCGACTCAATGTTTTTTTCGAAGAACTTTTTTGCAACCAATTCTATTAGAGATTCCAATACGAATTCCTGTTAATTTTACAGGATATAGATACATAATCTATTATCTTTATACATTTATGCACATCATAAATGGGCAAGTTTGTGAAAATGGATGTTTTCATTCTTTCACGCAAAATCGATTTGATGTTTTGAATGGAGTATGGCAGGCGACTCTATTGAGCGCCTTGTTGTCCAGGGGAAAGTAGAAGGCACGAGAGCACGCGGCAGGTCACCCATGCGATGGACTGACCAAATCAAGTCTGCTGTAGGTGGTCCGCTACACGAGTGCACAAGTGTTACAGCCGACAGGGAGGGATGGCGCCGCATTGTGAGGCGAATTATGGTAGCACGATGTCTCGCTGCAACATGCTGACCACGACCACTCTGTCAAGAGTGAATCGACGAAGAAGAAGTATGGCAGGTATAGCGTATATTAGTTTAAAACACAGAACACTCTTCTGATCCCTGCGTTCTCAAGGGATAACTTTCGACACATAACGGGCAAATGCTAGTACAAACAAAAACTCATCAATATCAATAAGTAGATACAAACAAAGTTAACAAATCATATAAAAATAACGTATCAATCCAAAATGGGCTCCAATTTACGTATTCACAAGCGATCGATTTGGAACACAAAACCGCCCGATCATCGCAGTTGTCAAAATCGAATTTTCGAAGCAAATTGTATCAAGTCATGGAGTTGTTTAAGTCACATCTTAACGCACCATTAGGAGCAGATTGCGTGAGCGAGATACCGGCTGTTTGCTTAATGTACTCGATAAAAACTAATTTGTAACCTTAATGGACGTTTACGGCTTATATGTAGCAAACAACTTACATACTTTTTAGCACAAACGATCGATTATTTTTTAGATTGGCGACGCGTTTGAATGTTTTTGTGGATAGAAAAAATTGAATAAAAAACAACCTTATTGTGACGGCATAAAAGCCGCCCCTATGTCCTTCTACGTATTCTTATCGCAGTAAGCGTCCAAGTCATCTCACCACCTCTTTTTGGGCCAGCATCAGCAGCGTTGACCATTTTCAGTCATCATTTTATATTCATTAACGCCTGCGTCCGTCGCCAAACGTCACCGTAAAACGTTAAAAAGAAATGAAAAATTTGACCTTGCCGAGCATAACTGCGATGGCCGAGTGAGCAAGGCGTCTAATGTACTGAATTGAAAGTAAACGGTATGTCAGGTTCAAGTACTGCTCGCAATCGAATTTTTGTTTCCACAAAAAAGCTTTATCCTTATCAATGTTTATGAGAAAAGTCTTCCAAGAAATATTACGAGCAAAGGAGCAAAAGTAATAGGTACCTCTCTAACAGTTTACCGTTTTATTATTAACTATACTCGTATTCATTACTCCACCGGTCAATTGTAGTCAATCGTATATTCGGCAAGAGAAATTTACGGATGACAAAGGATAAATTATTGAGGAAAAGCAAAATGATTTCCTGATACAATACAATGAACTTACCTACTAAGCAAAACGAATTGATTGATTCAAGTTTTATTATAAAAGTTTCAAAAGAAAGGGCTTGCCTGATTCTTATTCATCTTCTCTGATAACCGATTGGGAATAAAAGTTCTCGTTGGGTAATTTAGAACTGCTAGATGCAGCGTAGCCATGCCTCCCACTAGGTGGATCGACGACATTGTGTGAATCGCGAACCAATGGATGTAAGTAGGGGATATACAATCGGCGTGGCGGTCTAAGGGGGAGGCCTTTGTTCAGCAGTCAACGTCATTAGGATAATGATGAAAAAGGCTCGCCAACAACACGTTTTCTTCCTGTCACTTTTTTAAGACACTACGCTCCGAAACACATATTGTTGACGTTGGTCAAAAGCCCGCTACACTGAAATGGGCTGGACCCACGTCTGCTGCATGCCCAATGAGTGTGGGCCAAAATTACCACTCTGTGAAGCACTGACACAGCCAGAAGGCGGCGCGACAGTGAGCTTGACAAAACGAATGACCAGACCAAGGTTCACTTAGGCTCTGGATTATGAATACTGGAAGTCATGGCGAGAAACTTTCGCCAGCAGCGGAAAAATTGGGCAACTTATAGATACGCAATTTTTTTACTTAATTAAACTTTTTTATTATACGAGTACATTTTTTATTAACTTTAAGTACTTTGTTCCTTGTACTATGTAATTTATTCATCCAGCCATTCATCCCAACCGTAAACGTGATTTTTCACTTTAAAAAAATACGTTTTTGTGCAAGCGTTACTTAATTTGATTTAATGAATACTTGGTTGAAGGTTTCACAAAGAGTCCGTTTAAACATTGTACAGTCGAGACAAGAAAGGCAAATGAGTTCCACCTCTTTATAAAAGCAATTCCATTTTCCTGCTACCTCCAATATCTCCTTCGAAGATTTATGTACCATCTGCACGCTATAACCGAACTTAACGTGTGCACCTTAGAGGCGAGGCCATCGTGAGGCTTACGTGGGCCTTATCATAGCACGGAGAATAGTGTTATAAACGGAATTCCCGTTTGGTACCCGGGCTTGGACCGTTTGACCCGGGCACTGTCATTCACGCTCGTAAACTTTACGACCAGCTCTCGAAACAGGCTTTGAAGAATAAGCGTCTCCCGGAAGTGAACCTCTGCCCCCTCTTCCCCTTTCTGATAAAATAATATTGGAACAAGAAAAATATCGAGGTATGTAATGTGAACCGTTGTAATCGTAAATATGAATGAGCTACTCAATTTTTTGTAGCGCATCTCAGCTTATTCAGAGGAATTCGTAGGGTAAAGCTACAATTTTTTGGCCTTTATGTTACGTATCGATATTATTTCTTTTACTTCGTGTAGATTATCAAATTAATCATGGGTGAAACGGAAAGAACTATCCGATTCTTACAGACTAAATCCACCATATTCCTTGAGTTGCCCGTTGCGTTCCAGGGTCATGTTTTCCTTTAGAGGCGGTCCAGTGACACACGTATCGATACTTAAATCATTTAAAGGTTTTGTCAAATTAATATTAACAAAATAATAGCCGGTTACAAGACTCTGTTTGCCATCTTTGGTAAACTTAAATTAAAATATTACTATTTTTATAACTGATACACTGCAGCCATTATAAAATTCTTATAACATCAAAACAAAAATAAATGAAGCTCAAAAAGGACCAAATAAAAAGAAGATCTCTTTTTTAGAAATAATAAAGGTCCATATAAAATACATACTTGAAAACTTTAACCCCAAAAGTCGAAACCTAAGTACACACCTACGACTGACTAAGACTAGGCAAATATGTAAAAGAGACTAAAGTTGGCACAAAGCCAAAAAGTTTAGAAAATATGGATCACCACAAAATGGATCAATTTAAGATTCAAGTTAAATATTAAAATTTTGATATAGGGCGAGATTTAATTATGTTTTAAATCAATATTTAAGTTTCACTGTGGGCATAGATTTAAAATAGTATACTTAACCGAAATTCAAAATCTGAAGAGTTAAAAAAATGAAATGTTAGATAACGGCATGTCGCTAAATAGAATTAATTAATAGATGTTTCTACAGAGTTAGCAACTAAGAGACAAAAATATTTTAGAATTTGTTAAACTTACGAACAGGCGTCAGAAGAAACAAATGAATAATTTTATTTCTTTACATATTTACGCCATAGTAGCTTAAACCAACCCGCACTGGGCCCGCGTGGTGGATTATGGCCCACTCCCTCTCTCAGAGAGGAGGCCTGTGTCCCAGCAGTGGGAACATTTATAGGCTGATGATGATGATGATGAGTAGCTTAAATACTGTAGCAAAAACAAAACATTTAATCATTTTGTATGTAGATGTACAAACTGTTTTATTTAATAAGGATATTGATTTTAATCAAATCATTTATTTTGAATAATTATTTAAAAACTACATTTTAATCAATCCAAAGAGCAGTGTTGTTAAATTATACAAATAAAACTATTAATTAAACGGACAGAGTTTTTAGTATAAAGGAAAACCTCAAATAACAACTACACTGTACTAAGTTCCATAACGATTTTAGTATCAAATTATTTTAATCCGATTAAGTTCTGAAAAAAAGGAGATAGTTATTTTACTTCGATAGTAATAATAACATTGCATGATAACTAAGTGGCTTTATTCACTTCAAGTTGAACTTAAGCAGCTTTCATGCGAATTTAATTTAAAACGTATTTTACATAAAGTACGTGCCTTTTATGAGTGTTTATTTTATCAGCGTGCTTTTTTGAATATATATTTAACTTTGAACCTAGCTTATTATTTTAAATTCGGGGTATAAAATAAAAAAATACCGAAGACCTTTGTCACTTGATGCTTAAAATTACATGTGAATTTTAATTTTTATGTACTTAATGTATTTTGGAATAAGAATGTTTTTGAAATTTTGTTTGCATTCAGTTTCCAAACACTGAAAATAAACATTTACAGTACTTAGGACGCACTTCAAAATCCTTTAATACACACAGTCGAACAACGAAGACATTTTAAAGGGTTCAGCTGCCCTTTTTAAGCCTAATACACACATCCCACACAAGTAGAAGCAAGTGGCATCACATAGTTTGTTCACCCTCAACTTGAAGTAGTGTGGGGCGATCTCTTTCAATTAAGTGAAGCCTCCTCAGCCTTTCGAGAGACTAGGCTTTCCTCGTTCAGAAATTCGGGTCAGCCTTGAATTGTTCCGAATATTGGCTGTAAGCTGAATCTCGTTACATGAATTGACATGTAATAATGTGGGTTTATACATGAGCGAACATTTGTCGATTCGTTTTTGTCTACATTACGAAATTCGAAAGAGAACATGCTCATTGGAGGATGGCGTGTTTATTTAGGCGGTAAATTCGTTTTTTTCGCGGTTTAGGTGTTCAATTCATGTGCCACTTCAACCGATAGATGACCTTCTTTCGATAGATTATAATAATATTATTAAAATTCATACAGTATATCTATTTGAGATATGCGTTTGAATAATTAAATAAATTCTTAAGCATTTGAAATTCGTGATAAACGTCCAGAGAGCAGTCTGTGTCCCAGCAGAGAATCGGGAACATTATAGGTCGTTTTTTTCCATAAAATGCATAACCGTGACCCTGGAACGAAAAGGACTATTCAGGTGTCACCGTGGATTTTAGTCAGTACGAGTCTAACAGTCCCTCCCGTCCCGCACGGAGCGGAAGGACTCATTTGATGATTTGGTTTTGACGCAAAATGTGCACTTCTACCACGCTAAAAATAGGCGTTGCGTTATGACTAAAATATTAACCCTAATTCAGATCAATTCATCATCATCATCTCAGCCATAGGACGTCCACTGCTGAACATAGGCCTTCCCTTTAGATCTCCACATATACCGGTTGGAAGCGACCTGCATCCAGCGTCTTCCGGCGACCTTTATAAGGTCGTCTGTCCACCTCGTTGGTGGACGTCCTACGCTGCGCTTGCTAGTCCGCGGTCTCCACTCTAGCACTTTTCGACCCCATCGGCCATCTGCTCTGCGAGATCAATTATCAAGTAAAAAAATACAGACAAGAAAATGATAATAAAAAATATTGAGAGTATGTAAGCGTAAATCCGTTTACGGGGAATTAATTCGTGTGCTCTGCGCACATTATTTGTTCCTGTTCACATAAATCTTCGTATAACGGGCTGCGAAATTACACGAATTATTGTACGAGTAGTACATGCTCCACGTGTATATCATGTATTCTCGGCCTATGTATAATATGTAATTATGTAGCTTGGTAAATATGTTAATGGAAATGTATGTAATCCGTCATTGTAACAATTCCTAGGAAATGTAATATGTAATTCCTAAAATCGCCTGGAAATGTGTGAAATCTAGCCGAACCGTCTGCTTTCAAAGGCGCCTACAACTCTTGGGCACCCTGAGGTTCGGTTTGGCTAGGTTCCTTTAAACCTTCTTAATCAACACATAAAAAAAGTGGAACCTCCACAAAAAGGCTATTTTTCAGATATTATAGCTAAATTTGATTTTGTTATTTTACATAAAACATTTTATCTACTCTCATTTCGTTAAATTCAAAATACAGAACTCAAAACGAGTTCATATAGACGTACTTTACAAATAGTATATCAAAATGAAATTAAAAAAATAATTATGACACTAACTGACGAGAGTGGATGATTTCTTTGCTATAATGCGCAAAAAGTCAGCTTCAATTATTCAAAGAATGAGAGGTAGTGGCAACGGAATCCTAAGGATGATTGCAGATAGACCAGTATCGTCAGTGGTGGGTAGGTTTATCAGGCTGCACGTGGCCTGATGAATTTAATTTAATGCAAAAATTGCTTTAATTGTGATTAGAAATAATTTTATTATAATCTATTTTAAGTATTAATTTCAAGTTGACATGTAATTAACAATAATTAAGTTCAATTCAATTTAATTAAATTAATAATGGGTGTATTGACGTGCTATTAATATTAATTATTCTTTATCTTAAAATTATATGAAAAATGACAATGAAGAATTTGCTACTAACATATTTTTAAGTTACATTGTTACTAACAAAATGTGATTATCCATCTTTAAGGTTTCATCAATATTTTCATTGTACACTTGGTGACTCGTCATTCGACCACTCGACGGCGCGTCGTGTTCCACCTGCGCCTTTAAGAGCTGTCAGCAATCTGACGAAGGGCTAAAGCTTGCCGGGGTACTGTTTTATCAGGTAACCGTGATCTTGGAACGTAAAGGACTATTGAAGGATCTCCGTGGATTTTGAAACAAGTCTGACAGTCCCTCCCGTTCCGCTCTGGTTAGGAGGACTCATTTGTTAATATTACTACGATAAAAAATGTATTTAAGTATTTATAATATAACTCTTCAATCCATCTACCATTTTTACACAAGTCCCGTCCAACTTTATTAATATTTAAAAAACTAGCGCTCTTCTTATATTATTTTCTATTTTACGATCGCACTCACCATTCCTTCGGCGATCATTCATTCAGGATAGTCCATTTTGTAGAGAAACGACACAAAAAACGTAGCAATCATACCGGACTTGGATGAATGGCTACAGGCTTCCACTATTTACGACCTGTATTGAGCGGAACTTAAAACCAGACCATTTTCTTTATTATTATTTTTTTTTGTTATAGATACTAAAAATACCTAGATAAATCATAGTTTAAATATATTCTTTTGTAAAACCTCATGGCAAAATAATAATAGAAGGTCGAACGTTTAGCAGCTCTTGCATAGGTCCGTCCTTGGATGGGTGCCCTTTAATTACATACCAAGTTTCCCCCGTGCTTCGAAAAGCACGTTAAACTGTTAGTCCTGAACTCCTGGCTGACAGCTGTTTGACAGTTGTTACAGGCTGGTAATAGAAAGAAAGTCTGACAAACAGTCTTATCAATGGGTTAGGTGTTACCCAGTATATACTAACTAGGTTATGGTGGTCAGATAAGCAGCTACATCATGTGAAATACTAGAAGTTTACCCAAACATATTTGGGAACGCCCGGAGGACACAGTTTCGCCCGGAGGACACAGTAGAGCATACGGTGCAAGACTGCCCCGCTTGGGCAGAGCACCGACGTCCTTACGGCGGCGATAGGCTGAGACCTCTCGCGCCCGGCATTGGTCGAGGCCATGCTGCGGGGCGAGACGGAGTGGGAAGCGGTCGCCTCCTTCTGCGAAGCAGTCATGCTCGTGAAGGAGGAGGCGGGCCGCGTGAGGGAGAGGACAATGTCCTCCCTCCGCCCCACCCGCGGTGGTGGACGCCCACGGCAACGGATGTCGCAAGACGATCTCCGGCCACCGTAGGCGCGGGCATGCGGGCGGCGAGTAAATGATGATGATTTTACCACGCTAAAAAAAAACATATTTGGGAAAGGCTAGGCAGACGACAGAGCGACTCTTAAAACATGTCCATTTTTTTTTTAAGATTTACTTTCATCCGGAAAATAAAAGTAAGTATAAATCTTTTCGACAGGGACACAATATCGTGGCTGAAAATTCAATTAGGCATTTGTCAACGCTTGGTTGGTCGCGGTCGGCTCGTGCGTGCTTCTTGCCTGACGAGCACGTAACGACAAAGGGACCCCTTCTTTTTACATTATGTACCTATTGAGGGAACATTTTGAACGTATATTCTTGTCAGTTTAGTTAACAAGATGTCTGATTTATTGCCAAGTGTGTAAGTTTAAACAAGGGACTTATTCAAACCCATAACAGAGTATCCAAAAATAATCCTGTTAAGAATCTAAACAAAAAAAAAAACTGGAAATCTCAAAAAGTAATCTCTCAAAATCTAATCGTAAAATATCTCGCATCGTGTGTCCGACCAGAGCGATTCAATTTTGTCTAAGGTTATGACATTAAGTATGTGTATAGTGCATTCATAATTAATTGGGTACATTATTATTTACGACGTAAGTAAAGGTCATATTATTTTTTTATATTTTGGGACGAAAATCGAATACTGAATGTCCTCCTTCAATACGTCTGTCGAACCTAACACACCGTCTTCGACAGACAAGACAAAGTCAGGGCCTTGAAAACTAGTTTATATCTTGTTCTCGTATATTGTGTATAGTTTCAATGTACCTACTTAATATGTGTATTCAGCACCAATTTACCCTGGTATAGTATATCTACATAAACGTACCTCTGATCTACATATAGGTAATATGTTTTAGGGAAATAGGTACTGGTACAGTGTTGGTTGGGGCATAAAAAGGTAGATTGCCCGTCAGACAGACTGTATCAGGTGGCTAGACTGGGGACGGGATGGAAAAAGGGGCGAAATTTTCTAATGAACCGTTCGAGACGTACGACGGTATACGGTCTGATGTGTTTGATTGAAAATCGAAACATTGTAAAAATGGGCCGAAATTTAAATGTTGTGTCTCCTGAATATTAAAACATTGTCATTTATAAAATTAAAAAAAAATGATAATGTTTTTAACTCTAGGTGCTTTCAATAAGAAGAGGATTTTGAAACAGATCGCTGCCGGTAAAACTAGGGTAGATATAAAGAAACCGACAAATCTACCAAGTATCAACCGTGTCTGCTAAGTGCAAGCGCATAAAATAACATCATCATCGCATGTCTGTCAGTACTGAAATCCTACGAGTACTTCTTTCTTCGTCTTCTATGAAGGAACCGTATGCAAAGAGCCAGTAATAAAAATTAATAAAGAAAACCAACTTTTTCTTTCTATCATTCCCAGATATTTCCAATTCATGAAAATTGTAACCAATATTTCTCCAAAACTTTTCACTATACACTGTCCCCACTTATGTATTCTCTATAAAACATATTTATTTTTAGAACACAACAGAAAATAGAAAGTGTAATAGGTTGTTCTGTGCATGGTTCTGTTTGAGTGAGAAATCAATTTGTTCCACCGTTTTCATTTATGCGATACGAGCGCTTCCATTTATTCGAACGCAAATTGGAAAGGGACCAACTGAGTTGTCAGCTGCGGCTTATGCAGTCGTCTCGACTTAGCAATAGAGTACGATGTGCGAGCGAAACAATCGACGTACTACAAGTGCCACTGATTCTGAAAGGACTTATTGTGTTTCGTCGTTTTATATTGAGGTTACTTTGGTTGATGAATTAGGATTATTAGGGAGGTTTTCAACGTGGAAAACTTTAGGATTATTCACGGGGTATTATGGATTGGGCCTTTCAATTTTATGGGTATCTACGGTAATCTCATAGTTATTACGTCTTGTGACTGGGACTGTAGAACCATCATTTTTAAAATCTTTGATAATTCAAAGGAGCGTGTGACTAGCCTACTTGAAATAAATGCTTATCGAAGCGCAGACGCATTTCAAACAATCTGGATCAGCGCCATCTATCTCTCATTATATAATAATATTCCACAACTATCACACAACGCCATCTAGTCCCAAGCTAAGCAGAGCTTGTGTTATGGGTACTAGACAACTGATAAACATACTTATATATTTCTAAATACATACATATTATAGATAAATTACACCCAGACACAGAACAAATGATCGTGCTCATCACACAAACATTTGTCCTGGGTGGGAATCGAACCCACGACCTCCGGCATAGCAGTCAGGGTCACTAACCACTAGACCAACAGGCCTGTCAAAATTGATTGCCTGGCCATTGGAGGAACTATGTAGTTAGATTTGACAGATAACCTTTAGGAACGTCAAGTAGTAACTAGGGGATAGTTAGCGTGGAGTAATGGCGACACTGAGCGAATAGTTGAGTTGAATTCGATCGAGTCGCTTTGGAAGTTTAATCAACTATTCGACGTTGACAGGTAGTGACGTTGACAGATAGGTTGGCTAACCTGAAGAGGTAGGCCACGTGGGCGGTGACAGTTGAGTGAAGTGATCACTTTGAATCGGTCCGGCAGTCTGGTTAGACGTTCGTTGCTCCACACTAAACTTCCCGCGTTCCTAAATTTTTAATCGAGCCATATCTCGGGCATCCTTGATTGTTTTGTATTCAGTGTGTGTTAGCAAGTAATTAAAAGTGTTAACAAAGGTTATGTGAGTGTTATTTCCGATGTCGCGACCCACTGATAACGATTCTCCGTTATGCTTTTGATTAATGTCTATCTCAACTCGCATCAAGGTCGGAAATTATACCATGGGAACGTGTAATTATGACAAAAATTATGTCATCTCCTTAGTCACGTCATCTATGCGTTTCAACTAAAAATAGGTCGGCCTTGCCGCTTTATTATGACAGCAATAATGTCTTTCAAAAAATATTGCCTAATATCTTATTAGTGCTATTTTGGTATGATTATTGTTTATTTAATGTGCCAATTTTATTATAGTTAAACAATGAAATTGTGCATAAAGTTACAATATTTATGGCACCAAGACCGTCCTATTCTCTGTTGAAATACACACGGTCCTTAAATGCGTTTTTTTAGCGGGGTAAATCATCAATTAATGAGTCCTCTCACCCTGGGTCAAGCGGACGGAACTATCAGATTCGTACTGACTAAAATCCACGTTGATCCTTCAATAGCCCTTTACATTGTAGGGTACAATTATCTGTTTAGACAGACCCGCGACTACCCAAATGCCTTAGGGCGTATTCAGATGACACGCGCTGATCACGCACAGCACCCGCGCACGCGTTGTGCCCGCCTTAAACCCGCACACGCGCTGTACCCGCCTCGCGCACGCCTCGCGCCCTTTGTACTACTAGTGACTGGATTACTTCGTTCACTAGGCATCATGGCTTAAATAACACAACACTAGTCATAGCGCGGGCGCAAGGCGTACGCGAGGAGGGTGCAGAGCGTGGGCAGGGTTGGCGCGAGGCGGGCGAGGGGCGCGCGCTTGGCGTGCGCGTGTAGACCTCGTTAGATGCAATTTGAGATCTATTGATGGATTGTAAGACTCAAATTCTTGTTTAACAAATTTCAATGCGAGTTGGACGCGGGTGACGTCCGCTGAGCGTGCGCGCGTCGTGTGAACGCGCCCTTACGTAAAAATCCGTACAGTTTTGAATGGGTATAAAAGTAACAAACTGACAGATGGTTACTAAAGAATGCCCAATATTAGTATATGAACAGTAAGGTTTATTTTCGGACCTGCATATTCAGACTGCAAATACGCCTGTCTAGTCCCCACTTATCTCAGTGCTAATATAGGCCAGTCCTTACACTCGATGTCAGGCCTGTCTTACCCCCCTTCATGGCTGACTATCCAACGCCCTTGTTACACATTTTGTGGGACAAACTCCACAAATGCTCTTAGAATTTTGGTAACAAGTATGTTGTTTTAAAACAAGCTTGTATGAACTTGGTTTTATAGACTGCGTAGATAATATTATGTTCCTTATGTTAAAAAGTAATAAGGTTGGGAATATAATTGATTAAGCCGTCGGGTTAGTTTTTTAGTTTATTGAATCAATTATGACCAGGGTCTCGATAATGATATTCTATTTGAATATGGCCTACTTACTTCTGCCCACGGCCTCGCCCGTATTAATTCATTTATTGCAGTCTATTTTAATACCTGCCAATTATAAAAATAAAATCAGACGAGCGTTTCCGAATCTCTCTCTCTCAACCCAGTCCATCATATTATCTTATGCCTTGGCATCATTATATTAGATTGACGAGTTTAACTACCATAGAATGTTTCCCGGAAAAAATTAAACAATGGTAAAGTTCCGTACTGACTTCTAATGATAGTAAAATATAGTGTATTTTTGTTTCTTTAAATATCTTAAATTGTAATTTATGTGTCTGGAAAATGGATCAAGAGTAAAGTAACTACCATTCCTTACTACAAAATATCAAGCGAAAAGAAAGCAACTGTAATAAAAGTAAATGGCAAAATGCACTCAATCCCTACAATAAAACAATGAAAAAGTACCCAATCAACTACTCACATTCACAAATTAATTAAGGGGAAGACACAAAGGCGTTTAAAGCACGCACAGTCCATTCCTAAAATGTCCAACGCTAAAGCAAAGGGGACACCGTCGGGATACCAAGATGTCCGGAATTCTTGGACGCTTAAATACAATGTTACAATCTGAAGGACGAGGTGGCAAACTTTGTCAGGTCGTTTGGGCTCCCGCACGATCTAGAAAGTTATCTTGGAAGTGCATCGGAATTACAACGTGCTACCTACTTTGCGATTCGAATCGGAATACGGAGTCGGGGCTTAGAGTTACTGGAAGGGTTTTGGGGTAAATGATGTGACGATTTTGGTGCGATGTGTACATTAGCAATTAAGTAATTCTATAAATAATGTGTCACTATATACACAAAAACACTCGCCATTTTTCCCCTTGATTGGACGGTGAGGTACCCATTACTTGACGTCGGCAAGCCCGCGGCTACGGTGACCGGCAATTACACCGTTGCCATTCTTTCTTTTTCTTTATTAAAAAAATCGGAGTGGTAATATGATGTATGGACATATTTAAAGAGTACAAATTATAATCTACGCGTGAAATAAAATTAAGTAAAACAGTTGACATTACTTTATGACTTATTAAGCCGCTATCACATGCTAATTAAATGGATGTTACACATTCAAAGCTCCATAATGGAACAATTTTAGATAACATCCAAATCCGTATGCAACGGATGGACGTTGGACATGCGAACATGCGTTGTAATCCAGGGATTGACCACGTGATTATTATAAATTGAAATTATTATTGTTTTACATTCACTTAATTATTTTTTTGAGAATATGTCTAAGGTCAAAATGGCTCTGCTTGCACCATCATTCACTATGATGACAGTTTAATTGATGCTCTTTTAATTTTTTATTTAGGTACAACTAGCTGTTGCAAGAGGCTTCGGCCGCTACAACTCGGAATTTATCTCAAGGGAAGATAAGATTGGAATCAAAACTATCCTGTGACAATCCAGGTAATAAACTATTTGTGCACTAAACATCCAAAACCGTTTAGTAGTTTTTTTTTTTTTTTACGTGAAAGAGTTACAAACTTTTAGTTAAGAATGGTTAACTTTTGGCTTCACTCTAGCCCAGAAGCAAAGATTAAGAGAACGAATTGGAACTCCTGCGCCCCGATGGAAGTGGACAGACTCAAAAGATATTAGTATCGAGCTAGGCGGCCCTACTAAGACCTATCGCCCCCAGATAGTCGCTCAGACATCACTCATCATCTGCCTAACCTTTTCCCAACTATATTGGGGTCGGCTTCCAGCCGAACCAGATGCAGCTGAATATCAATATTCTACATGGAGCGACTCCCTATCGGACCTCCACAACCCAGTAACTGGGTAGTACGATATCCCATGGTAAGACTGGTTGTCAGACTTTTAGAGCTTCTGACTAATAGTAACGACTGTCAGAGATCTACAAATGACAGCCGGGACCAAACGGCTTTACGTGCTTTCCGAGGCACGGAGGAAACTCGCTATGATAGATGGTCACCCATCCACAGACCAACCTCGGCAAGCGCGGCTTAACCCGGAAGATCGCCCTGTGCGGCTGTAATTATTTTGCCACGGGCTCCACTCACACAAAACTCGCTCAGACATTACTGCAGGTTAAAAATAGCCTGTAGTGCCGTTGCCGGGATGAACAGCTAGTGGATGGATCTAGCCTACCCCTTATGACTATATAGCATCAAAGAGACAGTCAAAACTTATCGATGAGTTAACTTCGCTTTTAATTATTATAAAATCAAATATACATAATTATGGCACGCATTTTAACTAAGTAGAGGTCAGGTAGGCCTCGACTTACGAGTTGTAGGTCGTGGGTTCGAACCCCGTCAGGCGCATTATTTTGTGTAATTTATTTCAACACCACTGCTCTCAAAACGGTGAAGGAAAACAACGTGAGGAAACCGGCATGTCCTAGAACCAAAAATTCGAAGACATGTGACATCTACCAATCCGCACTGGGCCCGCGTGGTAGATTACGGCCTACTCCCTCTCACAGAGAGGTGGCCTGTGTCCAAGCAGTGGGAACATATATAGGCTGATGATGATGATGATGATGAGAGGTCAGGTAAAAGATCTCCACACAATGGGTGCTGGGAGATGGACGGCGCCGCCGAGGCTGGCCCAGAAAACGGTGGAGAGACCACCTAGATGCTTATCATGAGGGCTGGTTCGAAGTGGCCCAGGAAAAGAGGTCCTGGAAGGAATTGGGGGAGGCCTTTGCTCAGCAGTGGGACAGTACAATCTAAATAAATAAAAAAATCAGAATTAAACTGCTTATTAAAATCGTAGATAATTTTCATGGTGAACGGTCATACGGTGTTGAAGTCTCATTAATTTTAAGATGTATTTTTGTGTAAGGTATAGTTCGAAATAGATAAGTTTTAACAAGATGAATAAAATGTGATCTTGATTCAATTGAGCATAATCCTGATAACAAGCAAATCATATAAAAATGACTCCATGCACTTATAAAGGTAAGTTAAGGATTGCTAAACAAAAACCGCACAACGTAAACCTTCCAGTCAGACTTTATTTCTTCGTCATTAAGGTACACATTTGTGTAAAACGCTACGTGCTAACTTTGAAGAGATACCTACGAGAGTAAACGAAGTTCGAGTGCGCTTGAATGATAAGTTTTCAAAGTGGGATAGAGAATTCGCGGCTCTAAAAGTTGATGTAATGACGGCCGAGGGGATATGTTGGCAGGTGGTGAAGTATTTATAAAATTGAATGGTTTTGTGACTAGTATACTTCTGTATTATGTGACGAAGTACTCGTTAGTTGCTTCACTTTGCTTCTAAGTACTAGGAGCCACATGTGGTAAACCACATGTGGCTAAAGCGTTGTGCTATTTTTAGCAGCTATCTCTCACTGAACGTAAACTTTGAGATCATTCAGCAATTTTAATGTTAAGTATTCTTTAAATCAAGAGTGAATAAGATACTTTTAGGCAAGCATACTTTACCGTCGACCACAATAATCGCTCACCAACAGGCGATAATAATATGATGGTCAAACACAACCAGGATTTAAACAAAGCCTATGATTGACTTGAAATAGAATTGTGCGATAAATTCAATCAAAGAAGTAATAGTCATACTTAAGCAATTTACTTGAAGGCAAAAAAATAGTTTATGCACACAAGAAAAACCATCAACTTTTTATTCCAAAAATAATCAAAACGTAAAATTTATACTCAAAACTATGACATAGTCCAAACTTATAGTGCATAAATACTCGTAAATTACAAGTTCCTTCGTTTCCAGAGGAATTCGCCCTTGTGCAGTCAGAAACGAATGTTTACTTTGATGTGTATGTCCGTTCTGGTATAAAGGACCCGAGAGTAACAGAGACTATGTCGAATGCTTCATAGTTGTAGTTTCTGAATTTCGGAGGAAAAATGCACGTTGATGTTTTTGAGTTGTTGGTATTTAATTTGGTTGTGATATCGCATTGCCGCAATCGCCATTTGAGACGCAGCAATCTTTTTATCTAATTTTCAGGTGGTAAAATCATCAAAATGAGTCCAAGTGTTCCACTGTGGGAACGAGATGGCGATAGACGACTTGTATAGCTCTGTCTCGTTCCGACAGTGTAACTATTCTCGCTTTAAGACGTCATGGTAGGCCTCTGTACGGATTGGAAGGAACTGTCAGGCTTTTACTGACTCAAAACCCCGCTGTTTCTTCCACATACCCTTTGTTTTTTAGAAATACAGTGCCGTTTCAAGACAGTCGTGCGATTAATCATCATTTCTTTTTTTTTAAGCGTTGCCCCACACTAAGAATTTATCCTGTGTCGTGGGTGCGTTTAGAAGAACAACATAGAAACTCGCATACACAGACACCCAGACCCGGAACAACTATTTGTAACTAGGTCATGCAAATATTTGTTCCGTGCGGGAATCGAACCCGCGACATACTGCACAGCAGTCCAATTGCTCAGCCACTTCGCTAACCATGCCATTTCGTTTGATCACCTTCACTCTCTTTATAACCAATAGAGTAAAAAACTTAAAACTACCCTCACAACTAACTAAAACTGTACGTTCCCTTTGCCTCTACATCATTTTTCCCCCGGATAGTTTGGGTCGTAAGAAGTGATGAGTTGCCTCCAAGTATGCCCGACTTCACACTGGGGGTTCATGTAAACTGCTTCCAGAATATTCCAGATGGAATGGAAATTGTTACCTTCAAACTTCATTTTCTGAAATTATTTAAGTAAATGGATAGGTATATACCAACACAGTTGTTTTTATTTGTAAATTATGGTTTTATGTTAAAAATCTTTGCTAGCGATAAACTGGATTCAATCAGGTGCAACTGATTAATTTTTTATTTAATGACAATAAAGAGCTACATTATATTTTTAATGAAAATAATAAAACGTGCTTGTTTTGAATTTTAAACTCACCGTAAAACAAGTGTCTATATCAATATGTATACGGTAAACCATACGTACGTTATATAAATTTACTGACTTTCGTTAGCAGCTTTGCTCTCGAAAATTTAGAATTTTACAATGAAGATCTGTGGCGCTATCGTTTATCACAAACATCAACGTAGTGTTGCATGGACTTTTCCGTTTCGTAATGAATATGCATTTCATGATTTTCCATTCACTAGTTTAAGCGAGGAAAAGTTACAAACAAGCAAAATAACTTTTGCGTGTATAATATTGTAGTGAGGAAGTAAGGATAAGGCGTTCCGATTCCATAAATACTTACCATAATAACTGTTTAGAATAATAATTCTACACCATACATTATTGATAATTTCTAATATTAGTCTTGAAAGTTGTTGGTTGTTATAACTTTGTATTAAATTGAGGTCTTCGATGAAATAACTACAGGCTGATAATATTACTAGTTGAAGGATTTCATTATCTTGCTGGGGTTACGCCACTATCTGAAAGTGCGCATTTGATATGTGAAAGAACAAGGTAGTTTCAGACAGTAAGAATCGAAATCCTTTGATGATGAAACCCCAAAAAAAAGGTTAGTTATTATAATGCCGTTAGAACAGTACGCAATTAAATACATATATTATATTATATAAATTAATATAATGTCTATAAATCAAATGAACCATCTATTTTAGTAAAGCCAACTCCAAATGCATTTTAACAAGAGTGAAATAATGCAAACATATTCAACCAGTTTAGCAGCAAAACAATTAAAATACAAAAAGCCGACCGCAGTGCAACGGAATAATGATAAGCGGACATTCACATTGAATACAAATTCACTCACTTATTCCATTTATTTTATACAATAACGTTATCAGCGGTCCACAAAGAGAGGTGTTGATGCAAATGAACGATATAATCTGCGTGAACATTTTGGTTTGCGATGAAAAGTCGATGTCAATATTTTTATAGCACAATAGGCAGCTTCCTAGAAGGGGAGAGCACTCGTATAAAGTAACATGAGTAGGGAAAATGAAAAAGTTGCCCGCGGAAATGTCGCCGATACAAGAATCCGAGCAAATGGAAAAACTTTGTCGAAGACGATAAAAAGAAAATTAAAAGCTTTTTAATTTTGTGATGACATAACGCTGATGCACGTTTTTATAGTCGCTAAATGTGAAAGCGATGTATTTGATGTATCCGTCCGTGATTCGCTAAAGTATACCCATATCGCTTCGATAATAAACGTTTACGCTGCGAAGAGAGGAAAAAAGGAAAAAGAAGGTTTCATATTAGTAGCAAACAATATTTTATCATGCCATAATGTAGCTAAACATAGTACCCTTTTCCAATATTACTCTCAAGCTGCTTACAAAATAAATGAACTTGTTACATAATAGAATGCACTTGCTTACAAAAGTTTCATTTTTAAATTGCATTCAACAAACTTTGTGCTTTTAATCCGTTCAGGGACAAACTCAAAGCAGCTTTTGGTGGGCTTTACTCGGTCGGCCACCGCATGCGGATTTTGTCGGACAGTTGCAAGTGGCGCACCCTGTACATAGATTAATGTGTGACGCATACCGCATGACGCCTGACGTTCCACCCACTTTGTAGTTCTGATTTTATGATTTCATGGGTGAGGCCGCTTGGACGCGGTTAACCCACCAATTTATGTCTTTGAATACTGACCGAATAAAATTGTTATTTCATTTTAATATTGTTCGGGGAAACGCTGTTATTGCGTGTAGTCGATAGTTGTATAGTTATACGTGTTTATAATACGAGTGTCTGACGAGTATCGCATGTAAAATAATTTGTGCGTCCATTTGAATATTACAGAAAATAAAATAAGCTTCGTAAAATTTTTCAATCAAGGTAAAACTGTTCTTTTTTTACTGAATAAATTTTTATCGTGTACACGAAATTGATTGGACATATTGATATCGATATGATTGGATCGTATACAATTCTCCCGGAGCAAGGGTTAGCTCATATCTTTTGTAGTAAACAATCATAGGTATGTTCATCCGAAACCTATCTGATAAAGCAGTATTATGCCGTTACAATAAATGATTCAATTTCCTTTACGCAAGTATCGGATCCACTTAAGTATTATGAAAGTAATAGAGGAGAGGGGAATAGTTTTCTTGCTGACGCTACTTTTACGATAATGACAGAAAACGCGGTCCAATATCTATAAAATATTACAGCCGTACTCGTCCGAACGCCGGACGCTAGCGGGCCGGACCGGGCCGGAATGAGACGCTCGTTCATAGATTTGATTGTCAGAATTAACTTTAACCGATGGTTGAATAAGCTTTTGTAATAGATGGATTATTGGCAGAGGATAAAGGAGATATGTGCAGAGTCGACGTTTAATTTGTTCTCAAATGTAAGTTAACCTAGAGTAACTTATTGTGGTTTAATGTAGTTATTTTATAAATGGAATCATTAAGTCATTTTAGATTTAAACCTAATCCAGCTTTTTTTACAATTTAAGTTATTTAATCATTATTTTTAATAGCTTGTATTCTATTATGTGTCAAAAGGCCTCCCACTTTTAGAATTAAAGAGAAAAGAAAATAAGTAAAGTTTTTTTCTTTCTTTTTACACATAAATGAATGATTCTAACGGCCAGCTAGACCAATTCGCTCTACAAAAACTAATAAAAGGTAGATACTGTATACAAAAATGTTTGTACTCTTTATACCAACCCCTTTGCTTGCAAAATGCTGGACCAAGAGGGGCGTACTAATACCAGGATTTACTTAATGCAGGGATTTTTAAGCGTCGGTTCACTTAAACCTTATATTCTGTTCTATAAAATATATTTTGTTTAATTTCTAGACTGACTGAGAGTTAAAAAAATATGGGATAGAATCAAAAAGCTTAAAGTTCTTAAGAGGAAACACAAGGGCCGTTTTTCCATACAAACGTAGTCCCCTGTTTCCTCCCTAGATAATGCCAGTAGAGCAATATTTTTCTTACAATAAATCTATAGGCACTGGCATGTCTCTATGTTTTCGTTTTTTCCATAAATTAATTATTAAAAGAGATATGAACATTCAAAACCCTCAAAAATTGGCCAGATTTTCCGCTGTGGTCAAATATCCAGAAAACAAATTTGACGAGATTATAATGTTTTCCTTTTTTTATATTTTAAAAAAAGGAACACAGGAATACGGACAAAACCTTTCTTTACTTTTTAAAGAAAAAAAATGTTAAATTGGTTAAGTTTTGGAGTAGTAATCAGGGGACTACGAATCGTTGATTTTGTGCTCATTTATCATGCAGCTTGGACCGAAAATACCTATATTTTCGGTCCAAGCTGCAGTTGTCTCTATCGCGCTCTGCGGGGAGGCTTGGCTTGCTTGGCGAAGCAGTCATCCTCGCGAAGGAGGAGGCGGGCCGCGTGAGGGAGAGGACAATGTCCTCCCTCCACCCCACCCGCGGTGGTGGACGCCCACGGCGACGGACGTCGCGAGACGATCTCCGGCCACCGAAGGCGCGGGCATGCGGGCGGCGAGTAATGGGCAACTCGCCGCCCGGCCATGAACAATGCCCGGGTCGACGGCGCGTTTTGTTCCACGCGCGCCTCAAAGAGCGTCAGCAAGATGACGGGGCCCCCCTCTAGAAGGCCAAAGCCTGCCGGGGTCTCGGAACTTATTCCATTACCGTGACCCTGGAACGTAAGATTTTAGTCAGTACAAGTCTGACAGTCTCTCCCACCCTGCCCTGGGTGGGAGGACTCATTCGATGATTTTACCACGCTAAAAAAAAAAACCGCAAATAGTTTAACATCAAAAAAGAGACACTGGAAATTAGAAAAGAACATGAATCAATTCCCAGTTATTGCCCAACAGAGATCTTATTCATAACATTTCTGTATTTTATTTACATCATACTTGAAGTATTTACTGCGTTTATTGTATGGATAATTGAAAAAGCGCCTCTAGTGTACGAACGAGGAACTAGTATTTCCTTCTTAACGAGGTCACGGTAATTCGTAAGACCCGCGACCCGGTAGGCTTTGGCCCTCTAAAGAGCCCCTTCATTTAGCTGACACTCTTTGAGGCGCGCGTGGAACACAAAGCATCGTCGACCCGGGCATGGTTCATGGTCGGCCAGCGAGTCGCCTATTACTCGCCGCCCGCATGCTCGCCCTACAATGGTCGGAGATCGTTTTGCGACGTCCGTCGCCGTGGGTGTCTACCGCTGCGGAGTAAAAATCATACAAGTAAAATAAATAGGTACATATTATATTTCAGACTCAAATTGCAATCGCACACTTGCATAACACTGAACAAAAAACACAAATTTGTGGAATGAAATGAAATGATGGTTATTTTTGCAAGTAGGTTATATCAACACTTTTAGACGTCTAGGTCTCTTCATAAAACTAAGAGGGGCCGGTGTTTCGTACCTGACTACTCTGAGAAGAAACATCCGAAACAAACTCAGAGGTCACAGTCTCTTTTAAAGTCCAGACATCATAAAATTAGAACAGATTATACGAGGACCATGCAGGTTAATATAATCAAGTATAAAAAAGAAAATCACACAGGTAGTAGCATACATTCCAGAACCTTCACAAAGCAATTAGAGACACACCCAAATCAATTGCAGGACACTAAAGAATCGCCAAACAATACCTGGAGCGTTGTGTTTGGAAAGCTATAAGCACCGTTAATGAAGGGATTAACGAGAAAAAGTGGCCCTGCCCCGCCTGGCTAGAACAGGATTAACGCTGAGATCAGGCCATTAGTGAGCGATACACCTGATTAGGGCTCCGGAGATCCTTTGATACCGGTTGATATATGCTTTCATCTTACGTGACTAAGTGATTCGGATGTGGAGCAATGTAGGTAGGCCGTAGGTGGCTTTTAGGCTGTATAAGTGGTAGCTATAAGTAGATAATTATGTCGATGTGTAATCTGTAAAATGAAGTATTTTAGGGCCGCTTTTGGAAGTAGGAAGTACAATTTGTTTGCATGAATTAGAACAGGATTACAATACACTAGTTCGTGCTAACATTATACAATCAAAAGTAATTTAATGTTTCTGCATGTCAGTCTATTGTTATTTTGTGTGGCATTAACGCAGGAGAACGAGCTTCCCATAAAACCCACACAATTCTAGAAGAAAGAGAAAATAAATGAATACATATTTCTGCTTTCTCATACGGAACAGTAAGGCCATTACGCCTGTTTTAAATATTTCTCGTAAAACTAAATCCGCCGCTATTTTATATACAGGTTGTGCGCAATTCGAATAGTACCTCCGTGCGGCCACTTGGCCCAGAGAGAGCCACTGTCGCATAATGCGACCACTCGGTTACCCTGCATTACCAGAAGAGACTTTAAGTATGAATAATACAAGCTGTTAAAATTTTATTTCAAGGTTATTTAGTCTCGGTCGCGGGACTTACGAATTACCGTGACCCCGGAACGTAAAGGGCTTTTGAAGGACACCGTGGATTAGGACTCAATTGATGATTTTACCATGCTAAAAAAAGGTTCATCATCATCATCATCAGCCTATAAATGTTCCCACTGCTGGGACACAGGCCTCCTCTCTGTGAGAGGGAGTGGGCCGTAATCTACCACGCGCTCCCAGTGCGGATTGATAGATGTCACATGTCTTCGAATTTTTGGTTCTTGGACATGCCGGTTTCCTCACGATGTTTTCCTTCACCGTTTCGAGAGCAGTGGTGTTGAAATATATTACACAAAGTAATGCGCCTAACGTGGTTCGAACCGACGACCTACTACTCGTAAGTCGAGGCCGATACCACTGGGCCACCACTGCTCTTGCAGTTATTTGGTGCATACGCACCAGTGAAAAAAAACTTCAACATTTCAATCACAACATCACTAATGGAGAAACTTAAAAAAAAAACGAATACCATACTCGCAGAGAAAAAGCAACTCATTTCTAGAAGGCCTAACTAAAAAAAAAGTGTACTCGTAAAAGAAAAAATATCACCCACATTAGTACGTTAGCTGTCTACAGCGTGTTTTATTTATACTCTAAGCAGGAAGCTATAAAAATGGGTCGTTGGTCGTTACTCTGCATATTTTCTAGCTCGTACACTGCCTGTTTGACTAAGTCCTGAATTATTTATTGGCTATAACAAGCTGCGGTGTAGCGATTAAAATATGGATGCAACTGTCCTTTAAGTTAACGAAGTTTAATTGACTAGGCTAAGTTTGGTTCGTATATCTTTTTTTTTTGTTAAAAAGCGTTGTTCTACACTAAAATTTTCTCCTGTATCGTGGGTGCGTTTACAAACATTAAAACTGACACCTACAAAAACAACGGGATCCGAAACAACTACTTGTAGGTCATAAAAATATTTTTCCTTGCGGGTATCGGAATCAGCCACACGCAGCGTAGAGTCAATTTAACAAAAATGATTTAATAAAACTGTAAATATCATCACCGGTATCAATAAGTACAGTTTTATTCAATTACATCGAATGTAATATTTTGATAAACATGAGCTCTTTTTTTTTGGTGTACAACTAAAAATATTTATTTATTTTAAATATTTAGTACAGCCATGTCATTATTACTAAACAAAGTTAATCCTTTTATTATGTCTTTCATTTTGTCAGTTTGTATAATTTATTTACATTGTATAATAATGTAGAAACAAAATCAAAATTCAAAAAGCAAAATAACGCAAAATAGTTCAAAAACAAGACCCAGTTCAAAACGGCAGTTAAACAACAAAACCAACGACTACTTAACAAGTAAACACAATTCTCAAGCGTTAAAGTAAATCGTGCGAAGTATTAAGATCATCTAATTGTATTATATCCCTAATTAGGCACTCTCTATTCAGCCACATTTTAAAGTTACATGTAATCAGGCTGAATGGCCTGAACTGGCTGGCTCTCCGTAAGTTTTAATAGAAGGAGTCCCAGCTTCCCATGTTTTACAAAGCGGGGATTTGATAGTTTTAATGATTTGCTTGCCTTTAATCGGACGTGAATAGTACAGTGTCGCGTTTTCTATGGATATGATACTTTTGAAGCGACGAATAAAACTGAGGTGTAGTCAATTCGTCGAGTATTTTTTTTTTCTGAAAACGAATATTTTTTTTATAGAATCAGCAGATAATTTGTACAGTAGTAGTGTAAGTGTATATTTTTAAAAACAATATCGTTGTATGGTTTATCACAGATTTTTATTTTTTACTTATATTCAGTCGGTTCGGTTTTACCTACATTTTAGACACATTTATATAAACCACAAATGACTTAACTTTATTGCCTTTATTGTGTAAGTCTGTACGACTTTCCTAATAAGCAAAATTACTACCAAAGTTATAATTGCTTCACGCAAATTTATTATCGGAATAAAAAGTATTTAATATCCAGGTTAAAAGCTATCTGGGAGCCATTCACCCAAATCAGTTTAAAAGTGTTTGCGTAAAATTAAACCAATCGCCTTCAAAAATCACCATAAAAAAAGTGTAAAATAACTTATCTTTCGGAAGTCGATGGCTTTGTTTTTTAATTCATTCATTTTTGCCACCGACTTCCGAAAGATAAGTTATTTTACAGCTTTTTGTTGGGGTTTTTGAAGGCGACCAGTATTAAACACTTTTGAACATTTTTGTGAAAAAGTTATTGAACTAAAAATCAAATATTCAATCCAAATTATTGTCATATACGTAATCCGCAGTACCGGTAATAACATTTTCAAAATAAAAACTACTGAACCAACTGAAAGATGTTTATATGGGACCACATGACAGATATTATAATATTTAGAAGCATGAATTAAAAGCGGACGATTCGTTAGAATTTTTCTTACGGTATTTATTTATTTACTTATTTATTTATGTACACAAAAACACATAGATGGTATGTGGTATTTAGAACCAAAAAAAAGAAAGAATCATAAAAATCGGTTCACCCAGACCGAAGATATAATAACAAACAAACATATAAAACAGTCAAATTGAGAACCTCCACCTCTTTGAAGTCGGTTAAAAAGAATAAAAATCATTCAAAAATCCTCTCAAACTTTCGCATTTATAACAGTGGTAATATAATAGTGTCATTATAAAAGTGGTTTATTTATTGATATAAACATTTCTTTCGTACAATGTTATAAAGGAACAAAGGAGCGATACGAACTGAAGCGCATTTGCGAAAATTGATTATTTTTACGCTTTATCATAAACTGAAAAAGGACGCTACATTGATCCATTTCTACTATAAAAGAAGTATATATGTGCGAATATGAGTGAAATACTAAAATAAAACGAAATGGAAGCAACTATACGTAAAGGCTTTATTATATCAGTAGCTTATTCCAAAGGCGTAGCTCGCTTTGTTGGCAAAATTTTGGTACCGTACTACCAGGATAAAAATAGCTCATGTGATAAAGTCAAAGTCAAATTATTTTATTTCAATAAGACCATCGAAGAGGCACTTTAAACGTCGAATATTTAAATTTTAAAAAATGGGATATGATGGCATTGATTCTCCACTTATTTGCAATGGAAGGTTTTTATGGAAAAGAATTGGAGAAGAAACCCCTTACTTACTCTTTTAAAATGTCTTACAAAATATTGATTAGGTACATGAATTTGAAATAAATGTGAAAACTATGTACCCGTACCTGGTATTCATGTTATAAACTATCTGTGTCAAATGTCATCCAAATCTTTTCAGTAGTTTTTGTGTAAAAGAGTAAAAAACAGCCTTTTTTTATACTCTTTTACACAAGCTATATTTTTCTTTAACATAATCTTGTGAGAAAGGATTCTCACAAAATAATGTTAAACAAAAATATAGCTCTTTAAAAGAATGTTTGACAAACAGAATATTTGCGAAATAGCATCATTAAAATTTTATTATGACGCACATTTCAAAGTTTAGGAGTCATCAATTGACAGTAAAATACAATCATAAATTTTGCTAACAAAACGCAGCAAATAGGCGGGATATTTGAAGATCGCCATTTCTTTATAAACGACCCAATATAATTTGATAATTTCTGTATTCAATGAATATTTTTATGATAGGTTGTTAGCGCTACTAAAAAATGATCTTACAGCTGTTTTTCAACAGTCCTGAGATCAATTTTAACTGTAGAATAAATTTTTATATTGAGTAGAGGTGGTCCACTCGTAACGGCCGCCTGCGCTCACAAACGTTGAAGAGATTATTATAGTTTAATTAAAAACTTAAAATAAAACCTTTGTTTAATTTTAATATTCATATAGGCCTTTGTCAAACAGACAGGCGATAGCGAACCGAACCGAATCCTGTCATATAAAAAAGCGAAAACGATCGATAGTCTATGTGACAGGCTTCAACAAATTCCATACATTACAAACAAAAACGCTTCCCCACGGATTCGGTTCGTCTGTCAGTTTGACAAAGGCATTAATGGTCAGTAAAGCCATTAAAAATATGATAATGATATATAAGTGAACATAACACATAAGAAAGTACTCAAATCAAAATAAACTCCTTCTACTTATCCAAACTCCGAATCGTAATATTACGATACCAACAGAACAAAACTAACTGTAAGTAATATTTACTACCATAATGACGTCACCTTAAATCAGAATAGCTGTTACTAGAAGGAAATTGAAATTTGAACGTGAATGTTCCATTTATAAATCCCAGCAAGCTCTTGTTACGTTATAGATTCACACGAATAAAAAGTTTCACTTATCGAACTTCGTCGTCTGTTATGTCATTGTTCACAGATTAAATGTAGAGTTTTTTTTATCAAAAAGTTGTTCTATAACATGTCAAATTATGAATTTGAAATTAGAATTTTTTGAGAATGTGTAATGGATTGTACTGTACTTTTTAAATGCGAGTAATTTTGTTCGTACTATTTTAAAACAATTAAATTGATAATCCTGATAGAATGCTCACGCTTCATAAAAAAAAACCAGCTACGGCAGAAACGAGTTGTTTCTCAAATTAACAATTGTCACTGTCAAATTCAAAATTAACGCAAGCAAACACGGACAAACGCGTGCATCACAACAAAAAAAAACATGACGTTTCCTGTAAGAAGTTATCTTACCTCATAAAAGTCAACCTCCTTTTATCACAAGTTATATTGACTGTGTTACCACCAAATTCTGTGTCTATGGCCGGAATATTGAGGTCCTACAAAAAGTCCCTAAGTCAGACAAAAATATCCGCATGTGACAAAGTTCTTATGTACGAAACATGGTCGATAGAGCCAGAGATTGGAGCTGTGCCCGACAAATAGTGACAAACCCAATATCGATACAGACGACCTGTGAATTTACAATACTATCGGATTCTTTGGTATATTTTTATATAACTAGATTGTTCTGAAAACTAGATGAAAATAAGCATAGTTTGTTACAAACTCACTGATCAAGTTTTTGCAATATTTTTTCAGTTTATTTATTTTTTAAACGGTTTTTTATTCTAGAAAATTCTCGTGTATCGTGGGTGCGTTTAAAACATTTAAACTCACATACACAAACGCCCAGACCTGGGACAACTACTTGTAGATCATACAAATATTTGTTCCGTGCGGGGAGCGAACCCACTACACGCAGCGCAGCAATCCAATCGCCCAGTCATTGCGCCAACCGTGCCGTCAAACTTGATCGACAACAACGAATGACAATTTTTATCATCAACTTCAATTTCCAGCTGCACTAAATCAAAATTTATAAATCCTTTTCACTTATACGTTTATTCATATCCATCCTAACAAGCTGCTCTAAGTACATGGCAGTTATTGGCCGAACCAGGGTATAAGCACACGCATTGATAGTCAACGCGTATGCGCCAGTAATAGCCTGTTTTCCCTAGGTGAGTCTCGGTACCTCCACGGAATTCTAAGTAGGTACCAAGTAGTTACATGTACGTGATATATTTGTACCTATTTATAATATTATCTGTATACTATAACACTGTACTTATATTATTCAGACCTAGTAGTCATATACGTATAGGTAGTAACATAAAGTAATTAATTAAAGTAATCACCAGCGCTATCAAAAATCAGAAGGAAAATATCGTGAGGAAACCGGCTTGTTCTAGAACCAAAAAACTCGAAGACATGACTGTGACATCTACCAATCCACACTGGGTCGGCGTGGTGGATTATAGCCCACTCCCTCAAACAATAAAGAGCCCTATGTCCCAACAATGGGAACATTAAAGGATGATGACGATATTGATGAATATTGTGTGTATATTCTATGTGAAGGACCATGCAATATTTTGTCTGGAACTCGTCCAACAGTTTAAAAATACTTGCATAAAATAAATCCAGAAAAAGACTTTTATCTTTCTTAATTGCAAACCACAACTTATTGGAGACGAAAATATAATGTCACTGTTTACATACTTGCTAGTCAAATAAAAAATCTAAACTCTCTTCCTATCATGCAAACTCAGATATAAAATAAACGTGTTTGTTGATTAAAGTATAAAAACCAGCTATTTTATTAGTCATCCAGCCATCATCATCATCTGCCCAGCCTTTTCCCAACTATGTTAGGGTCAGCTTCCAGTTAAACTGGACGCAGCTGAATATTAGTATTTTACATGGATTGACTGCCTATCTGACCTCCACAACCCAGTAACTGGGTAATACGATACTCCTTCGGAAGACCATTTTATTAGTCCATACAACAACGTAATTATCCACTTCGCACAAGCAATACGACTGTATACTCTAAAATTCGTAGTATTTTAACAACCAAAGAGTCTCCAATTTAGTAAGTTAGAAATATAGTTGAACAAAGCTTTCAAGTAACAAGATAGCGTAATATACTCGTACTCACACAGAGATTTTATATAAACTAACCGGAATTTAATTACACAAATCCTCACACTAAGTACATCACGTAATTCAGATATCCACACAAAAAGCTATGTGCTCGGTACTTTAATACGTTCACCGCTTAGAACTACAAACCAGCAGAGAAGAGCTAAATAGATATTTTTCTTCGCTTTAATCCGTTTGCACACTTCAAACCGTAGCAAAGCAAATCAAATAGAGCAACTCGCAATAAATAGCGTTTTCGTGTTTCTTTTCAAAATAAAATCTCGTTAGACATTTTCAGTTTCATTCGCTCGCTACGCTCACGACATACTGGGATTAAAGTAGATCAAAAGAGTTTCCATTTTTCAATTGATAAGTTCCATTATATCATTCTGATGGAGTCTTTGGAAGTGCTTCGATATGTTACGGTGTAGTTCTTTTGTTTGCTTACTGTACTTACTCATGTTTTAGAACTTTAGAATTTAGTTTTATTTATATAGGTCAGAGAGTTGTAGTTACATTTATCCTAGCATCGGAGACATTGATAAAATTCTAACGATTTCTTCTTTTATTGTATCAACAAATACTAATCGTTCTTTTTTTTTCAATTGAGGTCAGTTGTTAAAATTAAACATGTTAAAATCGCTACCGTTGTTTATATTTTTTTTAATATGGAATTGAACTGACAGAGGGTCCACACGTCAGTCATTTCCGACAATCCCCACAACGAACGGGGTGGAACTCGCCATAACCATCACTTTTGGCAGTTACATTTACAAATTGTATCGCTGATCGAACGTCACTAATTGGAATCCCAACTCTATGAATAATCCACGTACACCCGGATATTTTAAAGCAATAATATTGGAAACTATGAGGAAGCTAACTAACTTATTAGTATAGGCCCTTTTTAGTAGATAAAAAGATGTTGGTTGATTATTAAGTAAGAGCTCATTCACACTGGGTCTGTCATAACGATTCGTGATTTAAACTGAAGGTTTTTGAAAGAGCAAACGTCATCCGTCATTTTTCACGATTCCGTAAAAGTGTGAACACGGGCAATTATAAACGTATAGCCGCCCATACAAATCAAAACAACGATTCGTGAAAAAAGACGGTTCGTTAAAAAATACGAATCGTCTTGACGGATTAGTGTGAGTGAGCATTAAGGTCTTTGTCAAACAGACAGACGATAGCGAACCGAACCGAACCGAATCCTGTCATATAAAAAAGCGAAAGCGATCCGATAGTCTATGTGACAGGCTTCAAACAATTCCATACATTACAAATAAAAACGCTACGCCACGGATTCGGTTCGTCTGTCAGTTTGACAATAGCTTAAGAGAGACTACTGGCGTAGCATGATGCTACGACGTAGCATGATGCTACGACGTAGCATGATGCTACGACGTAGCATGATGCTACGACGTACCATCTTGCTACGCCGTAGTCAGTAGATGCTACGCGAGTAAAACAACAGTACCTAACAAATTGAAATATACATAAAGCTAAAATCTACCCAGTAACAAAACCAATAAAAAACAAAACACGTCAGCAAAACACACAAATAAATTAATTACAGCATTAACAAATTAAGAAAAACACGGCGTGCAAATAAACGGACCGCACACTGTAACGTTATTTTGGACTCATTAAACCAGGGCTGATTTTACACACATATTCAGAGAGATAACTTTGCCAGCGTTATGCAGTTAAATGGATTAAATTCGGCCGCAGCTGGATTGTTCGCGTAATGGACACCCTGTACATGAAAACGTTGGGCAAACTTGTTACAGCGGACTGTGTGTTAGCAATTTTTACTCCAATTTATTCGATACTATGGAGGGTAGGTGAATTATTTTTAAATTGTCGTATAGTCTTTTGTTCGTTGGATAGTTTTACATTTTATTGAAGTAAGAGGTTTATTGGAGGATATCGGATTTATTAAGTTTACTTTCAAAAATTCCTTTTAATACTAATTCCAAATAGAATTCTACCGTAATAATTTACGTAGGCACGTAAAATATCAATTTAAAACTTGAGACATGTCGTTATCCTTCTATAATCTCATAATAGTTGATAAAGAAAATTCTTTTACATAAAGAAAAGTTTCCGGAAGCCTTTCCGCCGCTCCGTACCATTTTTTTCCAATTTCAACGAAATTTAACGCCCGCGAAAGGCAATGGGCCCCGGATTATTGAAAGTCGTTCCAATAAATCATATAACAAAGAGTTCCCTTTACATGAACCCGTTATTGGTTGTTTTCTTCTTCGTAGGTAAAGTATTTAATTTAGAAAGTAAACTCACTTAAGGCTTTTAGGGCTCTTAATATACTTTTATGTTATTTTTATTATACGCGCACTGCTTGCTCTCAAAAGCTGAACGTAATCCATAATGATTATCTTTATACTCCAAGTTCAGCCATATCGCCTACTAAGTAACAATTTACAAGTAATGAATGTTTAAGGCTGAAACGCACAAGTAATCGTCTAGGCAACAACCTCGACGTTACGATGTTTAATTTAATGCGAACGCAGCTTAAAAACTTTTATTAAGGGGAAAGTAATAAAAGTTGAAGAAATAATTTCCACCTACGTTTAAAGAGGTTCCCGAAAATTTGAGTCATAAAACTCTCGCGGCGGAGGCACCAGCTACATTAACCAAATTGTACAAAACAAACATATCTAATAATTACGCCGCGGGCACCGAGGCTCGTTTTGTGGAATTATGCGACCGCCTGTAAACTTTTTCAATCTGAACTTCGACAATTAAATTTACTCTCAAGTCTGAACATAACATTTCAATAAGGGACACGGATCGGTTAGAGCCCGTGTTTGTGTTACAAAAAACTGTTTGCGTTCCACACAATTTAATACTTGATAGTCAGTGAATTTGGGAGGCTGAAAAACATGCTTAGGTTCGACAGTACAATGGAGCCGCGTGGCTTGATAAATACGATAAGGTATAGCAGTTAGAGAACGGTTTGAAAGAGCTCGTAGGATATATCATTAATCTTTACATTACAAATTCATTCGGTAAGAACTCACTCACTTGGATTAAGCAGAATTATAAATGAAGTGTCACGCGAACTCGCACAAAAAGCGTGAAAGGAGGAAAACCCGTGAATAAAGCGACGGCTGCGTCAGTTTTTAACTTAGAGATGAAGAGAGTGGAGCCCACCGTCCTACCGTCGGCGTCGTACGCACAGGGAATTAATCGACTAATTCTCAAGTTTAAATGCGGAAAAGAAATAAGGAAACACGGACATTGTACGATTTTGATTGTAAAATCGATATCGATGAGGGTTTATAGACTCTTTGCGAGTTAACGGTCGTCAAAGATAGGTTCTTTTGTACGTTGAGTCGTTTCATTAAGGCTGTTGATGATTCTGTTCACACGAATGGGTTTGTTTGATAGTTAACTCGAAATGAGTGTTGAGGATAATGTAGGTCATAATTGTCACTCAATTAATAAAAGATGGATACGGAAGTTCAATCTATGCTCTGCTATTAACTTAGCAATGTTTTCATTTATAGTTATTGTTTTTTTTTGTATAACATTTACTGTATTTGATGTTACATGAAAAGAAATACAAATTAAATTAACAATATCTGTAAATGACTTGATGTCGTGGATTCTAACTTGTCAAGAATTTGCTTTTGGTCGCAGTTACAACAATGTTGAAGTGAAGAATAACCTTTTTTTTTTTGTTTTTTTAGCGTGGTAAAATCATCAAATGAGTCCTCCCACCCCGGGCAGGGCGGGAGGGACTGTCAGACTTGTACTGACTAAAATCCACGGTGTCCTTCAATAGCCCGTTATGTCCCGGGGTCACGGTAATGAGATAAGTCCCGCGACCCCGGCAGGCTTTGGCCCTCTAGAGGGGGGCCCCGTCATCATGCTGACACTCCTTGAGGCGCGCGTGGAACACAACGCGCCGTCGACCCGGGCATGGTCCATGGTCGGGTGGCGAGTTGCCCTTTACTCGCCGCCCGCATGCCCGCGCCTACGGTGGCCGGAGATCGTCCCGCGACGTCCGACGTCGTGGGCGTCTACCACTGCGGCTGGGGCGGAGGGAGGACGCTGTCCTCTCTCTCTCGCGGCTCGCCTCCTCCTTCACGAGCATAACTGCTTCGCAGAAGGAGGCGACCGCTTCCCACTCCGTCTCGCCCCGCAGCATGGCCTCGACCAATGCCGGGCGCGAGAGGACTCCGCCTATCGCCGCCGAGAGGACACGGCGGTGCTCTGCCCAAGCGGGGCAGTCCTGCACCGTATGCTCCACCGTGTCCTCCAGGCGATCTTCGCAGTGGTGACACCCGGGCGTCTCTTCCCTCCTTATCAGACACAGGAACCTCCCGAAACTTCCGTGTCCGGTGAGGACCTGCGTCATGCGGTAAGTCAGGACGCCGTGACGTCTTTCCAGCCACTCCTCAAAGAGGGGTCTTACCGCCGCGATTGCGGCGTGCCCGGACCTCGGTTGCGACAGTCGTCCCCTCCATACTGCCCTGAGATCGCACCGGAGCTCTTCCCGCCGCGCCTCGACTTCTCGGGGCAGCGGGGTTTCACCCCGGCGCTGCGCCTCCACGCGCCACTCATAGACGCGCTGGAGGGCAGTCGCCTCCAGATCCCAGGGCAAGTGAAGAATAACCTAAGGGAAACATAATACCGGGATAAAAAAAATATCCTACGTCTTAATGCTTAGGCTTAAGGTCACGGTCAAATGGTTCATCTAAACCAGTTTAGCCGTTAAAGTGCTAAAAAGGTAACAAAAAACACAAACTAAGAACATAACAAGACGAGATCGCGAAATAATACATCATAAAACGATTTAGTATATGACTTTTATGCCACCATTATCCTCCAGCACGTCACTGCGAGTAGGCTGAAACTTTTTACTTGGCAAGTTTTTGACGCGGCGTCGTTTGACATGATATATTATAAAGCAATTCGTTGTTTTTCCTTGCAATGCTAAGAAACACGGCGGTAGATACTTTTAGTTGGTGTTTATGTTATGGGTCATGTCATTAATGCGGGCAGTATTCATAATGCCCGGGCAGTATGAATAATGCCCAGCCACATCGGGCCAAGTGATGAATGTGAATAATAAAATAGTTCATAGAAACTTCGACGGTGCCCCGCTTCGCGGGGCTCCTACTTATGGGTGGTTTAAAAAAAAACCTCCTCTTCTAACCTAAATTGTCCGAGTCGGGGTGCCATTAATCACTTGGCGCGATATGGTTGGGCATTATTCATACTGCCTGGGCATTACTCATACTGCCCGGGCATTATTCATACTGCCCGGGCATTATTCATACTGCCCGGGCATTATGAATACTGCCCGCATTAATCACTTAGCCCATGACATTTATGCTGATATCGGCAGCAAAATGTGTGTGCAAATGGTCTTTTTATCTGACTGACGATCACAAAAAAAACTAGACGATACGTTTACGATTTTTTTCAAAAAAACTTACTCAATTAAATGAAAAGATAACTGATTCACTTATCAAACGTCTCAACCATGTTATAACTACTACTCCCCATCCACTTTTATCCATTTATTACTCCACAAAATCGAGATCAATGACTACTCAATGACAGATTGTGGTAACAGGTAAATGAAAGATGTATGACAAGTCAGATACAAATACTCATTAACGTAAATACAAATAGAATAGTTGTATAATTTGGAATTGTAATCATAAAATAATGAGACATGTGATTTGTTGGCTAACTTTGGTTTATACTGTAAGCCCTGCCACAAACTATACTACAAGTTGACAACTTTAAATTATATTTGTCCGCAAATGTGCTTAGCATAAAAAGCCTATAAGTCTAATCTACGCCCTGGTCACGTCCTCATGCAATGAGACTTGCATCTAGCGACTAACATTGATTTAAACGGAATTCGACAGTGTCTGACTGACACACTCTTAAAACACGTGTGATTTAGCCAAATACAGACACTGTAGAAAGCAATAGTATTTTTTTTTGTAGATTCAGTACTACATTCTGGTTTTCATTAAAACTTTTATTATTGCCTATTCATCAAACTTAAATAAGTGAAGCTACAAGGTACACCATGTCGGTCGCTAACAAAACAATTTTGATGGATATCTATTTTTAATAGAAGTTCACACAAACCCGTCTCCACCTTGTCCGCACAAACTTGCGGTCGCCATAACTAAGTCGCCACCACAATACCGGCCACAATTAGCTCAAGACGTACGCTTCCAAACTTGGCCGGACGCGACGAATGCCGAATTTGCGCAGACTTCATACAAAATGCATGTAAACTGTCAACCGCAACTTGTGGCGACTTGCAGCCACAGTGTTGCTGTGGTTAGCGGCTTAGTCTGCAGCTGCACTTAGACAAAATGTACGAGAATTATGTATGTGTGTGTGTGTGTGTGTATTATGTCCTCATAGTTAGGTAATAACAAACACGTTATGAGAACATAATTGCTTGTATTTGTGCCAAAGTATTGTGTTACATTGTTGGATTGTTTATACTTAATGTGTTAACAATGTTTGTTTTCTCTGCAAACGTGAAGGCAACTTCCGTATGGTAACAGGAAATACATAGTTAACAATAAACAGCCTTTGGTTTAATTTAAAACAACATTGCTTTGGATAAATATGTGTGATTTAAGCCTGTATTAAATGGATGATTATTATTTATTGAAGCTTTTGACGATTTATTATAATCTGTGATTATCGCTGTCACACAATGTTATTTATTAATGAGCATGTAATAAATTAGCACTGTGATTAATATTCGATTATGCATTTTAAAATTAACTTTAAAGCTTAATACTATTTGGCATCTACCTTTTGCTATCAATAGGCAAGCTGTAGCAAATAAATACATTTTTTAAATAAATAAACCTACCGCTAGTTTATGAAAAACGATGCTCGACTTAGCTCAAATTAATCCAACAAGCATACAATTCAACGTTGGTAGAGGCCAAATGAAGTTCCTCTACTGGTACGAGCTGAATGCTAAAAATCTATGTAGCAATGTTGCTTTGAGTCGGGGTATAACAAATATTTCGGAATCGACCGTAAGAAAGTTACTAAGACAGACTGGGTGCGGAAGGCGGAAGAAAGAATGTTGTGGCGCAGCCTAAGCGAGGCCTATCGGTGCATCCACACCGCCGGTAACATTTGTAGCTCAACGTTTCCAAATGTTACTCGGTAACATCAGCCAACAAAATTTTATTTAATGTTACTAAGTGTTGACGTGTTACTGTAAGTCGAGTAACGTTGCTCAACATTCGGTAACATCCGCCAACAAAATGTTATTTAATGTTACTAAGTGTTGACATGTTACTGTAAGTCGAGTAACGTTGCTCAACATTCGGTAACAATGTTACCCCCATTATCTAACAATGTTACCGATTGTCGAGCAACGTTACTCGACATACAGTAACACGGCAACATTTGTTGTCGGATGTTACTGCGGTGTGGATGAGTAACAATCAACAAATAGTAACAAGGAGCCACAAAAGTTACCGAATGTTGCCGAATGTTACCGTGTTGCCTTTTGTTGCTCCACAAATGTTACCGGCGGTGTGGATGCACCGTATGTCCATCAATGACTGCGATAGGATTAAAGACTAAATCAAATTCGTCAACCTTCAAAAAACTCTAAAGCAACACAACTAAACAATAACAGGAACATCTCAATTCAGTCAGACACTCATTTAGAACCTGCCATCTTTATTCAAAGCAATGTAAAAAGCGATGTGGAGATGCGCGGGGAGACGCGTCCTTTGTCGTGAAATGTACGCGGAGACTGACAGGGCGTTCCGATTTGTATGTAGATAAATGGAATAGGAATTACTTTCCTCTTATATATCCTGTGTGTTTTTGATGTAGAATTAGATGGAAAACTTGTTTTAATTATTGGTTGTAAAGAAATAATTTGTGGCAGAGTTTAGTAGATTGTTGTAGACCTATACTAATATTGTAAACAGATAAGTTTGTTAAAAACTACTGATCAAATTTTGAATTCTTTCAGCAAGCAAGCCTACATGATTCCTGAGTGATATTGGCTACGTATTTTTGTAATCTCTGGCATAGTGCTAATAAATAAGATTACATTATTGACTTTTATGAAAGTAATGGTGTTCTGTAGTTTCTACTGACATTAAACTATTATTTATATACACTAACGTACGCAAATGCGTTACGCATGCGTCGCGTATCATAATTATTTTTTTAAGAAAGAAAATTTCAGCTGCGAGTGGGACTCAAACCTGCGTCTTCTGGATAAGTACTCCAAACGCCTTACCTATTTAGCTATAGCAACTCTACACGTCAAGGCCGAATCTTTCATTCCCTTGTTTGAATCTTTATCAATGTTTAAATTAGTAAACTTTTTTATACATCTTATAAGCTAAACAAAACGCTTTCAATCATAAAATGACAGTAACTGTAACAGAAATCCAAGGTCAAAACCCCTAGGAACGCCACTATAACCCGCGGGAGACGCCCACGGCAACGGACGTCGCAAGACGATCTCCGGCCACCGTAGGCGCGGGCATGCGGGCGGCGAGTAATGGGTGACTCGCCGTTCGATCATGGACCATGCCCGGACCATGCCCGGGTCGACGGCGCGTTGTGTTCCACGCGCGCCTCAAAGAGCTGTCAGCAAACTGACGGGGCCCCCTAAGAGGGCCGGAGCCTGCCGGGGTCGCGGGATTGTCTCACTCGGTAACCGTGACCCTGGTACATAAAGGGCTATTGAAGGAACACCGTGGATTTTAGTCAGTACAAGTCTGACAGTCCCTCCCGCCCCACCCTGGGCGGGAGGACTCATTTGATGATTTTACCACGCAAAAAAAAAACGCCCTATAAGTGTTTTATTAATAATTTATCATCTCTATAAACTCTATAAAACTACATTATATGCCAATGCACAAACATCATTGAGATTGATGCAAAGAATATCGAGATGTATAAAATAACTGTCCATTGGCTCCATCAAATATAATTCAGACAACAGTCATATACGAGTACTTATCTATTGAGTCAACAGTTAGAAAACTTTCTACCGATAAGTCAAACAAATGAAGAGCGTTGCCAACAATATGGATGAATATCAATAATATGTCTGCACAGTACCTATTATTCCTTTCTATTGAATATACGAAATAAACTATGACACTGCTGAAACATATCAAATGAGCAAAGAATATTTCTGTAAACTATATTGTGCTGTTGAAGTCTGTTTTCGTCAACTAAGTATCATATTTTGAAAATACAAAATTAAGATTGGCATTTGGATATGGACATAACATTCGCCGTGCCATTTTGTAGCATATTTGTTATGATAACTAATTTATTTACCACCATTTTCGATCATTTTCTATGTGCATGGCAACACATTTAGCCAAAACATTTTATTAATTGATTGATTTATAAACAAACTTTTCTTCTTTCTTTCTTACTTTTTCTTTTTTTTAAACATTGCCCCACTCTAGGAATTTTCCCTATGTCGTGGGTGCGTTTACAAACATTTATAAACTCATATACTCAAACACCCAGACCCGAAACAATTACTTGTGGGTCACGCAAATATTTATTTCGTGCGGAGATCGAACTTGCGACACGTATAATTTTAAGCATATTCCAGTGTTTTAATTTGGGTACAAATAAATTAGACAAGCTAGCCAACAGTAAAAAATGCTATTCTTTTTATACACAACAGAGATAAAACAATTTACATAAACCTCATTTGCTTTGATTCACCTGTTGACCTAAAAACAACAAAAACAATCAGCGTCCCACTAAATCTGTCCACTAAAATAATATCAAACAAAATTAAAACTTCAAAAGCAGCCCGGTATATTAAAACCACCACTTTGAAAAAAAATCCTAGGAATAACATTATAATTTCAATTCAGTCCCAGCTAACGAGACTGGGAGCATGAAAGGTAAAATAAAAGAATGACTAGAGCAGGAAAAAGCTATCCGAACTACGCAACAGCCCTTTGATTCATTACAGTTTTCGATTAGGTACCGTTAGTTTGGCTTTAAAAAAATATAGTCTCTTTTTGCCTACCGTATCGGTATGCCGATTTTAATGCCTATTTTTTAAAGAGGAATGTTTAACGGGTACATGGGGATTTCAAGTTGATTACGTTAGGCTTTATACGGTTATTGGATTATCTGCGCAGGCTTTTAGCCAACTATTTTGGGGTTGGATTTCAGTCCAACCAGGTATAGCTTAATAATAATGTTTTACACGGAGTAGAAACTCCTCTTTAAATCCATGCAAAGGTAATCTTGAAAAGATTGCTGTTAGTGATAAGACCGTCCATTGTGTCACCCTAGTTATTTGATGTATTTTGTAAATACCTATTATTTGTATGGATGGTATGCTAAGGGCAGTGGTATCCCAATGGTAACAGAGAACCGAATTACAAGTGCTCAGTCGTGGGCCCGAAACTACCCAGGTGCATTACTTTGTGTAATTTATTTAATAACCACTGCTCTTAAAACGGTGAAGGAAAACATCGTGAGTACACCGGCATATCCTAGAGGTAAAAATTCGAACACATGTGACATCTATCAAACCCCACTGGGCCCCCGTGGTGGAATAATGTCCACTATCTCACAGAGAGGAGGCGTGTGTCCCAGCAGTGGGAACATTATAGGCTTTTAGGTTTATACATGAAGTGTTTGCCTGTTTCACATATCCAGGTAATAAATATTTTTGCCAATTTTTTGAACTTCTTTCATAGCAGAAATATTAGGCGTAGATTTCCTTCGAATTACCTAGTGTGTGTTCAGAATAATAATAGGGATCGGGTAATAGTTGGTAATATCATATTGTATGAGAGTACCTAAATAAAGTTTAATAATAAAACTGAAGTTCTAGTACACAAAGTCTTACAAGGTACTATTTTAGCATGAGGACGGCGAGTAATGGGTGGCTTGTCGTCCGATCATGGACCATGCCCGGATCGACGGCGCATCGTTTTCTACGCACGCCTCAAAGAGCTGTCAGCAATGTAAAGGGGACCCCTGAGAGGGCCAAAGCCTTCCGGAGTCGCGGGTCTATCGGGTAACTGTGGCCCCGGAATGTAAAGAGCTATTGAAGGACACCGTGGATTTTAGTCGGTATAAGTCTAGCAGTGACTCATTTGATGATTTTACCACGTACATAAATAAAAAAACGGTACGACATCTTCGTGAATAAATTTTTTTTGAGGACCATCGACTATACCGTTTGCTGGAAAGATCGTGAAAATGTTCGTTTTGTTGTTTAATTGTTCGTTAGTTTGGCTCTATACTTGGCTCTGCTCGTTGTTTAGTTCATCAACATTTTAAAAAGACTAGCTCAAGTCTATCAGCACCTTATGAGACAGTTACAGCCACAACACATACCATACACAATTAATTTCATGAAACAAATAAACATCAACATAACAACTCAACAAAGAAAAATCCACTTAAAAAGAAAACAGTTATTATTCCACGTCATTCAAACTAGCGAGCCGTGACCAGCAGATAGAAAGATTAAGATTAACGAGACTACACAAGACGCGGACGATATGTTCCGTAGTGGTTCCGTACATCTATTGTTCGCCCCGATTGAATGACTTTCCATAAACAATGATACAACATTTCTGCGGAACCCATATTGATCCGAGACAAGGATAATAGACGGATATATTGTACAGGTAAACGTTTGAGAAATCGGAACGTAACGTAATAGATTTTTGTTCCGTTCTTCATGAGAATATTCTTTGATGTTTCACAAAGATATTTTGTAGTTTTCTGTCTGTAGGTAAATTTTGGAGGGATGTGTTTGAAGGGATGATAATGTTAGGATATTGTTTTGGGAGTCAAAGACATTCTGGGAATATGATCATTTATCTCATTGCGTTTATTGATGTAGAATTTCCTCCAGTTTCGTTGATTTCAGCAAAAGTTAACGAAATTACTGGTTATTTTGTTTTATAGTGAGGAATGGGCTGGTATGTTGTTACTAAGAGTTTCGCAGTCGATTTTTTTTTCCACTCCTCTTATGACGGGAGAAAAAAAAGGCGAAGGGCCTCTCTCCATTGCCTCCAGTTCTTCCGATCCAAGGCCAATGTGGAAAATTGGTATTTGGTTGTCTAGCTCGTTAGCGTCCACCATCTTCTATGAGGCCTACCAAGACGAACTGACATACACACATCAAAAATAGTTTGCGATCACTTTGAAAAATCGATATGTTTTTATTACGGTAGATTAAATAATCAAAAGTGCTTTTATTTTTTAATTTCAAACAGGGTATATCTATCTAAAGAAAACACACAACAAAGAATTTTTCTTGGTAACGTTCAATTAAAAAGAATTATCAGCTTACACTAGTGATTACAAACTTTTTTGATGTGCTTTTTTCATGTAACACTTTGGTTGTTATTTAAGCATGAAAGTAAAGATTTTTTTTCCTTGGTAGCCTGCTTTGCCCCAGTCCTGAGCAAAGGTCTCCCTCCATTTCTTCCACTTCTCGTGAATCCACGTCCTCCTTCCAGTTCTGACAGAACCTAACAATCTTAAAACAATATTGTTTCTAAAAAGTTTCCTTTTATTATGACCTTGAGACGCTAGCACGTGTACGTTACGTAGACGAAAACTACGAGTAAATACACCGGTTTTAACATCGAAAATACAAAGATGAAGCAAAATACTTTATGAAAATATTTTTTTTTAAATTTTGGTTTGATATTTTTCGGCTTTTCAACTGAACAAATTATTTTAGAGAGTAATATTAATAGTTATCTACGACACCGGAAAGAGGTGGCGAGGGAGGAGGAGAGGAGGCAGAACAGAACGACTCTCAGTCGGGGCCCATTCAAATTTTACCAATCAAATCTTCCCAAGGGGCCCCGACTGTGAGTCGTTCTGTTCTGCTTCTTCCTGCTGTTCTGTTGGGCTTGTTTCTTTCTTTTTAGTTTTTATTCAAGTTAACTTGTTCACGTATTTTTTTAAATTAGTTTTTACGCAGTCGGGTTTTTTGTTTTTTTTTAATTATTTTTTTTTAAACAAAGTTTTATTGTAAAAAAAAATACGATAGAGAAAGTACTCGTCAAGACAAATTAAACGCGTCTAAACTCGATGGGTTTGTGGCGTTTCATTACAAAGTTCCTATGACTTCCTTACAGCTCCATCATCAGATCAGCTCCATGTTATCATAATATTGCAATGTCACACCATATACATATACGTGTAAAAAAATCTGCTCAATCGGAAACTAGGAAGAGGATCAAATTTTACTTGCAACAATTTGATTACAGACAACAGTCCAGGTGAAACCAAATAAACACTTGTAAAAATAAACTGCTATCTAAATTAATGACCACAAAAACAACAATAGGTAATACACCCCAAAAAAACACTCCAACGAAGTACCTACTAAAACTTTTTTTCACATCTCATGTCTTGATGCAGTAAAGTCGAGTTTGAAATAGGAGGAACGACGCTCAAGTATGCTCTAGTGAGAACCTCATTATTCCAAAGCACGGGCCCTTTGTATGACGAAATAAGGTTCCTTAACAAACCTCACACACGTACCGTGGTAGAATACGAAAAAAAAGTTCAGATTTCGCCAGAGTACGGTTGAGATGAGTGTTTTGGGGAATTACATAAGTAATTGTTGTGGTGAGGGTTAAAATATGGGTACCTATAAAACCCCCAAAATGAATACTTATGGAAAAGTAATTAAAAAGAAGTATTGCATATTAAAAGATGACTAATTAGAAAATGTTGCTACTTGATGAGATTTAACAAACGTTTTATTTTACTGTAGGTATATACGAGTGTCTTGAAAAGATTATTGAGTCTCCTGCTACGTGCATAATATATGTATTTTCAAATCTTTTTGTTGGGTTGGGAGATCATTTGACTAGGGCCTGATCCTTATCGGACCTTGAGCTATACGTTGCTCGAAATCCGCAAGCACGCTCTACATTGACTGGAAATGAAGTCTTCTAAGACGTGTAAACCTTGACTACTTGTCTTAAACTTCTTATTATTATGTGAATATTCCGCAAAATGAACCACGACGTATTTAATTCTTCAGTTATATAAAACTGGTTTAGAACATTTCCTGCATTTACATACAAAAACTTGGTATTTAATGAACAGAAAAAATAACATTTTTCTCCAGGAGACGTGCAGAGCTGGAACACCTCTGCTCTAAAATTTCAGTCGCTTAAGGAGAATTCTCGGGTAACCCATGAAATTGTTATAAACATGCTTCAGTTCTATACGTAACCCGAAGAACGCGACCAGCCATTTGTTTAAAAAGGCTTTTCCGCTTCGAACCCAAGAATAAATGCCACCTTTATTTTTGTAAAATCATTAAATGCGTCTCCCTGCCCTGAGTAGAGCAGAAGGTACTGTCAGAGTCATACTGACTAAAAATCCACCCCATTCCTTCGGTCGCCCCTTGCGTTCTAGGATCACGGTGTTCTCTTACGACAGTCCCGCGATAGTAAATCCACCCTGTATTAGAAAGTGTGATCGTACATATTTTCAGTTCACAAAAAATCCTGGTTACATACGACTACATTAATAGTAGCATGGATCGATTTTGAAGGTTAAACCGCCTTTGTTAAGGTCGGCTCGTTGATGAATGACCACCTCTTACTTACTCTGTTTCTTCTGTGCTTTGAAAGCGCGTCAAGCCTTTGCTCATTTCTGACATTTACTTTTGCTGGCTATTATAGCTGGGCCACACTAACGGCATTTTCCGTTGATTTTCGCGATAATAGTCTTTAAATGTTCGTATATAACGTCCATTAACTGTATTTCCCATAAACATGGCCCAAAACTTTGACGACCAGGTTATCCAAGATGTAAGTATTAACTGGATTGTGACTCAAACTACAGAACGCCACCTGCAGCTATGATCCCTACTTACTCCTTTCGCCTCCTCCACGTTCATACGTTCATACGTTCATACATCTGTACCCCTAGCACGAATCACTTTAAGTTCTCATACAAAATGCTTTCCAAGACGATACGAATACTTTTTCGAAAGTGATTCGTGCTAGGGGTACTGGACATTTATACGCAGGCTAGTTGCGAGTACTACACACCGTCGGGTGTGTAGTACTCGCAACGAGCCTGCGTATATGTAGAAAGGTCGCTTTCTGTGGAACCTCACCTACAAGGTCAGTGTACGGAAGTAACTTCGTATGTCTTCCTGGGGCCTAAGGGACCACTAGTTTTTTTACGATAGCGGTTTTAATCTCAAGGAAAAATAATGTCTAATGCCCTACCACACCCTGAAATATGACCACACTTTTTCTGAAACACGCTGTATAGCTCTTGTAAGTTGAGTGATGATTAATGATCCCATAAAATTGATGACAGTAAACTTATCTGACACTAGTTGATTTATTGAGCCAAAGTTGGAATTCAATCAGGTTTTTTCAGGCTTCACTCGTTTGATTAAACGACGTGATCGTTTTTCTAACGAGTAGATTGTTTCAGATTTTTTGTTGAGATTCCAGAGGCTAATTTGTGTTTTTGAAGGTTAATCTCATTTTGGTTTTCATGTCAATTACGGATTTGACATGGCAACCGTAATTACCATTGACCTTTGGTTTATTTTGACTTCTCTCTTCTTCTTTGTGTTTAGGGTACTTAAAAACCCTACAACTAACTTACTACTATTTGAGTATAGCAAAATATTAATCAGAGAAAACTTATCAACAATGTTATACTCGTAACTGTGTAAGTTATATCATACAACATTATTTCATTGTTTCAGGTATGTAATATAGCCGAGTTACCTATTGTAACAAAGGAACCAGTAAGTCTTTGGAGAGTATACGACGCGTACACGATTACTTCTCCGAGTTGTAGCACCAAAGGAATGCGAGTGCGTAGCAAACGCGTAGCGAGTGTGTAGCGGACTCGTAGCAAGCGTACCGATTTCGTAGCAACCATTAAAAATCTTGTAGCGTGGGTCTGTTCGGGCATGCGGTCGGCGATTAATGGGCAACTCGCCGCCCGACCATGGACCCTACCCGGGTCGACGGCGCGTCGTGTTCCACGCGCGTCACAAAGAGCGTCAGCAAGATGACAGTTAAATCATCAAATGACTCCTCCCGCCCAGGGCAGGGCGGGAGGAGTCATTTGATGATTTTACCACGCAAAAAAAAAGCGTGTGTCTGTTGAAGATCGTTCGTTTTGTTTTCTGGTGGCACGAATGAAGTTAACATTTACTGTTTTAAATGTTAACTTCATTCGTGCCACCGACCGTGCGTAAAATAAGGTTACTCATATCACGTGACCAAATCCTCGTGGTTAACGTTATTTCTGTGACTGACTTTACATAACATAGAAACACGCTAGTCTGTTCCCAACATTATTATCAACACAATATCTTAAAAAAAATTTCTCTCAAAAATATTTAAAAGCGAACAAAAATTTCCCGCTCCGTACATACCTAAAGAGTAAAGCAGAACAAACCAAAGCGTACGTCTGGAGAATCGTGATGAGGTGAAACAATGGCACGCGACAGGACGCGAGCGGGACCGACGCGACTTACTAAATCATTTCGCTGTACGAAATCACTAAGCTCGCAGTCTTAACGCCCTTCCACACGTAGCGAGCGGTGTCGCGACGTACAGTTCGACCAGAGAATTTAATATAAGCGTAGTTGCATGTTCGTTGTGTGTTGTTAGGTTTTGCTGATGAGAAATTATTTTAAATGGAATTACTAGATTGAAATCAGAGTGCACAAAGAGAAAATAGATTGAGTTTGTTTGAGAATTCCAAGTAGAATACCTACTTAGTATTAAGGTAATAATGTTATTTTGGTATTTAGAATGTCAAAGTGACACATACCACAAACCGTCTTTAATTTGACATCAAACCGTGTTTAAACACTACTGATAGTAAAAGTGAATTGTCTGTGTTTCGTTTTTATGCTGAATCAGCTGAACCAATTTTCATGTATTTTTCTTTAAGAATCTATGGTTTTAGGCTATAAAGGCACGAGCGAAACTACGGGCAATATCTGGTTAATTATATTTTGTTGAAATATAGCATTATTTTCAGCACAATAATTTGAAAAATAAATCTATTTCAGTCAGAGGTATACAGTATAACTACGCTGTATTTGTACTGTACTTTTGGTTGACCGTGTGACTGAAATACAGTTCGTGTGAAACACCATAACCGAAGCACAAAATATTCTCTCCCCAAACATTTCTGCACCGTTGACTTTTTCTCGAAAAGAATTCCAGTAAGGAAACGACAAAGATTGTATTGTATTCAAAAGAATCTTCTTATGTATTACAACAAAGAAATTACGAAATCGTTGTATGAGAACGATGATCGAGATGATGAAATACCAGATTTTCAGAACAGAGTGGTACAGCTGTGACTTATGAATGGGGACAGATCCTCTCAAGATGGGTGTTTTTTTTTTCCAAAACACCATCTCAGACACCTGCATGGTTATCGTATGTCTTTACCAATTCAAAATTACTGTGACTTCTGTGTTTGTTTCAGCCGTTTCTTCTCAGAGTATTCAGGTACGAAAACCCGGCTACATAGGGACAAAGAAAAAAAAATGTCGTGTATTAAGCCTCCTGCAGACACACGCGATTAATCGCGCGGGGCGACATGTCGCGGTCCATTCGCAGTATTTTTAGAGTGGAAATTAGCTTGGCTCGTTGTCGCAGCGCGATTAATCGCGTGTGTCTGCAGGAGGCTTTAGCTAAAAAATATCATTAGGTCGATAGATCGGGGTTTTTTGAATCTCACCTGATGGTAAACAATGAAGTGGTCGACGGCAAAGCATGCTTTCCTAGAAGTAACCCATTATCTTGACTTCAAGACCATAAGGTTGTTCAAACAAATATTTAGGTGGTTCATATTATGTTCAAACCCAGATTTATAGGTTTGCTACTGAACCACAAATAAATTGGTGACGGCATTGTTGCTCCTGTTAGCTTACGACTGCAGGCTGCGCTGTGTGCCACGGGTTCGATTCCCTAATGAAACAATTTTATATGGATACAAGTTGTTGTGCCGGGGTCTGGCTATTTGAGTTTGTGAGTTAAAAAAAATGTTTATAAACACATTCACGTTACAGGAAAGAAATTGGGGCGCAAAAATAAAAAAATGAGAGTTTTCTTTATTTTTCGAAAAATGGAAGGAGTGGAGGGAGGCCTTTGCCCTGGAGTGGGACAGAACAGGCTATTTAAAAAAAAGAGTATTCTATTCTCATCATCATCATCAGCCTATAATGTTCCCACTCCTGGGACACAGGCCTCCTCTCTGTGAGAGGGACTGGGCCATAAACCCCCACGCGGGCCCAGTGCGGGTTGGTAGATGTCACATATCTTCGAATTTTTGGTTCTAGGACATGACGGTTTCCTCACGATGTTTTCCTTCACCGTTTTGAGAACAGTGGTGATGAAATAAATTACACAAAGTAATGCGCCTGGCGGGGTTCGAGCCCAAGAGCTACAGCTCGTAAGTCGGGACCGATACCACAGGGCCACTACTGCTCATCTAGCTTTTCTAATCTATATTTTCTTAATTCCCGCGCCATCTCAATAAAGCGTCCATGGTACATACACTTTATTTTGTGCGAATTATTTCATCACTACTGCGCAAAATCGTTAAAAAGTGCATCTTGAATTCTTTTTTATCTTGTCTTTAACTTGTCTGTCAAGCTGCTGCTACATTGGACCCACCTTATGGACTACGGCCCATTTCTTCTCACGGAGACAAGACCCGTGTGGAACACCAACTCAGCTTATGCTATGTTTTTAAGACATGAGAGAAAATGCAAATAAACTTTAAACATAATAGAACTTAATATAGTAAACAACGTTGTAATGTTCCAAAAGTTTTAACAACTTTATTAATAACTAAAGATTTTAGCATTTATTTAGAAGTAAAGTAATAGCTAAAGTGCTATAAAAGTGTTTTATCCAAACTAATGCTTGATTATATAATTATTCTTTATGCGAAAGTTTGTTATCTTTCACGCATAAACTACTGAGCCGATCATCCTGAAATTTTGCAAATACAATTGTCAGGTATACAGAAACAAAGAGTACCTTTCATCCTGAAAAAGGTATTGTTCCTTAGAAAAAGAAGTTTCGCCTAATTGATTATCAAATTTTAAATTAACGCTAGCGAACCTGAAGGCAGACGCTAGTTCAAAAATAAAAACGAATATAACAAAATGTGTCGATTTTGCAGACGGTAAATATTTAGTTAGACGATGTCTTGTAGACAAGATTGCAGATATTATTTTTAATAATTAGATTCATAATGAAACTACATAGAAAACCTGCAGTATTTTACTTTTACCGTCCAGAGTTTTAGTAATAAAAACTTTAGAGGTGCAATGAGATTTTTCAAGTAGGTACTTATTTAACTTAGATAGTTGTAATGTAACGGTGAGTTCTTGATTATTTATAATATTAAAGGTAGGGACAAACTAAACCCACGTACGCAACGTATGCAACGCGTTATTAAATCTAAACGGTTGAATTTGTATGCCTAGAAACACACTTGTCATACGAATACTGTCACTGATAAGTGTGTTTCTAGGCATACAAATTCAACGGTTTAGATTTAATAACGCGTTGCATACGTTGCGTACGTGGGTTCAGTTTGTCCCTACCTTAAAGCTAACGTAGTCTAGTCTAGGGATTTAATTTTTTTTTTTAGTAAGAATATTCGAAACTAAGTTAGAGTCGGCTCCCAGCCGAACCAGATGAAGCTGATTATTCAGCATTTTACACGGAACGGCTGTTATTATTCAGCCACAAGCTCCCCCTGATCCTTGGGTTCCTGGACCGCGGTAACCAGTAAATACAGTCCCGCGGCAAAAGTTTCAAATCTTCAAAATCTCAACTACTTAAAGGAACTTACTCCAAACCTAACTGAACTCCGAGAGTACTCAAAAAGATATTTTAATCAAGATATTCTTGATTGAAAAGTTTAGTTGGCTACGTACAGCTAACTTCAGTTACCAGGGCAGCAGATAACGGTAGAAAGAATGAAGTTGATTAAACTGCAGTGTCCGAGTAGATGGGAATTCTGGAGGTTTTACTACCAATGATCATACAATGTTGCTGGATGTATTGCGCCATAAAACACAGGCGCGCTTCGCTTTACATTTTTGGAATTAATTAATCATGTTTTACTTGCTCGTGGAGAGGTGAATGATATTTTTATCAAGGCTCGTGGTTTATTATATTTACTCGAACTAAGCTTTCGATTAGTTTATTAGAGAGTAGTCTTGACCCAGTGGTTTCGGCCCCGGTTTGAACCCAGCCAGGCGTATTAATTTGTGTAATTTATTTCATCACCACTGCTCTCAAAACGGTGAAGTAGAACATCGTGAGCCAACCGGCATGTCATAGAACCAAAAATGGAAGACATGTGACATCTACCAATCCGCACTGGGCCTGTGTGGTGAATTATGGGCTTATGGCCCATTCCCTCTCACAGAGAGGAGACCCAGTCTGGAAATAATTATAGGCTGATGATGATAACTACCACTAGCTTCCTATCCCACGGGATCGTCCTACCGCACCGGGACTAAATATTCTCTGGGTTAACTGGGTTTATAATTCTATTAGTCTGTTTTGGGTAAAAGAGGAATTAACATCCGGTGTTCAAAAAGGGAGAGGGAGAGGGAGGAGAACGTTTCTTGACGTTTCACTTGATTGACGTGGCTGACCATAACCTAATTAGTACAGTCATAAATAAATAATTATAATTGCATAAGTTGATAAAATATGCTATGCAATAGCTTTACCACGGCAGTCCCCGAGTGCCACTCGTATTTTTTTTTTCAAAAAGAATACTAGTACGTCCTTCTAGTACGCAATTTAAATCCACGTTCCTGTATCCTTTGTAGATCTAAAGTGAGGCGAACGCCATACTTCAGACACATTACTATTAACTACTAGCAAACCCGGCGAACTCCGTTTCGCCACCAGATGGCTTCGTTTTATGTAACATTTCGTTTGGTGACTAAAAGAAGAAGAAAAATTTTTTTTTCCTGAATTTTCGGAGCCCGAGACCTTTCCAACGAATGCAAAACCGTGGAAATCGGTTCGTGCGTTCTAGAGTTATAGCGTCAGGAAGGAAAACCCGACTTATTTTTATATAGTAGATTACACTTTAAATACGACGACCTTTTTAAATACGGTCACTATCAAAAGTACTCGTACTTTCAAAAAAAGGTCTTAAAAATTAATTACTAACACGAAAATCCACGAACAATCAACCCTGGATTTGAAACAACTGCCGTACCAAATCCTGCTAGAGATAAAAACTGGGGCAGGTGTAACAAAGAACTGACCAGTTCATAAAAATATATAATATCTGAGGATACTATTTGCTTACGGATAAAAACAATTGTTGGTGTTCGGGTGTGAGCAAATATAATACGGTATAAATTTTAAAGGCACATATTTCACGGCGCCGCGCTTACATTTCTAATTTTAACGTGCAGGACCGAATTTATGCTTCGTACATGTGTTGCCATATAGAGAAGTGGCGTAATAACATTCGGCATTTGGTAGCGAGCTCACAAATATTTGTTTATTCAGTTACCGATACATATAGCCTTGTAATTCTGATATATGCGGTGGAGATTATTTGGTTTTATTTGCTTTTTGGTATTATTTCTCCGCTTATTATTCTGGAGATGGAAAAAAATTGTAACTTATGACTTCAAAATCGACTTAGGCTGAAAGTCGTTTTCTAAATCAGTTTTAATTGGGTTCCGTCGGTGTATAGGAGTTCCATTTTATTCTGGTTGTGCTCGTTCCTTTTTAGGTCTCATCATTTCTCTTGGACCATATTAAGGCCAAGTGCAAACTTATAAAAAAAAAACAACTTTTCAGATAAACATAGGACATCACCGAAAAGGAAGGTTCTCCTCAAGCTATTCTAATAGGACGGATGAATACAATGCGACCCTATACTTTGTAGTACAACTCTCTCAAGCCTATATTATTACGTGAGAGAATAAACAGACAAAAGTTGTAAAGAAACATCATTATAAATTTTCTTGAACTTGTTCAACTGTTAACAATAAATAAACACGGGAACTTTGACTTTTCAAGTCACGATCTTCAAGATCCTCGATTACTAGTTAAAAATATTTGTCTCTTTTACTTGTCTCTTAACAGTTACGTAGACTTTTGTTTGGTGGTAGCATTATTAGGCATTTCAAAATAACCTGTGAGACACTTAGCGACTCACTAAAAATGAAATTCGTCCTTGCTGCTACGATATAATGATGCAATTCTACTGACTTAAGCCGTCGTGGCGAGCGTGTTTTGTTTTTCATCTACTCGTAGATAACCGCACGTCTTATGTCATGTCTTAGCGGTAAGGATGGTTTTCACTTGTAGTTAAAATCTGTCGAATTGCGCCGCATCGCATCGCCAGCATGCTTGCTTACACTCATTTGTGAAAGCAATTTACACACTTTTGTGCAAGTTATTTGAACAATATTTTGCAAGCTACTGGCATTTGTAACACTGATTTTAAATGCTAGCCATAATGCACACGACTGTGCTCAGATAAATCGCACAAAAATAAAACAATGTTCAAAAACATTCAATAGATTCTTAGACACCGAATTCAATTATTTTAATCGAATCTGGGAGAAAAATATGACGAAAATACTATTATCTCTCTGTTCATCATAAGCGAATGGCCCTTAGCCTGTCTAGAACCAAAATTATTGGTATGAAAGATCAATAGCAGTGGTTCTAATGAAAATTATGATCATGGCCGCCTTGGGAAATTACATGCATAAATGTATGTGAGGTGTGTTATGTAATATTCTTAGTCAGGATCTAATAATTCAGAGTTACGGTAACTGCCCGGAGATTTAATCTATGACTATGTTATGAAGAAATTGTATTATGGATGTATTTTTCTTAGATAAAACGAAATAAAAGCACATTCTTTATAGATATTCTTTGTAAACGAAGTCTTTGCAAATCATCAAACAAAGCGGGAATCAAACGCAAATGAATTCTCAAAAAATTGCTACAAAACCCGAAGCAGTTTAGTTAATACCGGCACTAAATCTTCCCCTTACTTGTTATTTACCGCGTTCCATTTGTCTAAATACCAAACGTTTTTGCGCATTGCACCTGGACAGAGCCCAAAGTGTGGGCCAAAAAATCAAAAGCAGAACGTTGCGCATTTTCAAACAGTCGTATGCAGGACATTGACGCGTTCTAACGTCTGCTGTGACGTCATCGCTTCCACGCGTCAAAGTGCTTCTGATAGTACGAATACCTTTCTGAATTCCACACGCGTGTGACAGGTGCACGCTATTAGCGACCAACGGCACCAACAGATTTATAGCTCGACCACACCGCGCATTCCCACAAAACTAAACTGCAAAATTTATGCCAGCATCTAATAAATTTGAATTTCAGACGCGTTTTAGAAAATATCGCTACGTATTTTAAATACCACTCCAGATAAATTTATAGGGTTGAAAATTAAAGCGAAATTCTAACCGTACCGGATTGATCGTGGCCTTGAATAAGAAATGGAAAAGTTACAAAGAAGTTGGAATAATCCTAAAAATGTATACATTTTACAAAGCTCCGGGAATCCATTTTCTTTATTGGTAACAAAGTTTGATTGTTGTTTTAGAAATGTAATTTTATTTTTATTTTGAAACAAAATTTTTGGGCACATGATTAAAATCCAGTATCTAATCGAGGCTTACAGTGATTGGCACAACTACTACCCACTAGGAGTGAGGCGTATTTGTCGTAACAGGTACATAAAACAGGTACCTTAAAGTAGCATACTATAACTATGACGAACAAACAAAAAGAACAGCTCCTGTTTCACAGGATAACAAATCCCTTTTTATGACAGTCACAAGTTTTTCTTTATTCATACATTATGACAGTTAATGTTTATAAGAATAAGACTGATTAAAAAAAAACATACTTAAGCTCTTGCCTTTTCTTGCATGGGTTAGAAAGAGAAGTGTATAATGTTTCACAACTAAGTGTGTCTTTTTCGCAAAAGCTAGTCATTGTTACCACATTATGAAATAACTAACTGTTATTTTATAACAGGTTATTGGAACTGTGATTTATATGGAATAGGTGGAACAGTTACACGATTTTACCTGTTACAACCCACTCCTACAACCTGTGAACCTGATACTGTCTCTGATAATTAGTACACAATCTCAAATAAATTAATACACAGATTTTGTTACAAGCTATCAACTTACCTCAATTATTCACCTCGCATGTTCCATTATCAAAGATAATTTATATGCTACAATCCATTGTGTGGTATGGCAGAACAATGCATTCCATCAGCTAAGATGAGATTCATTTGCATAAATTCCTCTTCCTCGGGATCTTAGTTTCAACGCAAGTTCCGACAACTCATTCACGTTTCGGTTACGTAGTGAAATTTCAGTTTATCGTTTGTATTCTCTTCAAGCGACTTACAAAAGCTGCTGTTAAGTGCAAAATGATGTTTGTTGCGAATCTTGTTATGGTATGTTTTCTATGTAATTCTTGAAATATTCTTCATAATATGATTGTATTTCTGAGTCGAATTAATTTTGGAGTGGTGTAGGTTCTAGAAGTACAAACTTATGACCACTTTGGTTAGGTATTCCGGTGTAATTTTAAAGCATTTAAGCTATTATGAGGTTTTTATAGATCAAAGCAGCTTGTAAATTGTTTCTACCGGCTGCTTGGATGAAAAAAAATTACTTAAAATTAAGTGTTCACGAAAACAATTAGATAAGTCTAATCTTCTACATGATTTAGATAAACGCAAATACTGTTTGAAAATCCACGCCATACTGTCATATCACGAAATGTCTCTTTTTGTATATCTTTCTATTTGTTCGTCATTTCCGTAAATACACCAAAGCTTTATTAATTAAAAATAAGTAATGACAAACTCCCGGAGCTCAATAAAAGAAAATAATTTACTTAAAATGTTGACTATATTTAGCAGAAACTCCCGATGTAATTGTCAATACGGCGTCCCACTTTACTCTGAATGACGGGACCGTTTTTTTATATTAAATATTTTTCCTCCGCGGCACAGTACTGTAATTGAAATTGAGGCAATACGGTGGAAGCTTAAAAAGTTAAAATATTACATTGAAATAATAATGAATTATGAACATATTTATTATTCTTATAATGAGCAGGGGGCTACAAAGGGCACTTTAACAGAATCATAATGATAGAAAATTGTAATATAGAATCACTAGCCGACCCGGCAAACGTTGTGTTGCCATATAAGTTATTTCTAGTTAAACCTTTAACCTTTATCACTTAAGGGTATGAAAAAAAGATAGTAGCCGATTCTCAGACCTACTGAATCATCATCCTCATCAGCCTATAATGTTCCCACTGCTGGGACAGGCCTTCTCTCTGTGAGAGGGAGTGGGCCATAATCCACCACGCGGGCCCAGTGCGGGTTGGTAGATGTCACATAATCTTCGAATTTTTGGTTCTAGGACATACCGATTTCCTCACGATGTTTTCCTTCACCGTTTTGAGAGCTGTGGTGATAAAATAGATTACACAAAGTAATTCGCCTGGCGGGGTTCGAACCCACGACCTACAACTCGTAAGTCGGGACCGATACCACTGGGCCACCACTGCTTGAACACTGTGACACGAGAATTTTATTTATTAGATTTAATATTATGATTCTTTTAAAATGGCCTTTTTACACACCCAGTACGGTTGACAAATCAAGAAAAATATAAATTATATCTAAAGCCGAGGATTCCATTTATTATTTTGGTATCACTCCTGGGCGGGGTTCCGTCAAATTTCGTAAGCAACTGATGCCTTCAGGACGATACAAATTTGTCATTCACACTGCCCTTTTGTTTTGTTAAAGCAATATTGCGATTCAATTAATGATCCCTATATTTTACTGTCGGCTCGCTCCACCTGACAAATCGCGCTCAAAATCTGACTTTTTGTCTACGTTTCGAGTCCCATTTCAGAAGAGAAATTACTCGAAGGAAGAGAAAAACATTGTTTATCATTTTACATAGTATAGTGACAGACTACAATATTTTCACAATACTAAATAATAACATGCCAATTATTTTTACACAGCCTTTCAACATAATTACACTTCTTATCCCATCATAAGCCTATAAATGTTCCCACTACTGGGACATAGGCCTCTTTTCTGTGGAAGGAAGCGGGCCATAGTCCACCACGCGTCCGTCACGCCATGCTTTCGAAATTTTTGAATCTAGGACATTATTATTGCCGGTTTCCTCACACTACAACACGATTGTCGAACCACTTATTATCTGTAACATAATGTTTACTTGAACTTTTAGTTTTTAGTGGCAATTTAAGGTTGTTAGTGGCTATTCTTTTAATAAATATTATAACCGTGTTTGAATGATGATTGCTACTCAAGCACGTCAAGACAGTAATAAAATTTTGCTCAGAAACACGATTAGCGCAGTGGCGTTTGTGTATGTGAGTTTCTATGCTTGTAAACGCACCCACGATTCGGGATTTTCTAGTGTGGGGCAAAGTTTAAAAATATTTCCTGTTATTGTGATGCCGTGAGATTATTATCTAGTAGCAAGCCTGTAGCAAACAGCTAGTTTATAATATAAGTTAGGATTATTATCTCAAGCAGTTACAAAAGTATTTTATCATTGTGTTGCTCAGCATCTGTTTACACTATCTATAGGTACTAAAATACCTGGGCCACTGTACCTATAAGCAAGACGGCCATGAGATGGGCCACTAACATGAATTAACAATACACCACTGAGGTGTTTGAGATTCAGTCCCAATGCATAAGTTACGAAAATAGCTCCTTCCTCGCTAACTAGACTAAGGACTTCCCTTTGATTATGAGACGTGCCTTAATAGACTTGTTGCCAGCAACAAATTTTCGTTTATGTTTTAAAACCAATTAATTTTTAATCAAGATAAAAACGCTTTTTTGGTTACACGTGGGCAAAACCGCTGGCAACAAGCTATTCATTACATGATTTACGTTTCTTTTTACCAAACATTCCACCTACACAGGTTTAAGATCTTCAATGTTTTATTTTCCTTGTATATAATTACTGTTTATAATCCAGGACAAGTACCTCCTAAGTAGGTAAAGTACCTAAGTAAGATACACGCAAAACCACTCAGAGTAATTGCGCGCCTTAGAACGCACTTGTGTTTGTAAAACTCGCTAACGTGAAACATTAGTATGTAAAATAAGGATGATGACAAAGCTTTGACATGTCTGTAGTACTTAATATAGTTGGTATTTAAGTTCTATTTGTAGAGAGGTAAGATATGTTTTGTAATGTGAGATTAATGTTTGTAGATGTTATTCTGGAATGTAGATATTTCGCTCTTCCTAGAAAGGAAACGAGGCGTTTTATCCTCGTTTATTTATAAAATTGTAAGCATTTGGGATTAATGTATGAAAATTGGTCTTAAGCTGTATGTTGGTGATATTGCAATAAAGCGTTATTTTTTATCCTATTATACTACTCAAGTCGCCGTGTGCACGGATTGTGCGCTACTTGAGTCGCGCGACTAACTGGCTAATACGATAACTCTTGGTAAGACTGGTTGTCCGAGTTTCAAGCTACTGACTACCAGTAACGACTGTCAAAGATCTACAAATGAAAGCCGCTACCAACGGCTTTACGTGCTTTCCGAGACACAGAAGAAACTCGAAACTCGCTATGATAGATGCTCAACCATCCACAGACCAACTTCAGCATCCTTGAAGATCGACGTGCTGTAATTATTTAGCCTCGAGCATTTTGTCACAGTCAGTTAATCGATTTAGAAATTATTACAACAATAAAATAAGTAAATAACGCCAATGTATTGAAAAACAAGGACAGACCTCCTCAGACAACCGTCTGCATAAATTAAAACAAAATCAACATCCGCATTACAGGAAGACAACACAACAAACAGACGGGAAGTACCCTCTATTTCATCTAGTACGGAAAGTATCAGGAAAACATAAAGTGAACTTGTAAATCGATGGCCGAATTGGCTTCGGTCCAGACCTAGCTCACCAAACACGGAACATTACAAAAATCTGTTGTTGCACCATTTGGCAGGCCCGAGCGTAGCGAGAGGTCACGTACCAGCTTTATTTAAAAGATTTTGTATAAACGCTCGAGGCTCTCTGACTATTAATTTAACGACAGAAACGCTTAGTGCCTTTGATATCAAACGTGAGGAAATCGGAAAATTGTTTGTGAAGTTGTTGTTGTATTTATTTCATTAGAATAAATTATAACACGAAATAATTTTGAATCGAAAATAGCTGTTATCTTTGTTAACGTTAAAGTCAACACTTGCTTTAAGGTAGTCAACTCTTTTGGTGGTTTGAATATTTCCAGAATTGTATAAGCAGCGTGTAGAACAAACTTTAGTTCTATTCGGCGTCATAATTTTATTCACTTGAATAATAATAATCTTTAAAGGCCGTAAGAATTTATATAAAAACTGATATTTATTTAGGTAAACTTACAAAAGACAAGCATTTAAAAAAAAAAATTAAATCATATTTATGTTTTCAGGGAATGTCAATATCTGCCAAATAAAAATTCAAAAAACACCAGAGAAAAATCAATTACCTTGTACCTTTTAACAAAACTTTAGCTTAGATGTAGAGTTAAGGACTTTTTTTTTTATCGTGGTAAAATCATCAAATGAGTCCCACCCCTACTGTCAGACTTGTACTGACTATTGAGGGCTATTGAAGGACACCGTGGATTTTCCACGGTGTCCTTCAATAGCCCTTTATGTTCCGGGGTCACGGTAATGAGATAAGTCCCGCGACCCCGGCAGGCTTTGGCCCACTAGAGAGGGGGCCCCGTCATTATGCTGACGCTCTTTGAGGCGCGCGTGGAACACAACGCGCCGTCGACCCGGGCATGGTCCATGGTCGGGCTGCGAGTTGCCCTTTACTCGCCGCCCGCATGCCCGCCCCTACGGGTGGCCGGAGATCGTCTTGCGACGTCCGACGCCGTGGGCGTCCACCACCGTGGGTGGGGCGGAGGGAGGACATTGTCCTCTCCCTCACGCGGCCCGCCTCCTCCTTCGCGAGCATGACTGCTTCGCAGAAGGAGGCGACCGCTTCCCACTCCGTCTCGCCCCGCAGCATGGCCGCAACCAATGCCAGGCGCGAGAGGTCTCCGCCTATCGCCGTCGTGAGGACACGTCGGTGCTCTGCCCAAGCGGGGCAGTCTTGCACCGTATGCTCTACTGTGTCCTCCGGGCGATCTTCGCAGTGGTGACACCCAGGCGTTCCTCTTTTCTCCTTAGACACAGGTACCTTAACCGTAACCTTAACCGTAACTTCCGTATCCGGTGAGGACCTGCGTCATGCGGTAGGTCAGGACACCGTGACTCCTATCCAGCCACTCCTCAAAGAGGGGTCTTACCACCGCAATTGCGGCGTGCCCGGCCAACGGTTGCGACAGTCGTCTCCTCCATACTGCCCTGAGATCGCGCCGGAGCTCTTCCCGCCGCGCCTCGACTTCTCGAGGCAGCGGGGATACACCCCGGCGCTGCGCCTCCACGCGTCACTCATAGACGCGCTGGAGGGCAGTCGCTTCCAGATCCCAGGGCAGTAATCCGGCAAGCAGGTTGGCCGATTCGCCGGCGATCGTGCGGTATCCCGGGTCATCCGGATAGCCATGACCCTCTGGCATGCGACCAACTTTAGTGGTCGCGTCCGGATGCTCAGGGCCCACACGGGGGCCCCGTAGAGGGCCATGGACCGCACGACACCGGCGTACAGCCTACGGCAGGAGGCGTTTGGCCCGCTGAGATTAGGCAGGAGTCGCCTGAGGGCGGCTACTGCCCGGTTCAGCTTTGGGGCCAAACTCAGGAAATGCTCCCTGTAGTTCCACCGGCTGTCGAGGACGAGTCCCAGGTACTTCATCGTCCTCCCGACGCCGATGCGAACCCCCTCCACTGTTATGTGGGACTCGAACCGTGGCGCGTTAACGCGGCCATGAAAACACATGTGTGTTTTGTGCAGCGCCACTTCGAGTCCCAGCTGCCGGATCCTTCCAACGACTGTCGCAGCCGCTTGCGTCGCCAGGTCTGCCGCCGCCTGGTGCGACTCTGCCTCCGCCAGGACGAGCGTGTCGTCAGCGTAACATATTACGCTGACGCCGTCAGGGAGGTCGCCACGCAGCACCCAATCGTATCCGATGTTCCACAGGGGCGGTCCCAAGACCGATCTCTGTGGAACACCGCACGATATCTCTCGCAGAGTTTAGGACTTGGCACAGAAATAAGAACTTATAGAAATACGATCTGAAACGCAAATAAAACAAGACGAACCTAATATTCCTATCATCTAAGAAAAAAGGAAAAAAACAGCAATTCTGTGGCCGTGAAAACTAGAATTCACGACACTAGTCCACAGAAGACATGCGTACATAAACTGTGTTCTGACAAGGCCACTACAACTAGATGTAAAAGTCAAAGAAAAGGTACTTGCACGTCAGTTATACCAGTTTACGATGTCGTTACGTTCCTTCGCTGAACCTCGTTCCGTTTTACTACTAGTCACTCATAACCTTTAGCACTATGGAAGGAAGTAGGACACCTGATGATTGATGAGTTTTTGTTTACTTTGTAGTAAGAAGATGGAAGTTTAAAATGTTTCTGGTAGCACCTTTTTCTGTTGTAAAGATCAAGTAACTTTTACTGTTTTTTCTTTTCATTTTAATTGCAGTCAACATTTCAATAATTTTAAAAATACCGCGGCTTCACGTGTCGCGATTTCGATTCCCTGCAAGGCACAAATATTTTTATGATCCACAACTTTGTGTATGTAAATTAAAGAGTCCTCGATACCGGGCAAATTACCAGAGGGGGACAAAAATTAAACAATCTTACATGTCATGTTTATGCTAACTATAATAGTTTAGTACATAACTTTAAAGTACAAAATACATAACATAATAACCCTTAAAAGCCCTCACATCAATAGGACAACAAAAAAAATCCTTTGCAGTCGATGCAATAAGTGTGAGTACTAAACTCCCTGTCTAGAGGCCTGGAGCTAATGGTGCGTAGTGAAATTGCATAACTTATAGCAATTTTCCCCTACTTTAGCTCCATCGGGGCAACGCATCATTTGGCCAACTCACCGCGTCGTTACTTCTGAGGCAATTATGAAAGTAGCCAGTCACAGCCTCCAACCTGTAGTAATTGATGATACGAGAGTAATTTGCTGCTGTGACTTTCAGTGGAAGAATTTGGTTTTTTGAAGATAAACTTTACATAGTTTATAACAAAGTCGGTTAAGTCTCTTTGTGCACGCGTAACTTTCGAACAGCTGCATCAAATTGGATAATTCTTCTCTTAATGTTTCGAGTAGAATGAAAATTTAAACCCATGAGAAGACGGGGTGGGACGCTAGTCATTTATCTTTGAAAATAGACTTATCATCATTAGATGCATATTCAGACTATGTCGTTCTCACTGTTGGAACATAGGTTTCTTCCTCTAAGAGAGGAAATGGACAAAAACCTCCACGCGAGCCTAGTGTCGACATGTCACATGTCTCATAATCATATATGTAAAAATTAATATAATTACATGCACCATAAGCTCCTTCCTACACAACGCGACGCAAGTTTCCGATTACTTACGACTTTGGTGTCCATTGACACATGCCTGTGTACGAGCCTCTATGAATTTGTATTACGATGGTCGTAAGTTATCGGAGACTTGCAGTCACGTTGTGCACGAAGAGGGGTAAATTAAAAAAAATCGTCCTCCTACCTTTATAACCAATTCATTTGGGATTAGCCGAAGTACGTCGTCTTATTCCACACTATTACTTATTATTCTGTTTTCATTCCTCTCTATTACTAATTATCGTTTTTTTTTTTCAGAAAATACAGAGTCAATCATGAAATTGTTTCTTTTTTAGGCAAAAAAAAATGGTTTTAGACCAACAAAACGGCCATATCAAGTGAAAAGAGAATTCAATTCTGCACGGCGTACCCACTTGGTTTTCAGCGAACTCTTGAAACGAGCGCTCTCAGGAAACTTCATGGAAATATACTAAATGCCTACTAGGTACTTCCCGGCATCGGAAACGGAAGCAAAACCCCTTTTATATATTTTTTTTCTTTCATCTAGTTTTGCATACGTCAGTAGATCTAATCTACAATACCGCTTGCACAGCGAAAGCAATCTGCGATCAATCCGGATGCCTTTTTCCTTTCGCTTTGCGTCCTTCCTTTTACCATTTCTGAGAAGCCATGTTCTTTGCATTCACAGACTATTGTACAGTAAGTTGTATAGTAAGTTGCTTATACTTGTGTGTAAAGATTGTCTAGTATTAAGCCTCCTGCAGACTCACGCGATTAATCGCGCTGCGACAACGAGCCAAGCCAATTTCCACTCTAAATGTACCGTGCGAATGGACCGCGACATGTCGCCCCGCGCGATTAATCGCGTGTGTCTGCAGGAGGCTATATCTGAACACGACACAGGTCTTTAAAGTGGTTTAATTTATAATACCTATGTGGCATTATTAACAGTAGTAAAGTCGTACTAATTGGTTCCTGCGACTTTTCTCGAATTACCTACCAGGAAATATAAAAATAAAACCTCTTATTGCACACATATAAGGTGTTAAAAAATTAACTGCAGGAATTTCGTGTACGTACTCGGTACCAAAAACCAAGTATATTCCAAAAAAAAAAATTTTTTTTCTAACATATTCTTCAGAAAAAAAAAAAATTTTAAGCATTTTTTTTACCATATTAATGAATTTGAGTGCTCTATGAGGTCGTTCACCCGTGTGTAGCGTTCACAGCTGATTCCAACTTTACCATCACATTTTGCAGACTTTAGACTGGCAATTCATCGAAATACTTACAAATAACTTATTTTATTGGCCATATTAATAGGTCAAAAGAAAAATGCTTTAAAAATTATTAATTTTAACCGACTTCAAAACAAGGAGGAGGTTCTCAATTCGGTCGGTATTTAAAAAAAAAAAATATTGATAACATTATAAGGTAGGTAATGTACTTGGTTTTCGGCGAGTAAGCATACGAAATTCTTGCAGTTCATTTTTTTTCACACCACTTGCTCGTAAATGTCAAATTACATGTCATGCAAACAAGGAATAAAGCAGGTCATTGCTGCCCCCCGTTCGAGCCGGGCAATAATATTGTACTGAATTTCATTATTCCCGTGGGAATAATGTGATTTGAATTTGGAACCTCAAATAAAACAGTACATAAGAAAACTTTTACCAAGGAGTTGTAGCAGTAATGGCGGCCGGTGACCGCAACAGCTGATCGCTTGCAGTGGTGCCAACATCACGTTCGAAGGTTGTCGTACCACATCAAATTTCAAAAATCGAATTTATTTCCTCGCAGTAGGTGTGAAAAGCTGAGTACGCTCCTCGGGAGTAAAGCTGCCTTGTCTTGGGCTAACTTGAATCCCTCGCTACACTAAGGATTCTTAACTTAATTCCCTCGTTTCACTCGGGAATTAACACTTGAACCTCCTCGCTGCGCTACGGAGGTTCACCCCCAGAATCCTTAGGGTCGCTTCGGGATTCAATACGCCCGTGACGTAAGGCAATGCTTTACTCTCTTGTTGCGTAATCTACTATTACACCCTATATAGAGGGAGTTAGTTTCCTACGAACAAATTAAAATTTGTAATCAGGTTAGTATTTTCAAAAACAACCTCTATCAATATAAGTACAAATATACAAACAAAGATTTGTAATAGTTTTGGGGATTATTTAATGTTCCTGTAATTCTAACCAATTATAAAGTTTATTCATCAAGAGTTCTAAAAGCTAGTACATGTTTTAATATCAAAACTTTATTTAGCGGCCAGATTTTATTAACAAACTCAGTTGTAAATCAAAAACAATAGCATTTGCAAACATTTAATTCTTCACTAAAACCTTCATAAAACGAATGCAATCTTTTAAGAAACAGATTAAGACAAATGCTCTTAAAAACTTTTCTCTTTACATGCATTTTTACTTCACTTCAATTTAATTGGCTTTTTGATGGACCTTCAAGTAATTAATCTCAAAGGCGAGCTCGTAAAGACGAGATACACAATACTTTTAATGAGAGAGCTATAGTGATAGTGAATAGCAAAACATAGTGTTAACTATTCTTTATCCTCGGTACCTAAAAGGAAAGATTAAAACATAAATACAATGTTTTGATAAGAAAATTAACTTTACTGAAGTTACCTGTTTTAAGAATAGTCTTTCTTCCTTTTCGTATGAGAAGTTGGCTACTCTCTAGCTAATTGAGGAACTCCGTCTGCCTCTGACATGGCTTTTCTTATCACCACTAATCACCAGTCGTAAGTAGTAATGGAGGCCATACACGTTAGGGTTTGCATGATGGTTTTAACCTTGCATACATAACCAACAGGTAATTCCTAGCGTGTATGTATTAATACTGTAATGTTATCGCTTATGCCTGCACGGTTAAAACCTTAATGCAAACCCGTATGCAGGCCTCCGTTAAAGACAAGTCTAATTGTCATTTAGACGGTCGATTTTAGCCGCACGGCAGACCGCACGGCTAGTGGCCAAATCGACCCGTAGAAATGCTCTATTAGCTTAAAAATATCAAAATTGAACAAATACTTTTTTTAAATAACACTTAAATAATTCGTTCCTGAAAGCCAAAATTAAAACAAAATTAAAATTCTAGTTTAAAAACCAAAACTTAAGTGATATTTCATCGCATTTGCCTATAAACATAGTGAACACATAAATTCATAAATTAACGCCCGCGCTCCCTAACTATTGGCTTTTTACTGAGCAGAAGGCGTCAGGTGTCGGTGCAGTGAATAATTAATGACTTAGTGCATGCGAAGTGCCCGTTGCAAATAATAACTTTGTTACTACGCTGGGTATTGGAATGTGCAATTTACTGTACAGGAATATATTACGAAATATTCAAATAAATATTACCTAGGTAAATGGTTGCTTTGTACACAAAAATTAATAACAAAAACTAACTAACCAACCTAAATAACCTGAAGTGACAACTATTGTTTGCAGTTTTTTTTTAACTTTGCCCTGTACTAGGAATTTCCCCAGTGTCGTACCCGGAAATATGTGCATAGTAGGCAGGGGGAGGTAGGTTGTCACATATTTTATTTTAGACAAAAAAATAAAAGTACAGTCATGGTCATCAGTCTGAGAAATAATATGACGAATAAAATAAAGAGGTGACATAAGTTAAACAAATACGACCCGATTTCCAAACAAAACTAAAATCGAATAACTATCGAATAGCCATTAAGCTGAATGACTACAGTGAACTCGATATTTTCGATCGCAGTTTCGATCAATGAACGAACACATTATTTAGATCAGTGCACATTCACGCACATGTTGTTTCGATTCACACAAAATATCTACTCGCCTGATGTTAGATTTTTTTTTAAACAAATACGTCACAAATAAGGCCTTATATTTATTTTTCGATATTTTTTTAACAAATAAGTGTAAGTCTTATATTTCTTTTTCATTTTGATCTTCATCACACAAAGTGAAATGTATAATAAATTATAAGTTAAGGGAAAATAAAAAACGAACCAATCTAAAAATTAAATGTAGGGTTATAATGATTAGAGAGATTTCATACCGTCTGTCTCGTGTCTAGATAACAACAGACACTTTTAATGTCAAAAAGAAGTATACAGTATATAAATAAACATAGAGCTAACTACAAACAATTTCATAATGTGTACTTATCTAGGTAGTTATACTTACTTTCAGCGCTAATACTTTCCGCAATCGACAAAAACTACCACCTTTATTCTACCACAGTTCGATTAATTTGCAAGATCACGCCCAATCCATGCATTCCCCTACCCACTACCTCCACCACCACATACATAGTACCATAAAATGCACGTAATTTGTGCGCGAACTCACAAACACGTACCCATTGTCGTTCATTTTGTGCACAGGTGGTGCTCGCAATGTGAACAAGCCCTCAATTTCGGCTAAGCCGGAATGGTATGCCGACATTATGTATACTTTTGCGCCTTAGGATAGTTTAATTTATGAGCTATATGATTTCGGCGATAATGAAGGTTCTATCTATTAATTAAAAAAATACGAGAATCAGTGTACAATCGGCTTTGTCAATCAATACGCCAAAATAACTAATTTCAAGGTCGTTCCCATGTATTGAAAATAATCTTATGGTGGGTCTTAAATTCAAATTTGTCGATTGTATGTACCTATCAGGATATTGTAAATACATGTAATAAAGAGGGACGATGCTAAATTAATAGGCTGGCCCCGCCAACTGGCTCTATACAACGATATAAGGTACCATAACATTAGGTACCTACACCTCAACCGGACCATATCCTAAACACCGTATAGCTATTGAGAAATTCCTGATCAAAGAATCCTATAAAATACCTGGGAAATTAAACCAAAAGCTAATGCTGAGCCATTGTTTATTAATCCCAAAACTAAATACTTGAACACTAAACTATTTCATTTAGTATGCTAAGATTACATTGCAAATAGTTTAGTAGTAAAATGCTATGAAACTTAGAGTAGCCAACTTCTTCGTTTCTCTGAAGTGTAATCTTGAAACTAAGCTGCTTTGCATTGTAGAGTAGATACGAGTACTTAGGTACAACAAGTCCGGACCTAGGTCCAAGGTATAGGTATACATTTAGAAATCCGACCTAGGAATAAACAATATAGGAACAGTTGAAGACAAGACTTCATAATACTACCCTTCTTAATTTATTTACCAGTGTTTTACTTTGGCTAAGATAATTATGGTTTCTAAAAAATTTCAATACTAATGTTATAAAGATAAAGTTAAGTTAAGTTTGTTTGCAAAAACCAATCCCTGGAACTAAAAACAATTTTGAAAACACCAGTAGAAAGCTACATTATTCCATGATTGACATGGGCTTTATATTTTTGATACGCGCGAAGTCGCGAACGTAATGCTAGTAGTATATGCTATATTTTATTCTCAAATTGCAGATTTCTCACAACTATTTGAAAATACCTACCCTAAAGATACAGTAATAAAATACCGCAAATAAATCACATGAGTAAAATAAATGAGCACAAATATAAGGAACCTCCTTTCCTTAATTTCCCCTATTTCAATTTCCGACGTCTACGTTTCTTCCGATTAATTTCGTTGCAGATTTCAGGACTGGCGTTTATTTCGACCGGCACTCTATTACACTCGAGACCAATGAATCCGGGTCACTTAAAGAATGTTAAAAATCTCGGAAACTAAAAATGATAGATTAATGCAATAAATTGTATTTAATAGACAATGTAATACTCCTTAAATGAAAGTAAAAAAAATATGAGTCACCATACATTTTATTAACACAAAATTACATAAAGAAAAAAACTGCTGATCTCTCCTTAAAACAAAAATAGGAAACATGAATTTTTTGAATTTTATTACGATTTTCTTGAATTTTAATACTTCGTGTTGCCTCCTCGTGCTTCCATTACTGCGTTTACGCAGTTTGGCATGCTGTACACCAAGTTCCTTATACGATTTTGGGGAATATTCTCCTATTCCTCTGTGAGAGCAATTTTGAGCTCACGAAGCGTGATTGGGGGAGGGTTTCGTTGTTTTACGCATCTGCCTAGCTCGTCCCAAGCATGCTCGATCGGGTTGATATCCGGGCTGCGCGCTGGCCACTCCATACGAGTAATGTTCATCTCTTGAAGGTAGTCATTCACAATCCTACCTGTATGAGGTCGGGCATTGTCATGCATAAATATAGCATCCTCACCTAAATTGACCATAAATGGACCAACGTGATCATTGAGGATTTCTTCCACATATCTTACGCTAGTTAAAGAGCCGTTTTCTATGATCACCAGCTCTGTGCGACTTTCAGAAGAAATTCCGGCCCACACAAGTACAGACCCACCACCGTAGGCTACTTTTTCTTCGATGCATGCTTGCTTGAATCTTTCCCCTGGTTTTCGATACACTCTGTGTCCTCCATCATGCTTGTAGAGCATAAATTTTGATTCGTCGGAGAACATAACTTTTGACCAATCTTCAATACTCCAATTTACGTGGCTCTGGGCATATCTTAGTCTTGAAATACGATGCCCACGCTCCAGTTTAGGGCCGTTTGCAGGTCTAAGGGGTTTTAAGTTAGATTCAGCAAGCCGACGTCTTACTGTCCATGCACTTGGGTTACTTCCTCCGAGGCGTCGAAACTGATTGGTGAGTTCAGTTCCTGTGAGAAAGTGATTTCGAAGCATGGTGTTCACCAAGTATCGGTCTTTTCGTGCTGTGGTACACCTGGTTCTGCCCGTTCCTGGTCTGCGTAGGTTAGAACCAGTTTTTTCGTAACGTCGGAGAGCTCTTTGTACTGTTGACAGCGACACACCGACAGTCCTGGCTGTATCGCACTGACTCCGGCCGGTTTCCAGCATTGTAAGTATTCTGGTGCATTCTTCAGGCGTAAGCGACATAATTTCAGCTTGAATAATGAATATAGAGCACTATCAACATGGTTTATGTACCCACATAAATGACAGATTACAAACAAAAGCAAAACCAAATGCTGTAATTTCGTAGTTCCATCTTCGAAAGTGGCCCTTTTTCAAATTTGATTTTTTTTATGATATAACTTTACAATAACTAAGAGAGACTAAGAGTTTTAATGCCTTCATTTAAGGAGTATTACATTGTCTATTAAATACAATTTATTGCATTAACCTAGCATTTTTAGTTTCCGAGATTTTTAGGATTCTTTAAGTGACCCGGATTCATTGCTCTCGAGTGTATTTTGAAGATATTTCGAAAGAAAACTAGCTGCTTATAAAATAATTATTTGAATTGACGGCATGGTTAGCGCAGTGGTTGAGCGATTGGACTGCTGCTCTGCGTGTCGCGGGTTCGATTCCCGTACGGAGCAAATATATTTTGTATGATCTACAAGTAGTTGTTTCCAGTCTGGGGCGTTTGTGTATGTGAGTTTATATGTTTGTAAACGCACCCACGACGCAGTAGAAATTCTTAGTATGGGGCAACGATTTAAAAAGAAAAAAAATAAATTATCCCATTTGATAAAATGGCCTGAACTGATATAAGGGATAAAGTGTCGATATTATGGAGAGGATCGCCGAAGTTGTATGTAAGTACCCGAATAACTTCAAAACAACTGCACCGAATCAGATTGTTATTTTTTGGTGTGTTTGTTATTGTTGAGACAGGATTTGTTTGTAAGAAAAATTCCAGAAAATGTACCATGAAGGTCAAAAATATGAACTCGTGCGAAACAGGGGCGGGCCGTTGGTCCAACTGCATTTGTGCTGCACGTCCACCATGCAATCAAAGTTTTATTTTTAATTGTGCAGTCGTACTTACTGCATTCAAACTGCAAAGCTGTCAGAATACAGTTGATGTCTTCTGTCTAGAGCCTAAATTGTCTGTCGCTTAATAAATATCCACCATTTTCAAGATACCTTTTACGCGTGAAAATCTTCAATATTTGTACCGTCTGAAAATACCCTTCACTTGAAGTTAAACCTCTTGGGATACACCCATTTCATTGAGCCTTATTTTAAATGAGCAACACACTTATGCACTATAAACCTGTGAATACCCTGGGGTAATACCGATCGAAGAGGTATATTCTGAATTTATATTCATTTTTGTTCAGTCGCACAATTTCAGCGCTCTCCCAGTCCACATCATTGTGATATATCAACTTTAAACCAACAGAAGCTCCTAGCAACTCCTGATGTCCCAGTATTGCAACAAGTTTTATTCAATAAAGCATTAAAAGTATGACAATGAATCGCCAAAGTAGACAACCCTTGACTCCAATAAACGTAACACTCATAAGCATCAACACAAAACGATGGCTCTCCGAGTCCGCAACATCATGATATTTCATCATTAAACTAACAGAAGCTCCTAGAACCTCATGTTATCCCAGTATTTCGACAGTAAGTATGACTACAAAAGTATGTCAATAAATCGTCAAATTGTCGCCAAAACAGTTAATCTGTTGACTGCAATATAATTATGTAAGCATCAACACAAAATCATAGCTCTCCCAGTTCACATCATCAATTCATCATGACCTTTCATCATTTAACCAACAGAAGCGCCTGCCCAATTATTTCGACAGGTTCTATTCAATAAAGCACTAAAAGTATGTCAATAAACGGTCAATTCAGTCATTATTTATATTGACTCCAGAATACGTAATCGCATCAACACAAAATCACGGTTCTCCCCAGTCCGCATCATCATGACATTATTTTCACCATTAAACCGACAGAAACTCCTGCTGCCCCAGTATTTCGACAGATTCTATTCAATAAAACACTAAAAGTATGATAATAAATCGTAAAATCAGTCAATATCTGTATTGACTCTAATATACGTAACCGCATCAACACAAAATCACGGCTCTCCGCAGACCGCATAATCATGATATTTCACCATTAAACTGACAGAAACTCATGCTGCCCCAGTATTTCGACAGGTTCTATTCAATAAAGCACTAAAAGTATGTCAATAAATCGTCAAGTCAGTCAATATTTATATTGACTCCAGTATACGTAATCGCATCAACACAGAATCACGGCTCTCCCCAGTCATCATCATGATATTTCACCATTAAACTTACAGAAACTCCTGCTGCCCCAGTATTTCCACAGGTTCTATTCGATAAAGCACTAAAAGTATGACAATAAATCGTCAAATCAGTCAATATGTATATTGACTCTAATATACGTAACCGCATCAACACAAAATCACGGCTCTCCCCGTCCACATCATCATGATATTTCACCATTAAACCAACAGAAGCTCCTAGAAGCTCCTGCTGTCCTAGTGTTTCAAGCGAGGCGGATAATATTTGCCTTTATGGCAGCCGCGTTAGTTAGAGATCGGGTGCAGGCATTAATCCCGTGATGTACGAGCGACCACGCTTTCCTGCATACATTTCGTTATAAACAAAGGTAATGCAGATAGGTATGATTTAATTTGTAGTGGGATAGGTTTTTGGTTGATCGGTAGATGGAAATGTTTTGCAAGTGAACGTAACATTACTATTGGTCAAAGTTTGTTAATGAAGTACAAATGTTTGTAAACGCAGTCACGATACTGGAAGAAAATTGTTGGAGAAAATTAAAAAAAAAAGTTATATCCTATAATTTTAATATTTATTACTACTGTCAAATCACACTTAAGTTATACATATTATAATTTTATTATGTCCCTTAACTATATGCACAATCAACAAAGATATTTTTCTTGTGACCAACCATAACAAAGGTTACTGACAAAGTTGACGGTGAAATTGTCGCGAAAACTTGTAAAATTTATGTAGAGACGTATAAAATAAGATTAAAACTATACGTTGACGACTTCCAAGACTCCTTTAAGGGTAAAATTTCACAGTACTGTAGTTGGGAAACAACCTTTTCGCAGACACTAACGGCGCCTTACCAATATCTCTTAATTATTTCTTTCAATAGTCGAAATTGGACAACACATACCTATATAATCAGTCTAGTCTAGACACACTCAATAAAAATCCAAGCACGAAACTTACAAAGCCCTATCTAGAACCAATACAACTACCAGGGTTTGATTTAATTAAGCTTTATCACCTAGTTACAAACAATGGCCTACTTTGCAATCTAGCCCCTTTGATTTTATGCTATGACCCATTATTCCCGGAGGCCTGGATAAATTTCCCGGAGTTTCCTCGGTACATTATACCGGATATACGGGACTTATACTCATTCATCAACCTTTAGTACAGTCCGGAGATAAGTACCAATTTACTTGCAGCCACCTTAGTTTGCATGTACTTTCAACGTGCTAGCCAGAATCTGCATTTTAATAAAATATTGGGTTACTGAGGTGTTTACCGTAATATACGGTATTTTATTTTTAAATTATGTCCGCAAGGTGGAGTGTTTGCATTTTATGATGTGGGGAAAAAAGCGTCTAATATAAAATTACGGCATGGTTTTCGTGAATGGGATTTCTTGGTTGTTTATGTTTGTTACTCATTTCAGTTTCGTTTCATAAATAGACATAGTGGTAATAGGTGCTCGTTGTTAATTATAAAAAGAAAAACAAGAACTGCATTCTTATTTATTTTGATATAAATACAGAACCTGAAGTAAAAAAAACTAGTCACGTACGTGTCGGACCACGCACAATGAAACATTGCGTAGTTTAAATAAAAATTAACATTTTTTGGATGTTTTCTTATACTTGTATAGTAGACCTTACTTCATGATTCTAGATCAACGGGATGTACCATTTGGGTTTTGAATAAAATATATGTTAGCCTTTTTTTTTACTGCGTACAAGGGCCCATAGACCTACATAATTATTTGGTATCAATTTCAATATAAAATTACCTCCTCTCGTTCCTGAAAAAAAGGCTCTTGACAGACAAACAACAAAGTGATCTCATAACTGTTCCATATTTTTAGCACCGACTTTTAAAAATACCCCAAAACTTCTCTCTCAAACTCGTTGTGGATTTAAAAATCCATATGGCCATTTTATATACAAGCCACTGTTGCACGTTCATACTTCAAGCACATGCTCCCCAGTCCCCCACATTCCATACGAACGAATATAAAAATATTGTAACAACAAACCTATAACAATAAGAATGATTAATGATTGCCATGTCCCATCCACCAACGGCATGACATATGAATTTTTATGAATATTTATCATGCGAATTTTTCATTTTATTATAAAATTCTTTTGACGTATTTATTACCATTTTATTAAACGATATTTTCCTACGGACTACGTTGAGATGTACTATTATTTTTACAGAGTAATCCGAGTCGATCCGAGTTGTCGTTGATGGCTGCTCCTCTGACCTCATGGCTATTGATGCCGGTGTTCCTCAGGGGTCTGTTCTCTCTGCAACTCTTTTCCTGCTGCACATCAATGACCTACTTCAATCTGGTATTGTTGGGTACGCAGATGACAGTACGGTTTCAGAGAGATACTTGTCCAGCGCAAAAACCACCGGGGATGAAGTTTGTTCCTTGAGAGAGGCCATGGTTGAGCGAACAAATTATGCCTTAAACCTTGTCTCCCAGTGGGGTGACGACAATTTGGTCTCTTTTAACGCCACCAAAACACAGGCTTGTCTGTTTACCGCAAAAAGGAGTCGTTTGGAACAAACTCCTACTTTTCGGGGTACATCTGTACCTGTGAATGACCGACTCGAGCTCCTAGGCATGGAGTTGGCTTCTAGTCTTAACTTTGGCGCCACCATTGAGTTTAAAGCCCAACTTGCGGCCAAAAAGCTGGGCATCCTAAATAGAGTGAAGCGGTACTTCACGCCTGGACAGCTTTTAACTCTTTACAAAGCACAAGTCCGATCCTGCATGGAGTATTGTAGCCACCTTTGGGATGGCTCAGCTAAATATCAACTTGCCGCTCTTGACTCAGTGGAACGCAGAGCTAAAAGGCTCGTTGGCGACGAAAAATTGGTGAATGCCAAGCTCCATAGCTTGACTCATCGCCGCAAAGTTGCCTGCCTGTCGGTCTTTTACAGATTGTACTTCGGAGAGTGTGCCCAAGAACTCCACGACCTCATCCCACCAGCCCCTTTCTATCATCGCACATCTAGACGCACGGCAAATTACCATCCTTACCTTATTGCCATACCATCAATTCGCACTAAGCGTTTCCAAACGTCTTTTATAATGCGGACAGCGAAGGAGTGGAACTCTCTGCCTGCGTCTGTGTTTCCAAACGCATACAACCCTAATCTCTTCAAAGTTAGAGTAAACAGGCTTCTTCTGGGTAAGCTCGCTCCATCGTCGACCTTGTCTTAGTCACTCTTGCCCTAGACTAAGGTCAAGAGCAAACCCATTACACATAAAAAAAAAAAAAAAAAAAAATTGAAAAAAAAAAGAAGATATTTAACCGGAAAGATAAAAATACACCGGACGAACTCAAGACTACTCAAAAATAAAACTCACAAAGAACGAAGAAAAACTCTCATCACGACCTGTTTAAACATGTATATTTCCCGTCCAAAACACCTAACTAAACCGTATTTGTACCCGCATATACCTCGCGGGAGAAAATTCACGATGTATAGAAGATCTCGACCGCCCCCGACCGCAGCCGAGCGCCCCAATAAAGACCATCTCTTCGGTCTCAACAGCAATTTAATCAGCTTTGTTCTTTATAAATAAGCTACGGTATTCGCCCGACCCAGGCATGCTATTAAGCTTTGTCTTTTATTTTTTTCGTCGTCAGTTCAAACGTATAAACTTGGCCTTATTAGAACAACGTTGTGTAATGACAAGGCTTGGGTTGATCTTTGAATTGTAGGACAAAATGTCGAAGGTATTGTTCCATTGTTGGGAGTTTTTGTATTAAGCTCTACGGTACTTTATTTTCGGACTGAGTATGGATGCTATTATAAAGAAACAGGTAGAAGGCGACTTGCGTCTATTTGTGTGACCACATAAGATGAGTTTAATTTACCTGTATATATCGGCGCCGAATCTATGAATAAAAAATGGTATCAAATAGCAATGAATTACAAAAATGACAGTTTTAAGAATTAGATGGCCGTAGTCCAAGTTCTAAACGGATAAATAATTATTAGTGTCCCCTAACTATAGATAGTTGAAGTTATCCAAAGTTACGGGGCACACGCGGATATATTTGACAAAATAATCAATCCGAAGTTTGACAGACGGAGTCAGGAAAGGCACGTAGCTCTCGAACGGGTTCGTTATCTCGTTCGAACTGCACTGCCACCCCCAAAGCGGCACCCTGCATACCATGAACGTACGACTGACGTGGAAATACAAATCACTAGACGAGACTTTCGTATCAAAAAAAAATAATTTTCGTGTAATCTCTTAAGTATCTGTGAAACTGTATATTTTACCATCACACTGATATCCTTGTTTATAAATATTGAAAAGGCTCACAACTTTACAGATCATAATTCAGTCACGATGATGAGAAAGAAATTATCTGTTTTATACACAGCAATAAAGAATTTTGTTGACGAGTGATGTTAGGAAAAAATATATTTAATAGCGAGGACATGAAAGGCACGTCTGCCCATTTCTATATGCATGATCCACTGAATATCAGGACGTATTCGATGCAGCACCTGTTCCCCCGGCAACTCGCTAACTTTGCTTCACAAGTTTGCTTAAAGTATTACGAAATTTGAAGCGGACGCCCGCGTTGCCAACTTGTCCCACATTATGTTTGTAAGCCTGATGAAATCGACGTCCTGCAAAACTTTTCACCTTGTTATTATCACTTTTTAAACAGGCACAGGCACAATTGAAATTGGTAGTGAAATTCGGAGTTAACCTGCCGGTTCTGTAGCAGTGGAGCTTGTTCCCAGTGACTTTTGAAACTATCGCATCGAACCCATTTCACAAGGGGGCCCTCTATAACTTGCGAAAGCTGAAAAGTTGTTTTAGGAGTTTCTGCTTTCCGGAGTTATTTTTAGTGGTCGCTTTACATCCACTGGAATTTTTCACAATTCACATTTTCAAAAGTTTCTCTTGGGTTTACTGATGCTATACTACTGTATAGCATCAGTAAACCCAAGAGAAACTTTATACTTAATATGTCATAAAGTAGTAACTTTATGACATATTTATAAGACTTATTACACCTACACTTATGACATATATACGCCACAGATAAGCTCTAGGTATATGGAACCTAGCATCTCTTCTGATAAAACGCGGCGATAAAGTAGTTTTCAAATAATCCAGACTACAATACAAACTTACTTATTAAGGCAATGTTAAACAAAAGCATAAATATAACTTGTTATTATCCTCGCATTTCTTATGCATACATATTACAGGGACTCCAGAATCGGAGCAACCCGAGTTCCAGAAGTACAAGACTAAACTTAAGCTCAACACTGCAAAACATTTCATTGCAATGAAATAACTCAGAAAGCTGAATTCCCGCGAGTTCCTAAGATTACAAGCATTTTTGCATCTATAAACTATTCAAAGGATACTCAAATGTGCTATCTTTCCCTCGCATTTAAATTATGGATGAAATACTACGTAATAATTTTCATAAAATCTCTCGTTAGCTAATAATAATCCGTCTAGACAAAACAAGAGGTGGTAAAAGGAACGGGTAACAGAGCAATGTAAACGCAATCAATATAAACACGTTGATTATTCGATTACTCTCGTATTGCGCGTCCAATTTAAAATAACAAGGTGCACACCGAGTGCACATAGGCATAATAAAATGGTGAGTACGTGTCATCGGCTTTTGCGAGCTAATCGCAGCGGGGACGCTTGATTGCATGCACATCGTATTTTCTTTTTTTTTAGAGACGCGTTCAAACTGGCTTCATTGAACAAAGCAACTATCGCTGAGCTGGGATTATTGAACCAATTTAATTTAAGCGGAATAAGCTTTTTGATGCAGCTCTAATGAAGAAAGAAACGAGATCTCCCCCTGATTGGGCGCTACGTGGCTACTACGATAGATATTTGAAGGCAATTTATAGGATAAAAATATTTAAAAGGGAGATTAGTTATTGGAAAATTCTGTTCGAGCGCTGAGGAGATTAGTTGGGAATTTGTTATTCAGACTAACCTGTACCTATAATAATAAATAAAGGACTTTAGTTGTTGTTTTTTTTTTGTGAAATTTATTTATAGTTCAACATTTTATTTCAATATTGTTAGTGTTTGGACAAGAAAACACCATTCTTTATAATAAAGTCGGAAAATTCTGATGGTTATTTTTATAGCTTAATAATGAAGCAAAAACTTTGGTACCACTTTTTACATAATTAAGTGGATGGAAGGCACAATAAGTTTACAACATGAAGCACAGAAACCTAATGAGATTTATATGATAATGCCTTTGAAATACACTAAGTTATTAAAAAAACAGCGTTACAGTCAGATTTAATGGTTTGAATCACTCTGAATGGTCAAAAAGGTTATTTTACTATTTGAATTAAATGAATTATAGTCGAATTTCCTCAACTGGACGACAACAAGTTTCAATCGAGTACCTCAATTTTAAATTTCAGGCAGAATAATAAATAGTTACTTTCTGTCGTTTAATCTTTTAGTCCAATTTTATCAGTTTGTATACTCTGTATCTATTTCATATTGAAAAAATGAATATGAATAAGCTATCACGTTCACTGTCTCTTGCATGTAAATCGAGAAGAGTCGGTTCGAATCAAAATTCAACCGCCGAAGTGAATGAACGAATTATTTGACTGATGTTTTATTTATTATTCTGACCGAAATAACGAGGATGGTCTTCAGTAAATGTGAACGTTATCATTCGAATAATTGGAGCATTATACGAATACAAAAAGTTAGTATTTCTGTTAGTCACCGACAGTTCAAGACCCTTGTCATGTTTTTTTTATCGGAAAAATATTTTTGTGATGGGAAAGTGTAATTTTCCGAATATCTTCGGATGATACCCTTATTGCTGGTCGATTTTGAAACATCAAAAGGCAAAGTTTTTTGCCTTCTATGGAAGAGTATGTGTACATAAGGATTAGGGTAAGCCGTTGAGGTATAGGAAAACGGAAGGCTATTTGGTTTGACGTAGTATAGGAAGTATTTCCAGCTATATAGAGACATATAGACAGAAACATGGACGGTAAAGTGAGTTGTATCGGCTTACCGTGCGTGAAATTAGTTTGTTGACAGACATTTCAGGTTCGTTATTTCTTTGAGAATGGCGTAGTAGAATCGAATATAGATTTACTAACTATGGTTTGTATGAGACATACCTTAAGACTCAACGCCAAATAAAGGCGCTTGAGTTTAATTTCCACAGCTTACTCAACAAATTTACGAATCTTTTTCCAGTTTAATGAATAAAAATACTTGTAATTAACTTCAAAATACGGAACACACATCGCAGCGCTACCTTGCGGCAGTTAACGATGCATTGATGGTTTCAAATCGGAACAGTTACCAAGACACCGTACAAAGCAATCGATGAATAGCGCTTAATGTCAACGAGCTGATGGATAGAACCCTTTTCACTATTTGCAGCCTTTACAACTTACCAGCGCGCAGCGGCGCTTGAAGGCGGAGAAATTTTCAAACGATCCATTGAAGTCGGTTGCTTGGCTACCTCTAGTTTAGAAGATGTCCACTAAATTACTTAGTAACTATTTGAAGCCTGTAAATAAATAAATTGAACTTGCCTGCACTTATAAAATGGTTCAATTATTATAATGGTACTAAACAAACTAAATGCTAGGATATTCAAATAGATATCAAACTCTAATCGCTTATATCTGATTCGTCTTTCAGAATATCAGAAATGAGTAGAAATAATATGAGATACGACATGAAATCTTACCTACTTTAATGGAATTATTTGACCACGCTTGCACCCATTTCTCATAGCACATTTCTTTGTCTGGATCCCACCCTTTATACGTTACGTCACACCACCGTTAATCTCATAGACCGTTGATCGAAAAACGTTTAAGATAAAACGGGGTTTAAAAAATAACAGCTCGCCAGTGACGTCAATAAATCATGGGGGGTAGTTACACCCCGCGCGCCCCCTGTCAGCGCTACGCGAAAACTCGCAAAAACATCCCAAATCTGTCTGGACCCACCCTTGTAATCGCTAGATAATGGGTGCGGATTGAAAAATCATCCTCGCTATATGTTAAGGGCATGCAAGCCTCACTTGTGCCCGTAATTTGTCATTGCGGTAGCGTTTTAAGTTAGGTTACGTATTATTAATGACTGTGATCAATTTTGCAATGAGGGTTGCAGATTAGGCATGTGTGGATTTTGGTCGTTCTCCTTTATGGTTATTGGGTTGATGTATTTATTAATATATATATTTTTTTATAATTTGTGTGGTTGCGTATACCTACTCGTTGTATTAGCCACATTGTGGTGTGCCTAGGCATTTTATGATCCGTCGGCGTTTCATGGTGTGCCAAAAAAATCATCAAAAAATAAGAAATCATTTGTGACGACGGATCGACGAGATAATTAGTTAGTGAAAGTGGGGAAGGGTAACAGAAAGTCTGCAAATATAGTCGAGTGGGGTCTCAAATGAAAGTGCACTGAAAGGGAATATTGATAACTTCATCGAGAGTGTTCTTTCCATCGTTTGATGTCACGGGACTAACAAATACCGTGACCCTGAAACGTAAAGGGCTATTGAAGGACATCCTGGGTTTTAGTCAGTACAAGTCTGACAGTCCCTCCTGTCCTGCCCTGGGTGGGAGGACTCATTTGGTGATAAATGATACATTATAAGTACCTTTAAAAAGTATAAAATAAAACTTAAATTAAAAGTTTTAAAAACCCCGACACAAAAACCAAGTTCCCTTTAAAAAGTAAAAAATAATAAAAAGAACTCAATCTTAAAGTACCTAAGTATGTAATTATTAATAATTATAAAAAAATACGTCGCGTTGGGGGACCGGAAAAAACGTTTTGTGTCGGGGGTTTTTTAAATTTTTAATTAATTTTTTTTTTGTCGTAAAGATGATGAAATCAGTTCGACGTAAACAATATATTTTTATAGATAGAAAAGGCATTGAGTTTAAGTGTGCAAATTGAGACCAAGCAGGTTTTTGATTGTTGGGGAACAATCAAAAAGCCTTTAAGCATAATTTTATTTTATGAATTTAATTCGTAAATACTTTCCTATAACAAAATAATTTTCATATACCAACCATACAATTCTGAGTGTCTCCCATAAAAACGATATATGGCCTATAAAATATCACTCAAATCTTTATTATGTAAAAAAATGAAAATTAATCGTTTTGTAGCAATAAATATATTTTACTAGTACATTGCATTTTCACAACAATAAACTTTTAACATCCAACGAATGTAGTTGATCTTTACGACAGTACATAAAATTCGCAAAATATACGAAACATCGAAATAACGCTTGAGTATTTCGGAATATAGCATGCATTCACATTATTTTTATTAGGTTCTAGTGTTTTTTGGATTATTGAGTTAATATTTTGGTCTAGGGACGTTACAAGAACCATCGTGCATCGACTCTTATGTCGAGTTGACGCGCGGGTGCTCGTGAGGCTCGTGTTCGGCGCGTCTCGCGATATCACGCGCCCTGAGAAGCTAGCTAAGGATGCAAATCCTTTGGCTTAGAACATTCATACAAATTATATTTACGTATTTCTATTTATCTTGAAGTAAACTCTTATAAACTAATGCCAACCGTCATGCGTCAGTTTAAACTTTTGGCTTTTTAACTTAGCGTAGTAGACAAGCATAGTGTGCGCCTCTCCCTAGCTAGATGGACCCACGACCTTAATAAAGTGGCTGAGACAAATTGTATGCGGAAGGCAGAAGACAGGATGATGTGGCACAGCCTGGTAAAAGCCTATGTCCAGCAATGGACTGCGACAGGCTGAGTTGAAGTAGTTTCCATAACATAAGAGGTAAAGTTCATCACCGTCATCGTCAGCCTTTAAATGTTCCCACTGCTGGGACACAGGCCTCCTCTCTGTGAGAGGGAGCAGGCCGTAATCTACCACGCGGGCCCAGTGCGGATTGGTAGATGTCACATGTCTTCGAATTTTTGGTTCTAGGACATGCCGGTTTCCACACGATGTTTTCCTTCACCGTTTTGAGAGCAGTGGTGTTGAAATAAATTATACAAAGTAATGCGCCTGACTGGGTTCGAACCCACGACCTACAACTCGTAAGTCGAGGCCGATACCACTGGGCCACCACTGCTTTACCTAGGTTTTTAAAGAACCTAGGTAAAGTTATACTGGTTTTAATCTCAAAAATTTGCTTAATTTTCTGTAAAACCTTCCAGTATTGATAGGCGTATCGGCTATGTTCTAATGGTCCGTAGTTTGCATTGTTCAAAGCCAGACTAACAAAAGAAAAAATGGCTTTGCAAAAACCAAAGATTTATTAGTTTGTTTGAATGTGAATAGATTTGATTTAATGATTACGACTGGTCCCAAAATTCACGTTGCAGAAAAAAAGAATTTCAACCTTTGATTTAGCATTTTTTTATTTAAGGTTTTTAGAGAGATTATTATTCATAAAGAACCTAGATTATTACCAATGATGACACGGTTGCCGCAGTGGAAAAAACCTTATAAAAGATCAACTAATGGCGAAATGACTTAAATTCGAAAAAAAAATCTAAGGCGATTCACACACGACACCGCGCACCACCGCGGCGGGTGGTGCCGCGGTGGCGGTAAAGCGGATTTCGTAGCGGTGCCCGCGCGGTAAGGCGGTTTACGCGCCTGATCGCGCGTTTGGATTTATCACGGTTTTGACCAGTTTGATTACAGACATTAGAATGGCCGCTGAAATGGTAGCAGCAATCTGGCTTTTATGGCGTAGAAAGAAAAAAATAAGAAGATATTGGGTTCATCCATTTTTAAGAAGCTGAACTCTAAATGGAACATTCCACACGTCCTGCACCCATAATGAACCGCGCGGTTATGCGGCGCCCTGTGTGTGAGGCGCCGCCTCACCGCGCGGCCGGCAGCGAGGAGGGGCGGGGGCGGTGAAAGCACCGCTCGACCGCGCGGCCGGGCGGTGTACGTGTGTTAGGTATCTACGGATTTCTTAGAGACCAAAGCGACGTGAGATCCGCTTCACCGCCTACCGCAGCGGTGGGCGGTGCCGTGTGTGAATCGCCTAACATCTTCTGCATTCAAATTATGTCAAACATATTAAACCTTTGACAATACAGTTGCCAGTTCGTGTATTAAATACATGCAAATATTACTAATGCACTAAATATGCCAATTATGGAACAGTGGGTGTTACACGCAACATTTTGGATGCCTTAACTAAATTATTTGGTGGCACGATTCTGATTTGAAACAGCCGTTCTGACGTCATTGTTTGGATTATAATTATGCAGCACATAATTATAATCCAAACAATGACGTCAGAACTTTTAGTAGTGAAATTAGGTATTATGAAGAGTAAAATTCAATAAATACATATTATGATACGAAAATGACAAGTGTCTTTTTCCAAAAATTAGTTTGATTCAAAGCCTAATTAGTCTGTCAATTGCCTTGAGTATCAAAAACTATTTAAACATAGTTTTTTTAGCTACGTTGGTAATCAGTTCTTGTTTTTTTTTTATTTGTTTATTTTAAGCAGTGTTATATTTGCATCAGAAACCGTTAACTTCCCGCCCCTGCGCGTTCTCGTTCTTTTTATGTAGCAGCACTGGCTAATAATACTCTCACTATAATCTAAAGTCTGCCATTTCTGAAACTTTAACCATGTCCTGCTGATTCCATCGGCATAGTTATGTCCTTATTTACATATTTTTTTTATTTCTGTGTTATCTGCTCTAATATTAATCGAACCTAGAATTCTCTAAAATACTCAAATTTTGATATACACACGTGTTTAAATAATTAATAGATTTTTTTTGTGTTACATGACTGTTTGGATCACATTTAATTTTTTTGTTAATTCTCCTGGAGGACCCTCTATGAGTGCCAATAATGATGATGAAAACGGTCATCCTCCGGTATAACATGCATAATATAGTAGAGATTGCATCCGTGCGGAGCCGGGGCAGGTCACTAGACCATTATAAAATGAAGATACGACGCTTTTTAAATTTACAATATGTTACTTCTACGTATAATATTTATCATAGCTCTCATGTCACGAATATACCCGAACCCATCTTAGTGAATACACAAGGCCAAAAAAAAAAAAAACTTCATCAATATTTTTCAAAACTCTAACTGACGGAACTAATTAGATTTACAATTAATTAATTGATACTGTCATAATTTACAACCAATCGTAGTTCTAACAACATAATTTCGATATATGGCAGCTGGTCACTTATAATCAACAGCTCGATATATCTTGCCCTCACAAGCCAGGCTATCATCTGTCAAGCTTCTCGCAGACAGCGATCAAATTGAGGATTTCTAGCTTACTGCCCTTTGTCGATGCCCAACCTCCCCCCACGTGCAAACTGAGATAATACCTGCGACCTGGCTGTCTCAATATAGAGGTCTATATTCACCCATTATCCCCAGACACGTCTCGCCTGTTTCGAACTATTGTTTATTTAGATAACAACAAAAAGGCGATGAACTGTGATATTGGTAACAAAATCAATGAATCGATGCGAACTATCTGCACCTATCTGGAAAATCCAATGAAATAAAAATGGATTCTGCGGTTTATTCTTGTGTGATGTTAAGCGGCCATGGCTTGTTCGATGAAACAAATCGAGGTGTACAGTCGGCCAAGAAAGTGGTGTACCACCCTAAGGTTGAATATCGCTTGCAGATTCATAGGTGATAAAGATTAGTTTCGCTTGCAGATCGATCTGACAACTTCTATTGCTGTCTTTATCTGATTATTGATAACGACTATTACTGTTTGTAACGTGACAGCTGTTCTTAGTTTGAACTTGATGGAACCAATGACGTCGTAAAATCAACGGCGGGGGGCTGTAGATTTTGATGACAAAATTGTATCTACAAATTCAGAATTGTAATCAACAAGTTACATAAAATTGTAAAGGCACAAGGCGAATCCACAAACCTACAATTTCTGTAAACTTGTAATTACAATATCAATAAAAAACAAGCTAAAAATAGATTTATCCTTTTATTAAATTTCTACAATCAATTTTAAATTATTATAACAAACAAAAACATAGCATATATAGTAATATTTAGAAGATATTGAAAATTTTTAAAAATTAGAAACGGGTGTAACCGCCGTTGGCCTCTATAACCTCTAAAAGATGAGACCTCATTGAACCAACAAGCCGTGAGCAAATATCGGTTCCCCGCATTTCCTCCCAAATAAAATTACAGTGACTAATAAGAGTTTGGTTCTTTCATTTTGATGCGACCATCGTTGGACCATAAGGCCCCAAAGATTTTCTATCGGGTTGAGGTCCGGCGATCTTGAGGGCCACTGAATTACCCTTACGTCAGTGTGTGAACGAAACCAGGCTCTTACGATCCTAGCATTATGAATTGAACAATTATCTTGAACAAAATCAAATTGTGGCACTTCGTTCTCCGGGTAAACATTACGGACTTTCGGTAGCATTGCATTCTGAAGCACGTCGATATAATTTACAGCCGTCGCTCGAGGAGGTAGAGAACACAATTCTCCTACACCATCCGCACTCATCCAGCCCCAAATATTTACGGAAATTCGACCTGATTCTCTATTTGGGATTACATGATCATCTTTATACCGTGTTGAATTATATCGCCAAAGGTGAAAACGTCCATGCTGACTGGATTTAAACGTTTTTTCATCACAAAACACTGTATTAGACCAATCAAACTCTAAGTGCTCTCTGGCGAAGTTCAGACGAGCAAGTCTGTGAGCATCCGTCAAATATATTTTCTTGGCGTAATGCCTGTGGTGCAACCCCATGTAATGTAGATGATTCCTTATTGTTTGGGCACTCACATCGAACATCTCCGCAAAATGTTTTGTGGGCTTAAAACCATTGATTTCATATTCCCGTCTCATGAATTCTCTATCGTTATTGGAGAGTGCAGGCCGGCGACCACTTCTTCTGTGATCCAACAAACTTCCCTCCTCTCCTTCACGACGAATCCAAAAGCGGACAGAACGCCTCGATATATTCAAATTCCGGGATATCGCACTGATACTGCTTCCCTCATTAAATTGGGCAATTATTTGTGCTCTTTCGGCAATGGTCAAGTTGGCAGGCATTGAGATGATTTTATATGCAGTTGATTGAAAAATAACACGGAAAATATATCGATTTATTGCATATATTTGACGAAATGTCAATTGTCAGTTTTCTTTTTCAAATGGAATTCGGTTGTCTATTTAAATAGTTTTTATTACTTTTGTTTGGAAACATTTCAATTGCTTTGTAGAAACTAATGTCCTTTTCATTTATACTAAAGGTTAAAATGTCATGTACTTATATGTGACATATGACGTATGAATACTTAATACATAGGTTTACGTCATGATAATGTTGTCTCTTTCAGTAATATCTTTTTATAACGAACCTTGTTGTAATTTTCGATGACCGGGAAACTAAATCAAAACTGGTACACCACTTTCTTGACTGACCGTACATTAAAAACCGAATTAAAGATCTTTCGTTTTTCATGAGTGGCAGAAAGTTGCGTTTGTAAATACTTGTAAAAAGTGCTTATTTTACTTTAATATTTTTCTCAATCGTTAAGAAATATGGAGGGAACGACTGTCGCAACCGAGGTTCGGGCACGCCGCAATCGCGGCGGTAAGGCCCCTCTTTGAGGAGTGGCTGGAAAGGCGTCACGGCGTCCTGACCTATCGGATGACGCAGGTCCTCACCGGACACGGATGTTTCGGGAGGTACCTGTGTCGGATGGGGAAGGAAGAAACGCCGGGGTGTCACCATTGCGAAGATCGCCCGGAGGACACAGTAGAGCATACGGTGCAAGACTGCCCCGCTTGGGCAGAGCACCGCCGTGTCCTCACGGCAGCGATAGGCGGAGACCTCTCGCGCCCGGCATTGGTCGAGGCCATGCTGCGGGGCGAGACGGAGTGGGAAGCGGTCGCCTCCTTCTGCGAGGCAGTAATGCTCGTTAAGGAGGAGGCGGGCCGTGAGAGAGAGAGGACAGCGTCCTCCCTCCGCCCCACCCGCAATGGTAGACGCCCACGGCGTCGGACGTCGCAAGACGATCTCCGGCCACCGTAGGCGCGGGCATGCGGGCGGCGAGTAAAGGGCAACTCGCCGCCCGACCATGGACCATGCCCGGGTCGACGGCGCGTTGTGTTCCACGCGCGCCTCAAAGAGCGTCAGCACGATGACGGGGCCCCGCCCAAGAGGGCCAAAGCCTGCCGGGGTCGCGGGACTTATCTCATTACCGTGACCCCGGAACATAAAAGGCTATTGAAGGACACCGTGGATTTTAGTCAGTACAAGTCTGACAGTCCCTCCCGCCCTGCCCGGGGTGGGAGGACTCATTTGATGATTTTACCACGCTAAAAAAAAAAAAAAAAAAATCGTTAAGAAAAACACACAGCGTTTTTATGTGACAATTGTTAAAAAACAGCACTTTCTAATATTGTCAATCAAAATCCCTTTGACCTGTTTTCACTTTGATCACTCACACTTGTCACCATCGGCTTAATCAAGCCTTCGTATACCACATTTCTGAAACCATCATCTAAAGAAGCCGATTTCAAAGAGTCACCCTCCAACTTAACATAACATTTCGAGGAATATTGTGCTAATTGGAACTGGTGCGTAAAATATCGGATTACGCAAGTGGGTTGGAGCGCGGGTACCGTGTCTAGTGCACCCGCCCTGCCTTACCGAGTCAAATTAAATTTACATAAATAGTCAAATACACAAGGCCCAAAGTAAACCATTCTAAATTCGATGGCCCGAAAGTTGTATCTCTGCAAACACGGACATTCCGAGCGGCAAATGTGACCCGAATTAATATTTGACCAGCGTGTTTGTGCTGTACAAGTTGTGCCTTCATTTGGCTTCTGCGGGGACTTCACATTTGATAATTTTCTATGAAGTCTAATTTCAGGAATTAGTAGTCTGACCCGCCTTTAACATATTTAATTTACACCGCATGGGGACGTCGAAATTCGTATTAATTTCAAGATAAGTTAATATTCACCTAGGGAAGTTATAATGGAATTCAGACAACTTATGATCCTAGCAACCGCGCTGAATTTGTTGGCGACGAAGATAAATGGAAGGCTTGTCAAAACCGTGGCCTACTGCACTGTCTTATGAGATTTTTGGTAGAATCGTCAGCTGTATTTCATATAAACTTTTATTTTGGATTTTATCGGGCTGAATAATAAAAAATCTGGCGTTTTTTTCCTTTCTGTTTTAGTAGGTATATATTGAAACGTAACATACTTTAACAAACAAATAAAACAAAAAAAAACGGAGCATTTTCAAATTCTCTCACTTTAGAAGCACCTTTTGCGGAAAAAGCGCTTCTCAAAATTACAAACATTTTACAAAGCTAACGACAGCAAAATTTCCTGAACAACATACGACCAAGAAACCGTGAGCACCAAAAAACATGTACCGAAAATCACCTTACCCACACCTCGCATATTATAAAGGCACCTGGCCATAAACCGTACGAGTTTATTTTAAAAATAAACACGCTTGTTCATTGACGCGTCTGAAACATGAGCAGCACTCAGGCGGGGTGGCATTAAATATTTCATTTTAGAGAAGTTTTTATTACCGTCAGAGAACGTGTCCGCGATAAACGTTGTGAACGTGACTAGAGAACCTTGCTTAGATCGCCCGCTCACCTATACTTGTAGAATTAGAATGGCTGGATGTGACTGAGGGTAATAAACAAGTAAACATCACACAAAAAAGAAAATATGCTGTTTTGTCTTGTATCAACATTTATTGAAAACATTTAATGCTATGATAAAATATCAGTGTCAATATTCCTTAGATTGACAATAATGAAAATATTGCATGAATAACCAGAAATTACTTGTAAATATCTAAGTTCAAAACTCATAATAATTTAGACAAGTTTCAAACTTCCAGATAACGAGAAGAGACTATAACTCATGGCTAGTAACTCACAGTCCGCGTATTTACAAAATGAATTCTCTTTTATTTTATTTTAACAATCTTTCTTGCCTGTCGCAAATGTAACCAAGGATAAAAAATATCCCACCTATGTTATTTTTCAGGCTTTACCACAACATGAACAGGGACGGCGACGGGGCGTTCACGAGACGACAGCGGGGCGGTCGCGTTAGAAATGTGCTTCCTTGCACCCGCCCACCTTCCGTTAATTTGTAACAAACACGACATTATCACGATACTTTTCGCCTGCAAGCAGTATTATGAATAGGGGGAACGTTATTTATTTCTTTTCGTAAATAATGTGAATTTATTTATCGCCTTTGCTTGCTTGCTTTAATAACTCAACCTTCGCCCTTTATATACGAAGTCACGAACATAAAAATACTTTACACCTACACAAACCGCTGCCCCGACAAGTCGAGGCGCGGCGGGAAGAGGTCCGGCGCGATCTCAGGGAAGTATGGAGGGAACGACTGTCGCAACCGAGGTTCGGGCACGCCGCAATCGCGGCGGTAAGACCCCTCTTTGAGGAGTGGCTGGAAAGGCGTCACGGCGTCCTGACCTATCGGATGACGCAGGTCCTCACCGGACACGGATGTTTCGGGAGGTACCTGTGTCGGATGGGGAAGGAAGAAACGCCGGGGTGTCACCATTGCGAAGATCGCCCGGAGGACACAGTAGAGCATACGGTGCAAGACTGCCCCGCTTGGGCAGAGCACCGCCGTGTCCTCACGGCAGCGATAGGCGGAGACCTCTCGCGCCCGGCATTGGTCGAGGCCATGCTGCGGGGCGAGACGGAGTGGGAAGCGGTCGCCTCCTTCTGCGAAGCAGTAATGCTCGTTAAGGAGGAGGCGGGCCGTGAGAGAGAGAGGACAGCGTCCTCCCTCCGCCCCACCCGCAATGGTAGACGCCCACGGCGTCGGACGTCGCAAGACGATCTCCGGCCACCGTAGGCGCGGGCATGCGGGCGGCGAGTAAAGGGCAACTCGCCGCCCGGACATGGACCATGCCCGGGTCGACGGCGCGTTGTGTTCCACGCGCGCCTCAAGGAGTGTCAGCATGATGACGGGGCCCCCCTCTAGAGGGCCAAAGCCTGCCGGGGTCGCGGGACTTATCTCATTACCGTGACCCCGGGACATAACGGGCTATTGAAGGACACCGTGGATTTTAGTCAGTACAAGTCTGACAGTCCCTCCCGCCCTGCCCGGGGTGGGAGGACTCATTTGATGATTTTACCACGCTAAAAAAAAAAAAAAAAAAAAAAAACACCTACACAAAATTAAATCTATATTTTCTTCTTAAATATCTATTAGCAACTTTGGGAAAGTCTATTTCAATCAAAAATCAAATCAAAATTATTTATTTGCTGTAAATGGGTATTACAAAAATGGTAAAAATAAATATTAGTTGAAAACACATTTCGCCTTATAAATGGCATGCAAACATAATTAAAGTTTCAGGTTACACAGCTTTTAGCAACTACATTAAATAAACTTCTAAGTTGTGTTAAATCTAGACGTAATATTTTCTGTTAACTGTCGTTATCATTCATCATTGTATCATTTAAAAAAAGACAATGTTCGTAATTCGTATCTTCTACACAGATCAACTCAGTTGAGATTCTGCCCACTATCCAGTTAATGAATTGAGTGATGCGTAGCCGATAGCTAACCCATTCATTTTATCTGATACGGAGTAAAAAGAAAAAAAAATAACTTCATGTTCAGGTTTCACAGTTCACCGTGCTATTTCGACATCATTCGATTGGAATACCACGAAATAAAACCACAATTGCAAAGCTTAAAATAAAACCGACAACCATGTTGGTTTTTAGTAGTTTTGTAGAAGGTAAGGTATCGCATATCTTCACTAACAAACGTACAAATAATGTTGGTTTTACATTGGAAATTCAATTGTTGTTGGTTTTACATGGGAAATTCAATTAATCAAAGATTTCCTTCGGAAAGAAAAATTCGAACCACGGACAGGATTCGAACCTGCGGCCTTCGGATTCAGTACATCCGACGGACGCTCATTTCCAACCGAGCCACCGGGGTTCACACCAGCCGCGGCGAATTCTTCCTTCCATTTCTAACGTCTCAAGGTGGTGTGTAATATTTATAAAATATCAATTAATCAAGTTTATAACGCAGATAATCAAACACCGCGAGGTATGTAGACAGACTCATTTTGCATCGCCGTGTGAATGCAACAGGATTTTTGAATGAAACCGAATGTAGCAGAAATAACGCTACTCACAACTCAATAAATTACACTCGTCAGGCATCACCCTAAGAGCACAACTTCATGGGCTAGGGTTTGGCCAAAAAAGTAGCATATTTTTTACAAAAGCCCAGGAGAAACTATAGTTGGCCACGCTATTGTAACATTTTCATGCTAATACTGAATAATGTCTCATCTTCCACCTCATTGGGAATAATTGCAGATCCTTGTATGTAGGTCAAAATCAATCATTCTTCTTCTTTATGTCTCTGGCACGACATTACATTTTCTTAGCTAAAAAAACCGATAACTTCCACAATATCATTGATACACAGCTGCATGATGGTTTTCAGCGAACTAAAACTGAGGTTGAACATATTCTGCGATACCGCTGTACACCGAAACCGCTTTTATTTAAATATTTAACGTTCCCCAGAAATAGATGTCGACCTTTCCCCTCCACCTTCATATTAACGCTTAAACAGAAATTACAAAGGATTTCCGGGTATCAAGTTCACAACCCAGTATACCCACGCTTTGCCGACATTTAATTTAGTCGATTCCAGTGAACACACGTATGTATGCTGTGGCAACTATCGACCTGCTCCGCCCGAACTTTGTCTAATACACTTTGCAACGTACATATTCCCATCTACTGCAGTTACTATAATTAAGATTTTCTTCATAAAAGCTGCAGGACCAAACGGTTTATAAGTTTGATTATGTTTGGAAATAGTTTCTGGATATTAAAAAGTTTTTAATGGTTTTAGCTCAGGTTATGAGCTTAAGGCGAAAATTGAGCATTGAGCATCGTTTGCGAACTGTTCTCTTTTCTTTTCAAATTAATCATGAGGCACGTACTGTCTGGGGTTTGCGTCACTTGGTAACATATTATTTAGTAAGTGGCTGATTTTTATACACGCTGCTAGTGCTAGTCGGCAACTGGATACTGACTGCGTGCCGCAGGTGGCGTTGCCATCTTTGCTTGCCAAGAGCTTATTACCTTAAGTACGCCGCTCATTCCACATTGAGTTTAGAACCGATTCACCGCTCAAAGCCGGCAAGCAACAATCAGCTGCTCACTGTTCGTATATTGATAACACAGGAACAAACTTTTCGTAACCGTTAACAATGACTACCAGACGAAACTTGAACTCTTGCGCACCGAAGAGACACAGTAAAATCTGTTTAGCATGTGGTCGCGAACTAGGCGGCCCTGGCAAAGCCTACTACACCACCGCCATTAGGATTGCTGAACCGCCACTGTAGACTATAAATGTTGCCCGGGATGGATGGTTATTTATTTGTCTTAACAAATCTTTTGATACCATTAATAATTGCTATTAGTTTAAAAACTAAAAAACACGCTTTTAGCACGCACTAAAAATTACAATCTTCGTATTCCTCTCGTGGAACCTTATTGATTGATACCCATGACATGGTAAGAATTTGTTAAGAAAATGTCATTTCGAATTATTTTCAGCAAACCCTTTCATTTTATACCTAAATCATAGGGCTGCATTTGAAATAGCCAATCCGCCACCTTGAGACGGCCGCCATGTTAGATTTAGGTCACGTGATAATTTTTTTCGTATCCCATTCAGCAAACCCTTTCATTTAATACCCATATCATGGGGGTGCATTTCAAATAGCCAATCCGCCATCTTGGACGTCCGCCATATTGGATTTAAGTCACGTGACTATTTTTTTCGTATTCCTGACAGCAAACCCTTTCATTTGATACCCATATCTTGAGGATGGATTTCAAAAGGCCAGTCCGCCATCTTGGGGAGGCCGCCATATTGGATTTGTAATGACTTTTCGTAGCTAGTCATGTATTGTCTCCAGAACTCAGAGCGTGTGCAAAATTTCATCCTAATCGAAGACCGGGAAGTGGGTCAAATTTAGATACCAAGATTTTCTTACATACATACAAGTGAAGCTAATATAAGCGTGTTAAAAACGACTTTTAACAACATTATCAAAACATAAAGCATCATTGTATAGAAAAAATTTGTTACCCTACATACCCAGTTTTGATTTAACTGCAGTGAGCTGCCCCCGACAGCTTTACGATATGAAACTTAGCAAAGAAATAAAGCCCGAGTTAACTTAATAATACTCCATATTGAATCGGCGACGACCCGACGGCAAAATTAAACAGTTTATTAAAATTTCAATTTCCTTGATTGTAGCTGTTATCCAACGTTATAATAGAATAACAGAGTAGGATAAAGTTCAACGATTACGTAACGCGACGCCTATAAAGTATTATGATTTTGATTACACGTGACGGGTTATGAATTAATAATAATTAAAATATGTACGTATTTAATTTTGCCGCACGCCACCTTCAGTGTGTCATAAGGCCTGGCCTTATGACACACTGGGCCTAGGCCTACTAACAGTACTACTACAGCCTGTGGATAAGCGTGTAGTAGGCCTTACACGCTTATCCACAGACAGACCTGGGTAAAAGTTGCTTAAGGCGCGGTGTTATCTCATATTCCCAAAAATTGGTTTCTTAGAACGTCTAGTATGACGTAATGTAATAAAAATAAGCAACGCGAAAAATACAGTGAACAGAGAAGGGTATAAAGAAGAATTTAAACCGAACAGAATAATAAATAAGAGTTAAATATTCCCAATAAAAATTGGGAAGTTGTAGCACAAAATAAACTTTGACGTCGAAGATCTCTGTATTTCCAGCGATAACAACAGTTTTTTTTTTAAGAATTTAGTAGGTTTTCCATTTTTTTAAAACTTTAACCAAACCATTATTTAATTTTATGTCTATGTTTTAAATAATCTAAAGAAAAGCAGTAAAATAAATGCCCATTCGCAGCTTACGTCACATTTCAACACAAATGTCATTTTTTCAATTTTCAATCTTATTGACGCTCCGTAGTGGTGACAATAGTTTACGCGGTCATAAGCGATTAAAATCGTAGTCAGTCCGCGTCTTAATATATTCTGATCCATCCAAAGGCTTCGGCAAAAGTTGCTACAATGTAATGGCTCGCGCCACTTTCGCGAGCGCTATTTAATTTGACCAATCCTGTTCCAGTTCCGTTTTCACATTTCCGTTACATTTGACGAAATCATTGCCACGGCAGCAGTAGGAAAGGTGCACAGCAAAAATTTATTAAGGAAATATCGATGTATTTATGGTAATTAGGTAGGTAAGTACCACAATAATCATCTGAATTTTAAAAGTCCAAAGACTAACAGTCAAAATCCATCTCGTGTCAATTAAGCTTCAAATCTAACAAACTGATCAGTTATTCAAACAGATTTTCTTGACTAGTAAACAGGTTTTTTTTTATCATCATCATCATCATCACCCAAAATAAAGAACAGCCAAAACAACTTATTTAAAACCAGCAGCTGCTCACAAAATAACCCCTAACAAAATATTCAAGCAACCAAAATTCGTACTCGCAATAATCAACAGTGGCGTAATCCGGCCGAATTATTCCGATCCACATTTAATGTAGCCTTAGCAATGACAAAAGTTGTAGACAGCTCACGACCGCAGAGCCCATTTCATCCAGTAACCAAATCACGATTCCCATTAATGACACCTATTTGCGCAGGTGTTTAGTAGTATGTAAACCAGTTGTTGATACCACAGTACTGGCTAAATGTAGCTATTGGCTATTATAGTGCAAACCAGCATTACACAAATCGACGCATTAGCACGCCATTTTCAATCGTCGACGAGCTATTCTAGTAGATTTATACGTCTTTATGTGATGTCATATTTTGTATTGACTATTGTGTTTTCGAATAAGATTGGATAAAGTGACGATGTTTAAATAAAGAAAAATTTTAGTTTTCTTTTTGGAAGTCACACGGGAAATATTTATAAAATAAATGTAACCTGGGGTGCTAAGACAGGAAACCTCCACGTGCGCCCGTGGACTGGAGTTCCCTCTCGGATACGTCCGTGGGGAAGACCAGTTTTTCGGGCCGGTGCACCCTGGGATGCGGGCAAAAACTCTTCCCGTCTCTTTGCCCGTATGCGAATAGCCTGTCGGGTGGACGCTCCAACGCGTGTCCTTCTGATTAGCAGAGGGCACAGCGGCGGAGCGGGCTTGCGGACGGTGAGTAATGGGTAGCTCGCCGTCCGACCAAGGACCAAGCCCGGGTCGGTGGCGCGTCGTGGCATCCGAAGGAACACGGGTGGATTTTAGTCAGTAAGAGTCTGACAGTCCCTTCCGCCCCACACAGGGCGGGATGCCTCATTTGATGATTTTACCACCTAAAAAAAAAAAATTATAAGGTGTGTTTGTATCTGAAATTTAATCTTTTCTCTGCCTCTGCATTTCAGAGTCTGTGAGTTCGAGGTACATAAACGTAAATCATAAAACTTCTAACTAATATGATGAATGATGCATTTTGGAACAACTTGTAGATTTACTTATTTTAGAGTTGCGAGTATTAACTAGTTCTTATCTTAATGAGCTTCAATTTCAGACTGCAAATCTGTCAGAACTAATTTTCTACGTCAACTTTTTTTTAAGTTCTCATATCTACTTTACTGGACTTTATACCACACTGCTTTTGATGAAATTGATATGAGTTCACTCACTTTAACCAATTTTCTCAAGTATACCTACCTTCTACGACTTGTTTTAAAAGTTATCTTCAGAACGCCCCGGTCAGTATTTTTTTTAAATTTAATTTTCGCTCGTACTATGGAAGTATTAAATTGAACAGCAATAGTGCAATACTAACCGCTCCAATGTGACTTTAAATTACATATAACTCAATTGATCACGGATCTTTATAAGCGTGGTGAAAATCTGATCTTGGGCTGCAAGCGGAATTGCTTCTGAAACATTTAAAAGACATTACCCTAAAACCAGAGATGCAGTAACGTAACACTTAAATGTTTTTTCACTTCTCTTGCTCTGAAAGTGCTTCTTTGTGCAGGGTATAGGCTGCACAAAATCGAATTTTGTGCACAAGGGCATTAACGTATCTACTCATAAATGTATCGTATTAAGGCAAAGAAAATGAGCCATACCTACAGCCAAATGCAATAAGAAGTTCATAGATAGAATTTGTTATTAAGTATATAATATTTACTTTAATTTATTTGCCTTATGTGTTTTTAAGATATAATAGATATTAAAATTTTAATTCAAGTACGGTAGGTTAGTTGCATTACTATCAGCCCTCGCCTTCGCCTCGGGCTGCTAAAGTCTCGGATAAAAATGGTTTGTTTTGTGCACTCGTTGTAAAATCTACTATTTCACCTCATACGCTCGGTAAGATTCTATTTCTCATTCAAAATCTGAGCGCAAAACTCCATTTTGCGCGCTAGGGCGCAAAGTGTCATTCAAAATTCGAACACGCATTGTATTCAATTGTTTTCTTCACTGACAGATGAGCCACTCCCACTGCATATCCTCGCTTAGTGAGGTGAAAAGTTGTGTCTTTCGCTCTGCAGCAAAGTTATTCTGCGTCTCATACCTTTGAAAACTTCACTACGCTCAGAATTCTATATTTGAACCTCTCGCTTCGCTCGCGGTTCAATCTTATAATCCTTCACTCGCTCAGTTTTCAATTCAAGTACTCGCGCCAAATATCAACTTTGCAGCCTCGCATAACAAATACTCGTAACTATTCTCGCATAAGTTTTTTAACAACCTGTATTGTCCCACCGAGCCGCCGTGTTGAGCAGTGGTGGCCCAATGGTATCGGCCTCGACTTACGAGTTGTAGGTCGTGGGTTCGAACCCAGTCAGGCGCATTACTTTATGTAATTTATTTCAACACCACTGCTCTCAAAACGGTGAAGGAAATCATCGTGAGGAAACCGGCATGTCCTAGAACCAAAAATTCGAAGACATGTGACATCTACCAATCCGCACTGGGCCCGCGTGGTAGATTACGGCCCACTCCCTCTCACAGAGAGGAGGCCTGTGTCCCAACAGTGGGAACATTTATAGGCTGATGATGATGATTGTCTGGCCCACGAAAGAGAAATACAGAGTTATTTTTTTACCGTGGTAAAATCATCAAATAAGTCCACCCACCAGGGACTGTCAGACTTGTACTGACTAAAATTCACTGTGATCCTTCAATAGTACGTTTCAGGGTCACGGTTACCTGATGAGATAGTCCCGCGACCCCGGTAGGCTTTGGCCTCTAAGGGCCGTCAGATTGTCGACATCTCTTTGAAACGCGCGTGGAACATGACGCGACATCGACCCGGACATGTAATGATCGGACGGCCATTAGAGTCATCCATTATTTGCCGTCTGCATGCCCATGCAAATGAGCATGCAAAGAGACGAAAAAAAAAGAAGCAAGAGAACGTTAAAAAAATATCAACTACAGTTAGCCCAAAAGCTAATTCAAAATTCAAACGTCTGAGCCCGGATTTATGGCCATATAAATTGGATTAAACTATTAACTTTACCTATTACCGCTTAGCGTTCTCAAATAGTTGTATGTGAAACATTTGACCCCTGTCTCGTAACTCAGTTAGGTTTATTATCCCTATTAAAAGTGGTAGATAAATTTGCGAATATGACCCTTACTGAAAGCCTTCTTCATTATAATTTTGTTTAATTTTATTATTATGAGCGTAAGGCCGTGTTTCCATTATACAAGTTACTTGTAAACAAGTTGAAAATTGTATGAAATTTGAACAAACCTGCTTAACTTGTAAGCAGGTTTGTTCAAATTTCATACAATTTTGCAAGTAGGTAGTTTCAACTATAATTTGTGTTTTTTTTTTCAATTTAAGCAACTTGTATACCAATGTGACGTCATACTTACATGCAAGACTTGCTTAATGAAAACGCGCCTTATTGTCAAGATATCCAAATAGGTTCATCTACTAAACCAAGGTTTTCTTCTAATTGCACTAAAAAAGGCTAATTGCCCCAAAAAAATTAATTAGTCCGTCTTTCAGATTATTCAAAAATAAGGGACACGTATTTTTTTATTTGTAAATTAGACTAAAAATGACAAAGATATAGCCTATTAAAGTTACGTGTGACGTCACGCCGCGTGGCATTTATCGCGGGAGGTGACGTCACACGTAACTTTAATGGGCTATATTTTTTTATTTTTTGTTTAATCGAAAAAAGAAAAAATACGTGTCCAATATTTTTTTATAATCTAAGATACGGACTAAATAGAATGTAATTATTTTGACCCTGGAAACTACCCTAATGTCAAAGTTCAGCTACTATAGTCTGACCGCAAATGCTATACCGCTGATAAAGTACGACTCATCTATGGATGTTTTTATCTCATGTGCTTAAAACGCACACCATCCAGTACAAAAAAAAAAACGCGTGTTACCGCCGTAAACATCGACAGCGACATTACGAATTGCAGCGGGCTTGTCCGCCCTCGCGTTTCGCTTTGCAAGGACTTACGGAGCGGAACAAAACTTGTGCTCACACTATACTTCTTGGGACGCAGAACTATTTTGATGAAGCGTAGAATTGACGGTCTGAAAGGCAAGCAGGCCAATCCTGATCTGATAAAACCCGTGTCTTGCAAAAGAGTCCAACGGCTCACCCTACCGTAGTCCACTACTGGACATAGGCCTCTCCTAGGTTGCGCTACCTCTCACCATATACTCTGTCTTTTGAATCCAGTCAGTCCCAGCCACTTTCAAGTCGTCGCGTCGGTCCACCTAGCTGGGGGGCGGCCCAAACTACGTTTGCCGATACGCAGTCTTCACTCCAAGACTCGTCTGCCACTTCAGTTACTTACTCTGCAATCTTTGTCGGCTACTCTGGTTCTTTTCCGGATAACTTCACGTCTCATTTTTCTTTTAAGAAACTCCAAGCAAAGCCCGCTCCATAGCGAGCTGAGAGACCTTGAATTTGTGGACCAGCCCAACTGTCAGTGTACACGTTTCCGCCTCCGTAATTGAAGAAAATTGCACCATTTTAGTAATAACCACCCGTAGTGGGGAAACACCATACTGTTTTTTTCCCTCTCCACAGGCTAAGGTCTGTTCTATCCCACTGAGCACAGGCCTCCCTTACAAAAAAATAGCTAAATTATTATGAACAAAAATAATAATATAAACCTAATAGCTACAGTGAAACCACTATAACTTTAATATTGAAATAAATGTAATGAATGCATTAAATATAATATAGAGCTACATAATTGCAGTTTCCGATTAATCTCATTTACAATACGAGTAGCTACGCTCATTTGCAATGAAGTTACAAATAATAATTATGAATTTGAATTATTTTATAACGTAATACAAAATAACTATTTATTTTAATAATAACTATTCCAGATTTTCAAATTAATCTGTACAACAGTACCAGTACACTGATTAAGCAAGCAAAATTAAAAACAGTTCATGATGGCAACATTTTATTAAAAGAAAAATCTGCAATATTGTTTAATTAAAATTAATGTTTATTAAAAACGTACACAAACAGCGCAGTCGTAAAGCAAGATTTTGTGAAAAGATAAAAACAAAATAACATGGAAAAAATGTTGCAGTGGCTTAGCGATTGGACTGCTGCGCTGCATGTTGCGGGTTCGATACCCGCACGGAGCAAATATTTGTATGATCGTCAAAGTACTTGTCCCGGCTTGGGCTTTGTGTATGTCAGTACTCACGGTAAAGAGAAAATTCCTAGAGTAGGTCAACTTAAAGAAAAAGAATAATTACTAAACTACGATTATTAATTCCAGTCAGTAAAATGACATTTCCAGTGTTCAGGTTTGTTTGATTTTGTATGTATCAGTGACAGTTGCACTTGTCATTTTACTGACTCGAATTAAAAATTAAACTTTAACTCTTTTTTGGTGGTTCGGTGGCTCTGATAATACCTAATCTAGTCAATTGAAAAAAAATCGAGTAAGTCCATGAGATAGAATATCAAAAAATGTTTGACCAGTAAACTAAAATTGACGATGATTAGACGCTGTTAAAATTCACAATCCATCACGCGATATTATAAATTTTAATGCGTTGATACATCCCTAGTTTTGATGCGTTTTACCGTTTCAATAATAAATAGGTGCGTCCCTACAGAGCAACCAGGCTCGCGAAGCATTTTTCGCGCGAAGCAGCTCGGTTTGTGTGGACGTGTCTCGGCCGAGGCAAGCGAGCGAGCTGCCGCGGGCGAACGATCGAGCACCCGAGCCATCAAGTGTCGGCTTTTGTTTTGCTCGCGTATATTGTTTCGTGGCTCGGTCGAAAAACAATAGACGAGTCCACACAGAGCGCGCAGCCTCGCTTGTCAGTTTCCTCGCGCGGCACATGCCGAGGCTGCGCGCTCTGTGTGGACGCACCTATTGATTATCAAAATAATAATTTGGATTTGTACTCACTGACGCGACTATTCAAACTCTGACCACGTATTAAAGCGCCAAGGGTCCACACTTTTAATAATTTGAATCTATGAAATAGAGGCAAAAACTTATACCTGAAAACTAAAGATAAACAGACTTCATGAACAAATACTGGCAAAAAACTAAAACCCTCATAAATTAAAAGATTAAAAACAAAGCTAGCACGACCCACATGGCCACACCCCGATCTTCGGTATTTCCCATGCTATCGAATAAACCGAAAATTTTCTGCGTTCCAATTTTGCACACGTCTGTACACAAATTTTGCCTGAAATAAGTGGCCTGCGCGGTTATCGAAAATTCAACGCGCCACAGAAATGTGTATCAAAATTGGTACTATCTATGAATATGAATGTAAATTTTAGACTGGAGTAATTTTAATTTAGTTTAATGGAGTTTCGGTGGAATTTGTGGGAAGTCTATTGGATCTAGATCACGATAAATGTTAGACTAACGTCTATTTCGCTTTATCAGATAAAAAATCCTTATGAGTATAAGGTCAGTGTACACTTTTTCAGGTGTACATCATTACTGTTATTCTGTATTATTAGCTATAATATAATATCTATATTATTCTTATTTTAGAATAAGAACTTTGACTTAAGTTAAGTACGGTTCATTTACGGGGCATCATAGCGGGTAGTCCCGCTGAAAAAAGGGCAACAGAATGAACAGTCTAGATTTTTAGACATTAGCAATCTGACGACAGTCCTTTCTGCTCTATCTTCTGAAAGGAGCGCAAAAGTCTGTCCTGGATGTCCTGACTGAAAGAGAGGCGGTAGGACTCGATTTATTAAGTAAGATTAGTTTTATGATAATTCTTTAATAGTTTAAAAAACGAAAAAACACGCTTTTAGCACGCACTAAAAATTATAGTTTTTAGTCTTCTTATTATTCAAACATTCAAACTTAATTTACTACTTATCCGCCACTTTGGGACGGCCGCCATGTTGGATTTAGGTCACGTGATATTTTTCATCCATCCCATTCAGCAAACCCTTTCGTTTAATACCCATATCATGAGGGTGCATTTCAAATAGCCTGTCCGCCATTTTGGACGTCCGCCATGTTGGATTTAAGTCACGTGACTATTTTTTTCGTATTCCTGACAGCAAACCCTTTCATTTGATATCCATATCATCGGGGTGGATTTCAAACAGCCAGTCCGCCATCTTGGGGAGGCCGCCATATTAGATTTGTCATCAGAACTCAGAGCGTGTGCAAAATTTCATACTTATCGAAGACCGGGAAGTGGGTCAAATTAAGATTCCAAGATTTTCTTACATACATAGTTACAAGTGTAGCTAATTAATATAAGCGTGTTAAAAAAGCACAGCTAAGTTTGAGCTACGTCTAAGATCGCTCTATAGATCTTGATCGTTGCCTTAGAGTTTTAAATGTATTTACATTTTGTTCTTTAATAAACCCTTCGTCATCTTTTATGGCATGTCTGAATACAGACAGACCATTATTAATAAATGCCATGTAGGTATATCTTTCAATAAGTCAAAGTCAAATCATTTATTTCAATTAGGCCATCAAAGAGGCACTTTTAAACGTCGCATAATTAAAATTAAGGAAATGGGATGGGATGGGAATGAATCTACACCCATTCGCAAAGGTAGGTTGTATGAAGAAGAATGGGCAAGAAACTCCATACTTACTCTTTTTAAAAAAAAATTACAATATTTTTTTACATTATTTAAAATAAATAATGTGAAAGCAATGCACCTTTAAAATGTACACTAAATATTATTAAAAATTAAAATAATAAGAAATAAAACAAAAATAGCAAAAAGGTACATGGTGTTCACATTTAACAAAATATTGAAATTACAGCTCTTTTACAAATACAATATAAGTGTGTGAGCATTCACATTTCAACGAGCTTGATTCTGTTTAAGCCCTACATTGTACTATGGAGCAGGACCAGCATGTTTCCAAACATTTTTATCTTGGATATAATCTTCTAATTTATAATATGCTTGTTTACTAAGTGTATTTTTTATGTACCTTTTAAATTTTCTTTCATTTAGTGTTAAAATTTCCCTAGGTATTTTATTGTAACATTTAACACAGTACCCCATAAAAGATTTTTGTACTTTAGCCAATCTAAAATAAGGTTGATCAATTTTATCTTTATTTCTAGTATTAAAATTATGTCTATCGCTTATTTTATTAAAAAGATGAAGATTTTTCCTAACATGCATTATATTTTCATAAATGAATTGACAAGGCACTGTCATTATATTAATCTTTTTGAATAGTTCCCTAAGAGATTCGCGACGACGTAGATTGTAAATTGCTCTGACAGCTCTTTTTTGCAAAATAAAAATGGACTCAATGTCAGCTGCCCGCCCCCACAGTAGAATGCCATAAGACATAATGCTGTGAAAGTAGCTGAAGTAAACTAAACGCGCAGTTTCGACGTCTGTTAACTGTCTTATCTTTCTAACAGCATAAGCGGCTGAGCTTAGTCGCCCCGCTAGAGATGCTATATGGGGGCCCCATTGTAATTTATCGTCTAACGTGATTCCTAGGAAAACTGTCTGATTAATAAATTCCAATTTTTCTCCATTCAATAAAATGTCGCAATCGCTACTTCTAACATTTGGCAAAGTGAATCTTATACATTTAGTTTTCTTTTCATTGAGAGCTAAATTATTAAGAGTAAACCAATTTTGAACCTTAGTAATACAGTCATTAACAGTGTCTAGATTTTGTGCACGTCTATCTATTTTAAAAATTAACGATGTATCATCTGCAAATAACACCATCTGTGGTTGATTTTTTAGTAAGTGGGGTAAATCATTAATATAGACTAAAAAAAGGAATGGACCCAAAATAGAACCTTGAGGCACGCCCATCGTCATTTCAGCTCCTAATGAGTTTATACCGTTTATCTGAACTTTAACCTGTCTATCTCTTAGGTATGAATTTAGTAAATCAAGAGCTTTATTTTTAATTCCATAATGTTCCAGTTTCAGCAAAAGCGTTTCGTGGTTTACGCAATCGAATGCCTTTGAGAGGTCGCAAAAGATTCCTATGGCATCTTGCGCTTCCTCCCAGGAGTTGAAAATGTTCTTCAATAAGGTAACACCGGCGTCAGTTGTACAACGACCTTTGGTGAAACCGAACTGTTGATGATGAAAGATGGAGTTTCTATTGAAGTGACATAGCATTTGTGCAAGCATTAACTTTTCAAACACTTTACTGAAAACTGGCAAAATTGACACTGGCCTATAATTGTTAGGATCTTTGCAATCACCCGATTTGAAAAGTGGAGCTACCTTACTATGCTTCATGAGATCCGGAAACACTCCTTGGTCTACACTGGTATTAAATATAAAAGCTAAATAAGGCGCAACGGTTTCTATTATAGATTTACAGGCCTTCACAGACATTCCCCAGAGATCTTCTGTTGACTTAATTTTAAGATCTTTGAATGCTTTAATCACAGCTTGGGGGTTTGTGTGCCGAAACCTAAACTCCATCGGACAAGCCTTTACATTATTTCTAAGTAAGGCAGCCGAGAGTGCGGGTGACGAATTTAAAGACTCAGTCGTCTTATGAGGAATGTTCGAAAAAAACTTTTCAAATTCCTGAGCTACTTCTATATCTGTGTTTATAGGGCCATGTGCAGTTTCTAAATTAAATTCGTTATTGCGCTGTTTATTCCTACCTGTCTCATTATTTATAATTTTCCAAGTTGTTTTAATTTTATCATCGGCTGATTTTATTTTATTACTAATATGAATAGCTTTAGCTGTTTTGCATACTCTTTTAAAAGTTTTTGAATATTTTGCAACATACTGGTGAAAGGTAGTATTATTACTACCTTTCACCAGTATGTTGTAATACTAAGTTTTACATTTAAACCCAGCTGCTATGTCTACAGGGTGATTTGTAATTCGATGCGGTCCTTGAAATGGGTGATACTAGACCTTATTTGCAACAATTTTAACCCCGACAACACGGGGTCTAAACTGACTGGTTTTGGAGATATCGAACTTTAAAGGTTTTTCGAAAAATTTCTACCTCTCCATCATTAAGTGCTTATTGTTAGAAAGTAATGATGGTCACCACTTAGAATTTATACTTTTCTGATAGAATATGAACGACTGAATCTAGTGAATACAAGTTTGTTGTAAAACTAATCATATCTTGGGAAATAAAGTGTCATAAAGTTTCTGTTTTGAAGTTTTCTGAAAACTTCCCTTGTCTTTGAAAGCATATTTAAAAAAATAAATGTATGACACTTGGTATGGTGCCACAGTACCTACTTTTAGTTAGTGTCTGACCAGAAAATTAGGGTTGTTACTGACAAGGTAGTAAATCAACGAAAATCGGTTGCAATGTTTTTTTGACCCAACATTTTCTTTCTGTGGTTTTTGTCCAAACTGCTATCTAATATTAGCTTTTTGAGTCAATGCGCTTAATCCTGGCCATGTCTTTGGTTCTAAATTCTATTGATCTACTTTATAAAAATAAGTCGGATTTTTCTTCCTGACGCTATAGCTCCAGAACGCACGAACCGATTTCCACGGTTTTGGATTCGTTGGAAAGGTCTCGGGCTCCGTGAGGTTTATAGCAAAGAAAATTCAGGAAAAAAAAATTCTTCTCTTTTAATCACCAAACGAAATGATACATAAAACGAAGCCATATGGTGGCGAAACGGACTTCGCCGGGTTTGCTAGTTATATAATAAAAATGGACCTATACTTAACAAAAATACTTGAAATTTTTCAAGCACATAAAGATACACTAACTAAAGAAATAACAATAAATATAAAATCTAAACTGTTAAAACCCTTTTAACTTCGGAAATAAAAAAATATAGGCAGAGTAAAATAGTATTAATATCTCACAGTAAAAATTTGGGATACGCTTACACTTAAAAATAATTGTTGTCATAAAGACGAATATAAAATTTTCATTTGTATGAATATTCATGTCCAGTGACTTTATCCCATATACATACAATACAGCTATCATATTTATTTAAATAAAGTTGTATTATAATATATAAAGCGTCCACTGTTTGTTCAGATAACTAGAAAACAAATTACAAGAACATAATCTGTTCATTTAAATGCAATACTGGTTGGCAAAAGAAATTTTTTATATTTTTTCGCAAAATCTCTGTACTGTGCATACAGCATGATTCTTTAGTTATTTCAAAAAGTCTCTCACAGAAGTTTTTCATATGTATTTTTTTTTCTCTTATAAGATATAGTTGATTTAAAAAAAAAACAGATGAAGAAGAGCGAGCAGCGAAGAGCTTATGTTATTTATTTTTTATTCCTGAAAAATAACTTGTTCTTATCTAGAATACTCATATATTTAACCTATGTTCCCACGAATGGGAAAAAATTCCAGTCTTTTTTTTAATCCAGGTCTAAGCGGCCTGCGCATTTCAGACCATTTAAAAATTTTACAAATATGTATTAGGCGCTTTCAACTCTATCTCCTACAAAACTATTGGTACTATATACGTTTCGTACTGTAATGTATATTTTATGTAAAGCTATATCTATATGTATGTATACATACATATATCCGGCGTATACATCCGTGGTACAGCCGATAAATCATTGTGACATCTCACTGAGATGTCGACATCGGTCGTTAGTCGCGTCACCAGCGCCGCCTGCCGATAACACACAAAAACAGGAAAACTCACTACCAAATTGTATACTTTATAGCTTCATAGATCCTGCCATAGAACTTTTTTGTATTTACAGTTCATTTATTTTGACTATACGGTGCATTTTTCCAGTTGGATTTTTTCTAGTCTGCTTGGAAATTTTATTGACGTTGGCTTCCTTCATATCACATTTTTTACAGCGACTGCCATCTGAGGCCTTATCACAAGATTTCTGTATTTTATTTACAGCGTATTTGAAGTATTTACTGCGTTTATTGTATGGAAAACTGGTAAAGCGCATCAAGGGTACGAACGAGGAACTATTTTTTTCCTTCAAATTAACGTCAAAATTCCGGCTTACGTCATAAAATCTGGAAATGTCATAATAGACACTCTGGTTTCCGCTTTAACAACAACTTTAAAGTTTTTTGAGCTTATTTAAATTATAATTTTACTAGCTGACCGGGCAAACTTCGTACCGCCTCACCTTTTAAACCTTCCCTGGACTTCCAGAAGTAATTCAAGACCAAAATTAGCCAAATCGGTCCAGCCGTTCTCGAGTTTTAGCGAGACTAACGAACAGCAATTGATTTTTATATAATACAGAAGATTGTTCAAACTGTTATGTATGAGCTCAAAAAAAAAGAACTCGACTTCCTTTTTATTTAAATTGTGACTGATTACATAAGTGTAAAACACCGAAGCTCTAATTTATCTTTTAATTTAACTGTCGGACATAAAACTGTTAACGGTGCTATTGATACACCACAGACTTGCGCCATTGTTTCTTTCCCTTCCTCTAATCCATCTCAAGGATGTCGTGGAAAGAACGAATTTAGCCGTGTACGTGGAATGTCTGAATACACTGATATAAACTTTCACGGTTTTTCTCTAAAAAAATGTCACTTACGGGATATCTTCCGTGATTATATTTTTGTTTGAGTTCCCGATATTTCTACGCTGTTGCAAGCACCATAGCGTCGAAATATCGGGAACTCAAACAAAAATATAATCACGGAAGATATCCCGTAAGTGACATTTTAAATTTATGTCTTTTTATATCAAGAAAACTGGAATAGTGTACATAATAAATAATATTCTAGAGAATGGTTCAAAAAAACTTTCCGCCATCAGAACGATAATCACGAAATAATACGACGACAAATGCAAACACTTAACTAACTAATAATATTTTCTTTATCACAGGGTTCCTAAACCAGAGTGAAGAATGTCCATCGAAAGGAAACAAAGAGGGTGACAAATATTTGTCGATGACTGTGCGGGCAAATCCTTTGAGAGCCCGTCCCACGCTGTTACAGATTTACCCTTATATGAGACCAGAGTTAGTTGCTTGTTTGCGCCGAGCGAGAAACACGAGATATATGGTGGATTGATGAACTCTACTAGGATTTTTAAATAAAACAAGAGTTACATTGCTTGCTTACTTACGTTGATTGTACGTAGAGAGGCTTTAGCACGACGGGAATGTAAACTGAATACGTAGTTTTTTTAAAGAAAATACAACTTGTATCCTTTACCTTTTATGTCCAATTTGTAGCGAAAAGAGCAATCATGCAGTATTCGTCATAGATACTCTTAACCTTAAATAAATGCAAACGATTGATATACATTGGGGTACAAGTTTTATAAACTTAAAATCAAAGTAATTAGGTAGGTGCCGTAAAAGTGCAAGCGGTTCTGATAATATAATATTTTAATGATAAAGTAGACGTAGCCAATATGAAAATGAAACGTCTTTTGTTAATGATATATAGGTACTAGCTGACCCGGCAAACGTTGTTTTGCCATATAAATAATTAAAAAAAATTTTTGGTGTGGACTACCCCTAACATTTAGGGGGATGAAAAATAGATGTTGGCCGATTCTCACAGATACCGGATAAGCACAAAAAATTTCATCAAAATCGGTCAAGCCGTTTCGGAGGAGTATGGCAACGAAAACTGTGACACGAGAATTTTATATATTAGATATGAACAGAAATACACACGTAACATTATTATAATTATCATTTAAACTGAAACAATCTATATCCTATAACAAAACGTCCCCTAAAAATACATTGAAAAGTACTGGAACTATAGGTATTTGATCATCATTTAATTAGCATTTGAAAACTTAGCTAGGTACTACGTCGATAGTTGCCACCCAAAGTGTCAGGAGGCGTTATACCGTTGTCACAAGTTACCCAATTGTTAGAACTTCTGTACCTACATGTACGAATTAATTTGGAATGTGGTAACTAACTAAACTAATTGGGGAACCCCGCCCTTAGAATTAATGTCATTTTAAGTGGTTGTTTGGATAAAATGTAGATATTGAAAAGAACCTTATAAAACACTTCTTTATGGTCTCTACCTCACTTTTTCCATGTCAGTTTAAAAATTACATCAAAATATGGATGTAACTGACTTGTTTTCGGGGTCCCGGGACTCTCTCATCAGGTAACCGTCACCCTGGGACGTAAAAGGCTATTGAAGGCTAGCAACCGAGTTAGATTATTAATTTCTAGCGTAAGACACTCTCAAATGATAATGATAAATAATTAATAGGTAGTTTATGTAAGAAAGTTTCATATTAATTTCATTAATCGGAAAATGTTTTGCCGATTGAAAAATCTATAGTATCTTTAACATTTTGTTCTAAGCCTACTAGAGTACAAAGAAAAAGAGGTTTTCGAGTACAAAATAAACAGTAAACATAATAATGTTGGACATGCAGATCCCAATGTCAAACAGCATTTCATCAATGAACTCCGAAGTAAAACTCCAAAGATTAAACGAACACTGGTACGTTTGTCAATGTACTTACGCTTTATAAATAAATCCTAAATATAGAACCAAAGTTCTTCAATGGACCTCACGAATCGATATTTCAAAAATTCCTCAAGTGCCATCATAAAGAAACACTCCAGTGCGCTTTTCCGCAGACGACCAACTGGATCCTTGAAACTTAACAAAATTCTCAACTTTAGCCCGATTCATCATGCCTTATACAGAGGTAGCTTATAATATCTTCTGCGCCATTAAATCTAAATTATTCCCTGTACCATGCTCAAAAGTAGGTAATAGGGTAACTTAAGTGAAATATAAATTGCCACAAACTGTTGTAAAATATTGCCCAATATTTTCGGCTAGCAATGTTTGTTTTAACATATTACAAATTAGATAGGCTCATCTTTATTAATGTTCTTGTTGTAATGAAGATTTTGAAACTGGATTACATTATTTCATAACTCAATTCATTACTTCAATTGGGAGTTTAAAGGGTTTTTCAATCAAAAAATCATACAATCTAGAGCATGTCCTCGTTTGCTGGCAATACGCTTGCCCCTATTATCTGGGAGTTATACTAAACTGGGACAAAATGTGGGCGTATTATTAGGTACACAGGTTAGGTTTACTATGTATGTGTAAAGCTAAAGTTTGGTAAGACCTCTTAACATCCGCATTTACGTACGAAACAAAAAAAAACTACGGTTTGCACTCCGGGAGTGCCGGGAGAAGTGAAAACTTTTATTGCTGTGTTATAATTTAAAACTGGAGTGGTACAAATATGAAATTAACGAAATTTGTTACATCTTGTCAGTGTCGTACAGGTGTCAAATCACAAATGTTTTCAAATATGCTTGATAGATGGCTTTGCACGATTAAAATGCAAGCTATCGTTTGCCTCTTCGTCTTACGAATTTTCGAGGGTCACGTGATCCTGACGCGAGTTTAAACATTTTTATCCATTACAAAAAGTGTACAACGCCGTTAAAGAAGTTTTCACTTCAAAAAACATAAATGAAAAAAGAAACACGATACCCAACCCTGTTTAAGCTGCATTTATGAAAACCAAAAGACTTACTTTCCCCTTCCACGTCACGACTATATCCCGCTATAGTTGGTAAAAGACAAATGACAAATGTTTCGTGTTTGGGCCACTACTAAGAAAGCGAATGTTTATTTAGCGACACAAATCCCGTGGTTTCTCTCAGAAGGGTTACAACGGTTATCACGTTTTCTTTTAACGGGAAACAGGGAAAGAACGGTTTTGTATTTACATTTGCGAACTTTATTGCTAAGTTATACAAGAACAAACTTACGTAACCTGCCTTCCTATGTGTGTTCTGTTAAAATGAATGAAACAGGAAATATTTTCTGTTTCCTGGGTCCGATGCTAGGCATTATTCTGAATATGCCTAAACAAGTGTACAGTTCTAAATAAAAAAAATGTATACACTTAGCAAATTCCAAAGCGATTTGCTCCCAGTGATAATTATAATAATGATGATGGATGATTTTGGAAGTGATACTTAATATTACAAAATTAGGTCTTATCTCAAACTAGAATAGAAACCGTTATTTCACGAAAATATTGGTTTAGATTTTGCTAAGTATTCACATAATAATATCATTGTTTATGATTTTCCATCAAATAATGGGCCTCTTATTATTACGAGACGCAATTCCCTCTATTATACAAACAATACCTAACAAAAATAGTCGCGTACATACCGAGTATATTGTGTATTTCAGCGCTACCCTATAATATCAAAGGCGAAGTACAATAAACCATCCGTAATAATAGATATTCTTTGAACTCACGACCTCTGTACTTAAGTGCGTGATATAGTATACGTCTAATCGGTACTAGGACAACAGAACAGGGCAGGAGGTCTCATTCAGGCCACCATAGCTTTTGTTCTGCACCGGAAAATCAAGGAGGAAGGGAAATAAAGGACGAGCCCTTTATAATCCAACGAAGACCCACCTGATCTCGGCCCAGGCAATTACAGTTACTTTCTTTAAGAATAGATTGTCATTCACAGCGTTCTCATATTGTTAGGCGCTTGTAATTTCGAATATCCGAATATTTTGCTCCGAATAATTATGATTCTTAATATTTCGGAGGACGGCACGAAATTAATTCCAAAGAAATCTTTTGTAACGCGAGTGTAAAATGAATTAATAAAGCTCCTGCTGTGTTATTGATTTTAATGAATTTGTATCGTGGAGGTTATTGTTGGAAACCCATTTTAGGAATTGTTTTGTGCGTAAATGAAATAAGAACAGAGGCACCAGCACGAATGCGCGACGTAAACTGAAGTAAATACTTCGATTTTAAAATTAAACATTAAAAACCTTTCATGGGCTGAAAGTACTTATAACCAACTTTTACTATGAAGAGTATAACATAAAGTGCTTTTTCAAAAAATTGCACCAAAATGCTAAGGGACTCATCATCTGCCTAGCCTTTGCCCAACTATATTGGGGTCGGCTTCCAGTCGAACCAAATGCAGCTGAATATCAGTATTTATGTAATATGGAGCGACTGCTTATCGGACCTCCACAACACAGTAACTGGGTAATGCGATACTCCATGCTATGACTGGTTGTCAGACTTTAGAGCTTCTGGCTAATAGTAACAACTGTCAAATATCTCCAAATGACAGCGGGAATCAGCGGCTTGACGTGCTTTCCGAGGCACGGAGGAAAGCACGTCACGTTTTTTTTACTTTGAAGATAGCTAAGCATCTCGTTATCTTAGCAATCACTCACTATAGAAAAATACGTCTGGAATATCAAAGAACAACTCCACTTTCCACAAAAGACGAAACACGACGAAAACCTTCTCGTTTTGATAATTACAGCAATTCTTTGGAAACCGCACGTGTGAACCATGCTTAGGTGACAGGTCGTCTGTGTCACCTTTACCACAGTATACACACAGTATTTTAACTTGGAACAAATGCTATTTGCACATTTGCAAAGTATTTACACAAATTCTTTATTAGAGATAATAGGTTACTCGTGAGTAACAGCAACGCCAAACGCTCAATATGTACTAGGTCTACGTCGGAGCTGTAAAATTTTAAATTGGCATCCCTAACAGCTTCTTTTTTGGGTTGTTAAATGATTAAATGAGTCTTTCTACCCCGGATGGAGAAAAAGGGACTGTCAAACTTTTACTGACTAAAAGTCTACAATGTTTCTTCAGTTGCGTATGCGTTCCAGGGCCATGGTGTCCACTTAAGACGGTCCTGCAACCCCGGAAGCCCCTTTGCCTTTTGCCCCGTCATCGCGTCAGTTTGCTGACAGCTCTTTGAGGCGAGCATGGGACACTAGGCCGCCATCGACTTGGGCCTGATCCTTGATCGGACAGCGAGCTACCCATTACTTGCTGCCCGCATCGTCCGCGGCTACGTAGTTGACAACCCTAACCCTGCGTTTGATTTCTGCAATAGCCTGGTTAATTTACTGGTTATTTTACGCTGCGCTGTAATTTTATCACTGAACATACCTCTCGTTCATTATCTTTTGAAAGTAAAAACTCTTTTCATGTGAGAAATATGAAAGCCGTTTTTCATTGTTATTAGTACAAAAGTTAGGACAAATTGACTACGGCTAATGACGTGGAAAATATCTATGATTTATTTTTAGAAAGTATTTTTGTGCAAAATACTCGTTAGTGATAATATTTTATAAATATTTTCTCAATAATTTAGATGGATATTACAATTATCTATGAATATTGAATTATTTCGTGACTTCGTTCTGTTTGACTACAAAATAAGTGCGTAAATGAAGACAGATTTCAATTGAAAAAGGCTAGGTATCATATCGAAAATAAACACTTAAGAATAGAATGCCTGAGAGACTTTGTGAATATTAGAGTAGAACCTTTTGAAACTTTCAAAAATAGGCACTTTTAGGAATTTCCAAGATGTTGCTCTATAATTTCAATTCTAACTTCGGCAGTTATTTTGACTCTAATCTTTATTTCTAATGTAATAACATAGGTCGGAATTAGGTAGAGTTATTCATGTACTTACACTGATTTTATACAGCGAAAGAATAAAGTGGATATGCCCCACATCCCGGAATTACTATTAAGCTATTGTCAAACAGACAGGCGAAGCGAAGCATTTTAGTTTGTAATGTATGGAATTGTTTGAAGCCTGTCACATAGACTATCGGAACGCTTTCGCTCTTCTATATGACAGAATTCGGATTAGCTTTAAAGAGCTTTAAATAAAAAAGTTACTTTTACACAATTTATTTTTCTTATTCATCTCTGATGTTTTTATTGTTATTGTTTACTAGCAAACCCGGCGAACTCGGTTTCGCCACCAGATGGCTTCGTTTTATGTTACATTTCGTTTGGTGATTAAAAGAAGAAGAATTTTTTTTCCTGAATTTTCTTTGCTATAAACCTCACGGAGCCCGAGACCTTTCCAACGAATGCAAAACCGTGGAAATCGGTTCGTGCGTTCTGGAGTTATAGCGTCAGGAAGGAAAACGACTTATTTTTATTATTGTTTATTTGCAATTCCGTTTTCCACACGATATTGTCTACTAAAAATCCCGGGAATATCCATTTAATGTCAACATTTCGATGCAAGTACATACTAAAATAACTACCTACCTGATTTCGACCTATAAGTAAGGTTTTTTAATGTTGTGGGTATGTTATTTTACGTTAGTTGTACTTGTAAGTAAACTAAGTTCTACTAAAATCTTGTTGTCATTTATTATAGTAACTCAACGTGCTGCAGTAAAATTTACCTACAAAACCGCTTACCAATATTAAAACAAAATCCCCAAAAGAGTTGTATTTGTATCTAAACATGTTCAAAATAAAAAGGCCGTCGCAAGCTGTTTGCCATTACTAACATAAGCATATATTAGCAGCAGGTGTGGGATATTGATATAATTTTAACGCAAGCGGCGCGGGCGATGTAAATGCATAAATAGATGAGGACATGTTTGAACATGTCTCAAAATTTGGCAGGACTCCATGGGCACACCTTTACCACGGACACGTAACCCTAATTTGATGGAGGTAAATAAAAAAAACGTTGATCTAAAAATGGTTGGTCGTATTTTTTGGTCGCGTGTGTCTTGCATAGGTGGAACCCTGGTTGTTGTGTTTGGTGTGATAAAGCAAATAAATTTAAGGGAAGTCTGAAGGTGGTGCCTGGGACTGAATAGTTGTGTAATAATCGGGTGTCATGAAGCTTTTTTTATCGTAATACAATCTTCAAATGAGGTCATCTAGGAGGTGTAAGAGTAGAAAATGAGCAAGAGAAAACGAATTGACGATATACTTAGCTAGAAATAAAGTGACCGCTGATATGACGAGTAAATAGAGAAGAATCGAAAAGAAAACATGCGAGGCAAAATGAATCGGAACAGGAGACTGGTAATGCTGATCTAAAATTAACCACTTTTATAGACTTTCCAAAAACTATTATGGTAGGTACTGATTAATAATAAACACGAAAATCATTTTACATAACATTATTGTATCATCTTTACATAAAATACACTTATATTACTGACAAAATAAAATTGAATAATCTAAAAAATCATTTTTGAAACATGATATCATACGCACTTGATCAAAAACAGCGGATGAAATTGCATTTTTTTTAACATTTATTCGAACCCCATTTTAGGGGTAGGACAAAACGGTAAAGCGAGATACTTGAGGTAGTATTTTCGCTGACACCATATATAGGGAGATATCACTAAAAAACACGATTCCTTTTGCCGTACCCCGGGGCACAGAAATAGTATTCTATTTCCAAATATTGATCGATATCTGTAGAAAAGATATTCTACTACAATAGGAGTACCTACTGAAGATGTTACAAATAGCTCTCAATCCTTAGAAAGATATAAATATTTTTAGGTTGTTTATCGTCATTGGCTTACTGCTGGTGTAGGCCTTTCTTTTGATATCGATACATTGGAACGAGCTTAGTACCTATAGTTTCTTTCTAGTTTCTGTTCCTTTTCAGATGCCCTTCACTTTCAAGGGTACAGTTTCCTTAGGTACAGGACAGTACTGCAACTTCGGAACGCATTCGAATTATAAAATGAATACGAGACGACACCTAAACCAATACTTAAACATACGAGTATGTATATACTTACAGAAGCTGTTACATTAGATTTCATTTGAGTTTGAAATTCTTTATACACGATTCAATTTGAGCATTTATTTAGGAGTCGGTCATTGTCCAAAATAATATTTATTGATCCTTTAAGAAAAAATAGTCATCGCGGTTTTTGAAACCAAAAATAACACAAACATAATGTGACCAAATACACTTTTATTTAAAACTTAACATTTGTGTTAAACAGTGGAGTTATACAGTGTGATCTGTTTAAGCCTTAGCCGCTCCAACTTTTTCAGCGAGCTCAATGCACTGTCTCACTAGTGACACGTAGCCAGCCAATATGGCTCGTTCTGAAACAATTCACTTTGTTGAAAAGTAAAAAAAATAAAGGTAGATTGTGTAGATACACAGTTAAGCCAAAAAAAAAGTTGGAAAAAAGAGAGGATAATAAGAGGATGATGAAAAATGAGATGACGGCGCGACATGACGGTAGATAGGGGAACAGTGTTTTTGGAAACAACCAAGTTTGATATTGTTTGCCTTACAGAGCATTGGTTAAAAGATTATCAAGTTATGTCTATTTGTTATGATAATTATCGTGTAGTTAGCCATTTCAGTCGTAAATGTATGATACATGGCGGATCGTTAATTCTTATTAAGAAATCTATTAAATGTAAAACTAGAAATGACATTGTTGAACTGTCGGTTGAACATACCATTGAATTGTCCTGTGTTGAGCTTGATAAGCATGTTATAGTATGTGTCTACAGACCCCCAAATTATCAGAATCTACCTATGTTTGATGCTATAATGGAAGATGTTTTAAATAAAATATGTACTAGTAGTAAATCTATCATCATCTGTGGTGATTTTAATGTTAATTTATTAGAAAATAGCTCCAATAGTATTAGATTGTTGAGTCTTTTTAAATCTTTTAATTTGTCACATGTTTTTATGGAACCAACCAGAGTGACAGCTTCTTCTGCCACTTGCTTAGATAATGTATTTTCTAACTGTGATTACTTACATAAGGAAATTGTTAATAAACTGCCATCTGATCACAGTGGCCAAACAATAACGTTTTGCGCCTATACACCTATTCAAAAAACTCAAATAAGGTATAGGCCAATTACAGATAAAAATTTAGCAAACATGAATAATACTATAGCAAGTAAATTATGTGATCATAGCTTTAATAATATAAGTGACCCAAATGAGTTCTACGCCGAGTTTTTTGGAATTTTAAACACACAATACAATCGTATTTTTCCTCTAAAAACTAAAACTATCTGCACAAAGTTCTTATTTAGTGATTGGGCAACACCAGGAATTCGCAAAAGTAGAGAGAAACTCTTTGAACTTTATGGTCTTAAGAGTCATAATATGAATAATATTAGCTTTCATAAATATGTAGCCAAATATTCAAAAACTTTTAAACGTGTATGTAAAACAGCTAAGGCTCTTTTTATTAGTGGTAAAATTAAATCAGCTGATGATAAAATTAAAACAACCTGGCAAATTATAAATAATGAGACAGGTAGGAATAAACAGCGTAATAACGAATTCAATTCAGAAACTGCACATGGTCCTATAAACACAGATATAGAAGTAGCTCAGGAATTTGAAAAGTTTTTTTCGAACATACCTCTTAAAACGACTGAGTCCTTAAATTCGTCACCCGCACTCTCTGCTGCCTTACTTAGAAATAATGTAAAGGCATGCCCGATGGAGTTTAGGTTTCGGCACACAAACCCCCAAGCTGTGATTAAAGCATTCAAAGATCTTAAAATTAAGTCAACAGAAGATCTCTGGGGAATGTCTGTGAAGGCCTGTAAATCTTTAATAGAAACCGTTGCGCCTTATTTAGCTTTTATATTTAATACCAGTGTAGACCAAGGAGTGTTTCCGGATCTCTTGAAGCATAGTAAGGTAGCTCCACTTTTCAAATCGGGTGATTGTAAAGATCCTAACAATTATAGGCCTGTGTCAATTTTGCCAGTTTTCAGTAAGGTGTTTGAAAAGTTAATGCTTGAACAAATGCTATGTCACTTCAATAGGAACTCCATCTTTCATGATCAACAGTTCGGTTTCACCAAAGGTCGCTGTACAACTGACGCCGGTGTTACCCTATTGAAGAACATTTTTAACTCCTGGGAGGAAGCGCAAGATGCCATAGGAATCTTTTGCGACCTCTCAAAGGCATTCGATTGCGTAAACCATGAAAAGCTTTTGCTGAAACTGGAACATTATGGAATTAAAAATACAGCTCTTGATTTACTCAAATCATACCTAAGAGATAGACAGGTTAAAGTTCAGATAAACGGTATAAACTCATTAGGGGCTGAAATGACTATGGGCGTGCCTCAAGGTTCTATTTTGGGTCCATTCCTTTTCTTAGTCTATATTAATGATTTACCCCATTTACTAAAAAATCAACCACAGATGGTGTTATTTGCGGATGATACATCGTTAATTTTTAAAATAGATAGACGTGCACAAAATCTAGACACTGTTAATGACTGTATTTCTAAGGTTCAAAATTGGTTTACTCTAAACAATTTAGTTCTTAATGAAAAGAAAACAAAATGTATTAGATTCACTTTGCCAAATGTTAGAAGTAGCAATTGCGACATTTTATTGAACGGAGAAAAATTGGATTTTATTAAACAGACAGTTTTCTTAGGAATCACGTTAGACGATAAATTACAATGGGGCCCCCACATAGCATCTTTAGCGGGGCGACTCAGCTCAGCCGCTTATGCTGTTAGAAAGATAAGACAGTTAACAGACGTCGAAACTGCGCGTTTGGTTTACTTCAGCTACTTTCACAGCATTATGTCTTATGGCATTCTACTGTGGGGCCGGGCAGCTGACATTGAATCCATTTTTATTTTGCAAAAGAGAGCCGTCAGAGCAATTTACAATCTAGGTCGTCGCGAATCTCTTAGGGAACTATTCAAAAAGATTAATATAATGACAGTGCCTTGTCAATTTATTTATGAAAATATAATGTATGTTAGGAAAAATCTTCATCTTTTTAATAAAAAAAAAAATGTAACCGCCTTCAAAAACAACCACAAAAAAGGGTAAAATAACCTACAAAATAACTTTTCTTTCAGAAGTCGGTGCCTTTATTTTTTTTTCATTTCATTGTTTTTTTTTTTTGCCACCGACTTCTGAAAGAAAAGTTATTTTGTAGGTTATTTTACCCTTTTTTGTGGTTGTTTTTGAAGGCGGTTACATTTTTTTTTTAAAAAAGTTTTTTATTTTACTCTTTTTAGTTTAAATATTCAACTCAAATTCTTGTCAAATAAATCATTCTCTTACATGTATGTGCACTAAAATTTTGTAATCCGTAGCACCGGTAACAACATCGCTCTAGTGCACAATATGCTAATAAAATTCCTTATCTCAAAAACCACTGAACCGATTTTGATGAAACTTGCAGTATTCCGTAAGTTAAACAATACTTAGTACAACAAAAAAAGAATTACTTAAATCGGACTTGTAGATCCAGAGATATGCGAACACAAACTGAATCAGTCGATGCCAACTCCGTTGAGGAGTTGTACCTTCCATCATCAGCTCATCCACCTGAGATGATGATTATCAGATGCAAATACTTGAACAGATTTAGAAAATATATGAAAATGGTACTATGTGCCTATAAAATTTGAAGGTTGCCCTCGATTTCCCTGGGATTCCATCATCAGATCCTGACCTGATGATCATGGGACCAATTGGAAAGTATACCCTTTCAAACAAAAGAAAAATTTTCCAAATCGGTCCAGGCGTCTTCGAGAAATCGGGGAACATACATAAAAAAAAAAAAAAAAAAAAAAAAAAAAAAAAAGATTCCGACGAATTGAGAACCTCCTCCTTTTTTTGAAGTCGGTTAATAAGCGATAGACATAATTTTAATACTAGAAATAAAGATAAAATTGATCAACCTTATTTTAGATTGTCCAAAGTCCAAAAATCTTTTATGGGGTACTGTGTTAAATGTTATAATAAAACTAGTATTTGCGCGTTGCGCGAGCTGCAAGCAGCTCGCGGGGTCGTGTTTTGTAGACGTATTATATAACCTTTATAAAATTTTGATAATCCATAAGAATCTTTAAATGAATTGGTAAATCCATAGTCCTTAAAAGATTTTGTAAATTATATAAAATATTTTTAATATTTTGAAAACCCTTTTGTACGGATTTATGTATGGACTTCTAAGTGAATCAACTGAATGTTTTTTTTTGTTCCTACAGTTGATTTACCTAAAATTCGGTACGAATAAACTATAAAATAATATTCCTTGTAAGCGACTAAGTAAATAATGAAATAAGTTCCTACTTTTATGCTTTTCAAAACTACTCTAACCCGTACTTTTGAAGAAATATACAAAAAAAGGGAGCCATGCTGAAAACGTTTGGCTGGCACGGCCCCCTTTTTTTCGTGTAACTTGAAAAATGTATAGCGTATTAAAAAGTTTCTTAGACTCAAGGTGTGTACTCTATTAACACTTTATATGTACTGCAACTGATAATGTGAATTCGTAATAACAAAATATAGGTGTAGGGGGTCGTGCTGAAAAAAAAAATTAAGAAAATATCTAAAAAAGACAACACAACCTTATTATTATTTATCAACCTTAGCCAAAAACTATTAAATAATAATTGATGTTTGGCAAGTAACATATTATGTACCGCATTGGTTTCTCATACAACTTGCTAAATTTGAAAAATAAACCATTGTTAGTTCATTCAGCACGGCCCTCTAAAGACGCCTATATCTTCACTACATAGTATAAACCAAAGTCGCTTCCCGCTTCCTGTCCACCTGTATCCTTACATCTTTAATACTTCTACAACATTCTTTTATTATCCTTCTTTTCACATATACACACACACACACACACATATTTTCCCTTGACTTCATTCATAACCCTTTTAATCAACATTTTACCTACATACCTACTAATTGCTAGCAATTTCACACATACACATACACACACACATACTTTCCCTTGACTTCATTCATAACCCTTTTAATCAACATTTTACATACTAATTGCTAGCAATGGACATAATACGGACTATGTGCGTCCAAAGTGTACTCGTATATGTACATGAAAAATAAATAAATATAAAACTATGATTATAACAAATTGTCATTGATAATCATGGCAAACAAACACTCCAACCCAAACTATTCGTCAATTATAAATAAATAAAACGGAACGTAAGGTAGTTCGAGATGAATACGTACCCAATGCGAGATCGTTATTGAACCATGTTACTGGTCAGTAGAAAATCTGACCGACTACGACTGTTGATCGGGAACGATTGGTTGCCCGGTCAACCGAATGCTCTGTAAGTAGTTAGGCTTTGGATTCTGATCAGAGTCGGCTTACTGCCGAGGACATGCTCTGGTTGGTGATGAAGTCAATAGACCCGAGTGGTTGCGAATTCGTCGTTGAGGTGAGTTGTCGTACCGGTGATGAGAGGTCAGTAAAGTGTGGTCGGTGTTGGTTGATTGCTGGGATGTCTTGCGTTGTCTGTGGCGCGAAAATCAGGATGGGAGTCGATGTCAAGTTGTGGATGCTATCTAGCTTGTGGTGGATAGGTTAAGACGAAAGATGTGTCCGTTAAAATGGGTAAAAGTTGTTGTCTTATCAGTAATGAGTCGTAATGTGCAAAGGTGTGGTTGGAGTCATTGTATTGGTTGAATGAGTTATATGGCATAGAGTTATGAGTTATATAGCAGATACGAAATAAAGTCTTAGTTACTTTTTATTAAAAAAATAATAAGTCTTGGACTGCTGTGTTCCACGAAGGTGTGGGTTTAAACGGCAGATCCTAAATGTCTCAGTTACTTTTAACTGTAAAGTAAAAATTAAAGACCCAGGGACTGCTGTAGTACGCGAAAGTGTAAATGGGAAGGGCAGATACCGAATGTTTTAGTTATTTTATACTAAAAAATAAAATAATAATAAGGCGTGGAATGCTGTGTTGCACGAAGGTGTGGGATGTCTCCGTTACTTTTAACTGTAAAGTAAAAAATAAAGAGCCGGTTACTGATGTAGTACGCGAGTGTGTAAATGGCAATGGCAGATACCGAAAGTAGTTTAGTTTTTTTTGTGTATATTTTTATTTATGTATATTTAGGTTAAGGTATTTTATCTATGGGTCTTTGTTACCTGAAATAAATTGTTTATTATTATTAAATACACCTCTAGTGTAAACTAAATAGAATATTAATCTTGCATGATATTCCTTTAAGTATTAATTTTTAGTATTACTTTTTAGTGTACTTTTTAGTATATTATAGAGATGTAAATTAAGCAGACTAAAAAATGTATGAATCAAAATGTAACTATTTTCAGTGCCACGCAAGAACAAGTGCTTCAATATGCAATTCTTTTTCTTTTTAAGTTAGTTCCTTAATAATATAAGTTTTGTAGGTTCCATTCAAATATATAGGTAAAAATATAAAAAATCTGACCCGTCTCAATTCAAAAGGCTTTGACTCGGTTTGGAAAGTTTCCTTTTTTTGTTTGTTTTCTATTTTTTTTGCATGTTTTTGTTTTTGTTTGTTTGGCATTTTTTTTGCATTATATTTTTTCCACAATCTTGTGTCTTCTGTTCATGGTCAAAGGATGATACGAATTGAGCATCGTCGTCGAAATAGTAAAAGCGTATCCATAGTTTATGTGTATGATTCGAAAGAATGTTCTGCGGATTCTGTTCTGTGATCCATGCAACGTGAATTTGGAGTACGTTCTATGAGTGATCTTGAATGCTAGATTGTAACGACATGAATGTCACCGTGTAAATTTGCAGAATAAGTAAGTAGACTATTACGGCATCAATGGAGTTCCATCCAGATCTCATATTCTATGCTATACAAAAATCAAAGCTGATGACGCAACTAAAAATATGTTAGTTTGTGAAGTAATATAGTGGTCAGGTTTAGTGGATATTCTGCAGAAAGCGACGCCTTGAACACGTTTTTAGATCAAAGGTTTTTAGATTCTTGTTTTCAAAATTTTCAAAATCTAAATTCAAAGCTGGATCACGTTGTTACAATTTGTTTATGTCCCTTCTTTCTTTTTTGGATCATTTTCTAAATCAGCACCTCCAAATCACTCGAAAACAATACCCATATCAATATTTTTGAATAAAATCAAGTCTGAGAAGTTGTCGAGAATAGAATAATAAAACAGGACCCCCTAAAACATTATAAAACTAATTCAATAAAAAAAAAGAAACAAAATTAAAAAAAAAAAAACAAAAAAATTGAGAATACCTTAGAATAGTTAAAAGAATTTTAAAATCCATTAGAGCACTTAAAAGATTTTAAAACCCCTTAAGAACCGCCTAATCCAATCTAAAATCTTATTAATAACTCAGAAGGGAGGCATAAAATTAACTTTTTACCCTGATGAGATGCACAATAGTAAGTCAAAAACTGTACAGTTCTGGTATGATACGAAGAGAGAATACAATAAGAGCAACATAAAAAAAAAATTGAACTGCTTAGCAGCCTTAAGTTTTGGTGAAATTTACGAAGAGACAGACTGTAATAACGCATTTAATGTATTCCACGACATATTTACGCTCTTCTATAAATTGTGTTTTCCCGAAATACTCGTCAAAAAGACCAATAAACCAATAAAAAAAACTAATGGCTTAGTAGGGGTTTAAAAATATCATGCTATAAGAAGAGAGCTTTGTACTATGCATATCAACACGATGCTATAAGTAAAAGTCACCACAAGAAAATATACCGCAATAAGGGTTCCGTAGTCATCATCATCATCATCAGCCGAAAAACGTCCACTGCTGAACATAGGCCTCCCCCTTAGACCGCCAAGCCGAACGACAATTCACCTACGCTGCGTCTTCCGGTCCGTGGTCGCCTCGAGAACTTTTCTTCCCCATCGGTTGTCAGTTCTACGAGCGATGTGGCCTGCCCATTGCCACTTCAACTTGCAAATTTTATGAGCTATGTCGGTGACTTTGGTTCTTCGCCGAATATCCATGTTCCGGATTTTATCCCGCAAAGAAACTCCGAGCATAGCTCTTTCCATCGCTCGTTGAGTGACTCTTAGTCTCTCTAAAAGGCCGGCAGTCAGAGACCACGTTTCAAAACCATATGTCATCACTGGCAACACACACTGGTTAAACACCCTTGTCTTGAGATACTGTGGGATTCTCGATGAGAAGATATCACGTAGCTTCCCAAACGCTGCCCATCCGAGTTGGATTCTTCGGGCGACCTCTTTCTCGAAGTTGGACCTACCTAACTGAACAATCTGTCCAAGGTAAGTGTAATGGTCTAAAACTTCGAGAGTATCATTCCCAACAACAACCGGTACGGGTACCACATGGACATTCGACATGACTTTCGTCTTGTCCATGTTCATTTTAAGGCCGACCCGTTGGGAAACGATACTGAGGTCGCTGAGCATAGCATTGAGGTGCTCCAACGATTCTGCCATGATGACTATATCATCGGCAAAACGAAGGTGAGTGATGTATTCGCCATTGATGTTGATGCCGAATCCGTTCCATTCCAAGAGCTTGAAAACGTCCTCCAACGCGTTCGTGAACAATTTCGGAGAAATAACGTCTCCCTGTCTCACGCCTTTCTGCAATTGGATTGGTTTCGTGCACTCTTCCTGAAGTCGGATGGACATGGTGGCGTTTCTATACAAACACTTCAACACTTCGATATACCTATAGTCGATATGACATCGTTGGAGGGACTGCAATACTGCCCAGGTTTCGATTGAATCGAAGGCCTTTTCATAGTCCACAAACGCTAAACATAATGGCCGATTATACTCCTCTGTCTTCTGTAAAATCTGGCGGAGTGTGTGTATGTGGTCTATAGTACTAAAACCTTTTCGGAAACCGGCTTGTTCGGGAGGCTGGAAGTCATCAAACCTGCGGTCGAGACGGTTCGTAATGACTCTTGAGAACAGCTTGTATACATGGCTCAGAAGTGAGATTGGCCTGTAGTTCTTCAACAAGGTGTTGTCACCCTTTTTGAAGAAACAAACAACCACACTCCTGTGCCATGCTTCTGGCGTAGTACCTTCGAGTATGACGGAATTAAATAACTTCTGGAGGACCAGAAGTACCGGTTTTCCACCCGCTCTCAGAAGTTCTGTTGTGATTCCGTCTTCACCCGGCGCCTTGTTATTCTTTAGCTGTTTAAGAGCCATTCTAATCTCGTACAGGCTGATGTCCGGGATATCCTCAGTGTAGTGACGAGTCAGTTTAGCTCTTGCGTCTCGAGCTGTACCGACACTGGGTTGTCGTGTTGATGTGTATAACTGTCCGTAAAACCTCTCAAGCTCTCTCAGGATATCCGGCTTCGTCGAAATGATGCTGCCGTCGTTAATCTTCAGCTTTGTCATTTGGCTTTGCCCAATAGACGAATTCTTTGCGAAGACTTTTGAGCCCTGGTTCCGCTCGATTGCCTCTTTGATCCGTGCCGCACTATAGGCACGCAGGTCAGGTCGCATTGATTTAGAGATTCGTCTATTGAGTTTGCCATATTCCGACATGTCAGCTGAAGATTGCAGCCTCATCTCGGCCCGGTCTTGCATCAACTTGATGGTTCCGTTCGAGAGCTTTTGAGGCTTATTGCGGCGAGGTGTCTTAAAGAACTTGGACCCCACAGCTTGGACAGTTTTCACCAACCTATTGTTAATCTCGTCCACAGTTTCGCATTCGGTTAGGCACTGGAAGCGATTGTGCAGTTCGAGTTGAAAGTCTTCGGGGTTCTGGATGTGGGCATGTCGGAGCGTGGACTTCACCAGACGAGACCTTTCAAGCTTCATATTGATATTCAATGTGCCTCTGACGATTCGGTGATCGCTACCGGTTTTCAGCTTGGCGATTACAGAGACATCACTGAATATTCGCTTCTTGGTCGTCATGATGAAGTCGATCTCATTTCTGGTAGTGCCATCGGGGCTCATCCACGTCCACCTCCTGGATGGCCGCTTCTGGAAGTAGGAGTTCATTAAATGAAGTTCTTCCTTTTCCATGAAGTCGAGTCGCTGGCCCCTATGGTTTCGCTGCCCGTACCCAAATGGCCCCACTCTCAACTCATCGCCATTCCGTGCGCCCACCTTCGCGTTGAAGTCCCCCAAAACAACGGTGAAGTATGTTTCGGAGGTATGTATGGCCTCGGATATCTCCTCATACAATGCCTCTACTTCATCATCAGAATGTGTCGAGGTCGGCGCATATACCTGTATGCGCCGACCTCGACCTTCAACAAATACCGGTTGGTTATTCTGAGTATAAGGTATGCTACCCTACTCGACACACTGTCGACTTTCACAACGTTGTTGATGAGGGACCTGCGGACGAGAAATCCAACACCACCCTGGGATTTACGGTCTCCTTCCCGGTAGAAAAGCATGTTGCCGGAATCTAGAACTATCGTGTCCTGACCCTCTCTTCGGACTTCAGATAATCCCAAGATATCCCAACGCATTTTGCTCAATTCTTCCTCCAGCTCGATAATCTCCTCATCGGTCCTCAGTGTGCGGATGTTGTGTGTTGCCAGGGCCAAAGTCCGTTGGGGGTGGTAACGGGGCATCTGCCGGGGATTCTTAGCACCCCCTGCTCCGCCGTTACCCGATCCGCTACCCAGACCAGGAATAACGGAGCTGCCGGGGACTGGGGGCCGTGTGCTATTGTTGTCAATCATAATGGGGGGGGGGGGGGTTTGCCATAATCCCCACGCTTGGCAGGCGGCTTTGCGATCTCAGTAAGGTCACCGAAAGTTTACAAAGGACGCTGCCGCCCGTCCTTCGGTGGCTAGACGTAGTTTAAGGACGTACCCGGGTCCACCAGTTCCGTAGTAGCAAGCATAGATTTGGGATATAATTATATTGAGATTAGTAAGTAATATACACAAACAATAAAAATAACTTTGTTTTTCATAGTGTTTGTATGAATGGCAACGTTATATTTGCGGTTTTTAAAAATGTACTATATCTCAAAAACTGCTAACTGTATCTCATCCAAACCAATTTTCGTTGGAAGTTTTTGTTGAGGTCTACATTATATGTTTTTTTAGATTTATCATTCTCTTTTTTAGAAGTTACAAGGGGGCATTTTACCACTTTGGAAATGTCTCTCGTGCAAACTGTTCAGTTTAGAAAAAAATGAAATCAGTAACCTCAAAACCTCAACATCATTTTTAAAGACCTATCCATAGATACCCCACACGTATGGGTTAGGTGAAAAAAAAATTTTTGGGTTTCAATTCTAAGTATGGGGGGCACCCCCAAAATTTGTTTTGTTTTTATTTTTGTATGAAAATCCTAATGCGGTACACGTAATACATTTACCTACCAAGTCTCAACAGGATAGCTGTTATACTTTCGACAAAAAAGTGGCTGTGACATACGGACGGACAGACAGACAGACAGACATGACGAATCTATAAGGGTCCCGTTTTTGCCATTTGGCTACGGAACCCTAAAAATGCATATCAAAATCACAACAGATAAACAACAACAATTTTTTTTAATAATTCTAAGAATAAATACAAAGCGACATGGTCAATCATAAAAAATAACTTGAACAACGCTAATAACAAAAACTACTTAAATTAATTATTAATCCATGATAAAAAAAATTGATAATCCGAATGACATATGTGATCAATTTAATAATTATTTCATTGAGCTGACACAAAAGTCTAATAATAATAATCATGACCTAAGCAACATTGACAATAACATAAATACATTATTTTTGACTCCTGTAAATTAAGTTGATGTCTTTAAATTAATTAATTCACTAAATAACACGAACTCGACCGCATATGATGAAGTAACCACTAAAATTATTAAATTAAGCGCGAAAATTACACCCCCCCCCCTTAGCTACCTTATAAACCTAAACCTCTCATTTGAACAAGGTGTTTTCCCATCTAAACTAAAAGAGTCTATTTATTAAACAACTTTTCAAAAAGGGCAACTTTCTGATGGTAATTATATGCCCATTACGCTGATTCCAATCTTTGCAATTTTTTTTGAAAAAGCATTGTATGACAAAATAAAGATTGAGACATGACATAACATCATTGTGGAGAGTTCATCATCATCACCGTTTGGTTTCAGGAAAAATTGTTCACCAAGTCTAGCCAGTTTTTCCCTAGTAAAACTTATTACCGAAGCTCTTAACAATAAAATGTCTGTTCTGTCTGTTTTTTTGGATATGAGCAAAGCATTTGACTTCGTCTCACATGAACGACTACTATACAAATTAGAGAGGTACGGCATAAGAGGCAAGGCGCATGAATGGCTTAAAAACTACCTGTCTGATCGCCAACAGAGAACTGTTATCTCTAAGATAGTAAAAAATAAAAGGACGACATATTGCTCAGAATTAAAAACTAATAGTTCTGGCGTTCCACAGGGAAGCATACTGGGCTCGCCACTATTCACATTATACACCGTGTTCCGGACGATATACATAAACTTCGACCAGATGTTCAAACCACGGAAGTAAGCATTTTTCATTATGGACACATTAATAAATTCTTATTTTTTATTTTTTGTTAATTTTCATACAAACTAAATACCTAGACGTAAATAACCCGATATGCATGCCTCTTTATCCGAATTGGCAACGTCATTCATAACATTTGGCGGGCTGAAACAAATGAAATGCAAATAGTATTTGATAGATTTCAAATTAAGATACTTTCTCACTGCATAGCTCAATTAAATTTCATTAAATGAAATTACAAATATCTTTGTAACGAAGCCTTTTTAAGTACTACTTCCTTTGTTGGATTTGATTTGTAAAAGCCATAGAAGTATTTGCTAAAGTTTATGGATAACGTGAAGAACACGGTGTATATAAATGACCTCAGAAAATGTTTAAAATATGAATGTATACAATTTGCAGACGGCACTACTTTGACGATTAAATGCTTCAATAAAACTCACATAGAAAATAATACTAACACTGAATTAATAAATGTAATAAAATGGCTGGAAGACAATAATCTTCATGTTAATATTAATAAATCCAAAATAGTTCAATTTCAAACATGCAACTCGTCATAAACACCATTGCAGTAACAACTCGACATGATAATACCCATATAATTTTGCAACCAGAACCAGATGCTTTATTTTTAGGTATAATAATTGACAGCAAACTGAACTGGAAGGAGCATGTAGAAAGAGTATGCAGCAAGCTTGATAAGTTTGTATGTGCTCTTCGCAAGTTACGATTAGTGTCTAGTAAACAGTTCTAAATGCTATCATGGGTACCTATGTTTCATCGGTATTGCGTTACGATCTAGTGATATGGGGTAACTCAGTGGATAAACAGGGTGTTTGGCAGAACGTTGAACATACGAAAATGGTGGATAGGTGGGGTCATCTGCTACTTATTGAGCCCTAATTTATTTGGCCATGGCCCACTGGATATTTAAAAATTTTTTTTTCTTCTTGTTTCACCATTTTCTTAACTTTAAAGTGTATTTGTTATTAAAAATGGGTAAAACAGGCAATATTGGCCAGGGCCAAATAAATTAGGGCTGAGTAAGTAGCAGTTGACCCCACCTATCCACCATTTTCGTATGTTCAACGTTCTGCCAAACACCCTGTAGACAGGGCGTTCAAAGTACAAAAGAAATGTATCAGAGCCATGAGTGGCGCAGAATATTTAGACCATTGAAGGCCGTTATTTAAAGAATTAAAAATTCTCCCACTTCCGTGTCTGTATATTTTTGAAGTTTGTTTATTTGTAAAAAAATATCCTCATAAGTCTCTGAAAGATTAAATAAAAAAAAAAATGCCGGGAAATTATTAGTACCTGCTCAGAGATTGCAACTTTATAGTAGAAAAATGCTAGTTGTATGACAGTTAAAATTTAAAATAAATTACCACCTACCCTGACAACAGCACCAATTAACAAATTAAAATTTAAAATGGTTGCTTGGCTCTTAGACATGTGTTTTTATTCGGTAAATGAATTTTTAAATCATACTTTCTGACATTGTTGACATGATGATCTCTGTCTCTGTCTCTGTCTCTGTCTCTGTCTCTGTCTCTGTCTCTCTATCTCTGTCTCTGTCTCTGTCTCTGTCTCTGTCTCTGTCTCTGTCTCTGTCTCTGTCTCTGTCTCTGTCTCTGTCTCTGTCTCTGTCTCTGTCTCTGTCTCTGTCTCTGTCTCTGTCTCTGTCTCTGTCTCTGTCTCTGTCTCTGTCTCTGTCTCTCTATCTCTGTCTCTCTATCTCTATCTCTATCTCTATCTCTATCTCTATCTCTATCTCTATCTCTATCTCTATCTCTATCTCTATCTCTATCTCTATCTCTATCTCTATCTCTATCTCTATCTCTATCTCTATCTCTATCTCTATCTCTATCTCTATCTCTATCTCTATCTCTATCTCTATCTCTATCTCTATCTCTATCTCTATCTCTATCTCTATCTCTATCTCTATCTCTATCTCTATCTCTATCTCTATCTCTATCTCTATCTCTATCTCTATCTCTATCTCTATCTCTATCTCTATCTCTATCTCTATCTCTATCTTATCCTTATCCTTATCCTTATCCTTATCCTTATCCTTATCCTTATCCTTATCCTTATCCTTATCCTTATCCTTATCCTTATCCTTATCCTTATCCTTATCCTTATCCTTATCCTTATCCTTATCCTTATCCTTATCCTTATCCTTATCCTTATCCTTATCCTTATCCTTATCCTTATCCTTATCCTTATCCTTATCCTTATCCTTATCCTTATCCTTATCCTTATCCTTATCCTTATCCTTATCCTTATCCTTATCCTTATCCTTATCCTTATCCTTATCCTTATCCTTATCCTTATCCTTATCCTTATCCTTATCCTTATCCTTATCCTTATCCTTATCCTTATCCTTATCCTTATCCTTATCCTTATCCTTATCCTTATCCTTATCCTCATCCTTATCCTTATCCTCATCCTTATCCTTATCCTCATCCTTATCCTTATACTCATCCTTATCCTTATCTTTATATGGTTTCTACTTTTCCGAGCCTTTTCTATACGAATCCGTAAAAACAACAAAACACGGGTCTCTTAGTTTCTGAGATACGATTGGGAGGGGGGGGGGAGGCTAAAAAGGGGAGGCCAAAAAGGGGAGGCTTGGTACTTTTGTCCTACTCATGAGAGTTACTTGTAAGTTTGCTGTCCGTCACCCCTTAGTTACGCTTCACCCACTCAACCTTCGTTACGCGACGTAGGTCGCCGGCTCGCTTCGCTCGCTACCTCCCTTAGCTCGCCACCTCCCCCCTTCGCTCCATTCAGTCTCGTCGGTTCGCTCCACTCAAGACTTACTTACCTACCACCGGAAAGCTGTAGTGACCTTATCCCTACGCTACGCTACGCTTCATTTTACCGCTACCTAGTTTCCGAGATACGATGGGGGAGGGGTGAAGGGGGGAGAGAGGGGACTTTTGAGAAATGATTTTGATCAACCCTTGATATGAATCTGAAAAAAAATGTGCCAACTTGCCAAGTCTTTTAACTTCCGAGATTAGCCTAAAGGGGGGAGAAGGGGGAAATTTTGAAAAATAGGTTTTACTTTTCCGAGCCTCCTCTATACGAATCCGTAAAAACAAACAAAACACAGGTCTCTTAGTTTCTGAGATGTGATAGGGAAGGGGGAGGGGTGCAAAAAGGGGGGTTTGGCACGTTTCCCCCAATCGTGAAAGTTACTTGTAAGTTTGCTGTCCGTCACCCCTTAGTTACGCTTCACCCACTCAACCTTCGTTAAGCTATGGAGGTCGCCGGCTCGCTTCGCTCGCCACCTCCCCCCTTCGCTCCACTCGGTCTCGTAGGTTCGCTCCACTCAAGACTTACCTACCATCGGGAAACTGTAGTGACCTTATCCTAACGCTACGCTACGCTTCATTTTACTGCGACCTAGTTTCCGAGATACGATGGGGGGAGGCGTGAAGAGGGGGAGAGGGGGGAGTTTTGAAAAATGATTTTGACCAACTCTGTGCCCCTTGACATGAATCTGAAAAAATAACTTTGCAAGTCTGTTAACTTCCGAGATCCGCCTAAAGGGGGGAGAAAGGGGGCAAGGGGGGGACTTTGAAAAGTGGTTTTTACTTTTCCGAGCCTCCTCTATACGAATCCATAAAAACAAACAAAACACGGGTCTCTTAGTTTCCGAGATACTATAGGGAGGGGGGTGGGGTGCAAAAAGGGGGGTTTGGCACGTTTCTCCCACTCGTTACTTGTAAGTTTGCTTGTCGTCACCCCTGAGTTACGCTTCACCCACTCAACCTTCGTTACGCTACAGAGGTCGCCGGCTCGCTTCGCTCGCCACCTCCCCCCTTCGCTCCACTCGGTCTCGCAGGTTCGCTCCACTCAGAATCTACCTACCACCGGAAAGCTATCGTGACCTTATCCCTACGCTACGCTACGCTACGCTACGCTACGCTACGCTTCGCTTTACCGCTACCTAGTTTCCGAGATACGATGGGGAGAGGGGTGAAGGGGGGGAGAGAGGGACTTTTGAGACATGATTTTGATCAACCCTTGATATGAATCTGAAAAAAAAAAATTGCCAAGTCTTTTAATTTCTGAGATCCGCCTAAAGGGGGGGGGGGGGAACTTTGAAAAATTGTTTTTACTTTTACGAGCCTCCTCTATACGAATCCGTAAAAACAAACAAAACACGGGTCTCTCAGTTTCTGAGATACGATAGGGAGGGGGGAGGGGTGCAAAAACGGGGGTTTGGCACGTTTCCAACATTCGTGAAAGTTACTTGTAAGTTTGCTTGTCGTCACCCCTGAGTTACGCTTCACCCACTCAACCTTCGTTACGCTACGGAGGTCGCCGGCTCGCTTCGCTCGCCACCTCCCCCCTTCGCTCCACTCGGTCTCGCAGGCTCGCTCCACTCAGAACCTACCTACCACCGGAAAGCTATCGTGACCCTATCCCTACGCTACGCTACGCTTCGCTTTACCGCTACCTAGTTTTTCCGAGATACGATGGGGGGAGAGGTGAAGAGGGGGAGAGGGGGGAGTTTGGAAAAATTATTTTGACCAACTCTGGGCCCCTTGATATGAATCTGAAAAAAAAATTGTTCCAAGTCTGTTAACTTCCGAGATCCGCCCAAAGGGGGTAGAAGGGGGACAAGGGGGGAGATCTTTTAAAAATGGTTTTTACTTTTCTGAGCCTCCTCTATACGAATCCGTAAAAAAACAAAACACGCGTCTCTTAGTTTCCGAGATACGATGGGGGGAGGGGCGAAGAGGGGGAGATGGGGGAGTTTGGAAAAATGATTTTGACCAACTCTGGGCCCCTTGATATGAATCTGAAAAAAAAAATGTTGCAAGTCTGTTAACTTCCGAGATCCGCCTAAGGGGGGGAGAAGGGGGCAAGGGAGGGGGGAACTTTGAAAAGTGGTTTTTACTTTTCCGAGCCTCCTCTATACGAATCCGTAAAAAAACAAAACACTGGTCTCTTAGTTTCCGAGATACGCCGTGGAGGGGGGAGAGGGGGGGCGAAAAGGGGAGGTTTGGGATTTTTCCCATACTCACGAGAGTTGCTTGTTTACGAATCTGTCAAAATATACCCACCTTCCCCTTCACCATCTGGGAGAACAATTATGTCAGTCAGTGAGTGGTAATCGAGCTTTATATAGTATAATAATACCTAGCGAAATTTTAACCCTAAATGAAAGAAAGTTTAAAAGTTATATAAAAAATACACTTAGTAAACAAGCATATTATAAATTAGAAGATTATATCCAAGATAAAAATGTTTGGAAACATGCTGGTCCTGCTCCATAGTACAATGTAGGGCTTAAGCAGAATCAAACTGGTTGAAATTTGAATGCTCACACACTTTTTATATTTGTAAAATAGCTGTAATTGCAATATTTTGTTAAAATGTGAACACCATGTACCTATTTGCGTTTTTTTTTTATTTCTTATTATTTTATTTTTTTATAATATTTAGTCTATATTTTCAAGGTACATTGCTTTCACATTATTTATTTCAAATGATGTTATAAAAATATTGTAAAACATGTTTAAAAAGAGTAAGTATGGAGTTTCTTGCCCATTCTTCTTCATACAACCTACCTTTGCGAATGGGTGTAGATTCAATCCCATCCCATCCCATTTCCTTAATTTTAATATTTCGACGTTTAAAAGTGCCTCTTTGATGGCCTATTTGAAATAAAAGATTTGACTTTGACTTTGACTTTGACTTTGACTTTGAGTGTATAAGACGGGGACGTTAATTAATCGCGAGGTATAATGGGGACATACACTGTTTAGGCATACTTAACACAACACTAACGTAGAGCAAGCGCCATCAGAACGTCATTTGCAAGCGGCCAGACGCAAAATATGGTGTCCTGTTGGCGCTTGTGCTACGTTAGTTTTGTGTTAAGTTTACCTTAGGTGTGTGATTTCCCATCATACCTTGTGTCCCCGTCTTATACCCTGTTCCCCTATAAAGGGGAGAGCTAAAGAAAAAATCGTGTTGACATGATGAGACGGGTACAATGATGGCAAAGTTAAATTTAATGTAATCACAGGTAGAGAAACTGAAAATTTTTTCTCTTACAATATCAATTCAACTTTTTATGCACCTGCCATGTTATTTCTCCACCACTCTTGGTTGACTGGTAGATAATGCCTGAGGCATTAAGTCCGCCTATATACCTTTTTATTGTATGATGTTTTATATAAATAAATATAAAGTGCCTTAGCGCAGTAACACATTATTATCTGCCAAGATAGTATTGTCGATTTGTAAATAACATAGTTCTCGTAGGTTATGGCGCACATTTACTTACAAACCCGTAAACAATCTCAGAGTATGACGAGAAAATTAAATAATCCTTTAAAGCAGAACTTTCATTAACTTCTCAACTAGTCTAGTCTAAGCCCTTGCTATCGTTTATACAAACTACGTGCAAAGTATTAGAATAAAACTTATCCATAAGTCTGAGGATAATTTTAATAGAGTTTCCACTATTCCAGAGCTTATTCTTTGAAGGTTTAAAACTATAGAACTTGACGCTTTGTCTTCGGAATATCGAACAGTGAATGTAAGGTGCGGTAAAGTCAGACAAAGTTTTGATAACGTTCAATCTTTGTAGATTTTTCTGAAAGTTTTATTGCACGTGATGTGTTTTGATAATGAGTGTAGATGAAGTATTTGTTTTGAGAGCTTCATGAAATATCTTAAGAGTACATGAAATATCCTGAAAAGCAATTCGAAACAGTTCGATCCATAAAAATAACAAAGCTATTACCACATTCATTCCAAAAAATGTATCGAAATAAAAACCGAGCCGATTGTTGCGCTAATACTCACAGTGAATTCACACAAACTAGAAAAAGGGTTCACTGAACTAACGCCAGAATATAATCGCATCAAAAATTATACACCACGCAACAATAACCACAAACAAAAAGCCGCGCGGCCATTTGTAGACCATTTTTAGACATATTCATATTCCAATAATAGTCAATTTCGGCGCGAAAAACCGTGACATTTACGGATGCGGGTAAATCAATTCGGAGACGGGTGCAAACATTACCCATGTCAGCAAAGCGGGAAGGTTCCGTACTAGCTATTGTTTTGTGCAAAAATGATTTGAACCCTATTCTGAGGGCATAAATACTAAGTTGCGGTGTTTGGCAATAATATTTCTGTGCGTTCATCGCGACAAGGCTGGAACAGACTGTTGTCATAGATAACAGAACGGCCAGCCGAACAACTCAGGTAAACATTGGTTTTGTCGAATATTATGCGGATAAAATTTCAGGTATTCTTTGTTTCCACCTCATGAAACCCTCGTTTCTTATCGTTTTCCTTTTTATACTTTTTGCAGTACCTTTTTTTGTCGAATTTTCGGAAAATTATTATGTCTTTAGTCAATTTCGGACTGAACTAAACTGAAATTCGTCTGAAATACCCCTCGGATTTATCTGATATTTTTACAAATTGAAGGAATACCTAGATACTCCATTGATATTGCAGTTTATATCTCAATAATGTCAATACTGAAGTACTTTAATTCTGAATTTCATTGTAAAACTGAAGAGGCTCCATCACTTATGTAGTATTCATGTTATTTTATTGAAAAAGTACTGAATACTGTAGGAAAACTGAATATAGGCAATTTTCATCAGCTTTTCCAAAAATAAATACAGAATTTATAAAGGATTTATGCCAGTCCAGTCGAATCCACTTACCCGAGGTACAGCCGAGCTCCTAATAACAGGGTGTGAGATGAGGTGTGGTGAGGGACGCAGGCATGGCGTCCGGGGCGCGGGGGCCGGGGGTTGTCCGTCAGTTGTACCGATCGCGGGACCAGCTGATTGATGACGCCGATTAGTGATGCCCAACCCGCCCACGAATAAATTGTCGACCGATTTTTTGCTTCGTAAACTTAAGTCTGAACCCGCCTTTTTATATGTCGGAAACGAGACTTGACGTTGTGTGTTAATGGAAAAAGGATTCGAGAATAATTTCAGATTTGAACGCGTGCCTACCTACCTACATTTTGTATTTTTGTTTATTTTTTTAAACGTTATTTGGTCACTATATCTTACCCAACCGATTACTGGTTCATACAGGAAGTATTTCCACTAAGGGTCGGCTCAGACCGAAACGTGACGCTGCGCGCACATTTCAATAGAGCTATTAAAAATCGAATTCTATTTCCTACACGAAAAGACACACCTGTCACAATCCGGCGCGGCGCAGCGCGGTGCCGCGCTGCATTTTAATAGCGACTCAAAATCTAACCTTATTTACGACAAGAAAAGATACACATTTGAAGTATCGTTGCATCACGTCGCTTTTCATCGCGTCTCGGTCTAACTGACCGTAACTATTGGATTGTAACGTCACTTAGAATTGAAACAACGGTGTATCTTCCGAATTTTATGAAGTAATTTAGGTTTTTAAACGGATTAAAATAAACAACGCAAATAATGTAATTAAAATACTCGTATCACATTCAATATTCTCGGAAGTTTTCACAATATGGTAAATCTCAGTGTTTACGTAAATGTTGGTATGAAAACCCAAAATTCGGTTTAAAATTACGATATCGATATGAAAAACCGATATTCCTGATGCTTTTGTTCAAATACGACCCAGAAAACTGCAAAATCATCATTGGATACCTCTGTTCCGTTTAAGAGTTGAAATAATTTCAGCTTTACGCTTTATTTATTTTCCATAATGGCAAATGAATCAGCGTTTTTTCCTTTACAGGCGAACAAATGGCGCCTATTTATTGAAAAAACACGTTTTATTAAAGTGTAACAATGAAATAATTGCTTACATATTGCTGAATCTCTAACAGAAATCTAAATAACATAATTATGAATTCTGAATTTATTAAAATTAAACATGGACTCAGTTTTAAATATTATCAGGCGTCATTGTTTGAATTCAATCTTATTGAGCACACGAATACTCTTCAGTGAATTGAATTATTTCTGTGTCAGCAAATATTGGAAAATATTACGATGTTTAAAATTGAATAAACAGATCCTTTTGTTTGGGTTTACAAAAACAATATACATACAATACTATACCTAAGTGTACTTCATTTAGACCTTTATTGGCTAAGTCTATGACATCTGAAAAAATACATTATGAGTTATGTTACACACTTATTTAGCAATAACTTCTACCCGCGACTTCGCCCAGTAATTATAGTTTTCCATCAGTAAAATAGTTTTTTTTTTTTATAATTATGTCTCAGTTTCGGAGATTACTTCCTACAAGGAAACCTAGTATATCAGCCTATAATGTTCCCACTGCTGGGACACAAGCCTCTTCTTTATGCGGGCCTAGTGCTAGTTGATATATCCTCGAATTTTTGGTTATAGAGCGTGCCGGTTTCTTCGAAACTTATCTATTATTTGCATATTTTTCATGAAATATGCGTTTTAAAATAAGTAGTAAGGCTACAAGCACTCTTTATTACCGGCTTACTTCTTCCACGTCATCTTCAGCCTATAGTAATCCACTGCTAGACATCGGCCTCTCTGATCGCACGTCATTTCACTCGATCACCAGCTACACAGCTCATCCAGCTGTTACTGGCCACCAAGCATATAGGTGCCTATTATATCGAAATCTTTATATACGTACATACCGGTAAGAACCAACACGTCGAGGTACTTGTAACAAAACCCACAAACATGTGATCCACTCCAAGATAGGAAACATTAAAACAAATTACGTTCATTCTGCAGCTAATGGCAATCTTGATTAGCATAGTACGATGGAGTACGTAAGCGATACTAGAACTACGTACAGGGTATGTACGGGGTACGTAAGCTCTACGTGAGTAGTAGGGTGCGGTAAAGCCGGTAAGTAACAGTTGCGAAAACTATAAACTATAGCATCCGACGTACCGCGTTGAAGTCAGTCGATAATAAATCGCTAACTTGCTGTGGAATTACTCGGACCGTAGTCCATAGAGTAGGGAAGTATTTGCAATCTGTTTTATGCCTAACAGCAAGTGGTTTAGATAGGATAATTGCGCGAGTCGACGGTAATGCCAGCCACCAAAAAGATGTCAAAATCATATACTGACGGCTGATAAAATCAACACATTTTAAACATCAATTTTGCATAAATCAGACACACAAAGCGCCATATAAACAACAACATTGACTGGAATTTAATTGATCTTCTGACTGACTAAAGTTGGTGCTTTTCGTGAGTATTACATTGTATAGTTACGTACATAATTTCTAAAGTTTTTTAATGTGTATTTACACTTTATACAACTTTATGTCTCAAATAATGTAACCAGTAAAACGAATTCGATTTTCCAAATCATCATCATCATCTTCCTGCCCGTACCCCATTTACCTTAGGGTCAGCGCAACACGTTTTCTTATTCCATTCTCCCCTGCCAGACGTCAAAACAGTCATCATTTACTCCTTTTACATTCATATCATTTCTGACACAATATATCTTTTCTTTGGCTTTCTTCTTCCTTCTTCAAATAATCACCAGATCTCTCAGTGTCACAAACTTCTTTGCGAGATGATAAAAAAGGTGCCAGAATTTAAAAAGTGTCTGTTCTGTGTATTTTCCATGGTCAGTGTAAGCTAAGGGCAGGCACACGTCGGACGCCTGCCCCGGCCGGACGCGCCGCGTCTACACCATCCGCTCCCGACCCCGTGTTATATCAACCGCCATATTACACCTCGGTTTTATTTCATACCTCTTTTTGGAGGTAACATTTAAAATATTTACGAAATGAAGTAGATTACGATATCGTGTGGACTAACAACTCCCATGAACTAATTACTTGGGGACATTTGTTTATCGTGGTAAAATCATAAAAATTCACAATAATTCAACAATCAAAATTACTGTCAGACTTGTACTGACTAAAATCCACAGTGATCATTCCATAGCCTTTTACGTGCCAGGGTCACGGTTACCTGATGAGACAGTCCCGCAACCCCGGAGATAGTCCCGCGAACCCAGAAACATTCCCGCGATCCCGGAGACAGTCAGGAACCCCGGAATTTGGAGACAATATGAGACTTTGTGTAAACGAGAGAGAGAGATAAGGGAGGTTTAACCATACTTTTGATTTGATAAATTATTATAGTAAGTACAACACTTAGACTGGGTAGAAAATAGCAGGAAAAAATAAAATAAATATATTTATAATATAAATACATAAATTACAAACTGTATGAACATGAACCTGGCAAAAAGAGTATGATCAGATCACTGCGATGAATCTTACTGATATAAGTAACTGCACTGCGCAACTTAATAGGTACATGGCCCTAATAATACAGGTTTCTTCATTTAATAACTGATAATAACACACTAACCACCATCGTTGCACTCGGTGCACGGGACCATGGCCTCCGGAGCATCTCCAGCACCTGTGTTGCCAATTTCTACATGTAGACCTCCAGGGGCTGTAATAGTGAAAATAGAGTTGTGAAATCTTAAAAAAAAAGTCGGACAGACCAATCAGTTAAACCGGACATTTGAGTAAAGAGACCGGACAACTTTAAATTTTCAGTCCTAGGATATATGACCACTTTAAAGCAAGGTTCCGTTCAACTAAACAAGCTACCCCCTCGCAGAATAACGGCGCAAGTCAGCGCAGCTAGTGCTAGTTCATTCGCGTGCGTTATTAGCGATAAGGTGAGATGGCGGGGCGCGGCGGGCACCAAATAATGACAATTTAAAACTTTTTCAAAAAAAATGTAACCGCCTTCAAAAACAACCACAAAAAAGGGTAAAATAACCTACAAAATAACTTTTCTTTCAGAAGTCGGTGCCTTTGTTTTTTTTCATTTCATTGTTTTTTTGCCACCGACTTCTGAAATAAAAGTTATTTTGTAGGTTATTTTACCCTTTTTTGTGGTTGTTTTTGAAGGCGGTTACATTTTTTTTGAAAAAGTTTTTTATTTTACTCTTTTTAGTTTAAATGTTCAACTCAAATTCTTGTCAAATAAATCATTCTCTCTCAAGTGCACAATAAGCTAATAAAATTCCCTATCTCCAAAACTACTGAACCGATTTTGATGAAACTTGCAGTATTCCGTAAGTTGAACAATACTTAGTACAACAAAAAAAGAATTACTAAAATCGGACTTGTAGTTCGAGAGATATGCGAACACAAACTAAATCAGTCGACGCCTACTCCAAGCCGTTGAGGAGTTGTACCTTCCATCATCAGCTCATCCACCTGAGATGATGATTATCAGATGCAAATACTTGAACAGCTTTAGAAAATATATGAAAATGGTACTATGTGCCTATAAAATTTGAAGGTTGCCCTCGATTTCCCTGGGATTCCATCATCAGATCCTGACCTGATGATCATGGGACCAATTGGAAAGTATACCCTTTCAAACAAAAGAAAAATTTTTCAAATCGGTCCAGGCGTCTTCGAGAAATCGGGGAACATACATAAAAAAAAAAAAAAAAAAAAAAAAAAAAAAAAGATTCCAACGAATTGAGAACCTCCTCCTTTTTTTGAAGTCGGTTAAAAAGTATAACAAAAGCAGGACAAGCCGTCTAATTTAGCCGGACATGCAACTAAAAAGTCTGTGTGCAGCAAAGACATTATCTTTTGTGTGCAGCTTTATTCGAATGCCTGGCAACGCTAAGTGGAAACATACTATTTTAAGAATAGAATTGCTTTTAATTACGGCATAAAGAGGAGTTGAAGAAGGTAAAAGGTAATCATAACTTCTTACATTCTGAATTCTGGACGAGATCACCAACAGTATCCAACACTGCTTCTGTGTTATTCATAATATCCACTGTGTCCAGAAAAACCTTTAACTGTTCCATATTGTGTTACTATCGACTTCTACAGAAGATTAAGACTCTTTCTTAAAGAAAAATATGTTTTTAACAATTAACTAAAACTACAACTAATATTCAACAGCTATTTTCTTATTTTGTGACATTTTTGTCAATCATGACATTTCACATTAGGTACCATATTTTGTGAATCAGCAAATCAAAGGAGGCTGTTTATAAAATATTAACCTTTGCTGCGGCTTCACCCGCGTGGTAGGTAGTCGAAAATTATCACGATTACAGCTGCTGGGTCAGCGTAATACTTATGTAACTGGTAAATTTAAAGTTAATCATCATACTTTTCAAATAAAAGAAGGTTTAATTCAGGGACTTAAGGCGCGGTGTTATCTCAATATTCCCAAAAATTGGTTTCTTAGAACGTCGAGTATGACGTAATGTAATAAAAATAAGCAACGCGAAAAATACAGTGAACAGAGAAGGGTATAAAGAAGAATTTAAACCGAACAGAATAATAAATAATAAATAAGAGTTTGATATTCCCAATAAAAATTGGGAAGTTGTAGCACAAAAATAAACTTTGACGTCGAAGATCTCTGTATTTCCAGCGATAACAACAGTTTTTTTTTTAAGAATTTAGTAGGCTTTCCATTTTTTTAAAACTTTAACCAAACCATTATTTAATTTTATGTCTATATTTTAAATAATCTAACGAAAAGCAGTAAAATAAATGCCCATTCGCAGCTTACGTCACATTTCAACACAAATGTCATTTTTTCAATTTTCAATCTTATTGACGCTCCATAGTGGTGACAATAGTTTACGCGATCATAAGCGATTAAAATCGTAGTCAGTCCGCGTCTTAATTAGGAACAGAAAAGCAGTGAATTTCATATTATTAGAACTTGTACGTACCAAAAGATACTTCATAAAGTGGAAGATCATCATAAAAATATCAAAAAAATCAGAGCCTACATTACGCAGATTTACGATCAGACATTAGTTATAAAAGAAGCGATATCTAAACTCCTAATTACCAGCGATTCGCGCAAGTGGGTTCATTATAGCTTCAATAAATCATGGACACTGGCAGTTTTATAGATCAAAAGAACAATCGTCTTCGATATCGGAGTTCGCGTAAAAGTCGGTAATAAAAATTAATAAACATTGTTTGGTAGTGGTTTGGTGGCTTGCTACGTTCTTGCTTAAACAATGGGTGATCCATTCATTAGTGAAATGAGTGCCAATTAAAATAAAATTGTTGAAAATAAATTGAGCTCTCTACAGGCGCGTATTCAACCCTCGAAAAAGGTTGTGGTCACAGGCTCCTGAAAATCGGTACACATAACATTCCTTTGTCTACGTCACCGTAAAATGAATACTATTGTTTTACCTATAATTTATTTTGCAACGATATAGGGTTTACCTACGAGTATATGGAAATAATTGTAAATTCCTGTTCAGCACTTTTTTTTAAATTTTACCCAATGATATTATATGTATAAAAGGTGAAGGTGTATAAAAGGTTTATTTATAATATCATTGATTTTACCCCTACTATTACGTCTCAATTAAGGTTGTGGGACAACCACCGTGCTCATATAGCGTTTGACTCAATCCGCGTTTGTGTCGCGCCTGTATGTAGTTTTTATTTGGAGGATGATTTCAGTCACTTTATTTTTCCGTTTCCCGTTTGTTTTTAGTTTAAATAAAGCTATCATCATCATATCAGCCCGGGATCACCCACTGCTGGGTATAGGCCTCCCCCTTTTGTTGCCGCATCTCTTGATTCTGTGCGTCTCTCATCCATTTATTCCCCACGATTTTGACGATATCGTCAACCCAACGGGCTTTTAATAAATAAAGCTATAGAAGCCATGGCTTAAGTAGCTTTAAGTTAGACAACAGTTGAGAGGCCACATACTTCTCACACATTAATATTGTTCTGTAAAGGAGGAGGCCTTTGTTCAATGGTGGAAGTCTCCCAGCTGAGGACGATGACGATAATAATAATTTTCGATACACATTGTTCGTGGCATCACCATGTTTTTTTAAATCTCTGCACGGTAGAGCGAGAAACTCTTCTGTCTGTATGTAAAATGTAACACTACCATAATAATTCATTTGAAGCCAATGATTTCATGTTTTCAATGTTTAGCTATAAAAAAAACTGTTAATTTATAAACACTGTAGGGTAACTCGTTGTTCATGTTAATTTCATAGTTTCAGAGCCTAAACCCTATATTTGATAAATAATTCTGTAATCCAATTTTGTAGTACAAAATAATGCCTTAAGCTTGATGAAAATCATACTTAATTCAGTCTCAATTTGTGTTTTTGCCAAGCGTGCAAACTTCTCTAAAGAGTGTATTTCTATTTATAATATTATTAACTAAACTTATCGAGAAATAAAGACATCATGCCCGCTTCGCCTAGACAGTAAAGTCCTCGTTACGACTGACACCCTTTTATCGTGGTGCTAGTGTCTATGCCCATTACATCAAATCCCATGAAAAAAATGTAGTACCACGAATTTTCCGCAAGACGTGTTCAGTCGTGACTCGGACTCTGCCTACAGGATCCAGTTAACCGTCATGTTTGTGGCATGCTTGTAACTTAACCGACTTAATCAATATTTCACGCTTTATTAAACTTAAACGTGTGCATGAGTGGTCAAACATCATTAGGGGGGCAAACACGGGTATAAAAATTACTGCGCTCTATAGAGAAGTTCGAAGTGAACTTAGAGCTACCGCTCAGTGGAGACTTTTTGTATTTTTTTAATTTATATGTACAGTCTTGCCCGCGGCTATGTCCACGTGGAGTTCGGTTTTATCGCAATAAAGGTATAAAAAAGTTCTAATATACCTAAGTAGATACGAGTACCTACCTACCTCTTTTTTTAAGGATGGAAAATTTTCAAATCACTGATACACTCGCATTGACTAAAACCCACCTTATTCTTTTAACTGCCCTTTGCGCTCCAGAGAAGCTTTAATCTGCTTTACACATTCTTGCAACCCTAATAGTTTCTGGATTGTATATTTTCTTAGAAATAAGTCTTAGAAGATACTGCAAACAGGATTTAAGATTTTCAGTGTCTTATGTGATATTCTAGAAACGGATCTTAGCAAAGGGCTGGTTCACATAGAGCATCCGTATTTCCCGGAGCGTCTTTAACGGATCAGTCGCAACTGAATGTGATGTTCACAGCAAATATACAGAAAAGTTTTAAAGCACCCGTCGGAAAAGTATTATAAAAAGATACTCGTACATCTTTTCCCTTAATCTATCCAGCCAAGTAAAATCCTGTTCGTTGGGTTTATGTGTAGGCGGCTTGAGTCACTTTAAGTCATTGGTTCCGATTGTCATTAGCTTACACATAATCAATCTGGATAGGCAATCTGACGAACCCCCCACCCCCCATAGAGGGCCACATCCTGCCGGGCTCGCGGGACTGTCTAAGCAAGTAACCGTAACCCTGGCACGTAAAGGGTTATTAAAGGATCACCGTGGATTTTAGTCCGTACGAGTCTGACTGTCCCATCCCGTCCCGCCCTGAGTGGCAAAACTCATTTGTTAATTTTACTACGGTAAAAAAAAACTTACGGATAAAGTGTGGATCACATTAGATTCTGCAACCATTCACGACGACCGGTTCATCATTGGACGTTTCGCCGACAGGACGATTCATTTATGGCCGTTTCACCGATAGACTCTTTCACCTTTGGACTTTTCGCCGATAGGACGATTCATTTATGCCCGGTTCATCGATAGAACCTTTCACCTAGGGACTTTTCGCCGACAGGACTAATTATTTATGTGGATTTTTTTTGTATTTTTATGAAACTATTAGTTAAATAGCCCGACCAATGTAATCAAGGCTACCAAAATATATTTTATAAATATTTCACTCCTTAAGCTTATCAAGTCAAATTAAATAAGCAAGTCCCTTTGATCTTAAAATCTTAATTGATTTTACGAAATGGCGAATATTAATTTCTTCGCCACAGCACTTTGATTTTAATTCAAGCTGTAATTAAATTACAGTTCGATGAAACGCTTGTAAGCTGATAATAATTTATTGAATAAAACAAAACCATACTTGAAAAGAGTTAATAATGTCAGCTCAGTGGCAATGACCCCCTGACTTACGAATTGTAGAGTATGGGTTCGAACCAGCCAGGTGAATTAATTCATCACCACTGCTCTCAAAACAGTGAAAGAGAATCGCAAAGATATCGCAAAGATAAAGGAAACCCTAGAACCTTCCAAATTCGAAGACACGTGACATCCACCAACCCGCACTGGGTCGGTTTCATGCACGAAGAGTTCGGTACCTTTATGTGCAAAAAATAAATATTTGTACAGTTTTTTATTACTATTTGTAGTTATAGCGAGTACAGTAATACGTCATCTTTAAAAATGTGTAATGTTTACAGCCTAATGACAGACGGACAGACAGATAGACGAAAGGTTGTCTTCACAAGGTTCCGTTTTACTCTTTGAGTACGGAACCCTAAAAACACACACATTCAAAATTACATAATTTCCCAACATCAAAAATATCGGGTCGACGGCGCGTTGTGTTCCACGCGCGCCTCAAAGAGCGTCAGCACGATGACGGGGCCCCGCCCAAGAGGGCCAAAGCCTGCCGGGGTCGCGGGACTTATCTCATTACCGTGACCCCGGAACATAAAAGGCTATTGAAGAACACCGTGGATTTTAGTCAGTACAAGTCTGACAGTCCCTCCCGCCCTGCCCGGGGTGGGAGGACTCATTTGATGATTTTACCACGCTAAAAAAAAAAAAAAAAAAAAAAAAAAAAAACATCAAAAATATAAAGTACATACACGGAAACTCAATGACAAATAATAAAACAAAAACGAGAAAATAAAAACGAATATTTACGACACATTTTATGTGTCTCATTTTCCATTAATGAAATTTTTTTCATTCACGATATGAGGCATACCTAATGGAGGTTATTTGAACTGAAATATGAGCCACCATATGTTCTCGGCGGCTTTTTCTGTAATTGACTTCTCCCTAATGAAACGCCGCTTAGTCACGCCCCCGTGTTTAGCATTTCTGTAAATTTCTTTTTATTTCGTGTTTCTGGGCTCTGTAAATGTGTAGCTACAGAACCCGGGAGTTAATATTATAGGTCGGGCCTTGAAGAAAGACTGTTAGCTTACTTATGATGCTATTCGTGCGATTTGCAATTTCTACTAACTAAAAATGAAAACTGGAACTATTTTCTTTTTGGTTATAATTTATTACCATTCCTGCTCGCGGCTGCCTCCCCCGGTCTCATCTATCACTTTATCAAAATCGGCCCAAACATACATACTTATATACCTACTAACTAAATAAAATAAAATTATATCTGACAATTGAAAAATCAACCCTTATTGGATAACTTCATAAAACATTTTTGCTTGACTCTTCCAACAATAAAATGTAAATGTTATCACAATTTTTATCTCAATTATGATTCTGTAATTCCTGAGGCCTGAGTAATCAACAACAGTTATTTAAACTTCATCTATTTTATTATAAAATATAACAACACTTTATGCATAACAATAAAGTTAAATTAAATTACTATTAAACAACTCTCTGAAATAAAAATAGATATCTGTAAAACCAGACCGTTTTGTTTGTAAAGTCTAATTAATTATCTAACTGTATTTTCATAAATGTAGAGGAGGCCTGTATCCCAACAGTGGGAACATTTATAGGCTGATGATGATGATGACGATGATGATTTTTATAAACGTGAAAGGTGAAAGGAGAAGGAACAAAATTTAAAAAAATAGTATTAAAACGGCATCCTTCGAAACTCTTGAGGCCATGTCACGACTTTCACGTTTTTGTGACGTAAAGTAATCGGGGACTTTGTCGTTAATTTGATGTAAATAATTGCTATTAGTTTAAAAAACTAAAAAACACGCTTTTAGCACGCACTAAGAATTATACTTTTTAGTCTTCATATTATTCAAACTTAATTTTATACTTATCCGCGACTTTGGGACGACCGCCATGTTGGATTTAGGTCACGTGATAATTTTTTGCGTATCCCATTCAGCAAACCCTTTCGTTTAATACCCATATCATGGGGGTGCTTTTCTAATAGCCTGTCTGCCATCTTGGACGTCCGCCATATTGGATTTAAGTCACGTGACTATTTTTTCGTATTCCTGACAGCAAACCCTTTCATTTGATACCCATATCATGGGGGTGGATTTCAAACAGCCTGCAGTCCGCCATCTTGGGGAGGACGGCATATTGGATTTGTAATGACGTTTCTTAGCTAGTCATTTATTGTTTCCAGAACTCAGAGCGTGTGTAAAGTTTCATTCTAATCGAAGACCGGCAAGTGGGTCAAATAAAGATTCCAAGGTTTTCTTTAGTAAGTTACAAGTGAAGCTAATATATGCGTGTTAAAAATTAGTTCCCCGTTCGTACGCTAGAAGATTTACTAAAGACTAGAGCTTTCACCCTAGCTTTCGCACTGCGGCTGTGGTGGAGGGAGGACGCTGTCCTCTCCCTCACGCGGTCCGCCTCCTCCTTCGCGAGCATGACTGCTTCGCAGAAGGAGGCGACCGCTTCCAACTCCGTCTCGCCCCGCAGCATGGCCTCGACCAATGCCGGGCGCGAGAGGTCTCCGCCTATCGCCGCCGTGTGAACACGGCGGTGCAGCGGTGCTCTGCCCTAGCGGGGCAGTCCTGCACCGTGTGCTCCACCATGTTCTTCGGGCGATCCTCGCAGAAGTCATGCTAGGGCCTCTGTATTGTTACATCACAAACGTTACCAAAAACCGGTTAACGATGAAAATGACATTAAAACGTGTTTCTTTCAAAAATCTTTGTCAGCTACATAATAATAACAAAAGGGGCAGGTGAGACCTAATAAACAGAATGGCTTTGTCTTCTTAACGAGCTTTCACGGAAAGACTTAGCCGTGCAAATATAAATAAACTGCCATTGTTTCTGAACGTCTGCTTTTAGCGATCCGTTGGAAAATACTGCGCACAGCCATTGTGTATCTTCTTAATTACTGATTAGCCGATACAGACATTTCCGCTTCTTTGCTGCTCTGATGGAGAGCGCACTACGTTTCATTAAGTTTTATAAATAAAAATAAAAAGAGAATGAAAAATTAAGCTCGTGTTGGTTTTTATTGCAAGATATTTGTTGTTATTTTCTTCGCCGTGTGATTGATTTTAAGTGTACTAGTTGTGATACTGACTGAAACTTTAATCAAATACATATTACCATTGTACTACAGTAGCCGGAAAATTTTTCCAATAAAATAGGAACCTTCTTCTTTTGTGACACAGTTGAAAATCGATTAAAGCAATTTTACAAATTGGTGTAGATTGATGTGCTGGCGTAGGAGTCAATTTGTGTGTATAAATATTTTTCGAATACCTTTTATACTTATTTAATATCATTTTACTAATTAATCAATGTAACAGTGTTTATTACACTTTACTAATTTATTTAAGACTTGTTCCGATTTAATTTGTACGGAACTCTGGACATTAATGTACAAAGTATACCAGACTCCACATTTCTTTAGCTGTCCTCAGACGGGAAGTTTTTATTTTAATCTTCAATGCGTATACCGTAATGTTTTTGAACGGAAAATGAAAAGGTCGGGGAAACGTCTTTGTGTTTTCAGAGGCAAGTACAACATTTCTAATTAAATTCAATGGTCGAGGTCCGCATTTCGTCTAAAAATAATTCTGGGAACATTTCTCATGTAAATAAGAGCTGAAATTTTTCGTAATGGTTTTCAGTCGTTTTTTTTTTCAGACTAGTCAGTACAATAGAATACAATATTCCATGTCACGAATTCAAGGCTCAGGAAGTGTCTCTCGCGGCATGCACTTTCAACCTTGATATTGATTGCGCGTGTAGCAAAAGGCGCGGTTAAACGGGTCTATACGTATATTTATTATCTCTAAATAAACCATCATGTATTATCTCTTTAAATAAACCATCTTCTAGATCTTCAACAGTAACAAAATATGCTGAAAAAACAAAACAAAAGAATAAAGTGAATAATTTGTCATCGCAACTGTAAGTACCACACCAAATACGAAAAACATTTCTCCAAGAAACCGACCCTTCTCACAGACACCACAAACGTCAAACAAATCCACAATAAGAACCATTTTCACTATAATACTTCAGTAAACAACCCATTTCGGGGCACTTAAGAGTTATCGTATGACACAGTCGTACTACAACACGGCTAGCCGTACATGGAATATCTATTACGGACCACGTAAGCCCTGCCCGTTGGGGCAGCTGATAGGGGCAGACTGTCCGAACTGGTTTAGCTCTTAAGTACGTCTTACTGACGCTCCTAGTCTGCAGATAACTACCCCAATGTAATGTAGGATTGCATGTGGATCTTTCTAGAATGGTGGACTGTTTGAAAATTAGTTGCATGTTATTTCTGGTGATGTACACTTTTGTATGGAGTGTTTATTTTGTGGAGTAAGTGCAAGAGTTAGGTAGTTATGCGGAATCTAGAGGAGATGCAAAACTTCATTCTAACGAAATAGAAATATAACATTAGGTTATTATGATATGTGGACATTTTAACACTTGAATGTTAACATAAACCATCTGTGCTAGTAGTACAGATAATCTCTTCTGATTTCCGCATATAAGGCAATCTGCGCACCACACGTCAATGCATTTGTCTTCTCTAGTTCTTCTTGTACTGTCTACATAGAACTTCTTCTCTCAAATAAGTATTTATTCTCAAGCCAAACCTGAAGTATATTTCTGGAAACTATTAGCGTCATCGCGGCTTAAGTGTCTGGTTGACATGAGGGGAGCAAGGTAGACATCAACTTAAGTAATGGCAAATGCACTGACGCGTGGCGCACATAGGTTGCGGAATCTTGGGGAGGTTATCTGTGTTTATTAGTATAATGTGGGGTGTTTTTTTAGCGTGGTAAAATCATCAAATGAGTCCTCCCACCCAGGGTAGAGCGGGAGGGACTGTCAGACTCGTACTGACTAAAATCCACGGTGTCCTTCAAAAGCCCTTTACGTTCCGGGGTCAAGGTAATTCTTGAGTCCCGCGACCCCGGCAGGCTTTGGCCCTCTAGAGAGGGGTCATTATGCTGACACACTTTGAGCACAACGCACCGTCGACCCGGGCATGGTTCATGGTCGGACAGCGAGTAGCTCATTACTCGACACCCGCATGCCCGCGCCTGCGGTGGCCGGAGATCGTCTAGCAACGTCCGTCACCGTGGGCGTCTACCACTGATTATGTGGGGTGATTGTGTGAATGACGAGAAGGAACACTGTAAATGTTAGTAGAACTCTGGCAGAAGCCCCGTTCCACCCCATGATAGGAGGACATCTTTTGACGAAGCGTTGGAAACGTACAAATCGTTTACCCACTGGTAAGCCTAAACATCCAATAATATCAAACCTGTCAAATGTCTGTCTTATCAAAGTGAATGTTCTTCACCGCCACTGGGAAGAAAACTTCCCGTTGGCGTTTCCGAAATTTGACACTAATGACAGGTTGCGGGAAGAAAACTTCCCAGTGCCTTACCAGGGCTCATCCTCAAATATTATATGAGGTTGAGATCGAATGAGAGTCTCAATCGAAGACTGGCAATTTGTTAAAACTATTATTTTGACGACTGATTATTTTCTTTTTTTATGATTTAAAAAGATTAAGGTACCGTAGATTACACATCTGATACACAGATTGCCAGCTAACTAGTACACAAAGTAAAGATGCCTTTGGTGTATGCCGCTAGTTCTTGTTTCTTATGTCGCAATCAAGACAATGGAACTAACAACCCTTTAAACCCGGTCGCTTCCAGTTGTCTTATGGATCAAGTCCGGTACAGGTGCTTTCTTCAAGACATAGTTAAACCTATGTGTGACGTAACAATACTTGTTAACCAACTTTAAAAAGGAGGAGGTTTTTATGCATGTACCTACACTGATTATTCTGAGGTCGAGCAGCTTTCATTTTATGAGCATTTTTCACTTATTGTTTGCTACGAAAAGTTTGTTTATAATAAGATGAAATAAAAAGAGTAAAATAAGAAACTTCAAAAAAATTTAAATCTATATATATAAAAGCAAAAGGTCACTCACTCATAGGACACGAAATCTCGGAAACTACCAGTGCTAGGGGTTTAAAATTTTGCATAGGGGTTCTTTTTAGGACGTAGGTATTCGCTAAGAAGGGATTTTGCGATATTACGCCCCTAAGGGGTTGTTTTTGGGGTTGACAATTTGTATGAAACTTTGTTGCAACATGTACTAGGAGTTTAAAATTTTGCGTGCGGGTTCTTTGTAGGAAGTAAGGGCTACTTACGAAAGGGGTTTTTCGAAATTCGACCCATAAGGGGTTGTTTTTGGTGTTGATAGTTTATTTGAAACTTCGTTATTATAAGTGCTAGGAGTCTCAAATTTTGCATGGGGAATACTTTTAGGAGGTAGATGCTCACTTACACGGGATGTTGCGAAATTCGACCCCTAAGGGGTTGTTTTTGGTGTTGATAGAGGTCTCAAATTTTGCATGGGGATTCTTTTAAGGACAACGATGCTCACTGAGACGGGATGTTGTGAAATTTGATTCCAAAGGGGTTATTTTTTGGGGTTGATAGTTTGTATGAAATTTTGTTACTACAAGTACTAAGTGTTTCAAATGTTACATGAGAGTTCTTTTTAGGACGTCTTTGTGAAATACGACCCCTAAGGGGTTATTTTGGTGTTCATAGTTAGGTGTCTCAAATTTTGCATAATGGTTTCTTTTTAGGAAGTAATTACTCACTAAGGCGGAATTTTGTGAAATATGACCCTTAAGAGGTTGTGTTTGGGCTTGATAGTCTGTATGAAACTTTGTTACTACAAGCACTACGAGTTTCAAATTTTGCATGGGGTTATGTTTAGGACATTAATGCTCACTAAGATGGGATTTTACGAAATTCAACCCCTAAAGGGTTGTTTTGGAGTTGAGAGGTAGAAGTTTCAAATTTTGCATAGGGATTCTTTTTAGGACGTAGATGCTGCCTATGACGGGATTTTCTGAAATTCTATCCCTAAGAGGATGTTTTTGGGGTTGATAGTTTGCATGAAACTTCGTTATTACAAATGCTGGGAGTCTCAAAATATGCATAGACATTTTTAGGACGCGGCCATCGCACACTTTTAGGCACGCCGCAATCGCGCCAATAGCAGTCATGCTAGCGAAGGAGGAGGCGGGACGCGTGAAGGAGAGGACAGCGTCCACCTTACAGCCCAGCCGCAGTGGTAGACGCCCACTGCGACGGACGTTGCAAGACAATCTCCGGCCACCGTAGGCGCGGGCATGTGGACGGCGAGTAATGGGCGACTCACTGTCCGACCTTGGACCATGCCCGGGTCGACGGCGCGTTATGTTCCACGCGCGCCTCACAGAGTGTCAGCACAATGACGGGGCCTCCCCTTAGGCCAAAGCCTACCGGGATCGCGGGACTAACGAATACCGTGACCCTGAAACGTAAAGGGCTATTGAAGGACACCGTGGCTTTTAGTCAGTACAAGTCTGACAGTCCCTCCTACCCTGCCCTGGGTGACAGGACTCTCATCTGATGAATTTAACACGCTAAAAAAAAAGATGCTCACTAAGACGCGACTTAGTTTTTGATAGGAGTCTCAAATTTTGCAAAACAAACCCATAAGTTTGTTTTAGGACGTAGGTGCTACCTCAGGCGGGATTTTGCGAAATTTAAACCCCTGAGGGATTGTTTTTGGGTTGATAGAATTTTTGTTGGATATTGATTTAGATTTTCCAAAAGTACCCCATAAGGAGGGTGTGGCCGGGATTAGAAATTCACAGATAAAAAGTTCGAAATACGCGCGGACGAAGTCGCGGGCGAACTGCTAGTGACTTATAAAAGTGTAAAATAACTATTAGGGTAGTTTCCAGGGTCAAAATAATTACATTCTATTTAGTCCGTATTTTAGATTATAAAAAAATATTGGACACGTATTTTTTCTTTTTTCGATTAAACAAAAAATAACAAAAATATATAGCCCATTAAAATTACGTGTGACGTCACCCCGCGCGATAAAATGCCACGCGGCGTGACGTCACACGTAACTTTAACAGGCTATATCTTTGTCATTTTTAGGCTAATTTACAAACAAAAAAATACGTATCCCTTATTTTTGAATAATCTAAAAGACGGACTAATTACATTTTTTAGGGCAACTAGCCTACAAAAAAGTCAGTGAAATAAAAACAAATCCACTGACTTCCCAAATAAAAGTTGTGTCCCAGTGCAAGGCAAATGCCTCTTCTGATACAGAGGAGAAAGTTTGAGCCTTGATCACGCATGATCATGGCGGATCGGCAATTTCAGACTTGTTTTTTCATAGGTACAGGTTCCTTCCAACTTTTTTCATTCGCGCTTTTTTAAATACGTAGGTACTTCTACGTATTTGAGAATACTACAATAAAAACTTACAAAAACACCGAAATGGCATCAAAAAACTATCAATTGATAACTTTGCCCAACCTCAGAATTGAAGTCAGGACCTCATGTTCAGCAGTTGCTCTTGCAATCATTAGACCCACGAGACAAATCTATGTACAGAGGCAAGCACACATGAATATGCCGAATCTGTCAAACTTTAATAGATTTTCAACTTTATCACAAACGCGAAAAGTTCAAATTCCATTGGGGTAGGTTGATGTGCTGGAACCTGTACCCAGTTAATCATTAAAACATACTCAGAGTACATAATGGTCGAGTTACCAAGACTCCGAGATTGCTAGACTGAGAGACTTGAGACGCATTATCACGCGAGTCGTAAGGCAAGTAGCAAGGCAAGCTAGCTAGCTAGTGGAGTGTGTGTAAAACATAAGAGGCCACTCGGCAGTAACTGCGATGTAAGCCGAGAGCGAGTTAGCTCGATTATGGATACAATATGTTTATGCAATAGCTAAAGATCTTGTTATGTACTGGAAACTGTTGTAGCACTTAAATTTATTTGTGTCGAGTGGAGTTTGTAATTGAATTACTGGTTAGTTAGAGTGGTTAGAGTTAGAAGCAAACGCTACTGGTAAGCATGTGCGCAGTGCCGAAAATAGGGGTGTGCCAACGGATGCACTGGCACAGAGCACAGAAATTGCCAGATTAGGACCGGTACTGTCCAAATGGACAGGGAGTACCCATTTCTCGCAGTCCGTACGGCGGTGGTCGGAAATCACCTCGCGACGTCCGATGCCGTGGGCGTCTACCGCGCCGGCTGGATCATAAGTGGAGGCTGTCCGCATTCCGCCACCTCCTCTGCTAGCATGATTGGTTCGAAGAATGAGGTGACTGCTTCCAATTCCGTCTCGCTCAGCAGCATGACCTCGGATAAAGGCGGGCGTGAGAGATATTCGCCGCCTATTACTTCCGAAACTATTGCCCTTTGAGTACTAATTATCTACTAGAAAATGGATTTTTATCAGTATTCTCAATACTCTCGAAACACCAATCCATCGAACATCAATTAATACAAAACTAAAGTTATGCAACACACGCCGTGTTACTCCGTCTAATGAAAATTGACACGCTAATAATTACTTTTATGTGGAAGTTATTAAATTGATCGATTACTGTGCGAGTGCTCCCACAGGCTTTTATTACGTAGCTAAGCAAAATTGCGCGCATATTACCAAATATATATTTATTATTTTAACTATTTTATATACCACAGCTTACAATTCCGTTAGGTAGTTTTTGAGTGGAATAGGAACAAATAGGTATCGATTAATCACAACAAACTTTAACCAACATTACACATTTTTTAATTGATGTAAAAGAAGACTATAATCACGGAATACTGGCCATCAGTTTTGTTTACCTACTTTACGTCACTCACATTTGAAGGAAAAAATTAGTTCCTTGTTCGTACATTAGAGGCACTTTTTCAATTTTCCATGCAATAAATGCATTAAAGACTTCAAGTATTTCATTGCATTGTATTGTATAACACGTGGCGTTACATAACGTCAGAAAAATATCGTCTTACCAATCATGACAACGACAAAACACCAACACAGGGTCAACACAACATCTTTTAACATTTGTTACGATTCAGCCAACATTGGTTGAAATATCGAAGCGATTCGACACAACAAACTTTATTTCAGTAACGGTAGGAAACTGATGTCGAGATAAACATGACTTTGCGTTATACATGGGTGCCTATTATGTCGCTTCGAAACCGACACTTCGTTCCCCGTTCCACGGAGACGATTTCGAAAAATGCTTCATCAATTTATCTGTTCCCGTTCAATGCCTGTGATCGATGACAACAGCCTGATATTTGTCAATCGCACGACACATAAAATACGTTTTAAACTTTTCACTGTCTACGTTGATCCTGATCAGTGAATATCTCAATTCTCTTTACTGGGTTTTGATGTTTGGGTCAAATTGTATTCAACTTTTCTTTGTGTTTGACTTAACTCTTATATTTCTTAGTATTCTCGTCAGTAATTATTGACCATGTATTGTTTTGACTTCAAAGTGCACAAATTATTGTCGATAAATTATCAAAAGGGAGTTGGTTAAAATAATTTATAATCCAAATTAAGTAAAATATGCAAAAAAAAAACTGAATTCGTGTTGTGGCGGCTTAACGCCCCACATATGTCCCTACCAAGTTACCAACTAATATAGCAACGTCTAATTAAATTGTAAATATGTATAGTTAGATCGTAAGTAGGTACCGTTTAATTAGACTGTAAATGTTTATAATTAGATAGTAAGTAGGTACCAATATAAATAATTTTTGTATATAACTTCAGTTTAATTGTTTAGTTTTAAGATGCACGTAGCTAGTAAGTTCTCTCGCTTTGGCACGACGAATCTTTTGTATTTTTTAGGTATTATCCATCGGCTAAGAAGCTTTGAAGTAATAGATACAATAGACTATTCTGCAGGCCATTCCGACTTACACAGCTGCAAGGTTATTAATGTTTTATTGCACGCAGCTGCAGTGTGTTGTTTTTGTAAACTGCATTGTGAGTTAGCAATTAAGAAAGTGTGATTGTCGGAAGTGTAACATTTATGGCCTGGTGCCATAAACGAAACGCCGACTGTAATGTTTTATTTTTTTATAACGTTGGGCTTCCCAGAGCACATCTTTGTATTGTGATTTGGTAACAATACTTACTATAGTTTTAGTTGTAAGAAGTTTTGCCGCCAGCGACTGGGGAAGACAAAAATGTATTTTTAGTGAACAGTCGACACGCAACCTTAACACGGGACAGTCGACGCCCAACCTTCACACGAGTCAGTTCATTCACTCTGTTATCCCGTGATTATTTAGAAAATATTGTAATCATTCCTATGTTACGTTAGTTGTTATACATCTCTACTGCAAGAAAGAACTTTTTTATTTTTATCTACCGGCCGACCCTCGCAATACTTACATCCCGTACTACACGTTTCTAAAACGTTTTTAATTCGCGTAAGCAACGCGAAAGTGTAACTATTATCAGAATGGAAGCGACAAAATAGGCGAACGTAACTAATCGTACTTAGAAAATTACATAAGAGTAATCGGTTGACGAAAAACATGTCCAAGAAACATAATATTTAAAAAACTTTATTGGTAAAGTGTTATTCAACCAAGCTGTGACAAAAACACCAATTAACCGTATGCGCATGTTGCCAAAAGCTTTCACGAAGAACCACTCCCTTTGAACGTAAATTAGCAAAATATGAACATGCAATTACCGCAGAATTTCGAGAGTAAGCTCTGTAAAGATAGTGTCATTTATTAGGGGCGTGTTATAATTAAACTAATCTATTGGACGCGTGTGTACCAGGACCTACCACTTTACTCTGATCTCTAGCAATCCGACTTTTGGTTAGAAAATACGTTCTTTAGTAGTACAGTTGAAACGTGAAGGGTCTTGTTAAGTTGGACATGTGTTGTTGCTTGTCTGATCTCGTAGAAGCGCCTTCTTGTGCTGGCAGCCTCCTTTAATTAATGTCTCTGGAACTACACGAGCCACACGTATCCAATACTTGGTAAACGATGTAGGAAATTCTAAGTTCGGTAGTTTGATCACATCTTTCAAATATTGCCTGTTTTGGTTATGGGTGATGCGTGGTTATAGTTTTTCTTTGATGTTTAATTTGTTCTGAAGTGTGTAGTAATACTTTCAACTATGTATTTCAGCTTGGTAAACTTTTAGTTCATCAGGGAGTAGTATAATCTATCACGTGTAGGTTTTGTGTATGTCTAGACGAAATAATTTAGCTTAGGCAGAGAAGCGGAGGGAATAAAGCTTGAATGATTTTCGTTCTTGGAATTTTGAAGCCAGTTAACATATGTTGATGATTCATTAAAATGTTGATTAGTGAGAACATAATAATACACCCAATAGAAATTGGGTATCTAAATGTGGCATCATAATCATGTGACAATTCTTAAATTAACCTAGGCTGATATATTTTTTTAAACCCCCCTTAACTTGCTATCCCAGAGGTTGGAAAAATTACAGATGCTATTGTATATCTACAGGATTTGCCACCGTGTCTTAGGCTTTTCGTTATGTTCTGTACTTGCTTATCAAAGTCTACAGAGACGGATAAGTATCCGTCTCTGTAAAATCCCGAAATTGAAATCTAGCTATGTTACACAATCCTAATCCTAATCAATAATATTATGAGGGTGAAAGTTGGTTTTTGTTACTTTATCACGCCTAAACTACGGCCCCCCCGTATGAAACTAACTAAACATTTTTGAGTGAACCCTACTCCCTATAAGTTCTGAATTCATAAGTTTCGACAACACATCGGAAGACGATAATCTTACGATAAGTGATAAAAATTTTGAATTATCCGAAACTTCGGCTGAAACTACGGGTTTCGTTCTTAGATAGTACCCAGGACACGGACCTTTCGTCCCGAAAAAAAGCGCTGTTCCCGTGAAAGCCAATAATAACGTTTTTATTATGATAGATAGCGCCACATCGCATTGATTATCAAATTCGATAATGCGAGCGAAGCCGCGGTCGAAAGCTAGTATATTATATTTGGCAAAAACACATCACTAATCACGCAGTTATTTCGTCCCTATTCCCAATAAAACGGATTGATCGTGCACACTCCATTAATCTGCCAATGCCAAGGACAAATGTGATGGATGTGTGACACGACATTACCTATGTCCTAGCGACGCTATCAATCAACTGCCGGCCAGAAATATTGACCAACATCGTAGTTATGATGTTATTTGTGACTGTTATGGATTGAGTCCGTTTTATTCGACTTAGATGGCGTAGTGGTGGATTGATTTGTCTCTTCAGTTAAATAAAAATGTTCAACTCTATTCGTTCTAAATAATATCATTTAATTTTAATTAAATCTGAAGCGTACTTTTTACGTGCTTGCTTTAGCGACACTGCAAATTAGGAATGTGATAGTAGCCCTACCGCACATTTTAAACCCATATTGCTTCTCACTGAGGGTTAGGCCGCATTTTCACTAGGGGACATGTCGCGACATGGACAAATATTTGTGTGATGAGCACGATCATTTGTTCTGTGTCTGGGTGTAACTTATCTATAATATGTATGTATTTAGAAATATATAAGTATGTTTATCAGTTGTCTAGTACCCATAACACAAGCTCTGCTTAGCTTGGGACTAGATGGCGTTGTGTGATAGTTGTGGAATATTATTATTATGTTGCCGGACTTTTACAAGACATATCCGCGCGACTTTGTGGAACAATGTCGCTCGATATTTGTATTGTTCACACTAAGACAAAGACTACTAGCGTCTAGTTACGACAAGACCCGCGACCCGTAGATGTCGCAAGTGAAGTCGGGCGACATCACAGTGTGTTTTGTGTAGAGCTACAGAGTCGTGGGACAAATGTCCCCTAGCTAAAATGGGGCTTTAATCACGTAGCATGCAGAACAAATTCGATATTCAAACGTTCCTGTCATCAACGAACTCCATGCGTCACGTAGCATCCATAATCTCAACAACTCATCGTTCGTCCGATGTGCCGTAAAACAAGCACGACAGCACGCCACTGTAAAACTTGTTCATATCTTTAAAGTTAACTGAAACTCCAAAGTGCATTATAACTTCCACCTGCAAGTAAAGGGGGGAGATGGGGGGCTTTATATAGGAACATGTCTGAAAGCTTTTGAATCTTTCTTGAGTTAACGAAATATTATGCAGAATTATGAATTAAATTAGTAATTCGTTAGGTATTTGTTATTGCACTTTGGTGGTTTTTAGTTAGTTTTGACTATAAAGGATTGTTGTTTCATAACGTTTTAGAGTTGAAGTCGATGAGATAGGAATATCCGGGTTTTCTTTTTAAGTTTGACGTCAACGTGCTATGGTTAAATTATCGGTAACCGTGATTATAACTCACGAACGAACTTTTTCAGCATTCATTATTGTATTTTTGTTGTAGTTAAAATCTCGAGACACGGTATGTAGTTGCAATCCTCGAAAACGGCTTGACCGATTTCAATGTTTTTTTGTTGGTAGGTAGGTATGAGAATAGACCGCAAAATATTTTCATCGTCCTACTTAAATGGGTGTGACCCCCCCCCCTCCCCCCACTTTGCCTGGGTCATATAAATATAGGACAAATAAAAACCTGTCAACGACGAACAAAACCCAGTAAGTAGGTAGTGTAGTGTATGCGCGGGCGCATTGGCGTTGTCAGTCGGTTACCAGCCGTAGGCAAGTGAGCACGTCTTTAGACTTGCGCATACAGTGTATCCTGATCAGATAACCTGAGTGACAAAAAGTGTGTTTTATTGACCCCCGAGACATTACAAATGGCGACGAGGATAAAAGTGAGTACATGACACATTAAAAACAAAATAAAATGAAGGAAGGAATATAAGTAATTGTTTATTGCCTATCAGTTGTTTGCGGGTAGATTCGTTCCAAATAGCCTATTACAAATTATTTGTTATTAAATAAGAAAAAATACTAGCAAATTAACACTCATTTTACATTGAGTTATGAGCTAAATCAAAATCACATATGAATCGAGCCAATACGTAAGCAATTGTTACTGATAAACAGTTTCATACCACTATCCTTCATTGTAAATGGCCATGCATCGTATTAGATGGAAAATAAGGCCACGCAAGGATACTACAAAAATATAATATTGTGCAAGTATGCGACCTAACGGTAACTACCCACAATTAGTAAAAAAGTTTAACCAAACGTAATTATCGACATAATGAGATTTATGATCGAGATAATAAGAAATACTTACCTAACTGTTCACAACACAGTAGAAAGGATAGGTAATTAGTTATTTCAGCTCGCTTAAAGATATTATTACTTACAGAATTAATTTTCTATAAGGATTTGTTATACTCATTAGTAAAAACCTATTATTAAATAGCTTTAGATAATGTCATTTTAATAATAGACTTATTGAATTTGGAAGTGTTGATAGCAAAAGTACGTATGTTGTGTTTACACTATACTACTATACATATTCTACTTTTACTGTTTTATTTGAAGAACAATTACATCACAATAGTTAAATTAGGTAGATAACCTAACCTAACTATTTTTATGCTTGCACAATTTATACATATTCGGAAAATAGTTACAATAAAGGTACACTTAAAGGCCACGCAATGAGTAAATAATAAAGGGCCACGCCGTTTAAATAAGTACCTAACAAAAGGCCACGCAATGAGTAAATAACAAAGGGCCACGCCGTTTAAATAAGTACCTAACAAAAGGCCACGCAATGAGTAAATAACAAAGGGCCACGCCGTTTAAATAAGTACCTAACAAAAGGCCACGCAATGAGTAAATAACAAAGGGCCACGCCGATTAAATAAGTAACAATTTTAAAGGGACTGTAAATTATTAAAAAAAAAACAAACATTTACAAAAATATAATGAAGTCCACGCAATGAGTACTCGAGAAATCTTTAATTCAAGCTCAGAGCTGATAAATGGTTAGTAACAATTTTCTTAAACAGCTTGTGTTAGTAAAACATATTTTGATTATCAATTACAATTAATTACATTTATACAATTTCAATTATAACAAATTAAATAAATGATACAAAATTTGCATAACATTGAAATAAAATTGACATAAAATTGGAATAAAATTGATGTAAAATTGAAATAAAATTGAAATAAAATTGAAATAAAATTGAAATAAAATTGAAATAAAATTGAAATAAAATTGAAATAAAATTGAAATAAAATTGAAATAAAATTGAAATAAAATTGAAATAAAATTGAAATAAAATTGAAATAAAATTGAAATAAAATTGAAATAAAATTGAAATAAAATTGAAATAAAATTGAAATAAAATTGAAATAAAATTGAAATAAAATTGAAATAAAATTGAAATAAAATTGAAATAAAATTGAAATAAAATTGAAATAAAATTGAAATAAAATTGAAATAAAATTGAAATAAAATTGAAATAAAATTGAAATAAAATTGAAATAAAATTGAAATAAAATTGAAATAAAATTGAAATAAAATTGAAATAAAATCGAAATAAAATCGAAATAAAATTGAAATAAAATTGAAATAAATATGAAATAGAATTGAAATAAAATCGAAATAAAATTGAAATAAGTAAAGTTGTAATACTGTTACTGATTTTCAGTAAAAAGCCACGCAAGGTACAACAAAAAATAGGGCTATGCAGTTGTAATACTGTTACTGATTTTCAGTAAAAAGCCATGCAAAAATAAGAGTCAATATTTTATTGCTACCCAAAATGACTCGTGCATCATCCATAGTTCCCAACTTAGACATTTCGATTGCGAAAGCGATCCGACATCTGTCGGCACTCGCTGGAGGAAATGGAAGAGGGCACTTGAAATTTATTTACTGAATGCCAACTTCGACACTCCCGTAAAAAAAAAAGAGCTACTCTTCTCCACGTTGGGGGAATAGCAATTCAAGAAGTGTATTAAAACCTTCCTGGAGCTCATGCTGAAGAAGGCGCAGGTGTCGATGATTATGCAATAGCTCTAAATAATTTAGACTGTTTCAAACAATCAAAAAATTTTCTTTGTAGTGGCTTAGAATGCCAAAAAATAATGTTCTTATAGCAGCAGTATTATCGCTAATAAGGGAGCGTTTGGGCACAACTTATAAGGGTAAAACCCTTATACTCCTCTTATAGTTGCTTTATAGTTTCAAACTAAACTTATAATGGCAAGAAAAGTGCTCCAACAAAGCCAATACCCCTGTGAGAATGATATGAAGAGCGTTGATAAGGGCGATCACCCTTATACATATTTTATTATGGTCCGATACAAGGTTATTTAAACTTATTGTAGCAAATTAAAGGCTCATAAAAATCCGACGGCCCTTATAGCCGTCTGCAATAAGTCTTTTTCTCAGTGATTTACATTATTTTGTGCAACAGTTTGGCAAATAAAGAAAAACGCCAACCATATTATTGAAAATAGTGAGGTTCATTAACAATAGTAACTTAACGCCTTACAAAATTGTTAGGACACTCAAAATTGTCCGCAGTACCGAGCAAGTGGGAAAAAGATGGCGTTCTGCGCTGGTCATAATGTAATGAAAATAAATTAAGAAAACTTGAACATTCGTGTAACTGGCGGAAAATTAATTGCAAAGAGAAAAGATCAAATAATAAGTCACTTAAAGCGATATGGGAAATGTTGAATTTCACTACCCATTCTCTTATATCACTACGAATATCAATATTCTCCGACTCTTGATAGCAATATCTATATGTCCTTATCACTATCACTACCGCTACAATTATGTTCTTCCTCACTGGTTTCCTTTTCAATCTCATTTTCTATAAAATAATCCTCTGCGGAACCACTAGCTGATTCGTGAGTATCGGCTTGGTCATTTTGTAGTACCATAAGAGTAGAGGTAGTGTGTGTAAACATCATATAACATGCTAGAATTCATTTGTTGGATAGACGTCTTATAAAATGCTCCTATAAGTTTAAAAGCATCATAGTCACCTTGTGCATTACTTTCCTAAGAATAATTGACCATACTAAAAGCCTTTATATGACTTTGAATATTATGTGGCTAAAAAGCAATGTAACTAGCCTCTATAAGAAAAACAATTTCGAGCCCTTATTGTAGCCGTATAAATTGGATTTATTATCGTTTACCCAGCCAAAATATAAAATTAAAGGTAATTTAAGCCAAATCTTCTAATAATGTGCCACTAAAAGTAATATTGGCATAATGAATGCTCTTTTATAATCAGTTTAAGGGTTTAGACCTTATAAACTTAATGTTATGAGCTTAGTTTGTTTGTTGGGTTACTTTGCTCCAAAGCAAAGTCGGATTTATGAAAGATACCTTTTCCGACTCACGAAACAGGAGGAAGGAGAACAATTTGAAAGATTTTTATTAAGGTTGAGAAACCATGCCGATAAATGTCAATTCCATAGTAAAGAAGAGCATATTATCGATCAAATCACGGAAAAGTGTCGATTAATCGAAAAAAAAAATAAGAATACTGGGATACAATATGTTTAGACGAAATCATCAGTAAAGCAAATGCTTTAGAAGTTGTAGCCAGGCGATTAGAACAATTTAAAACTGTAAATACCAACGATGCGAATAATTACACTGCATGGTTCCCATATAATTTGAACAATAGAAAATTGTCTGGACTTTAAAAGAGACTGTGACCTCTGAGTTTGTTTCGGATGTTTCTTCTCAGAGTAGTCAGGTACGAAACACCGGCCTCATCTAGTGTAAAATAGTGTCTTTTGACGTGTAAAAGAGTTTGCCAAAACCAATTTACTGAATAAATAATTATAATTTATCATTTATTACAACAAAGCAAAAATAAATGAAATAGATAAGAAAAAAAAATCAACAAACCGTTCAGACAACGATCATCGAACACAAAATGTAGTAGATGTGGAAACTCCACCCATCTATCCGAAGACACAAAATGCCCCGCAAAAGACAAACGATGTTTAAAATGTGGATTCATTGGTCTTTTCCGAGAACATTGCAGGACTCGACAGAAAAGACAATTTTTCAACAACAGGCCAGACAACAGGACTGTAAAAAAAAAAAAAAAAAACCAAGAAAAGAAATAAAAAATGATGCCAATAAATCTGTAATTGACTATATTTTCCACCTGGATGACGGCGAAACTATGAAATGCAATATTAAGGGAGTCACCGTTGATATGCTAATAGATTCAAGAAGTAGATGTAATATTATTACAGACAGAATATAACAATTTCTAATAGTCAATAATGTGTAAGTTTCCAACCAGATACGCAAACCTAATAAGACACTTATTTCCTATGGCAGTAAAAAACTCCTGGATATTATAGGCTCCTTTGACGTGGACATTTCAGTCATTAAAAATAAAAGTATAAAGTGTACTGCTTATGTCACCAGAAACAGCACACGCGATTTATTAGGCGTGCTTAAAATTGGGCTTCAATTTGGCTTAATGAATTAAACAATGTGACATCGTTAGGGAAAGCGTTTTCAAAGGAGTGACTGTCCAGATCCCAAAAGGCCGAACAGTAAAACCAGTCACTCAACCATATACAACATTATTTTTGGTATATGCATTTTGTTCAGAATCAGTAACTGATTCGATTCCATTGCACATAGATTCTTTACACAAAAATACTAGACAGGTGAATCGGGTTTTGGCATAAGCCAAAAATAATTTTGTAGAAGAGTTCCCATTCCCTTAGAAGAAAAGTTTGCCAAAAAACTAGAGGAACTGAAGGATGCGGATATTATCGAGGAAGTAAATGGACCCTCTCCGTGGGTGTCGCCAATAGTTCCCGATCTTAAAGAATACAAGAAGAGGCAAATCTCCCTCAGAGTTGTTTTATAAAAGACAGTTTAGAGACAAGATCCGGGCAGCACCAGACATGGAATACAAATCAATAGAAGAAGAAGTGAGAAAGAGATCTGCAAATGAAGGAAAAAGGGAAGGAGCATGGGGATCTCAAAAGTAAAGCGACAGGCTTGGAAATAGGAGAAAAAGTATTGGTGGAAAATTTAATCAAAGATAATAAGTTGACCCCCAATTTCAATCCTGCGCATACAGTAATGGACGTGAGAGGTTGCGATGTTATCGGAATGATGAAACCGGGAAAGAATATCGTCTTAATGTAGAATCAAAATAGTGGTAATAGTGATTTAAGAGAAAATGATGAACTAGCGTAAATAGTAAATAATTTTGTTAATTTTGTACTATAATATTGTTATTTACTGTTATCAACTATGTCTTTAAGATTTGTTACACAGATTTAAAATTAAGTAAATCATTGCTGTTCTGTAAAACTTTGCGGTAAATCTGAAATAATTATATTTAAAACATTTGATTAGTTATCCACCAATTATAGGTGTTTAGGTTGGAATATTAAAACCTAATCTAATATTGTAATTTTGAAACATTTCAATTCAATTAAAATAAAGAAGGGATGTAGTGTATGCGCGGGCGCATTGGCGTTGTCAGTCGGTTACCAGCCGTAGGCAAGTGAGCACGTCTTTAGACTTGCGCATACAGTGTATCCTGATCAGATAACCTGAGTGACAAAAAGTGTGTTTTATTGACCCCCGAGACATTACAGGTAGTTATAAATATCTTACAAGATTGTTTCAAAAACAAAAGAAAAACTAAACCTTCTGTAATTGTGACTGCAGTTTACAATAGCACTTTCTTCCAATTACAAAACATAAACCAACTACTAAATAATAAACATCTACAATGTTAATAAACATCACTGGAAAATCCACAAGATTTAATTCCGCTTCATCTTACAGAGAACAATTAAAATAAATAGCCAGACAGGTAACTAAACAGGCTCTCATATTTAAATGTCGTTTATAATGACATTTTCCTTTCCCTTGTTAAAAATTATAAGGGTCGTCGCCCACATCATCGAAAGTTGAGTAAGCGGCGACTTACGCTCCCACGCTTATCTTTTCTTTCACAGGATCACTGTCAAAAAGATCTTTATAAAGTCCCCGTGACTGAATTCGGCCACGATGAACAATCTCAGCGGAGAGTAGGCATTGAAATATTAAAGTGCACAAGTATGTGCGCAGGCATCGGTGTACTTTCTGTTCCTTTACTATCAAAGTACAATGGGATGGCAATCCGACACGACTAGAAAGAAATCAGGCGCAAAACCAAGTGCTTTCTGAGGCACTGGCATCATACCGCCCAATTTAAAACTACGAGCTGCTATTTGTGTTTCTGTAAGCCCAATAACAGTAATTGCTCAGCCAAAGAATCGAACCAAATCGACTACAAGACCAACGTGCTTCTTCCGACGTATTTTCGCGAAAAGTAATTGTGCGCGCGAGAGCCGTAGCTGCAGCTGCAGCTGATCACTATCATACGAGCTTATAAGGTCGTCAACACTCATACGAGTTGTATGAGAAGTGGCTGTCCAAAGTATACCCACGGTGCAGGTCTCACGATATTTTCTTTGTGCACGAAATAGAACTCGACCATACCGCGACGTCTTGACGCTGCCTCGACATACCAGTGGGTGACAACCCTAAGGGGGAGGTGAATTTTTACCTCATAACATCCTCTGCCAATTAATGTTTTGTTGAAGAAAAGCGTCATTAGAAACGGAACACCATATTTAGCGCGTACAAAATTATTTACTTTGTTTAAAAATAATTATATGATGAGGAGGAAGTACATTTCCGTTTATTATTTTTGCTTTCCTAATTGGATTTTTTAATTAAATCCTAACAGAATGATAGTTACTTTAAGCTAGCCCTATTAAGAAGGTACCTTCGGTTATGTTTTTGTTTACCGAACTTAACGTCGTACACTTAATTTGGAATAGAAAATCATTAGAGTTCCCCCAATCTGGGTGAAGCGGAAGGGACTGTCAGATTTGACTGGAATATTCCGAAAGAACTATGCCTGGTGAGGACCTCCGTCATGCCAAAGGTGAGAATGCCGTGGCCTCTTTCCAGCCACTTCTCAAAGAGACGTTTTATCTGATGAAATTTTATTGCTCAGAAATAGACATCTGAATCTCTGGAATCCACACTATCCACATCCAAATCCACACTAATATTATAAATGCGAAAGTAACTCTGTCTGTCTGTCTGTCTCGCTTTGCTGCTAGAACTACTGAACAGATTTAAATGAAATTTGGTACACAGATAGTTTAGATCTTTTTGTTGCGGAAAAGGGGTTCTAAGGGGTTGAAAGGGGGGATGAAAGGGGGGATGAAAGGTTGTATGGAAGTATGGTTTTTAAAGCTAGAACGATGAAACTATAACATATATAGCAATGACGTCTTAGCAAGAGTTGATCAACCTGTTGAGCACTCTCTGTTGACGTATACAAATTAAAGATCTGCAACACCTGATGTGGAACTCCAAGAGCCCAGCTACACTATAAAACTTTAAAAAAAATGTAACCGCCTTCAAAAACAACCACAAAAAAGGGTAAAATAACCTACAAAATAACTTTTCTTTCAGAAGTCCGTGCCTTTGTTTTTTTTTTTCATTTCATTGTCTTTTTTGCCACCGACTTCTGAAAGAAAAGTTATTTTGTAGGTTATTTTACCCTTTTTTGTGGTTGTTTTTGAAGGCGGTTACATTTTTTTTAAAGTTTTTATTTTACTGTTTTTAGTTTAAATATTCAACTGTAATCCGATTTTATTACCAACATGTTTCTAATAATAAAATTAAAATTAAAACTAAAATACATTAATTAAACCTAAATATTTACAAAATAAAAAACTATGACATAAAACCAATTAAATAAATTACACTATTATAGAGCATCGAAAAACTCATCCTCAACGCTGTCAGCTGGTAATGTGCCCAAGAGACTGGCGGCGTTGCCTCTTTGTATGGCTATACTTAGCCTCTGACCAAGGTAAAAGCCAGCTCTTGGGTCACGGGAAGCGTCAACAAGTCTTTTCGAAATGTCTCTGAAGAGTCTGTGAGCACTCGGACCCCATGGCCCTATAGTTTCAACCCCAAACGGCTCAAAAATATAGTTACTACTCAGGTTACTATATTTACGCCGCTTGAGGTTTTCAGCAACCGCAGCAGCAGCGCCAGCAGAGCACGATGAACTTGGAAGATGGGATGGCGCAAGAGTATCGACACAGGTTGCGTCCCACACTAGAGGCCTACCCATCTTCCAAGGAAACAAAGACATACCGTCCGGTCTTTTGCCATCGTCGCGTGCCAAGCCGTTGGGTTCTAAAACAGCTGGAACGCCGACGGTAACAAGAGCTCGTCGAATAATGTCGTTTATGTTCGCGTGCCGCGCAAAACGGCCCGCACTACGGCTGCAGGACAAGCCATGGTGTCCGAGGCTGTTGACAGCTTCCCCACAGTGACAGCGATGAGGAGAACAGAGTGGGGAACCTAACCGGAGGGAAACAGCGAGCCGGAAGGTGGTGTCGTCGAGTAAGGTGCCGATGCTCGACGACGGCAGTGCGTGAAGCCAAAGACCCGACTCCCACTTACCCACAGCCAGCAGGCGCGCACGCTCAGCAGTAGTAGCAGATGTGTTTAGTAGGTTATTCTGAACTACACTGCAGAGCGGCTCATCCCACTGTCTTTGGGAAGATGGATTGCCGGGTAGATCGGTATTCGGGCAAGCGATTTTCCAAGCGTCCAAAGCCTCAGAGAAGCACGGCACATCAAAATCAGTCAGTGTGGAAGCCAGGATATTCCTGACTAATTTTTCAGTGCCGTGGACCGAAGAAATGAACGCCGGTAAGCCAATACTGGAAATTTTGCGAACGCCGAGACCACCCATGCGAATGGGAAGAGTAGCTTGAATCCAAGCTCGGTCGTCCAAAGCCACATTTAAAATGGATGATAGTGTATGTCTGATAATGAGGTCAATTTTGTCCAAAAGATGATTGAGCTTCCATAAATGGGAAGCACGAAGGAAATATATCAACTTAGGGCCAAAACAACAATAGCGAATCAAAGTAATGGCTGAATGCATGTTAATATCGAGCAATCTACCTGAAACATCATGAAAATTTTGAATTTTTTCTTCAATGAAGTCAGAAAAAGAATTTTCAAAGATTGGTGACCCCAGGAGGCGAAGAGACGTTTTGTCAATAATTTTGATGTCTGGGGCTATTGAGTTAAATTTTGGAATTGTCAATTGTCTGTCGGTGCTGTCCGTTAAAAAAAGTTCACATTTCGAAAGGTTGAGGTCTAAGCCAATGGAATGAAGTTCATTCTTCAAAAAAATGAGGTCATTCAAAACGGTGTCAACATCGCCACCCAAGGTCCCATCATCAAGATACCAAACGTTAAATTTAGAATTTAGCTGTCGAACAATTGGGTGAATAGCCAAGCTGAAAATCACTGGCCCGAGGGGATCACCTTGTTGACAACCAACAGCAGATTCCAAAAGGTTATCCCGATACAGCAATATTCAACTCAAATTCATTATCTTACATGTATCATCATCATCATCATCATCTCAGCCATAGGACGTCCACTGCTGAACATAGGCCTCCCCTTTAGATCTCCACATATACCGGTTGGAAGCGACCTGCATCCAGCGTCTTCCGGCGACCTTTACAAGGTCGTCTGTCCACCTCGTTGGTGGACATGTATGTGCACTAAAATTTTGTAATCCGTAACACCGGTAACAACATCGCTCAAGTGCACAATAAGCTACAAAAATTCCCTATCTCAAAAACTACTGAACCGATTTGGATGAAACTTGCAGTATTCCGTAAGTTAAACAATACCTAGTACAAAAAAAAAAGAATTACTTAAATCAGACTTGTTGTTCCGGAGATATGCGAACACAAACTAAATCAGTCGATGCCTACTCCAAGCCGTTGAGGAGTTGTACCTTCCATCATCAGCTCATCCACCTGAGATGATGATTATCAGATGCAAATCCTTAAACAGCTTTAGAAAACATATGAAAATGGTACTATGTGCCTATAAAATTTGAAGGTTGCCCTCGATTTCCCTGGGATCCCATCATCAGATCCTGACCTGATAATCATGGGACCATTTGGGAAGTATACCCTTTCAAACAAAAAAACGAAAAATTTTCCAAATCGGTCCAGGCGTCTTCGAGAAATCGGGGAACATACATAAAAAAAAAAAAAAAGATTCCGACGAATTGAGAACCTCCTCCTTTTTTTGAAGTCGGTTAAAAATAATTAAACACGTGTTTTTGGATTTTTCGAAAATCACCCCCCAAGTTAGTGAAAAGGGGTATTCAAGTTTAAAGGGGAGGATCTTTAACCGCTAAACGTATAAGCTGAATTTTGGTCGTTAGTTGCAATGTATTATGTGGGTGAACACTAAAAAGGGATTTTGCGCAAATCCAATAAGGGGGTGAAAAGGGGTGAAAATCTTTTGAATTAAAATCTTATTCCTTGGGTTTATAAACTTGAAACTTGGTACGAAAATGAGTATAAGTAAATAAAAAACCTCCTCCTTTTGGAAGTCGGTTAAAAAGATGGGCATTATTAGTTTTTTTAAAACTACCCTCCATTGGTAATCTAGACGATGTATGGGAAAATTAGTGAAAAGGGGTGATTAAGTTTTAGGGGTAGGATTTTACTGCTTGCTTCGATCAGCTCAAAACTTGGCATAAATTATCTCTCAATCAAATAAAGAATGCGTATTTATTTATATTTCAAAAGTCAACCCCTAGCGGGGTGAAAATCGGAAAATTAGTTTGTGTACATTAATATTTCAAAAAAAGGAAAGATTTGATTATTTGTTTGTATTAAATAGGCTCCGGAAATACTAGACCATTTTTAAAGTACAACCTATAAGTAGGGTGACCGGACATTAAATTCACTGAGTTCGAAGTTAGAAAAACGCGCAGACGAAGTCGCGGGCGGAGTACTAGTAACATATACAGGAATGACGTCTTAGCAAAAGTTGTTCAGGCTGATGAGCACTCTCTGTTGACGTATGAAAATTGAAGATCTGGAACACCTGCTATGAAATTCCAAGCGCCCAGCTATACTATGAAAGGGGGGATGAACGGTTGTTTGGAAGCATTGTTATTTTTAAAGCGAGAATGATAAAACTATAACATTTATTGTTGGTCAACCTGATGAGCACTCTCTGTTGACGTATACAAATTGAAGATCTGGAACACCTGTTGTGGAATTCCAAGCGCCCAGCTACACTATAACATATACAGGAATGACATCTTAGCAAGATTTGTTCAGCCTGATGAGCATTCTCTTTTGGCGAATGAAAATTTAAGATCTGGAACACCTGATGTGGAACTCCAAGAGCCCAGCTACACTATAACATAAATAGGGATGGCGTTTTAGCAAAAGTTGTTCAGTCTGACGAGCACTCTGTGTTGAATTATAAAAATCGAAGATCTGGAACACCTGTTGTGGAACCCCAAAGCCCTGCGACACTTTAACATATAATTATAAGAATGACGTCTAAGGAAAATTTCTTTAGTCTTACAAAAATACAAATCCCGTTGCTTTCACGGGAAAACAACGGGATTCACGAGACGGCCCGGGGCTCTTAGAATTCGACATCAGACGTGTCAGATCTTCAACTTTGAGTTGTTGCTGGCATAAGCAACAGGATCCGCGTACGAAGTCACGGGCAGAAGCTAGTAACATAATTATATAAGATACCGTCATCCTGGTATGACGTCTTCGTGGAATTGGGAAGCCACTGTCAACAGCTAGTTGAGATTTTAATCTAAATTGAATCTAATTATTGTAAATTCTCTGATAAATAATTGCTAACAATACAACACAGCTGCAATATATTTATAAATTATATTTTGTCTTCACAGGAACTCCTCATAATTTGCTTCTATTGGCCAAGTATCCGGCCTCCTATTCATAGCTTGGCTTCTCATTGTTCAAAAAACAACAAAGGTCGAATATTATGCCTTTTAGATCTCCAACCCTTGACAAAATTCTCTTTCATATCAATCGTAAAAGACAAAGTAGATATCAAAGATGAGTACATTTCTTTGTACATTTTCCCGGAAAGGTCTTCTGCACAATTTATGACTTTATTCTAATTTTCATAAAAAAGATGAATGGGGTTTGTGAGAAATAATATGAAAAAAAAGGATTAAATGATACTGTGACGTCAGACAAGGAATTCGAGAAAAAAAAGTGTTGCGCAGACCACCAGCAATATTATGATAGTATTTTTTACACAAAAAAATGGATGAGACGAAGTTCGAAAATGATCTATTACGACGGACGAAATGCGACTGGGACAAAGTGCACGTAACCTATTTCAAATATTACAAAAAAAACGATGTGTTTTCAATCGTACTGCCCTAGTCCCAAAACCCAAAATTCAACAATACCTCTACCGCTTAACAAAAACAAACTAGAGCACAATATTTTACCACCCATTTCTAAGTTCCAATAAGAGTATCTCGCTTCAGTCCCAATAAACGGTACCACTCTCGGCAGAGATCGCAAATTGGAAACTCTGTATATAGCCACTAACGTACACACATGTACACAAGTGTTACATGCTTCGTGTACGGATAATAACCGTAATTAGTGCTGATTACTCAAAATGAGCCAACACTGTACATGGTTGTACCTATTACGGTTGAAAGTTGGTTATGGAAGGTGTTGTGTGCGGTTTTGTGATGAGTAGTTATATTTTCAACTATATTCTGTTATTTTTAATGGAGTGAATATTATTGCTTTAAACAAAATGAATAAAATAAATGACGCAGTTTGAATAATTCCTAGTATTGTTCATCACCACTATTTTACGAAAAATCCCTCTGGATACGGCCTCCAATTTGGGTCAATCTTGTTCAGGCAATTTATAATAACTGATACGCGCCAACTTATAAAAAATCTTCCCAATAAAATTAAAACTACACCACAAAATTCCAGTAAAAAAAGTAATGAAATGGACTTGATGTCAATAGCAACTGCCAACAGTCTATTTCCATTAGCAGGCGGACAGACGGCACAATGGTAAGCAAGCTGTTAGGGCATAATGAAGGCATTGTACGCGTCCCGCGAACGGGTGACGTCATTATAATATGCAACCTCTTGCCGACTCAGCTGCCACTAATGTGATATATCGTCACCAAAGTAGATCTAGGCGAAATGTAAGATAAGAATTCCTTTTTTTCGGTCTTTCGAAAATTATTGGGGAAGATAATAATTTATACTGCCTGCTTCGATGGACGCGAAATTAGTTTAAGTAATTTTGGAATATTATTATGTAGTGGAAAATAAAATTTTGCATGAAAAACTTAATTCCTTCGTTTTGCGAAAATCGGGACAAATAGGTACTTATTGAGCTAAACGGTTGATGTCATTATATGCAACGTGTTGCCAACTCAATCAAAGATGTGGATCTCAAACTATATCTTTGGGCAGTTTTCCACTATTGGATTTTTATTAAAAGTCAAATAATGCTATGTACCCAACGATTTTTAAACATCATCCTGGTCAGTAGCAAACGGAGAATAAAGTTGACTTTAGCTTTTCGTTATAAACTTAGAACAAATACATTTTTAGATAAGTAAATATAACTAACAAAGATTCATTTTCCGAAACTAATCTTGAAAAGACATAATGAAAGCATTGTACGTACGCCCGTCCCACGAATGTCATTATAATATGCAACCTCTTGCCGACTCAGCTGCCACCGATGTGATATATTGCGACCAAACTCGATTTATTAGTGTTTTGTGCTCGAGTGTACAATGAAAATTACACATACAGTATTATTATTCGATTAGTCAGATGGGAAATGTTTGGCAAAAATCTGGTGCAGAAGAAAATAATTTAATGGCAAAATTCTATTTATCTTCTTTTTAATAATACGAAGATTTATGATAGTTTCAGTAACATATATTATGTCACTAAAGCACCACTGTTTTTCTAGTGTATAATAATGGATGTTGTACCAATTTGTTCATCAAATCAAATGAAAGTAAAAACCATGTTAATTGCAACGTCACACTCCTGAACAAAAAGCGACATTACCGGAGCATAATTGGCAATTTGCAGATATTTATTTGTAACATTTACCAGTCCTCACGATGTCCATGCTAATACAAATAAACCGCAATTTTTTTGTTGCTATTTCTATTTTGGACCAATAGTAAAAGTTGTTCATAACCATGAGCACAATGACCCTCTAAGAGGTTTTTGATTAAGAAGGAATAATTCATGATTCTTCACGGCTTAAGTGGCAATAATGTTATAAAAAATATTGACTTCAACGACCCACGCCCTAGCTTCGCATAGCTAACAGTGAATTACTAGAAAATTTTCCAAAATAGGATTTTCGTTATAATTAAGCCATGTCCAAGTATTTTCAAACTGATAGATTAAACAGTTTCCAACTTCTCAATATTTTTCACCATAATTAGCTTCGGACTGCGGGCACGAGCGTAGTGGATGCCAGGCTTTCAAGATAAATCACTTCTTGTTCAATTTATTGGCACATGCTCTCACTCCACTACGACTCTGCGACATTGAATATAATAGGAGACGGCTCCTTGTTGTAAATTCAATTCTTCAATGTTACTTACATTTTTCATTGGAAGCCACAAAAAGTAAATAATTGGTTATTTTGTGTTCTGTACAATTACAAGCAATGAAACGTTTTACAATCGCTGACTGTAACATTTCATTACTTGTCTTGTGTCTGTGTAGGTATACAGCACCACTAATTTATAACTTAATAAATTATTAGTTGTCTGACAAAATTGATTTTTTTAACAATTTTCATTTGTGTTTTTGATGAACTTCAAACATTATTGTTCTAAATACTAAGTAGATTTTTTAACATTTGGGTTATGTAAATGCGAGTTTTCTCTTGACGGCAATCTACATGGAGCGCGCTCACCTAGAAGAAACTGGAACTCTTGCGCACCAACGGAACACAGTAAAAACTGTGAGGTCTACCACCGCCGGCCGTTGAGATCGCTTAACCATCACCGCAGGTTTCAGGTAGCCTATGTTCTACAGGGTTGACCACTAAGAGGGCGATCCCACCCCAAAAAGACATATTTAAGTAACTTCAATTGAGGTGCAGTATTTGTCTTATTCTTTAATACAAATTCACTCTACTAAAGGCACCTCCTTTCGAGCCATATCATCCTTCACATAGTACATTCATTCTCTGCTCTTATGACCATCTACATCCATACTAATGACTATCCTCACTTGAGTGGCTCATTCCTCCCGTATCAGACAGGTGACAACCAAACCAAATAATTTTCAAACCTGTAATACTTTCAAACAACATAAAACAAAGAATCTTATTAATTATGAAAAGTAAATTCTTTAAATGTATTTAAAGCCAGACACCCAAACGACGGATCATTTTGAAGTTAGCCATAATAAACAAACGTACAATGTTATGATTGTCCATATCAACATGATGTCACAGCAACATCCAGCATTACTTGTGGCAACTTCTTCAATAAACTGCCAAACAGTTCTTGCATCTTCTCAAGTTCTGACTTGAAACTATTGACCATTGATTCGACATCTTTGATGAAACGGTCTGTGACCACATTCTCTCTTTGGTTTGCTAACCGTACAGCGTGAGCAATGGTCACTATTTTCTTTTCTTTATCTTTCCTGATTTTATCTAATTTTGCACAAATTTCATCAACTTCATTCGCCTTTGGTTGTGTAGGAAAAGTGTTCTTAACAGCTGTTTTCTTGTAATGAGTTTCGAGTTTTAGTTTCATTTCAGGATATTTATATGGAACATTTCTTTCAATGCAAGTCGCTCTCTTATTCTCAAACACAACCATCAATTTCTTTTCACCGGCCTCAGTAATTCCTTTGACCATTTTGAAGAAACTAACAGTTATTACAAAAGATTGTTCATCATAAAATGATCTCTGAAGATTTAGACTATCGAAATTATGAACATGAACAATCGCGTGATTTTAAAACTAATATACAATATGAAATTTAAACGCCATAATGTTATGACTTTATGAATATTTGTATTGTAAAGTCACAAACAAAAAATATTTTTGACAGACTTCAAATATAATGTATTTGCATGGAAACAACAAGTACTAAGTCGTATTTTTTTTTTATGAAATTAATAAATTCTATTCGCTCAAAACGGGCACAAACTATTGACAATATTTAACAGACTGATTATTTTGATTTGTGATTATTTAAATCCAAGATACAATGTACTCTATGAATACAAGTAACAAACCACGCGTAGTAGCCCTGCTACGATCTACTCAAGTGCTACGCGCGGGGCTAGTGCTACGAAGTGCCCACGAACTGGTAGGTTAGTTACCAGTATCATTTAAAATCAATCTCTTTTGTCCGTCAGATAGAATACTTGTAGAATATTTATGGACACATTTTTTTCTGTTTGTACATGGAACACACTATTTGTATTTGAGATTTTTTTTAAATTTACTACTTTTTGAGTCCATGACATCTCTGTTTCAGCGTCGGAACTACGACAGACGGAAAGCAACTCTATGCTCAAAACTATAGAACGCAGGCAGTCTGGGTAATTTCAAAACAACTTAACTAACAACGTGCCCGAGAGATGGCGCTATTAGAAATAGGAAATACTTTTTTTTAAATGAAGTTAGGTGGAGTGAGTATCGAATAAGCGGAAGATTTTTATACGTTATTATACTTATCTACAAGCGAATGAAAAAATAATAATGTCAGCTTCATTTATTTCTTCTTCATTATAAAATAATATTATCAAAAGCGATATTTTAGCGATGAACACCTCTCGCGTCTGGGGTACTACCTCTATCTAAGCACAAAAGTCGTAGGTTCGGCCGTCGTTTCTTAGGGTCAGTTCAGACCGAGACGCGAAGCGACGCGACGATGCGCGCACACTTTTAAGAGCCATTCAAAATACGACTTTATTTTCTACACTAAAAGATACACATTTCGTTGTGAGAATTTAGAATACGTTGAGATGCGCAGCGATGCGCCGCGATGCGCCTCTCAAGGCATCACGACGCAGCGCGGCGCAGCGCGTCGCCGCTTGACGCCGCTCGCGGCCGCTCCACGATGCGAGGTGAAGACCGGGAGCTAGACGTGACTAAGTATGCATAATTGTGAGTAACGAATTTCGCCAACCGATTTCAGTTAAGAAAAGGTCAAAGAATAACAATGTAGAACTTGCCGGTCAATTTTTTGGTTAATTTTTTTTCGCCCTCTTCTCTTAATCGTAAACGGAATGTATTGAGTACATGATTTAAAATCATTTTAATGATTACTTCCGTAATAATTTATAGAAAAATCAGATCACAGCTTTTTGCGGATAATAATAGGTATTATGTTTATGAATTCGGTCATAGTTGCCGTCACTCGGATTTTGCATACTCAACTACCTCTAGCCCCTAGACTATGTAGCTGAGGCCGCCATTTGCAAATGGGATTGCGGGAGGACGCGGGGCGGGGCGGCAGCACGTGGAAAATTTAGACACGTTCTGCTGCACCGCGCGGCGTCTGGATGCGCCTCGCGACGTTGCGATGCGTCCCGCGGCGCAGCGAGGCGCATCGCGGCGCCGCGAGGTGTAGCGCGACGCAGCGTGAAATGACAGGCCTCTTCACGCATCGTCGCGTCGCTTCGCGTCTCGGTCTGAACTGACCATAGGGTCAGTTCAGACCGAGACGCGAAGCGACGCGACGATGCGCGCACACTTTTAAGAGCCATTCAAAATACGACTTTATTTTCTACACCAAAAGATACACATTTCGTTGTGAGAATTTAGAATACGTTGAGATGCGTCGCGATGCGCCGCGATGCGCCGCGCGACGCCTCGCGGCGCAGCGCGACGCATCTCAAAGCAGCGGTGCTGCGCTGCGCTTCTCAAGGCCTCACGACGCAGCGCGGCGCCGCTTGACGCTGCTCGCGGCCGCTCCACGATGCGAGGTGAAGATCGGGAGCTAGAGGCGACTGAGTATGCATAATTGTAACGAATTTCGCCAACCGATTTAAGTTAATAAAAGGTCAAAGAATAACAATGTAGAACTTGCCGGTCAATTTTTTGGTTCATTTTTTTTCGCCCTCTTCTCATTAACGTAAACGGAATGTATTGAGTACATGATTTAAAATCATTTTAATGATTATTTCCGTAATAATTTATAGAAAAATCAGACCACCTTTTGCGGGACAGATAAAGCGCATAATAATATTATTATAATTATGAATTCGGTCATAGTTCCCGTCACTCGGATTTTGCATACTCAACTACCTCTAGCCCCTGGACTATGTAGCTGAGGCCGCCATTTGCAAATGGGACTGCGGGAGGACGCGGAGCGGGGCGGCAGCACGTGGAAAATCTAGACACGTTCTGCTGCACCGCGCGGCGTCTGGATGCGCCTCGCGACGTTGCGATGCGTCTCGCGGCGCCGCGAGGCGTAGCGCGACGCAGCCAGAAATGACAGGCCTCTTCACGCATCGTCGCGTCGCTTCGCGTCTCGGTCTGAACTGACCCTATAAGTACCTACTGAATAAAAACGTCGGAATCCTGTGCGGAATGTTTATAAATACTTACTCAGTAGGATATAAATAAACCGCTACGCTGAAACTGAACGACATTATGTCACTAACAGTGAAACTGAGGGTAGGTAATGTTCATAAATGTCAGAGCTGCCATCCACAGAGATGTCATACAGTCTTTTCACAGTTATTATACCTGTGCTCTTGCATCGCTGTCAGAATCACAATGACCTTTATGTTCGCAGCTGTATAAAAAATAGTATCTTTCTGACCATCATAGCAACAAGGGTTACATATTATTAAAATAATGTACTTATTTTTAAGTAAGTATACTAATGACAACATACTGTTACAATGCGTTTGTGGTGGTTAAGAAAGGCTTAAATAGTAAATTGACTCTATCTTCTAAATTAAGCGAAGCCTGAGATACTCAGAAGATAACACTATTGGTGACCTCAGCTAATAATTTAAAATTTATTCTATTACCTAAAACATTGTGGTCGGGGGACACACGTATACCGCGACTCCGGTACATAAAGGGCTGCTGAAGGACACCGTGGATTTTAGTCAGTACGAGTCTGACAACCCTCCCGCTCTGCCCTGGGTGGGAGGACTCATTTGATAATTTTACCACGTAAAAAAAACACCTAAAACATTGTGTAAGTACTGCTTTTTTATCACAATTAATGTTAATTGTGAATAAAAGAGTCTGTGTTTTATAATTGTATTTGATATGACAACAAAAAATAACAAGAACGTTTTCAGGTTTGATGTCGCTGAAAAATCCATCCCAGGGTTACCTATCTATCTTCTCTCATTTTATAAATATTCCTGTTTGCATTGAGTGATAATGGTTTTACCCGCAGCCGCTATTTTGAAAATAAAATGGAATGCTAAGCAAGCCAAAAATATTCCAACCCCTTGTATTGTTATTTAATTCAAACTCCTTGTGATTTTATTTATTGTAATGAAAATAAGGTTGTTATCGGTGCCAGAATTGAAATAACTTTCGAAGGACTGTATTTCAGCAACGAGGAGGGGTTTCTTGTAAACAACCAATGTTATTGAAGTACAATACAACTGATGTGAAAAAAAACACATATTGCCTGTGACATAACATAACATCAAGTACGTGTATAATCCCCAAACGGTTAGCCAGACGGCATTTTGATCAGAAAGCCTAATGACGCGTTTCTATTAGGCAAGTCTTGCATACAAGTATTACGTCACATATTTGTATACAAGTTTTTTTTTTTTTTTTTTTTAGGTGGTAAAATCATCAAATGAGTCCTCCCGCCCTGGGTGGGGCGGAAGGGACTGTCAGACTCTTACTGACTAAAATCCACCCGTGTTCCTTCGGATGCCCTTTACGATCCGGGGCCACGGTATCCTGTGTTAAGAAAAACCCGCGACCCCAGCAGGCATTTGGCCCCATAAGGGGCCCCGTCAGTTTGCTGACAACTCCTCGAAGGCACGCGCGAAACACGACACGACGCGCCACCGACCCGGGCTTGGTCCTTGGTCGGACGGCGAGCTACCCATTACTCACCGTCCGCAAGCCCGCTCCGCCGCTGTGCCCTCTGCTAATCAGAGGGACACGCGTTGGAGCGTCCACCCGACAGGCTATTCGCATACGGGCAAAGAGACCCCTTAGGCACACAGTGCCTAAGGAAGTCTTTGCCCGCATCCCAGGGTGCACCGGCCCGAAAAACTGGTCTTCCCCACGGACGTATCCGAGAGGGAACTCCAGTCGACGGGCGCACGTGGAGGTTTCCTGTCTTAGCACCCCATTTGTATACAAGTTGCTTGAAACAACAAATTCTAAGTTCAAACTACCTACTTGCAACTTGTTACTTAATCAAAACATTCGCTGCATTCACTTTCATAAAGATTTGGTCAAACTTGGTAAAAATCCGAAAACTAACTCATTTTGACCAAATCTTTGTGAAAGTGAATGGAGCGAACGTTATGATCATTCTTATTTATAAAGTTATACTTGTTATTGTCGCGATCATAATTTGCTTATCAGTGACAAGTAGTAACTACTTGTAGTGACAAGTAGTTACTACTTGTCACTGATATTCAAATGTTCATGTGTTTTTTTGCAATTTGCTTATAAGTGTATAAGCAAATTGCAAAAAAACACATGAAAATTTGAATTTCGCGGGCTACTACTGAGGAATCACCTTAAGGGCGCATAACCATAAAGTTGGCAACGTCGCAAATAGCTGTCAAATATTTGCAAGTTTTAATTAATTTGGCAATGTTTCTGTATGGAAATAAGAAATAAGGCTCTGTAGTGCACTAAAAATTTGATAAAGGAATCCAATTAAAACACTGAATTTGATGTTGTAAACGTTTCAGGTGTATAAAAGGCATTTGGAAAGTTCCCAAATGCTTTTATTACGTCTAAAACGATATATTCGGTGTTACGATATTCGTCATTGCATTCCCTAACCATTGTTTTAGTGCACTACAGAGCCATATTTTTTATTTCCATGCAGTAAAATTGCCAAATTAATTAAAACTTGTTAATATTTGACAACTACTTGCGACGTTACCAACTTTCAGAATACGCACTCTTAATTGCAGATCATCTATGAAGTCAAAACGCCTCAAAAGCAAATAACTAAAATCAATTTGCTTAAACAGCGAAAAGTCTAAGTGGGTCAGACGGCCTAAATTGCAAAACGTCTATGAATGTAAAATAACTAAAGGCAATTTGCTTAAACAGCAAAAAAAGTCTGGTTTCATTGAACTAGTGGACGATTTATATTTTTGATAAGAAACCTGTTTTTATACCAAGACGGTCGCGATGTCCAATTTAGTTAGGTTCTTTTAAACCTTGCAGACAGAACCCGGAACCTCACTTGTGTCTGTGCAACATAGTAAAAACCGTTTGTCCCTGTATTCTGACAGTATGGTGGTCGTGAGCCAAGCCAAGTGACCCTGTTGAGGCCTACCACCTCTTACAGGTAGCTTGTGCTGACGTTACCACGGGAGGACCCCAAGAAGATGGTTTCATCTGTTGAATTATATTTTAAATTAGTGTATGCCTCAAAAGGTTTCGTGTACATTAGGTCTTAGATGATCGCCGACATCACTATCTTGACAGATCTTTTGTATTATCTGTGTCCGGCTTCCGCTCTCTCTCTCTTCCGCTAATGGCTGTCTATGTGAGCTCCATGTTTTTAATTAACTTTATTTTATTTAAATCGACTGCTACTATTATAATCGTGACGGACAATTGTAATGTTTATATTCCTGAGTCAATATAGAATACAATTCGTTCTAAAGGACAGTTTAGTGTTTTCTTTGCACCACACCGTACGATCAGACAATCACACAAACAACAGGTTATGTGCCCAGTTTATTTTTTTCTTGATCGTAGTGGTCCACGAAGATTATTAGCTAAGAATATTTGAGCTCATGTGTATTGAGACGAAAACATGGAACAATCCGAAGGAATGTCTACGTCTAGCGATGTGCATGCGACTACGCCGCATGGCGCCGTGCCGTCGTCGACCAATTCTACATTGTCATCGTCGTCTGTGATTATTGGTGGTGCTGGATCGATTGATAAACTGGATGGGCCGTCGAACTACAGTACATGGAAATTCGCCGTTCGTATGGCGCTTATTTTGGATGGTTTATGGGACCAAGTTGAGGGATCGACGGCGTACGACGCTGCGCGTGACCAACGAGCGCTGGCGCGCATTTGTTTATCAATCAAGTCGAATCTTTACCAGTATGTCCGCGATGCAAAAACTTCGAAAGAAGCTTGGTGCAAGCTGAATGTTGTCTTTGAAAACAAAGGGCTTTATCGGCGTGTATTGTTGCTGCGTCAACTTCATAGTTTACAGTACAGCGCGTTCAACGATATGAATGGATACATTACCGGCATATTGACCCTTGTACAGCAATTGGCGGACATAGGAAAAGTTATTGAAGATGATGAAGTGGCTGAGTTATTGTTAAGTGGATTGCCCGAGGAATATGACTCCCTAGTGTCTGCATTGGAGACGGCATGTGTTGCTAGCAACTTTAACAGTGAGCTGGTCCGTTCCCGTCTTCTTCAAGAGGCACATAGAAAAAGTGAAGCTAACAGTGGTAATACTGCATTTGTTGCTAAGAAGTCACCCGTTGTGTGTCATTTATTGTAATCGACCAGGACATGTTCGATCAAAATGTTTCAAACTCAAGCGTGAAAAGAAGAAGAAGGATAACTCTGAGTCTAAAACAGCAACAGCATTTATTGCAAGCAGTGCTGGTGATGAGTTTTACATAGACTCATGTTCTTCCAATCATTTGTGTAAGAGTAAAGAATTAATGGTGAATATTAGAGACTCTAAATGTAAGCATAGAATTGCAGTGGCAAACAATGAAAAGTTAGTTAGTGATACACAGGGGGAAGTCTATATTCAATCAGGAAATGTGGTAAGACAATTAAAGAATGTTCTTTTTGTTCCTGAATTATCCACAAATTTAATATCAGTCAGTCAGTTAGTTAATGATGGTCTCACAGTAACATTTAATAGAAGTGGTTGTAATGTTTTCGACAGTAGTTGTAAAATCACTGGCAACTGTATTGCTCAGGGTTCATGTATTAATGGGATTTACAAGTTTAATGGCTTTGTTTGTGGGTCTAGTTGGGTTTCGCAAAATAAGGTGCACTCTTTGCTTCTCCAAAGAGGGCAGAAGTCACTGAGTGCCGCAGTTGCTGCTTCAGAGCCTCCATTGGAAGTGTGGCATAGGCGTCTTGGTCATCTGAGTCTATCAGGTATGTGCATGTTGCAAAATATGGCAAACGGTTTTTATTTACAGAAACAAGATACTCAAGATCTAAAAAATTGCATAGCTTGTCTTGAGGGGAAGTTATCGGCCAAACCTTTCCCCAAGAATCAGGCGAAGCGAGCCAGTAAGCCATTGGAGTTGGTTCATACTGATGTCTGTGGCCCGATGCAGGAAGCAAGCTGGGGAGGTGCGAAATACCTGGTTACGTTTACTGATGACTTTACAAGAAAAACATTTGGATTTTTAATTAAGAAGAAATCCCAGGTAATGAATTGTTTTATTGATTTTCATAATCTTGTCGAAAAACAGTTAGATTTTCGTATTAAATGTCTTAGATCCGATAATGGTGGCGAATACTGTAGTAAACAGTTTTCTGATTATTTGAAGAGTCATGGAATTGTCCACCAAACTTCTGTCCCTTACACACCTGCTCAAAATGGTGTTGCGGAGAGACTGAATAGGACTTTGATTGAAAAAGCAAGGTCTATGTTGCAGCAAGCAAATCTCTGTAAGCGTTTCTGGGGAGAGGCAGTTATGACTGCAATTTACTTGAAAAATAGGAGTCCCACAGTTGCTTTAACAGGATGTACTCCGGAGGAAGCTTGGACTGGGTCTAGGGTTGACCTTAGCCACCTCAGGGTATTTGGCTGTGCTGCTTACTCTCTGATTCCCGAACAAAAGCGCCAAAAGCTAGATGCCAAGGCGAAAGATTATATTTTTGTGGGATATTCTGATACGTGTAAGGGGTACAGATTAGCGGATCCGTCTGATCCTAGGAAGGTTATCTTATCTAGGAATGTGACATTTATAGAAAATATGTTTTACAACCAGGCAGCGGAGAGAGCAAATAATAATTTTAATAACGATTTTATTCCTTATATATTGAATTGTAATGATATTAAATCTAATTTGAATGATGCTGAATCTTATTCTAATGATAATAATCTTATTTTAAATAATGATTGTCAAAGTTATAATAATGAGAATAATGTATGTAATGTATCAACATCAGATTCTAATATAAGTGGAATTGTGGTTTCAGATGAGGAGTATTGCACTGGGAGTGATACCAGCCATGATGAGCAGTCTACCAATGAGTCGGGTGATGGGCCTGTGATCTCGTCGGATAAGGCGTCAGATGGAGATGGTGTGACTAGTCCCATCGCCGTCACATCTGCTACTGGTCGTCCTGTGCGCTCTACACGTAATGTTTTGCCTAAGAGGTATGATGGTTATGACTTATCTTCTTTGTTTGTACAAGAAAGACCTCTGCATTATGATGAACCACTTACATATGATGAGGCTATGGCTAGCCCAAATAGGAACATGTGGCTGGATGCTATGAATGGTGAGTATCAAGCTTTAGTTGCAAATCAAGTATGGGAATTAGTAGATAGACCCCATAATGAGAATATAATTAAGTGTAAATGGGTGTTTAAAGTTAAGCATGATGCTTCCGGGAATTTTGACAAGTACAAAGCCCGTTTAGTTGCCAGGGGTTTCTCACAAAAAGAGGGTGTAGATTTTAATGAGACTTTTGCCCCTGTGGTAAGACACTCAACTATGCGAATATTGTTTTCATTAGCTAATCAACTAAATCTTGATATGGAACACTTAGATGTGGCTACAGCATTTTTAAACAGTGACTTAAATGAAGTTATTTATATGGAACAACCAATAGGTTTTTGTGATAATAGTAATAAGGTTTGTTTACTGAAGAAGAGTTTATATGGCCTTAAGCAGTCAAGCAGAATGTGGAACTGTAGGATTCATGATTTCTTATGTAAACAGGGTTTTGTTCAGAGTAAGTGTGAGCCTTGTGTCTATATTAAAAAATCTAATAATGATAAGGTTATACTTGCTTTGTATGTTGATGATTTCTATATATTTTGTAATCCTTTTAGTAAGAATAAAAAGGATTTGGTTTGTAATTTAGAAAGAGAGTTTAACATTAAGAATCTTGGTGCTTTAAAAAGCTGTCTTGGCATTGATGTAACTCGAGATAGGACTAAGGGTATTCTTAAACTTAGTCAGTCACAATATATTTCTAAATTACTTGAGCGTTTTGGTATGACTAATTGTAAGACAGTGTCTACTCCTATGCCTGTAAACACTAAATTAGAGAAGTCTAATGATATTGATAGTTGTTTACAGGATGAAGTTTATCAATACAGGCAATTGATTGGTAGCCTCATGTATCTTGCTGTGTGTACGAGGCCTGATATATCTTTTGCTTGTAGCCAACTTAGCCAGTTTAACAACTGTTTTGGTAAGAGTCATTGGTCGGCTGCCAAACGCATTTTACGCTATTTAGCAGGTACAATTGATTACAGTTTATGTTTTATAAAAAGTAACAATTGGAAGTTGTTTGCTTATGCAGATGCGGATTGGGGTAATGATATCACCGATAGGAAATCTTATACTGGTTTTGTTATTAAGTTAGGAAATGACACTATAAATTGGGAGTCGCGAAAACAAAAATGTGTGGCACTTTCAAGTACTGAGGCTGAATATCTTGCAATAGCTGATGTGTGTAAAGATGTTTCTTTTGTTAAAAATTTATTAGCAGAGTTCATACCTAAAACAATTGATTGTATTGTGTTTAATGATAACCAAAGTGCACAAAAGTTATTGGAGGCTAAAGAATATTGTCATAGAAGAACAAAACATATAGACATAAGATATCATTTTGTTAAAGATTTTGTAAGAGATAATATAATTTCAGTTAAGTATCTTCCTACAGAGAAAATGATTGCAGATGTATTAACTAAGCCACTTAGCTATATTAAACATAGTTGTTTTGTAAAACAAATGAATGTTAAGTGATTGTTTTTATTTTGTGTGTCATTTTTTTTTTATACATTGTACTTATATCACATGTAGAGCTAACTTAACATAATCTTTTAAAAGACAGTAGAGTTACAATTTTTATTGTTGAGCTTTATGTAGAGTGATATGTTATTAGATAACTTTATTTACTGTAATTCTTATCACTTTGTGAGGCATAAGGGGAAGTGTTGAATTATATTTTAAATTAGTGTATGCCTCAAAAGGTTTCGTGTACATTAGGTCTTAGATGATCGCCGACATCACTATCTTGACAGATCTTTTGTATTATCTGTGTCCGGCTTCCGCTCTCTCTCTCTTCCGCTAATGGCTGTCTATGTGAGCTCCATGTTTTTAATTAACTTTATTTTATTTAAATCGACTGCTACTATTATAATCGTGACGGACAATTGTAATGTTTATATTCCTGAGTCAATATAGAATACAATTCGTTCTAAAGGACAGTTTAGTGTTTTCTTTGCACCACACCGTACGATCAGACAATCACACAAACAACATCATCAACTTCTTTCGATCATCAACTACCGAAGCTAAAGTTACTCATACATGGTTTATTAAAAAGCTCTTTTAATTCATTTTGTAAAAACCTTTTTATATCTTTAGAAACGTACCTAACTATTCCAATAAACTATTCACTCAATACTCATATTCTTCCATTTCAACTGTGTCAAGTATCAATAGTAATACAAAACTATGTTTATATTGTACTTGATTTAGAGGAAGTACAATATAAACTTAGTTTTGTAGTTATAAGTTGTAAAACCCCTTGTTTTCCAATTTTCACATCGGAGGTATTTAGTTATTGACCTTTGTTCCCGTTCAGCACCATTATGCGAGTGAATGTGTTCGTCTGCTTGTCTGTATGATACCCTTACTCATCTTTATTGCTGACTGAATTTTGATATAGGCATGAAGATAGTCTAGGCTAGATTTAGGATATGGGAGTTTTAATCCAAGTAACATCAATGACGAGGCTAGAGGCAAGCTAGAGTAAGCGTATATAGGTCACACAGATGGCCATACGGCAATGCAATACATACAATTTTATAATTCCTTTTTTTCCAAAATGACTGAACCGATTTTAATTAAATTTCACTCATATGAGCGGTTTACACCGTATACATAAGTGTAAAACAAAACATTTTTGAAATATCTCATTGAAAATAAGATATTTGTAAGTAAACATGATTGTTTGTATGATTTTTTTTAAATCAGGCGGATTTAACTGTACATTACCTATTTTTCTAAAATATTTTTTCCTATATTTTAGACTTCCGTATTCTGCTACTGTTTGTGATTTTTTATTAAAATAAGTTTATTCATATCGGTTAAAAGGCCTTGAAAGTTTATATGAATTAATTTTAATCGACATACACGTGCAAGCAAAACTTTTGCTTTTGCCCTACATTCTCAAGCAATCATTTTCCACCACCCCACAGGCGTAGACGCGGGTAAATACCATAGTGCCTCTAATATTTTGTTAAAATTGAACTTAAGAGTTATTATGGTTTTGATTAAATTCCCAACGAATTTCGGTTAACAACCAACATACTTTGTATTATTTCGCAATATTGCGGACATTGGATTTGCTGATTAGACGAAAGCCTTGTTTGTGTTATGTTGCTTCGGGTTATTCAGCAACTAAGCAAACTGCTTGATTAGCCAACAGAGCACATACTCGTACCTATTTAAAATGTGATATGTTTTAAAACGTTGCAAAACGTGCAGTTATGTGTAAACAAATATCTTCAGGTACTTTAGTTTCATGACCACGCATATTTAATTCACATGGTGTTTTGTCCTGACATCTTTGGATTTTTTTTATTTAAACTACCACTAACATTTTGTTTGATAGGTGGGAATACGTTCAAATACGTTTTTAAAATTCTCATTCACAAAGCTATCAAACAAAAACTATTAAAAATCGATATGACGCGAAGCAAGTTGACGTATTCTTGGCGCACTTACTTACTATGAAAATACGTTTAGCAGGACGGCGGCGGCGGCGCGGCGCCGGCGGTGGCGCGCGCCGTTAGTAGGTGAACACGCCACGCTAACGTCGCACCTTTATTTCTGATAACATATTACTCAATTAGTGGTCCAGTGTTCTACTTACCGTCCAGTGTTAACTGTTCCTGACGAAGGATTAAATTTTTTTTCTTCCTTTTTCAAATAAAAAATTAGTATACTTTGGGCAGCATTATGAAGATTTTTCAGAAATGCTAATCACTCATTATTTTTGTAAGACCTGCTATATTATATAATCTGGATAAGTATCCAGAACACAAAATACTTATCAACCAATGAAATAAAACCCCAGCGACTCGCATGCGTGATCATGACACATAAAATATCAAGTAAAGACCCGTATTAACGAGAAAATGAGATATATCTCGCTTAAAGCCTTTGGGAATTGAATTCCTGGAACATGTGCCTATTTCTATGAAATATTATTAAAGCTTCTCTCCCATTTCATTTCATTACAGAAACTATCTTTATAACTACATTAAACATTTGTCCCAAACCATAGGTTTGAACCTATCGTTATTGGTTTGTGTAAATTATTTTCATCACCCCTGCCTCAGAACGTTGGTAGAAAACATTGGATGGAAATCATCATGTCCTAGAATGAGGAATTCAAAGACTGTGTCCCAGTAGTGGGAACCTTATTCATGCTGATTACGCTTGTAATCTTTTGTGTGATCAGTGTTCTAAACAGCGCAATGAGGTTTTCATCATTATCGTATAAAAGGTTAATTATTTTCGGTACGGGACGATGGGAAAAGACCAGACGGTATGACGTTAGTGCCTTGGAAGGTAGGTAGGCCTTTGGTGTGGGACGCTACCTGTGTCGATACCCTTGCGCCATCCCACGTTGCAAGCACGGCGGGCTGTGCTGGTGCTGCTGCTGCGGCTGCTGAGAACCTCAAGCGGCGCAAATACTGTAAACTTAACGGTTGCTACAGTTTTGAGCCGTTTGGGGTCGAAACGCTCGGGTCATGGGGTCCGAGTGCGCGTCTCCTTTTTAAGGAAATTTCTCACCGACTGATCGACAGTTCGCGTGACCAGAGGGCTGGTTCCTTTTTTGGTCAAAGAATAAGCATTGCCATCCAACGTGGCAATGCTGCCAGTCTTCTGGGCACGTTTCCGGATGACAGCGATGCGGAGGAGTACTTTGACGCCTGAGTGTCTCTGTCTTTTGTGTTTTTGTTTTCTTTTAATTAAGTATTTTATTTTAGTTTTAGTTTAAGTTTAGTTGTAAATATATAGTTTTATTTATTTTTAGACTAGCTTTAGTTACCTAATGTACACACATCAAAAGTGTCTAGGGATCAAGCATTTTTATGCGGATTTCTTGAGATTGAGATGTGGCTTTGTAATAAATTTATGATTTTATAAATTTATATGGATCCTTTTTGGTGCATTTCATAATTTGAATCAGGAACTGTGAATCAAATTCGAGTAAAAGATGAAAATCAGCTGTCAATATTTTCCCTATAAAAACATACAACGCATTGAAGACATTATTAGTGCTACTGTTTCCCTACTACTGATTAAAACCAACGTTATTATGGAGCGGCGACGTCATTTAAGCAGGGAAGAAATGCTCAGAGCCGTGGGAATGATAGAAGCTGGTTCCCGGCAACGTACTGTGGCTTTAGCTCTGAATACAAGTCAGAGTGTTATCAGTCGACTTTGGACACGTTACCGAAGCACTGGTACCGTGGCTGAGCGCCATGGAGGACGGTATCGCTGCACCACACGGAGACAAGACCGATACATTTAAATCTTAACTCGAAGAGCTCCAACAATAACGGCCATGATGTTAGCCGTGAGGCTTCATCACTCTTCAGGGAACTTAATTAGCGACCAAACAGTCAGAAACCGCTTGCATGAAGTGAACCTTCATTCCCGAAGACCGCTACGGGTACCACCTATAGCAATGCACAATCGTAGGATTCGATATCAATGGGCTCTTGAACACAGAAATTGGGCAGAAGAACAATGGCGTTTCGTGTGCTTTTCTGATGAGTCTCGTTTCGGTATGAGACCGGATACAAGACGTATACGACACTGGAGAACCCCTGGACGCCAACAGCGATTAAAATCCTGCCAGGAAGTCCATCCTTATAGTGGTGGAACCATCATGGTATGGGCGGGTATTTGGATCGGCGGAAGAACTGAGTTGATTTGGATCAGAGGCAACCTCAACGCTCAAATTTATGCTGAGACGATTGTATCAGACGTCATCGTTCCTCTACAAGTGCAAATCGGTCCCTTATTTCAGTTAATGCATGATAATGCACGACCGCACACCGCAAGAGTTGTAAGACAGACTCTCGCCGCAGCTAATATCAATGTCCTGCCCTGGCCTGCTCAGTCGCCAGACTTGAATCCGATTGAGCATGCATGGGATATGCTACAGAGAAGAGCTCTGCCGAATATGGAGGGTATCCAGTCGCAAGAAGACCTTTTTTTGTTGTTGCAACGAACATGGGCGGCCATTCCACAGCCTGATTTGGATGAACTCATTTTGAGTATGCCAAACCGATGTTCTTGTGTTGTTAGTGTTCGCGGTAGAAACACGGATTATTAATTGTTTAAGTTACCCAATAAAATTTTAAAGAAAACTGTTATTTCAGTCTTTTTTTCGAACTTTTGTGTTAGTGGTTCAAATGTCAAAAATCCCTTTATTAGGAAAATGGCAAATTTCTTTATTAATGCAAAGGTGACTTGGTTTATTGTTACTGTGACAAACGAAAACACTTTATTTGATGAATCCTTAAAGAAAATTTTAATTAATATCAATCAGGAGAAAAGTTATTGCAAAAATATATGTTGATCCCTAGACACTTTTGATGTGTGTATATATCTAATATTCTAACTAGAATTACCTACTGTACTTTCCTTTATATATTTGTTTTTTATTTAAATGATACATTTATTACTTATTACATATTCTACAGCACCTTTTTTGGATTTGTAATTGGTAAATCTCTGTATTTTTCATAATAGGCTATATGACAGTATCAATAAATTATAAGATTAATAAATAAATAAATATAATAAATTATTAGAGTTTTGAAAAATAACGGACACATATTTTTTTATATGTAAAATCAATGAATATTTACCAAGATATCTATCATCAAGACTCGAGAGTGGGGGCTCGTGATGTCAGAATTCAGTAAAAAATTTACTAACGTTAACTTTGTGACGTATTGGCAATTTTGAAAGCATCAATCTCCGTCAATTTTGGTTTGCGTAAAAAAAGAAAAAATACGGGTCAAATATTATTTGATAATCTAACTGACGGATTAATTAGAATTTTTTAGTCAAATAGCCTATTATATACAGTATAAACGATAATATTGTGTCTGTGTAATATTGTGTCTGTTACTCATTTGTATATTTCTCGTACGTGCCACGGTTTAATAGTTGTAAGCGTGACTGCTGATCATAAAATTCTGGGTTTGATTCCCAAAGCAGGCATGAATTTGAATGAGTTTTCCTTATGGCATTTCATCAGACGGGGAGTGTCAATTCGTGCCCATTAAATTTTAATAGACTCGCCCCCTAGGACTAGGATAGACACACTATTAGATATTGCTCTGTCTGATGGCGTGATGTTATTAAATATTATTTACCTACATTTTATAACACACCACACAGAGAGCTTCAAAATAAAGTAGGCACATTTTCTCAGTTCACCTTTCAATCCAAACTCTATTGCCTGACATTTTGTATAATAATTGATTTATACGTTCCACAAAGAAGGCTTTTTACTTGATAAGTCTTCTTTTAAAGTAGTCACTTTGGGTAATGCGTCTACCGCGAAAGTAACCTCTTGTCAACCTTCATTATTTTGCTGCTAAAAAAGTGTTTCAGCCACGATAAAACATCACGCATATCATCCCCAAAAGGTTAAATACCTATAGATGGTTTTGACCCTGACATAATGTGCTAAAGGGGTCATCCCTAGATCAACAAATGTCCTCCATCGCGATCGGTCTTGAGCTTCACGCTTCACCTCACTCCATGTCATTCCGGTGTTTCGCTCTCGTCTGCCAAACGGTACGTCGCGTCGCAAAGTTTGACCACACTTTATTTTTCCTTGGAGATTCCAGTCCAAAGCTTATTTGGGTATGTGGTCAGGGTCCTTCGGAACGTGGCCAATCTATTTCCACTTCCGACGCTTGATCTGGCTTTCGATCAGGCTCTCATGGCGTTTCCCCAACAGCTCTACGTTGAGAGCGTCTCGGCCATTAAATTCCGAGAATGCGACGAAGACGGTTGACGAAGACTTGAATTTTCTGGAACGTAAAGGGCTATTGAAGGATCACCATGGATTTTAGTCAGTACAAGTCTGTCAGTCCCTCCCGTTCCACCTTGTGGGAGGACTCATTTGATGATTTTACCACGATGCCACGATAAAAAAGGCCTCAACAGGGCCGCTTAGCTCGCGACCACCCCATCCTGTGAAAGTACCAACAGTTGTTACGGTGCTAAGTCGGTGCGCAGGAGTTCCAGTACTTTCTGGGTAAGCTCGCTCCGTCTTAGGCCTCTGATTTTCTATGGGCTGATTGAGGTCAAAAACAATAATTACGATTCGCGACGTAGGCGTATATCTATGTAGAATTAGGTTATTTAATAAATAATTATGGTACTGATACTGACTGTACCTTACGCGCCTAAAATTCAATCAACCTCCAGTAGATTACAGGCAATTAAGGAGGATTATCTGACTGATAAGCAGCTTAATTATGTCAAACAAATCAGTAATAGAAGAAAGTGATAATTTGAATCGCGTATGGTGAAGGCTGGTCGATTCGGCTCTACTATAACCGATGCCACTGCAATAACTCAATTTCCACCATGTTTCTAACAGGTCGGATAACTCAGCAGCACTCGTAATAACATCGCAAAATGTACCTCAAGATAACCTATATTCTTTGGTCAACACTGTGTTTCTCCACTAACTAGCCTAGTCGATGCTAATTGAATTTGAAAACTTGAGAGAGGTTGCGACCAGGAGTAAAATGTGACATGGAAGATAAAAACTTTTGCTTGTTCTCTTCACAATACCTCTCGGTGGTGTGATGGAGCGGAGACAGTGTAACAAATTTAATGTATTGATAGTGTTGAGCACAGTGAGCCGTGCCGCGTTTTCTGCCAGTAAACGCCGCTTCGCCCGCTCATTCACGCGGTCCGTGTATCATCAACGAAATCCGCTTTTACGCACGACCGCGCGGCCTAGCGGTCTCGTGTGTGAATCGCCTAAGTATATACCTAATAATCTCATTTGATAGATTATTAAGGGTCTCTTTAACTCTTATATATTAACTTATCAAGACTTCAATACCCTAGATAAGTAAATACACCAGCAAATCTGGAAAATCTGATTCTGCTAATAATAAAGTTAGGAAAAATTACTCTCGAGAGAGGCGGTTTCAGCATTTCCAGGATTTCTGGCGAGATTCCCCGAGGACGGCTATAGATAATTACGATATTTAATGATAATATTGTACAGAATTTTCATCAAAATGAAGAATTTTTATCAGACCAAGTAATGTAGACAGGCCTTTGATGTTTTTTCATCAGATACTTCAAGGTTGAGTTTCTATAAACCTTGTGTTCATCATTCCTTTTTATTTATTAAATACGCTCACGACAATGTACAGGGATTTTAGTAAAATTTTTGGAGGTCTCAATGTGAAAGATACTTTGTTGTATTTTTATTCATGAGATATTTTGAATGTACGGTAATGGAGAATTGAGTATTGTGTAAGCGGTTCTCGCTTTTACGATTTCGATGTGAGAGAAACGAGACACAAACAGGCCGTTACTATAGCAACGATCGAGTCAGCGTATGTGTACTGCGGCAAATAGCGTTGTTCGTCACTCTTTACTGCATCTGCATCAGTTTAAATAACAGCATTTATTAGAAAGGTGTGGTCACATTTCAGGATGTATCTAAGTGTGTAACTTAAAGATAACTTAGTTTCCCCTGCCCACCTCTGGACGGCTGGGCGTCCCAATTATTTTTTTAATGGCTTTGGGAATAGTAAAATGGAAAGTAGATACTTTACGAGACATCTCACACTCTACGATTATACAAAAAAAAAAAAAACGGTCAAGCTGTTTTGGAAAAGTGCAACCACAAATACCGTGGCTCGAGATTTTTATACAGTCATAATAATTAATTAGATAGTTTGTACAGGAAATCAAAATGAAAAAGTCCCTGCATGGGACAACCATTTTAACCGTAACGAGAAATTGTCAACTGTCCCATATACATATACTTCCTTGCCGGATTACTGCCCTGGGATCTGGAGGCGACTGCCCTCCAGCGCGTCTATGAGTGGCGCGTGGAGGCGCAGCGCCGGGGTGTAACCCCGCTGCCCCGAGAAGTCGAGGCGCGGCGGGAAGAGCTCCGGTGCGATCTCAGGGCAGTATGGAGGGGACGACTGTCGCAACCGAGGTCCGGGCACGCCGCAATCGCGGCGGTAAGACCCCTCTGGCTGGAAAGACGTCACGGCGTCCTGACTTACCGCATGACGCAGGTCCTCACCGGACACGGAAGTTTCGGGAGGTTCCTGTGTCTGATAAGGAGGGAAGAGACGCCCGGGTGTCACCACTGCGAAGATCGCCCGGAGGACACGGTGGAGCATACGGTGCAGGACTGCCCCGCTTGGGCAGAGCACCGCCGTGTCCTCTCGGCGGCGATAGGCGGAGACCTCTCGCGCCCGGCATTGGTCGAGGCCATGCTGCGGGGCGAGACGGAGTGGGAAGCGGTCGCCTCCTTCTGCGAAGCAGTTATGCTCGTGAAGGAGGAGGCGAGCCGCGAGAGAGAGAGGACAGCGTCCTCCCTCCGCCCCAGCCGCAGTGGTAGACGCCCACGGCGTCGGACGTCGCGGGACGATCTCCGGCCACCGTAGGCGCGGGCATGCGGGCGGCGAGTAAAGGGCAACTCGCCACCCGACCATGGACCATGCCCGGGTCGACGGCGCGTTGTGTTCCACGCGCGCCTCAAGGAGTGTCAGCATGATGACGGGGCCCCCCTCTAGAGGGCCAAAGCCTGCCGGGGTCGCGGGACTTATCTCATTACCGTGACCCCGGGACATAACGGGCTATTGAAGGACACCGTGGATTTTAGTCAGTACAAGTCTGACAGTCCCTCCCGCCCTGCCCGGGGTGGGAGGACTCATTTGATGATTTTACCACGCTAAAAAAAAAAAAAAAAAAAAATATACATATAGGTACTTACTCGTATTTAGGTCGAGTACCTACGCAAGTATTAAAATGATTAAATTTTATAATGACCAATCAATTTTATTTTCCACAATTCCGAAACTTACATCGCATTTCATGTTCAGAATTACTTTAAAATATGACTACTTTATAATGTAGTGGAATACGTGTCAAGTTTAATAAACACTACAATTTTTCTAAGTACTTTTTAGGTTTTATTTAATTTTGAATGAAAAACAAGCCGCTTGGGAAGAAATGACAGATTTTATGGCGCTCAATATTAGGTATGGTTCCTAAGAAGCGCTTTCGCTATGGTTTTCATCACCATCATCATATTTGTCGAAAGACCTCCTGCTAGACTATAGTCTCTAGAAGACATATTTGTATTCTAGTGTTGCCAAATACGAAAATAAACCACCTGTATAACATGAAAGCCAACTTAAGCAATGAAACTTAATGACCCGTATCCAATTCGATATTACCGTGAAACGCTGAGTAATCGTCTAATTGTTGCTAAATGAGACTCTGATCACACATACATAAGTACTATTTACGTACGTAGGCAGTATTCGAATAACAGGAAATGTTAATTCGAAGTGTCAGCCAAAGTTTTCTTTGGAAACATTGTTTTAGATTGGTTACAAATAAACTTTATACCTGTTATAGAGGAGGTACATTGACATATATAAAACACTATTAAATATAAAAAATTCAATACAAAAACTTAAAAAAAAACTGGATTCCAAAAACAACCACAAAAAGTTTAAAATAACTTTCTTAAATCGGTGATTTAGTTTTTTATTTCATTGCCACCGACTTCCGAAAGAAAATCAGTTCATCCAATCGCGAAATAATCAAGGACAAACACACTGATTAAACTGAGAAGCTTCTTTCTTTTTGAATTCGGTTAAAAATACATTTTAATGAAAAATATTGTGTGTAGAAAAGGCTGGTATAATCCTTTTATATGTAATCATACGACTGAAATAAAACCGGTTATTCTTAGAACTACTCTCCCAAAAAAAGGAAATAGATTCAAAAAAATAAAATATTTTGTATGAAAGAGGGACCCATCACCCAGCCGTCAACTACATGCCATTGTGTTCATTAAACTCGGTTACTTTGAGTAAAAATAATTTGTATGAAAATTACTTTTATTTTTCGCTAGAAAAACCACTATTCACGTTTACGTGGTTTTAACACAAAGTTATGCGACCAAAATATCTTGTTTTTGCAACATGTTGTACAAATTACAATGAAATAAATTAGTATGTTCTTAAAAGCGTATAACACAAAAAAGGAACCAACCAACCGCCAAAAGATTTCTGTATTCAATTTACAGTGTACTTGAAGGGCGTTTATTGTACATATATAAGTGCTGATAGGCTTGTTTGACCATCATCATCATTCACTACTTGTAAGCTAGAACACCGAGCATTCATCGTTTTTAATTTTGTGAACAACGAACATAGAGCCAAATAGCGCTACGAACATTTTCACAATCTTACTAGCGAACGCTCTAGTGATCTAGTCGATGGTTGTCAATTTTTTTTTATTTTCATGAAGATTTCGGGCTTGACAGTCGGCTCGGTCAAAAGCTCGCCAGAACGTTCGTTAAAATGCTCGCTAAAACGCTTTCGTTTGTTTTTCTGTAATGTTCGCAAGAATGCTCATCCATTACAAGTGAATGCTCAAGTTTATCTGTTACGAATGAGGAACTTATTTTTTATCATCTAATGCCAAAATTCCCGTCTTCTTTACGTCACAAAGACGTGAAAAGTTATGCTAGGGCCTCTATTTTGTCACTTTACGATCTTTGGTAAAAAAGTAAAAAAAAAAAACAGTGTATAGCTTCGTCATTCAGCTCCTTTTATGTCCCAAAAATGTTATTTTTATATCGATTTGAAATGAATAAGAATTCTCGCAGTGACTGCTTATTATCAACGTTTAAAGCTCAAGGGCAAAGGTGCTTTGTTATCAGATAAAAGACGATGTTAAGGCTCACAATAATGTTCGATATAATAAAGGACGCATTTTATCGTTATTTTTTTAAGATTTCACTCAGAGAGGTAATGGAATTTGAAAAGCTAAATCCATAAAGGTGCCGGTTCGCATGCGAGACCGCGACAGGAGACCGCGACACGTCTTGTCGCGGCCTCTTCTGCATAGGCGGCGGTTCGCGCCGCGACAGGGAGATCGCGACACTTGTCATTGCCTTAAGGTGCCGGTTCGCGCGCGAGACCACGACAGGAGACAGCGACAGGCGACCGCGACAGGGGATCGCGACAGTACTTAACATTAGGCAATGTATGAGTGGCAGTTCGCGAGCGAGACAGCGACAGGAGACAGATACGGTGAACAATCTCCGGTCGCGGGCCGTGTCGCGGTCTCCTGTCTCGGTCTCATGTCGCGGTCTCACTCGCGAACCGTCACCTTAATGTTAAGTACTGTCGCGGTCTCCTGTCACTGTCTCGCGCGCGAACCGGCACCTTAATGTTAAGTACTGTCGCGGTCTCCTGTCGCTGTCTCGCGCGCGAACCGGCACCTTAATGTTAAGTACTGTCGCGGTCTCCTGTCGCGGTCTCCTATCGCTGTCGCCTGTCGCTGTCTCGCGCGCGAATCGGCACCTTAATATTAACTACTGTCGCGGTCTCCTGTCGCTGTCTCCTGTCGCTGTCTCGCGCGCGAACCGGCACCTTAATGTTAAGTACTGTCGCGGTCTCCTGTCGCTGTCTCGCGCGCGAACCGGCACTTTAATGTTAAGTACTGTCGCGGTCTCCTGTCGCTGTCTCGCGCGCAAAAAGTACTGTCGCGGTCTCCTATCGCTGTCGCCTGTCGCTATCTCGCGCGCGAATCGGCACCTTAATATTAACTACTGTCGCGGTCTCCTGTCGCTGTCTCCTGTCGCTGTCTCGCGCGCGAACCGGCACTCTAATGTTAAGTACTGTCGCGGTCTCCTGTTGCGGTCTCCTGTCGCGGTCTCCTGTCGCTGTCTCCTGTCGCTGTTCCGGCACCCGGCAACCGGCACCTTTACATACCGAATTCGAGACTTCACACCACTACGTGTGCAAAACAAAATACGACACTCCGATTATTTTGGGTATAAATAAAAAAGTGCTATTGTCAGTGTTTGAATAGAAGCAAAATTTCCGTCATTTTCGGAATGAATAATTGATCGTATAGTACCACATTCTTCTTAATTGAATGATCAGCCAATTTAAAAGATAAACATCGACTACAACAAATGATTTTGTCTAGATTTTTTATAAATGCGATTCCACCGATGTGCGGCACTCTACGGCACAAATATTCACTCGGTTGAGTCGTCCAATATGTGTCATGAACTTATATCAATCAATCGTAGCTATATCGAAAGTAGTTAAAATGACTGTGTTTTTTTTTTAAATGTAACCGTTCACTCTGGTCGACTCACTCAAGCAGACAGGAACAATAACCTGGATACTTTTGTGCGCGAACAAATGTGCCGCACACTATTTCGGTGGAATCGAACCATAAGACTCGTGAGCTTAATACAAACATCGTGTACCCTAAAGGTATTTGGTTTGGAGAATCGAATCGAACGAAGCCATTCAATACACGATGTAAGAATCGTATCCCGAATCTTCGATCCAAAGCATATGTAGATACAAAGTGGAGTAGCGGATGATCGCAGGACGTCCTGTACGCCTCTAGTTGCAGGTTCGATTCCCATCCGATGCAAAACACTCTTGCCAGGGTCATGGGTCTGTCTTATCGAAAACCGTGAGCCCGAAACGTAAAGGACAACGTGGATTTAATCAGTACGAGTCCGACAGTAATGGGTGAGAGGACTCATTTGATAATTTTACCACAACAAAGAAGCATAACGCAAGTTTTTTTATATGACTACTACGAACCAGCCAGTAGTCCAGAAATAATACGCTTCCATAAACTGACACCTCTAGCCTGCCTCATCCCACTGCTGGGGATAGGCCAATGATCATTCATTTTATTAAGCTTGTCTTATCATCTTCTACGAGTAAGTTTCCACATTTCTACAAAGATTTAAAGTTTGATATCACTCGATTTAGAATTTAGGTATCATCATAGTGCTATTCTGCAACGTTCGCTTTGTCAAAGACCGCACGATTAATTGCTGGCACAGAGAGGAATGAGCTCACACAGTCTGCATGAATGTGTGATGTTTGGGAATAGTGTGGTGGGTTTGTCCCAAAAAAAAAAGTCTGCATGAAACGATTAGATCCGGTATTCATTTTCACAGGCACAAATCGTCATTAACCTCCTGCCCTTGTTCCACGTTACTTGGAGTCTGCGCAACAGATTTACAAAATCCGTCTATTTTATCATACTCATTCTCAAACGTCACCAAAGTATAACTTGTGACTTTGTAGTCCTTTTATTATTTAAGGATACAATTACTATGAAATGTTTAGAAATGTTTGACGCACGCCACGAGGCACGGCCTGTGGCGTGGCGAATTCGGGTACTTGCAAAATAATTTTATTAATGTTTTATTCGCCAAAGTCGTGAACGGGCACAATCATCAGGGTAGACAACCACATCATCATCATCATCATCTCAGCCATAGGAAGTCCACTGCTGAACATAGGCCTCCCCTTTAGATCTCCACATATATACCGGTTGGAAGCGACCTGCATCCAGCGTATTCCGGCGACCTTTATATGGTCGTCTGTCCATCTCGTTGGTGGACTTCCTACGCTGCGCTTGCTCTGCGAGCAATATGGCCTGCCCATTGCCACTTCAGCTTGCTAATCCGGTGGGCTATATCGGTGACTTTAGTTCGTCTACGGATCTCCTCATTTCGGATTCGATCACGTAGAGAAACACCGACAACCACGCTGAATGACAATCCGCCACTTGCATCCATCACGACTCTCGCGATGTCATCGGTCCACTTAATGGGAGGCCTGCCTAAGCTGATTCTTCCGTTTTGTGGTCAATACTCGAAGGCTTCTTCCATGCTTTTCTATTACTCGTCCTCAGCAGACACTTCTTCACTAGCCAGTACCATAACACCCTTCAAGCAATCCTTCCATCGTTTCTTTGTGCTTCTTCTACCCTCGTTCTTAAAACTGCTCACGTCTTTTTCCCCATTCTTCAGCCTCACATGGTGATACTATGGCAACAGATTTATACATGTCAACAATAGATGATTTACCTATAGGGAAATAGCAACACATGCTTCCCAGAATGTGTTGATAACGTGACTAGACTACAGATAACGTCACGTGCGACAGTGGACACAATACAATGTGTGTGTGATGAGTTGACATTGTGTCCAGTTGGATAGAGTTCAAGGTCATAATAACCCTTTTATTATAGCTACAACGTTACGTAAGTAAAATGGGCCGGGGTATGTCTGTTATGTTTGTTCCTTTGTGGCACTTTATTAAACGCATGAGCCGATTATGATCATTCTTAACGTCAGTTGATTTCTCTTAATCTTGTGAATGTCACTCAAGACATTGATATTGAGAAAAAAATAAATAAAATAATAGTAGCTTGACTTGCTGGCCTTTTTGTATGAGGTATGTTTTAGGAAACTTGGTTATCAACCATTCTCGCGCTATTGGTTTTGTTTCTAAATTGTTCCAAGCTGTTGTAATTTTGGGGTGCTAAGACAGGAAACCTCCAGGTGCGCCCGTGGACTGGAGTTCCCTCTCGGATACGTCCGTGGGGAACCAGTACCAGTTTTTCGGGCCGGTGCACCCTGGGATGCGGGCAAAAACTCTTCCTTAGGCACTGTGTGCCTAAGGGGTCTCTTTGCCCGTATGCGAATAGCAATAAGCTATAAACATAGGATACCGTGGCCCCGGAACGTAAAGGGCATCCGAAGGAACACGGGTGGATTTTAGTCAGTAAGAGTCCAACAGTCCCTTTGGGAGGACTCATTTGACGACTTTACCACCTAAAAAAAAATAGCTGTTGTAATTTTTCCTAAATCATGGTAATATTGGCAATGAGGTCGACATTTCCAAAACCTTTGAAAGAAGGCATTTAGAATTAGCTAATTGTGAGTGAAAACGGGAAGTAATTTTCTAATTAAAGTAACATGGATTTTACTCAGCCATTACGTCTGTATTTTACGGAATGGTCAAGGTCATTTTGAAGATTAATTTGAAAGGGTCTTTGATGATAGGAAGCGTACTTTTGTAATGAAACCCTCCAAAGCATTATGAACTTTATGCTTATTGTGTAGCGTACAGACTTATGTTGTGTCGAAAATCAGGTCAATTTTCGAGAACTTTTTGGGTTTGTGTCTCTTATTCAGTTTAAATAAATACATTACACAATCGATATAAAGTTCATTATGCTTTGTTAGATTTCATAACAATTGCTTTCATCCACTCCAAGGAAATATAAATGATTGAGAATAAGAACATAAATCTTAAATCTTATTGAAACACCTTCCCTTCAACCACAGTACTGTGCTTGAACTCTTACATCCCATTTAAATTCTCTAATTTCCAAACTTCAAAACATTTTTGCTCACCCTTTTGAAAATGTACAATCAACTTTTACTTTTGCAAATTAGCGGAACTGTGTTTCAGTATCAGCTATGAAGTTCAGAACTATCTATTTGAAAATGTCGGTAAGGCTTTACTTCATTAGAATTCAGTCTTAGTTCTAGTCCAATCATCAGTTATCGTATTTAGTACGCCAGTAATAACAATTGTAGAAATAAAATAAAAACGTGGGCGCATTTATTTAGATATTTAGAAAGTTTATTTTTCAGTCGTGTCTCACACCTCTTAATCGAGGACTATTGACCACACCAGTGCAAACCAGTAATGTACAGAATACCATACATTGATGGACGGTTCTGTTTTTCACTATCCATCCTCGTGGAACCGTGGAACGATTCAACGGACGCGCGGACCGGGAGACATTTTTTCCGTCACATATTCATCTATGTGCAGTTCGTTACTTGTCTCAATAAAAAGAGAATGTGTGTCACTGACAAGCTAAGTTCGATTAAATTAGGGCACGTTCCAGCAGAGCATCCGTATTTACAAGATCGTTTTTAACGGATTCGTCACAACTGGAGGTGACGTTCATACTACATTTTACAGTATCATTGTTACCTCTTATACAACGACATACGGCAACAGGTACGTCCACACAAAGCGAGCAGCCTCGCGAGGCATTTGCTGCGCGAGGAAACTGCCTCGCGAGGCTGCACGTTTTGTGTGTACGCGCCTGATGCTTCTCGACCGAGACACGAAATAATATACGTGAGCAAAACAAAAGCCGACACTGGATGGCTCGGGCGCTCGGTCGTTCGCCCGTGGCAGCGCGCTCGCTTGCCTCGGCCGAAACATTAATATGTCCACAGCCACACTATAACCGAGCTGCTTCGCGCCGCAAGGCAGCTCGTTCTGTGAGGACGCACCTATCGCCGAAAAAAGCGTATAGGATAAACCGATCCTGTAGAACGGACCGCTGTTAATTTTACCGGATCAGTATTTTACTGGATCCGTAAAACTGTCTTGTGTGTGATCACGCTCATACAAAAATATCTTCGCCGAATAAAAACGTATTTCTATAATAAAAGCGTTCCTATACATATAACGGAACTCAATGCGAACGAGCACATACTGGTTCTACCTGGCTACATATATTGTCTAATCGTATAATAAAGGTAACAAGGGAAAAACGATAGACACGTTATTTCATCGAGATTACAAAAAAAATACATATAAAGAGCGCCTCGCACAGTCAATAAGAAAAAAATTGAATATTAATGTCTTCTATAAGGCGATTTTCACACCGCTCCTCGACAACGCCTTCGAGCGAAGACCACGTAAAGAATTTATGGCCGTGTTCCGCGCGGGGAGGCGGTGAGTGACAGTCGCCCGCGCGGTTGCGCGGTTTATGTGAATATCGTTCTTGAGATCCATGCTTCACTACCCTCGCTTCGGTTATGCCACTTTGTGCTGAATACGAATAGTACTGTGTGAAAACCGTCTTACAGACAATGATACAGATTAAAGACGTGTGGAATCTCATAAAAATAAATGTACCTACCTACATTTTTATTTTATCCGTAAATATTGTCGATCGGAAAAATGTGTCATTCATTATAGTCGCATTAAACTTACGATATTTTTTCGCACAAATAAATTAATCTGAGAATATCCAAATTGACAGGATATTACAAATACAATCATATTGTTGGTAGCGATGTGTGAATTTACTCCATCAGCAGGTAGGCAGGTAGAAGATAGGTATTTCTCCGAAGTGTAATATTAGTAAATAATAATCAACATCACTTACTTTGCTCCAATTACTCCCAAGATCCTTAATATGTATTATTAAGTCTGGAATATGAATAGTTGGAAATCAACTAAATATTTTATAACAAACTCTAGGATTCGTGCTTATGAGGTGTTTGCGAGCGTTCTCCTATAATAGCAACTGTCCCATTAAAAACTTCAACAGAAATTAACGGTCCGATGAACGTCCATCATTGCAAAAACTAACAGCATTTCTCGTTAGTGTGGCCCTAGTATCAGAATGTCAACGCCATTGACGTTGAGTCAATAACCTCCAGCTGTCAGTTGTAAAATTAAGTTACAAGTTACAAAAAAATACTTTTTTTAACGTGGTAAAATCATCAAATGAATCCTCCCACCCAGGGCAGGGCGGGAGGGACTGTCAGACTTCATCATCATCTTCCTGCCCTTATCCCATTTTACTTGGGGTCGGCGCAACACATTTTTTTCTTCCATTCTCCCCTATCAGACGTCACAGTATCATTTACTCCTTTTTCATTCATATCATTCCTTAGACAATCCATCCATCTTTTCTTTGGCCTTCCTCTTCCTCTCTATCCATCAACATTCATACCCATCAGACAGAGGGACTGTCAGACTTGTACTAAAATCCACGGTGTCCTTCAATAGCCCTTTACTTTCCAGGGTCACAGTAATGAGATAAGTCCCGCGACCCCATAAGATAAGTACCGCGACCCCACACAAAAAAAAAATACTTAGTGTAAATTATAATAGTTTCATTACAATTTCGTTCTTATTGTGGTCGCATATTAGTGGCCACTGAAACAAGACAGTGATCGTGCAGTGACCGAATTCGACCACAATTCATTTCTTTACAGTTCTTTTCTTTACGTAATAGTCTCTGACAAGACTCGACGCAATAGGCGATGTTATCGCTAGAAGCTCGCTTTTTTCCAGACTTTCCAGACCTTTGAATGAATTTGAATTTTTATTGAATTTGATGGTCTGTGCCACGCCCTAAAAATCACGATACTGATACAGCCTCCTGTATATACTGATGTCGAAAGAGTTATTTTTGTTTCCTCTGTGTTAAATCCTTTTCGGCTGTGACGAAGGAGGGCAAAAAAATTTACAATGTTTCCTTCGTATTTTAAATTGGCAACCTACACACGTAAGCCTGAATTTGAAATATTATGTATAGTAAGTAAAATTATTGTCTGAAATATAAACGAAATTGTTTTTTTTATATAGTATCATAAATACACCCACATGACGCCAGTTTAGTTTACTGTATTTACACAAAAGAACTATTTCTGTGAATAGGTATTATTTGAAATTTTGAAATATTACTTATTCCCATTTTATTTCTTATTTATGTACATTATTATTTCCATTTTTAAGTTTGTACCTACATTAGTTATAAATTAGGATGTAAAATTTTAGAGTGTCTATTATTTTAATTTTTAATTATATTCTCTTTATTGTTTAGTTCAGAAATAAGTGTCCATTCTATGACTACATTCATCTGTGTCGTTGTAGTAAAGCTTTTATAAAAGTTACTTATGTATTATATTATGTATACTAACGGCCCAACACGGCTTTGCACATGTTCAAGAAGTTTAACTACCCGGTGAACTATCCAAAAAAAATCTTCAAAAAAAATTGAGTTGCAAAAGTCCAACCGGAACGACAAACAAACAAACAAACAAACAAACAAACAAACAAGAAAAGTGAGTGTATAAAAACGTGGTAAAAAATGAAAAACAAAGTAGGTATTCAATTCGATGCAATCGTTCGGAAGTTAAATGCGCGTACAGAAAGACCTCTGCGACTTTGTAATTTTTATACTCAATAAAGACATTCAAATTGAATATATTTCAAAAAGTCTGCCAATGAGTTATTTGATGTAGTAAAACAAAAAAAAACCTTTTCGATAGGTACGTATATGAAATGGATTGCTTTTGAATTAGTTGATAGGTACTTGTAATATCTACTTACAGAGAACTTTCCATGAAAATTGGACGAACAATGTGTTATATTAATAAATCGTCAGTACCTAATTCTAAACAGTGTACACCTACGCAAAAATATATTAAACAAGACACTATTTTGTAAAGGTACTGTTTTATTGTTGGTAAACTAAATTTGTAACAAAATAAATAAAATAAAATGAGTAATTAATAAATAAAATAAAATAGCCTTTATTGCTGTTTCTTTCTTTACAATAAACTAATACATTGTTACTTACTAAAAACTTAATTAATTCTAACTTAGATTGACGTATTAGAATGACCGGCAACTGGTTGTTTTTGTGAAACAGCTTGTCTGTCGACAAAGGCCTCCTCTAAAGATTTCCACGTAATCCTGTCCCTTGCTAACCAGCTCCATACCGGGTCAGCTACTTTCCTGAGATCATCTTCCCATCTTTTGTTTTGTCTGCCTCTACTTCTTTTTCCATCTCTTGGATACCATTCTGTTACTTAGTCCATTTTTCCCACGTTTTTTTCTGTACTTTCTCTTAGCATAATAATGTGGCTGTGTGCGCATTTTCCCACGTTTAAATTTGGTTTTCTTCTTAATTATTTGTAATTTTACTCCTAAAATGAGTAATTATCTTTATTTATTCGAAAAGTGGGCGTCAAAATAAAATCCCTTAATTTGTTCTGTTAGGTACTTTTCTCCTACGATTCAAAGAGGTAATGTTTCTCAGTCGCAGGCGTCCTACACACAACCATGCCTTTTGAACTTTAATATTTTGTACAAACAACACACCCTTTTTGTAACACATACTTACAAAATTACATTAATATTTTCTGTTCTTTTTATGTCTAAAAACGAGGTAATAGGTAGATAGGTTCACCCCTACGCATTTTTTTTTGTTTTTGCTTGTGGGTGTGTGAGTGTGCTTTACAGCGTTCTTCTTAGCACGGTGACGGCAAGCCAAATTGTTTCTCGATAGAACCGCACAACGAACATACCTTCAGAAGCATCGCTCCTTTTATGAAAACTCGGTAGAGCACCATCGTTTGAGGAGCTTGGCGAGCAGTACCCCATTCACACTGCGAGGCTGGAGTGTTTTAAAAGGTTACCGCGACTGAAGGAACATGTTTTTTTTTTTCAGTCAGTCAAATTTTACAATCTATTCCTATGAATAGATTGTAAAATTTGACTATGAATAGATTGAAAAACTACCGACGGTGGAACTATATCCACCGTCGGTAGTTTGTGTCACTGTGATGCATTATTAGTATTATTACTTATTATTCAGAACTGATACAAGCTAAAATAATACACGGTATTTTTGACGCTTAATTAAAGTGCCTAAACTTTTATCTGAAAGGATCTTCCACGATTCAAAGAGATCATTCCTCAATCAACGACAACCCACGCACTTTAGCGCCTCTTGACAAAGAAAGATTAGTTAGAATCAAATAGAACCTCTTAAGGTGCTCCCACACAGCAATTATTGTATAACGTTCTAACATTTTGTACACTAACAGTCTTACCACAAAAAGATAAACATTTGTTGAACTCTTGTCTAAAAAAGTGTACCTCCAAAACATCAACGTGAAATTTCGTTTTGACACTGACAGTTTTTCCCACGTTTTTATGCACTCACTTTTCTTGTTTGTTTGTCGTTCCGGTTGGACTTTTGCAACTCAATTTTGAGGCACTTCCCGATAAGCTAGCAGGCTGAAATTTTGCAAACGCTCTGAGTTCTGATGACAATATATGACTAGCTAAGAAACGTCGTAACAAATCCAATATGGCGGCCTCCCCAAGATGGCGGACTGGTTGTTTGAATTCCACCCCCATGATATGGGTATCAAATGAAAGGGATTGCTGTCAGGAATACGAAAAAAGTAGTCACGTGACTTAAATCTAATATGGCGGACGTCCAAGATGGCAGACACGCTATTTGAAATGCACCGCTATGATATGGATATCAAATGAAAGGGATTGCTGTCAGGAGTACGAAAAAATATAGTCACGTGACTTAAATCCAATATGGCGGACGTCCAAGATGGCAGACTGGCTGTTTGAAATCCACCCCCATGACATGGGTATCAAATGAAAGGGTTTGCTATCAGGAATACGAAAAACAATAGTCACGTGACTTAAATCCAATATGGCGGACGTCCAAGATGGCAGACAGGCTATTTGAAATGCACCGCTATGATATGGATATCAAATGAAAGGGATTGCTGTCAGGAGTACGAAAAAAAATAATCACGTGACTTAAATCCAATATGGCGGACGTCCAAGATGGCAGACTGGCTGTTTGAAATCCACCCCCATGACATGGGTATCAAATGAAAGGGTTTGCTGTCAGGAATACGAAAAAATAGTCACGTGACTTAAATCCAATATGGCGGACGTCCAAGATGGTAGACTGGCTGTTTGAAATCCACCCCGATGATATGGGTATCAAATGAAAGGGTTTGCTGTCAGGAATACGAAAAAAATATAAATGTGACTTAAATCCAATATGGCGGACGTCCAAGATGGTGGACAGGCTTTGAGGCACTTCCCGATAAGCTAGCAGGCTAAAATTTTCAGGGTAGCTTCAAACCCGATGAACAATGATAAAAAGGATAAAATAATTAATAGATTTAATAAATCTAAAAACCCACGTTTTAAATGTCCTAAAAATAAGAAATAACCCTACGGGGCTGGGAGAGGGGCCACCCAAAACGTGGGGGCGTATATTTTTTAGACAAGTGTTCAACAGATTTTTAACTTTTTTGTGGTAAGACGGAACATGTCTTAACATATTGTGGTAACATTTTGCTACAACATGTTTACAACGTTTTCTTCGCTACGTGGTTCAACTTGTTGTACAACATTCTCTAACTGAAGTTGAATTTGTTAAAAAAGTTAGTTAACAAAATGTTATTTAACATTCTCTAACATTATATGTATAGCTCCTGTGTAGAAGGTAACCTTTATACCTACAAAAGTAAATGTAGTACGAATACTCAAATCGGCAAGATACTCAAAACATCTACCTACTCTTCAAAGAAAACTTTGTTTTTGCGTAGGTTCAAGTGATAATAACAACTAGGTACCTACTTCTTAACCGCGGTGTCCCTCGCGTAGTTGCCGAATTTTTTTCCCTCGGAAACGTAAAAACGAAATAAAAAGTATTCTGTTTAAATCCAGGTTTTGAATATAATTATAAACTAACTGAGTACCAAACATCCAAATCGGTTGAGCAGTTTTTTGGTGGTGGAGTTACAAACATACAAACTTTAACATAATATTAATATGAAAATGTTAGTTAACTACACAAAATATTTAAGATTACCTCCTACGCATCAATAAGAAATAGGGAGAGAATACAGTTGATAATATTTTATTGATATTATTTTTAAAAACTTCAAAACCTCGCTTGGAATTAATGTAAATCATTATTTTATATAGGTACCTAGTTCTTGAGTAAACTTTTATTTTATAAAAAAGAGATTTTAGTCAAATACTAAATAAAACTTCAGGCAACAATAAGTTTCCTGAATAGGCGGACTTAATGCTCAACCAGCCAACCAAATTTTGGTTTATGGAGAGTTTAAAAGGCCTAGTCAATATAGTCATCTAGTACATAAACATTTGGACTTTCGGAACCCTAAAATTAGGCCATAATTACTATTGATCTGATGCACATTTTCGTTCCTCTCTGCCACTTAATTGGCTTACCCAATTACTCACTCGATAAAGTCTAAACAAGTGCACAACCATAATACAGGAACAAAGAAATTCAGTCGTTCATTCCATAATTCTCTATTGTTCTCATTCGGTAGGAAATGAACAGTAATGTCACCGGTCAATAGCTTTCATGTTTCAACCGCTGACCGCAAAATTGAGTACAGTACTGTTTGTAAACACACTGTATCAGACACATGACACACAACGGTAAATACAGGGTGATTAAATTACGTGTTACCGATATTTTTAAGAGCTCGTCAATATTTTGTACAAAATATCGTTACATTAAATTCTCTTGTTTATTTTTCACGTGTGACCTACGCCGCGCGCCGGTATAGTAAACACTGATGTTAAATGTTTTTATTAACTTTATTTTCCAGTTCTATGTATACAGTACGATAATGCAACATATTAATTATGGTTGTTGATGAATTAATTTGAACAGGTACGATTGAATTTTAGGTAGGTACAGGTAGTTCAACAACTATAATAAAAAAAATTAACACGAACAGTTGGTGCAGTAACAAGTAAGTGACTGCTTATCACAAATTCAATTGCCGCTCGAAACACATATTAGTTAATTATTCCGAACCAATACTACTTACTGGTCCCAGCACCTATGATACTGAAATTTCCTTGAGCTATTTGCCCAACATTAGCCAAAATGCAAAATCTACTGCGGCATTTCCATTTCTTGTATTTTTTTTGTTGTGTTTATCCGGAAGCAATTTATAAACATGGTGGTGGGATGAGGTAGACAAAACTAAACGCTAAACTAAAGTATATTATAAGCCTCGATATCCCCAGTATTTTTTATTATAATCATCAAATTTGACTTTTGCCTAGCAATAAGACAATACAGGTAAAAAAAAAACAAGTGAAACCTCCGGCCCTGAGTGAAAAACTATCTGACTCTTACGAATGCCAAAAAACACGTTGTACCAACTCTGACCAAACATGTTATAATATTATGATCGTCACGTACCTATTTAAGTAAGTCTATTGTTTAGAACCCTCGTCACGAAGTAATCCTGGTACAAGCACATAAGCTTCCCTTTGACGTGGGCGCAGGAGTAGGTTCATGGAAGACCATCAATAGACGTCTTAGTATGTTACCTACATAATCTTTCCTTAGAGAATAGCAGTCTGCAAAGTTTTTTAAACCTTGTCAGGGACATTAAGTCGCGTAGCTAAATCGAAACTATATTTGGGTCAAATCTTTCAAATGAATTTCAAACATGTTCCCCTCAATCGATGAAGCTAAAATTTTGCACATATTATCTTTTATTTTTAAGACTACGTTACTGTAAAAGCCCAAAGTGCGGTAAATCTTATGAATTCCCAGTAAATCCTAAGATTTACCGGTATGAGTTTGTCCAAAAAGGTTTGCGATTCGAACTTTTACCACCATTTACTTGGTAAATCTTAGGATTAACAATAATTTAGGCACGGTAAATGGTGAAAAAAATCCTAAAGTGGTTCAGACGGACCCCCAAGACATGCGACATCTCAAAGCCACACTGGGCCCGTGTTGTGGATTATGATGGCCCACTGCAAACATTTGTAACTGAAGGAACAGATTAGTTTTTAGTGAGTCAAATCCGACAGTTTTTTCCGCTTCACACAGGGCGGGAGTATTTTCAATGTTGGATGTCCATCATTAATGTCCATCATCGTTAACGCCGACAGGATGTCACTTTGGCTAAGTCCTCAGAACTCAACACGTAACAAGGGACTACTTTACCGTCCGAAGGGACTGTCAACACTGTCGTGTACAACAGACACATATTTAATATACGCAGGGCCGACTTAAGGGGTGCTAAGACAGGAAACCTCCACGTGCGCCCATGGACTGGAGTTCCCTCTCGCATACGTCCGGGGGGAAGACCAGTTTTTCGGGCCGGTGCACCCTGGGATGCGGGCAAAAACTCTCCTTAGGCACTGTGTGCCTAAGGGGTTTCTTTGCCCGTATGCAAATAGCCTGTCGGGTGGACGCTCCAACGCGTGTCCCTCTGAACAGCAGAGGGCACAGCGGCGGAGCAGGCTTGCGGACGGTGAGTAATGGGTATGCTCGCCGTCCGACCAAGGACCAAGCCCGGGTCGGTGGCGCGTCGTGTTTCACGCGTCACCGACGGGGCCCCTTATGGGGCCAAATGCCTGCCGGGGTCGCGGATTTTTCTTAATCCAGGACACCGTGGCCCCGGAACGTAAAGGGCATCCGACGGAACACGGGTGGATTTTAGTCAGTAAGAGTCTGACAGTAAGGGCGGGAAGACTCATTTGATGATTTTGTCACCCTAAAAAAAAAAAAAAAGGGCTGACTTAAGGACTTAATATTTCGGAGCCCTGGGCACTTTAGGACAAAGGGGCTCACACTGCCTGAGATACGCTGTTCATACAAATATATATATATATATTATTACATTTAGACTTGTATAGAAACTTTAAGACTCATAAGGAGGTAGGAAAATAAAGCAAGCGCTTCTCCTTCTTTCCGCCTAGAGCGGGGGCGGGAAAAGTTATTTGATGATAATCCACTCAAAACATAGCAATAAGGAATGTTTGCTGTAATACATAAAATAAGTATAATGTAAATTCCTGCGATAAGTAAGTTTTCTGGTACTGCTTTGATTCAATATAACTTGAGGTCTCCAAAGATATTTATTTATTTAAAGTTTATGTACAAAAAGTGGTACATAGGCAGACTTAATGCCACAAGGCATTCTCTACCAGTCAACCTTTGGGTTAAATGAGAAAATATTGTGGTAGGGTACAAAAAAATCACATTAATATAGATGCTTTATACAGATAAAATAAACTAAACAATATTATAGCAACTATGAAAAAAAGAAGATAACTTAATAGTAACAACTATGACTAGACTTGAAAAAGAGAGCTATTTATTGCTCTATAGAGATAGCGCTAGATTCTGAAATGGGGCCCTGGATACTTCTTTTTTTTGTCGTGGTAAAATCACCAAATGAGTCCTCCCACCCAGGACAGGGCAGTAGGGACTGTCAGACTTGTACTGACTAAAATCTAAGGTGTCCTTCAATAGACCTTTTACGTTCCGGGGTCACGATTGCTGTTTAGTCCCGCGATCGAGGAGTCCCGCGACCGAGGAGTCCCGCGACCCCGGAAGGGCCCTGGATACTAACCCAGAATGCCCATTTTAAAATGCGGCTCTGAGAATGCGTGGGATCTATTCCCTTTGGCTGTCTGACCGTTAAAGCGAGAAGGTACATAGCTAGGAATACATTACCAATGGAATTCCAATAAATAGACACCTCCGTTTAGCTTCGCTTTAGTGGACATGCCTGCAGTGCGGCTGAGATTGTTTGTATGTAGTTCAAAATACATAAATATGCTATAACTTGCTAGCAGTTCTCGCTATTCTCCGCTTGGAACGCATCTTGGTTGTACATTCGTAGAACTGCTACCAAGCATTTTT